>CM061040.1:38894303-39555093 GCA_030762985.1 Adelphocoris suturalis | reverse complement strand
CTGCAAGTGGAGGACGCTGAAATCGTACAAGGAATCAGAAAAAAACAAGTATTAGGTGAAGGAGCTTGAGCTCACGTGTTTGGTGTCACCAGAGCCGATAGGGGGCCGCCGTCGATGCAGCCAGTTCCTCGTCGTTGAAAAAGGTACGTACTCTGTGCCTACTCCTGCCTACTTCATTTGGTTGGTGACAGCTTTCAGTTAAATTTCGATGATGCACCATATACTCAGTTTTATAGGTAATTTTTTATGGATCAGTATTCTACGTAGAAGGGATATTTAATACGGAAATGATAAACCTTTGTATAAAAATTTGCAGCGTTTTTTATATTGAGCTAATTACTGTCTAATTTTATGTTCTGTACTTCTGAGAGATGTATAATCACCAAACAGTGCATACGTTTCGTCATTTACGTCCTAAGGTTAATCACAAATGGAGGAATCACCTTTCAACTTCTTCATCTAACTCCAGTTCAGGGTTTAGGAAGGGTGTTAAAGTTGAATGGAATTATAAGGGTGAGGCAACAGGATAGATCCCAAACAATAGAAACCAATTATAATAACCTCTCAGCGAATTCGGATTGTCTGCAAGTTTTTCAAATGTCCGCAGAGAACCCCAGATTCCTCTAATGAGCTGAATAAATCATCATCTCCCTCTTCCCCTTCCACCACAATCCCTCATCCACTCTGTCCGATATTTATTCGTGGTGGTAATTGTTCTTTGAATATTTGATGAGGATTACCCCACTTCAGTTGTTCCATGGACTCATTGTTACGGCTCTTTTGTCCGAAGAGTTTTCTAATTCAATTTAGTCCATTATACATATTTTCGTTTGGTGATCAGAAGAAAGAGTCGTTGAGCTACATTGTTAACAAGATTGTGTTTCCAGGGTTGGCTGGATGTGTAAAACGATATGGATTTTTAGATTTGGCTATAAAGTAAGATACAAAACAACGGCATACTGCATCTTCCAGACATGATTATGATAGGTGGATCCATTTCTACAACAAAATCCAATAAGATCTTGTGGTAGAATTTGTTTTGGAAGAAAGTTTCGAACCAACATGGAACACCAATACGAAACCATTATATGATTAATTATATTAAAACATTATAAAATATTAACATAATAACAAATTCGCGGTTACACTTGTACCAGTGTGGTCAGAGGAGTTACAGGAGCTTATTCAACGCGAAACAATCTATATCTAAAACCAATTTTCGTTATAAGGAAGACTGACCTTTATGAAGACAATCTAGATGGATGCAATGGATTGTATTTATCAAATATGTATGACAAAAATTTCCCTGATCTTGTTGCCAGTAAGGTGTACCAAATGTTCGGTTGAAAACCTAATTAAAAATAACATTCGCACTACGCTAACAGTACGACCGGAGGGCGAAAAATCCCCCCCCCCCCCCATCTATGGGATCAATTTAAACTAATGGCGCTTTCTGGCGGACAATACGAGAAAGCACTGACTTTTTGACGCCTAGACACTATAATCAACGAGCCACGACGAACTTTCAAGATTTCCTGAGAAAGAAGAAGTAGAAGTGATACGGAAGAAATGTTGCATTTAAGTTAGAAATGGACAGGTATGGTTCTAAAATGTTCCTATATCCCTCTTTGGGACTTCTGTCGACAGGTATTTAAGAAAATAGTTTATTTATGAGGTACTCAACTGTAAGCAGTGTCTGAAAGGAAAATTTGAGTTTGCACCCTGTTTGACTAAAACATTTCACACTCTACGAGACCCCGAAAGGCAAGGCAGACAGCTTGATACGAGAGTTGTTGTAAATTCAAGATTTGTGTTCGTACTGACTTGCTTAGCTGAATGGAATTTTATATGTATAAGCCTGGAGAAGAAATATCACCGGAGATTGCAAGAGAGGGTACACAAACGTCGGCAAAACAATATCACCTTATTGCAGTTTGTGGAGGTTGAGATCTTGGTGTTCCTTGCGCACTCAGTAAAAGAGTGAAAACGTCGCAAGGTTGTTAGAAAAAGAAGCAAGAGATTGGACTAGTAAATGGCTAGCAGTCTAGGCTCTCCTCTGCCTTATATACAAAGGTATATAAGGTGTATATGCTCCGAGAGCATGTGTCGGTCGTCTGTCCTCGGAGTGGATATTGACGTCGAGCTTGGGCTGGGATCGGGGTTTATTATGTGAAGCACACCATAGCATTTATGGACGTATACATCAGGGGTGAAAAAGCCCATACTGAGATGCAGATGGGAGTACACAGGTACAAAATTTGTACAGACAATTGAACATATTGATTGTTAATATTGATAATGATAATATTGAATTGCTCACACTTAACATGAAAACAGTTTACCCCATATTGACGTGAGTCTACTCCTGAAATCGGAGCCATCACCAAAAAACATAGTCAAAGATGAAGACTGACTTCAAATTTTCATATATCAGGCAATGCAAAACTGATGCTCAAGCGAATTCCAGAAAGCTAGACGGCGAAGAGTTGCCGATGCAACGTGGCACCATCCAAGGTTCTTTCAAGAACCAACAGGAAATACATATTATATTCTAGGCAACTGGTAAAAATAATGATTCCCTTTATCTCTCTATGTTATTGGGTCCCTTAGCTTAAACCCCACTGTAGGTACAAGAGAAATGAAGAGAGAAAAATCCTCCTTCAGGCGAGTCTTGAAAGCAATCATCTTCTTTCGAGCAATTGGTATCTCAAGAGTAACTCAGCCACACAGCTAATATCCCGCCTTCGGAAACAAAACGAGAACACGTCCTATAGGGTTCCTGCCACTTACTGAAATTGAGTGTAAGGCGTCAGTGCAGTGATGATGGGGTTTCTCGCAAGCGGCGCCGCGTAATTGCTTTCCGCGTTCATCTTTTTCTGTGGATCGAAGGAGTCGAATCTCGGGCTTCTCAAGGCTTTTAGTACGAACAAGGTTTCCAGAACCAACAACGTTTTAACAGAGATAACAACGAAAAACGACTGAGTACGGGATCGAACCAGATTATCCGTCAGTAAATCGGAGGTGTATTTTTGAGTGTTAGTGATTCCACATCGTGATAGCGCAACAACTACAATGCAGTTTCTACTCGTGTCCGGTAAAACAACAAAGATTCCAAGGTTGGAAGATATCAGAACTTCCTCCCCAGTTAGTTTCTTTATTTTCATCCGTACATTTTGTAGTTGACAGACAATAATCGAGACTATACAATAATTGGGTTGCAAAAATCATGTTATTTCTCATTAGACCTAATTTCGACTGACTACCAGATCCAAAAAAAAAAAAATATATAATCTACATATATATATTATTTATATATATATATATATATATATCGGTATATTCGGTTAATTGTCGTTATCAAATGAAGAACTGCAAATTAAAGAAGTTTTCCGATGTCAAGAAATGCTTGCTGGAGACTATGGGGTCATTCGTTTTGGAAACCTATGTTTCAGTGGTTGGCAACATTTTCATCTTCTAATGTTGAGTCCCAGTGGTTCTAATATTGATACGTGCCTTCTCGTACAGCAGAAACTTCGTCTTATTTCATTAGGCTTCATTTTATGGTGGACCCTTATTTCATAGCAAATCAAATGAAGTGTTATGAGAAATGACATGACTGCTTACTAGGAGATTCTCATCAAGACAGCATCATGACATCAGAATAGTTTGCTATATCATCAGCAGCAAAATGCTTGTCTATTAGTTAAAGGGCAAGTTTGTGGAGTCATACTAACTGACTCAGAGCGTGCATGTGTGTCACTCGCCTTTAAATGAGTCCTCACACCAACATTTCCGTTACATCGAGGTAGCAAATCTCCCTACAACTTCCTCAACATAACAGTCGAGTGGCAAAGCCATACAGCGAAGAAAGGCTGCTAAGACGATGCTGTAATGCTGATCAATAAAGTTCCGATCCCTGACTTAATGAACGCTCCCAAACGAACAAGAAACGACTTGTGGCAATCTGATTAGTTCATCTCACGAGAATCAGTAACAATTACGGATATATCAAACGTTTACTTTGTTCTTCTATGGGCGAGCATAAAACCAACTTTGCTCGACCTTCGAGGTCTTGGAGGATATGGAACATGTCATCACACTATGCAAGAGGTACGTTAACGAACGAGACCACAGACTACGATGGCTCGTTATCCTGAAAACTAGAAGAACCACCGCCGCCACCACCGCTGTTCCGTTACTTAGAAGAACTATCTAAATTTATTACGCTTTTTGGAAGTAACGGACTATTGAATTTGTAAAATTTAGCATATCCATACTAACGCTGGTATCTTTAACACTTGAATGAAACTGTAAATTGATTTTCATGTGGCACATGGGCAACACCCAGCCAAAATCACTCAGCTGATCAAGAAAGAGTCCATCATTTTGTTCGTCTCTTACCAAATGTCCCGAAGACTGTCTTTATCAGATTTCAACCTCCTAGGGTGAACATACGAGAATTGAGCTGATTTAGCTGATCAGGAAGGATCCCATAATTTCAGTCGTCTTGTAGGTAATTACCCCGAGAGTCTTCCTATGAAATTTAAAATTTCTCGGGTAAACAGGAGAGAATTTAGATCTTTCTGCTGACTGGGAAAGCGCCCATAACTTCAATCATCTCTTGATGTCCCAAAGAGACTCCCTATAAAATTTCAACTTCCTACGGTGAACAGGAGAAAATTTAGCACACTTAGCTGATCAGGGGAGCCCTACATTTCAATCGTCCCTCATTAACTCAAAGTGTCTTGCTATAAAATTTCAACTTTCTAGGGCGAAAACAAGAGAATTTAGCTACCGCTGAAAGAGTCCACAATGTCAATCGTCTCTTTAAGTCCCTAAGATTTTCTCTATAAAATTACGACTTCCTAGGTTAACCAGGAGAAAACTTAGCTCACTCAGCAAAAAAGAACCGTGTCGAAAAAACATGAAGCGAAAAAAATGTGACAGCCTTGAAAGCATATGTCCATCATTAACAAATATTCATGTTAATAAATGGGGGGAAAAAAGCAGTTGAGCTATACACTCAAAGTTGTTAATGAATAACAATCTTTGAAGTACAATAACATAGTTTGGTAGTAACCAGGCTTTCCTACTACAGTCAAATATGATAACCGAAACATAGAAATTTCAAGACCAAAATACCGATATGCAATTGCTAAGGAATCATCGGTAAGGAATAATAATTTCGTTATTTTATTTTATTTTTTTATCTTAAGGTTTAAGCCGCACCTCAACCAGAAGGGTCATTAGCGGCATTGAACAGGTGTCTAAAGGGACACTGGAAAAATTTCGATAATTATTCTCGTCCTAAGAAATCATTTTTCCTACAAACAGAAAAAGAAGGCACTACATGGTAGAGAAGAATTCAGAGTCATTTAAACTGAAACTGTTTTGTAATGTTAAATATTTCAATTAGGGACGCTTCAACGAATCAGCACCGAACGAAACTCCTACCTTGATGTCAGACACAATTGTAAAGGACTTTGGATAGACGTTATTTTATTATCAAGCTTCTTCGGTGAGTAAATATCGGTACAAGTAGAACGAACGTTTCCAGTTTCCATTGACGGGAAATTCTCCGATCGGGGATTTATAATTAAAGAACTTCGCGCGGCGACAGACCTTTCGGAGAATAGCGTCAGGTCCAATTAGAAGTTGAACTTGGTGATCCAGTTTGTTCGCAACTTTGTGACTACAAATTAATTGTTTCGGCCCGGCTGCAATCCAAGGATCGACGGGTTAGTGAAAAGGGGGTGAATACGTGAAAACTGCACTGGAACTGTCAAACTAATGATTATTACTAAATCTACAATGACTCAATGAGTCAATCTAAATGACTAACACAGAATTTAATCACTGGGATATTTTTTTTCCTCATTTCTTTGTAGCTCTCCAAATGAAAGGCAAGTAAGGGAGGATTCCTGAACTAGCCTAATTGGCTTGATTTATATGTATTGAATCCACTTCGATAGAATTCGAATAGATACCGCAGGGGATTTCAGAATGTTTGTGGAATAGCAGAGGTTAGATTTGGGTATTAGGTACTAATATTTTATAAGTTAATCGATTGCTATACTCACAACAAAGAAGGGCTAAGACTCACCGTAACGGCTGATTGAACTCAACTGAGGTGGCCAGCAGTGCCGTCGAGTGACACTGCTCCCGTTCACTTGAACGGTTCTTGGTAACAGTTGGTTAGAATTTTACAGAACACAAAAAGAACTTTGGATCAAAAACACACTAAGATACATTCGATACCTATCAATTTAGGCTATCGAACCATATTGATTTATTATTTTCAGTAATCAGTATAAAGGAAGGTGGAACACGATACAGAATTCCCCCCCCCTCCCCCCCCTCCCCCCCCAGCGAATTAATTTGGCATTTCAAGTTACGTATATTCCTAAATCAAAATGCCCTTAATGCCCTAGGTGGTAATATGAACGCAAATTTCCGCATTATAAGAGTATTTTAGACAACACACCTATTCGTCAAAATTCGAATTTTCGCGAATTGTCGTAAAAAATGAAGGTATTGCAATTGAAATGAAATTTCTCGTTGAATTTTATAACGAAAGAATTGTTTGTTAAAATCACTACAATGAAATCACGTTTTGTTTTTTTGGCTTAATACATAAAAATAGTTTTTAATCAAAACTTTTTTTAAGGCATTTTGAAACAATGCCTGAAGTTTACGCTTTTACTTTTACCCAGTCGAAACACTCTCCTGAAAATTGAGATAAAAGTCCCGATATTGCGCCAAAAATCAAGCTTTTATGAAACGAAAGGTTGAGTTGTATTAAAAATAATTTTTTGAGCACGTTAAATGTCTCAAAATTCTAAAATATTAATTAAAGTCGCTAAATACAACAAAATATCGTTGAATTTCATAACTTTTGGCCCGAATTTCAGGCAAAGACAAAATTATCTACAAGCACTCTAAAAAAAGGATGTAGAGGCACCATAAATTTTTGGCTGAAAAACGTTACTTCAATACCATCAATATTTAATGAAAAATCTATTAACACTGGTCATAAAAAACCAAAAATCTTTTTTGAATCGTCGAATCTTATTTAGTATGAGTTTTAGCCATTTTAAATTGGTTTTGTATTATATAATAATTTAATTTTGTTACTTCGCTTTAAACCCATCATCAAAGGGAATCCTAAATTTCTGAAATGAATCTCCTTTTACAAATTTCCGTCGTCAATACAACAAGGACCCAGGTTTGATAAAATTCCGTAACCTGCCGGGGAATCGAACCCAGGACCCATAGCACTTTTCTGGCTTCAGCAAGATACGCCTATTAGAGGAGTGCCAGAGAGGACACTACAGAAGGACACCTATAAAATTGGTTTTTGAAACGTTTCTTTCTTATCACATTGCTCAAATTTTCAATACAATTTAACATATTATAATTACGAACAGGTAACAAAACGGAAGTTAGTGGAAAAACGTTGTCTATTTCCACAAAAAATAAAGAGTTTACAAATTTTAAATCGATGTTCGACGGTTAGGCCATAATTAGTAACAAACAATTTAACTACAAAAATAAAGTTATTGTTTGGTAGCCTTTTCAGTGATGGCCTAATTTTTGAAATCGAATTTAACATGACGACAAAGTTTTTCACTAACTTCCGTTTTGTAATGGGTTTCCAACAACTTCGTCAAGCGTGATTGTGAGATTCGCTTTTAGATTACGACAGGTAATTTAAGAAAGTCCGCTCATACCGATTATGTTGCATTTACTGAAAATTTTCAGTTTTTTTTGTACTCTTTCATCAACGTATTTTTCATTGTTATGGGTTGCGTTTTTTACTGTTGTCTTCCAGGCCGTTTTTCTTCATTATTGGGAAAAGAGAAGGTTCCAATTGTTATAGCATGACCTTTTGCGCAAATTTCCCACTTTTTTATAAATATAAAAACCAGCGGAAAAACATTTCCTAAGTAGTGTTCTGCTAATCCAACCAATAGGAGGCCCCTAAAACAATTTTATTTGAATCTGATTAGGAACATTTATCAGTAGGTACGTTTTTTGGAAAAATTTCTGATTGATTTGGCTCGTAGTTAATAAGTTTTTTCTAAATAATTTTCTGCTTAAAAAAGAAATCCTTTTTATAGCTATATTTCAAATATTGGAAGAAGTTGACTAATCTCAAAAGTTTCATTCCATCGAACTCGTCATTTGTCTAAAATTCTTGATTTTTAGACTAAATTACAGATTTATTGTCATAATTGTAAAGATAGGTGTAGGCTGGTATGAAACCATAAAACCAGATGTATGCTTATGAACGAATATCAAAATCTTATAAGCGTTTAAGAGTTCCTCAAAATAAATTGTGAATATATAAATACGTGAAGTTGACAATTTTTGATAATTTGAGTTTTAGATTTTTTAGAGACATCTTATATTTTGTCATGAATCCCAGGTCCATGCACTTTCCCCAAAACCTAGCCTTTTGAATAACAATGAATAGCCTTCAATATTTTTTTAATTTGAAAGTTGGCAATATTGTTAGTCCCCTTGCCTCTTCAAGGGATCCTTCTATACGAGAAATAATTTCTCTCCCTATTCTTTTCTCTAAAGCCATCCAAATAGTTTTGTGCCTAATAAGCCAACTCCTCCATTTTCTCCATCTTGATTTTCATACAGTCTAGTGCTACTTTTCTTTTTCCATATTTCACAAAGCTTAGTGAAAGTGTTTATTTTTCGTTTATTTTCGCCACCTGTTTTGCATCAGTGTCAACAGCCAGGTTTGAGCTCATTTAATTTTCTTTTTCAGCATTATGCCTTTTCTTTCCATTTTAGGTTAATTTCCCTTTTTCTCAGAGGTTCTGATTTTTCCTTTATTTACTTCACTGCGCATTTACCTTTTGCCTTTTTCAAACAAGTACCTACAGCTTATTTTTCCCTTATTTATCTATTTTTATTTTCATACCTACTCAATTTCCTTGTTGTTAAGGTTATTAGGTAATATTTCTCTGGAGATTGTACCAGTGGTAGCAGAACTCTGCTTGGACACTGGGTAATAAATTCTTCACTATTGGTCACCCATCGTCACAATTTTCCTCTAAAATTTTGCTAGGAAAGGTAGGATACCAGGAGGTAAACCTTGAGCGGGGTGATTGGTATAAACAGGGAACCTTATTTCCCTTCATTTTTTTCGTTGCTCGGTCGTTTACATACAGCAAAAAAAATCTCCAAGGGATCGATCAAATGCTGACAGAACGCCAGGAATCCCGTTCAAAGCTTCATCTCTTGTCTATGGAATTGACACGCTGCAGGAATGATCTCTTCGCAAAGCATTTTCTCCTTCCTTCTCAGAGATTAATGACTTCCCTGGAACCTCCCCCTTCTTTGTCATCAATTATCCATCGGGCACCGGGACAAGCGAGTCCCCAATTATGATTCCGGCACCCCCCACCACCACCCATAATTAGGAACCACTGCCTTCACGATCATTTTCAGTCGTTTCATCACACAAGTTGTAAATCATTCGTCGATTCTACAACCATGACGTCAAATCACCTATGCGGACTTATTTCAACTTTCGAAATATTTCTTTTTTTGGGATTATTATTTTCAATAATGAACCATTGTAATCGATCAAGGGGAAAAAATTAACCCTTCTCCCCGCTCAATGATCTTTTACAATCAAAACCAATTCAATGATCTATACGTTTGTGTTATTATCAGTTGGTAGACTCCTACTTACTTAAATATTTTATACTGATATCAGGGGGACTAGTACCGTGATGCTTTATTTAATTGCTTTCATTTTCCCTCTGCAGGTGCCTATATCAACGCAGGTATAATGACGTCAAACTACGGATCTGCAATTTGAAATGCACCTCCTTTGTAAAATGAAGAATTCAATATCAGTGCACATTGATCACCTGTGGGACCTCAGAGCTAATTTGTTTCTTAATCGACTTATGATGCTGAAATCTGAAATGTAGCTCCGTTTCGGAGATCTGATCTAAAGGTGTAAACCCTTTTGGGAGGCACGATGGGCCATGTTCTGATCATCCATTACATACGGGGTTTAATAATTATAGACCTATGATCTGCGTAGAAGGGCTATCTAACACAGAAATAATAAACCATTGTGTAATAATTTGCAGCATTATACGTTTCCTTTGAAGAATCAAGCAGCGTTAAATCCAAAAATCGAGTTAAAAAAAAAAAAAAAAAAAAATCTTTCTGTCCGCCGTTTTTCCGTTGAGAAGGAAACTTAGGGAAGTTGATGGATTAATCTCAGCTTCATGATCTTCTCTGGAATCATCATTCTGAAAAGTCGCGGCTTTATTAGAAGGAACTTTTCATCGAAGTGGGGTCAAAAGTTTATCAAAGTAAAACTCGTTTACAGAACTTCATCACGCCAACTCGTTTACTAAAACAGTTGCCATACTCCTCTCAACTCGAAATTACAAGGCAATGCGGGCAGGCCGGATTTGAATCGCGATCGCAGCGAACCTGGCGGTATGGAGGGTAGGTTCGGTCTAATATAGATTATTTGATGTGTATAGTTTGATATGTATTAGTTGATGTGTATTGATGTATTTGTTGATTTGTATATGTGAATTAGTTGATGTGATTGTTTGTATAGATTAGTTGGGATATATTGCATCTATAAGCATCGCAGTGGCAGTTTATAAGTAGTAGTTTCGTTGTAGGTACCACTTTAGTAATTATCAGTTCATTAACTCGCGAATAACTGGAATATTATAGTCAGATCTTCAATAAACTCAAAAACGTCTGCCATGTAGAGTGTGTCACCCAGCTATCCAACAATAATGCGATTACATGGATTCCTAGAAATTAGAAATTTATTATAATACATTTATTAATGATTATACATACAGTTCTGTTGAACGTACGTAACTAGAAGCATTTATGCAAATATGATCCATTACACTACTTTTCTCGCGGAAGCAGGAGTTTACATGATTTGGACGATTTTGAATGACAGAGGCTACAATTGATTCAGGTCGGTGACTATGAAATTCATAGAGGACCCAACCCACAAAATCCCTAACGATTTCAGTAGGATTAGGCTGAATAATTAGGCGTGACTCGAATATGGTCCGCAGGTCTTAGCGGACATAGACACATGAATTCACAGTCTGAAACCCAAGCAAAATATTGTTTTAGTCGGTCTGAAACGTGAAATTCAAGTGGAGGTTTTAATTTGGAATTTACTTAGCATCTTGAAAATTATTTGATAATTCTCCTAGGTTGGTAGGGTCAGAGGCAAAAGGTAATCATCATATTCAACAAAAAATACTGAATATTATGAAGTACAGGTTTTTGAAATTTATATCCCTCAAGTTCCATTTGGAGGTTCACGTGTTACGAATTGAATGAATCGAATTCAGGCTCATCCTCACTAAGAGTGTTACTAGGATTGGATTCAAACTCACGCTTTAATTGACAATGTAATGTTACCTATAGGTAATGGTTTATTACTACCCTTGGGAGACCTGTTTTCTTCGATTCTGTAAAAATAGCGAATCTCGAACTAAGCAAATTTATTCGAACCATGGTTTTGGCTTATTAGATTCAGTAGTATGACCTTCATAAATGACCGAGAAAAGAAAAAAAAATTGTGAGCCCCAATGATTTTTTTCGAAAATACTTGATCAAGCTTGACGAACTTGTCTCAAAATCAAAAATAGGTGGGCATGTGACACATTCTGGCATCACATTAGAATACTCGTAGGTGAGAAATTTAGGGATAAGAAACTTTAAAAAAACCGTTATTACAACAAGATTGTTTTAGAATAATTTTAAATAAAAGTCTACATATAGGTACTACCTAGCAGAAGCGTTGTTTTCACTTTCGAGAAGTGGAAAATTTTTTGTTTCCAAAATCAAAATTACCACCCGCGTTTCACTTTTCAGGCCATTATAAACAACTTTCGTTCCTTGGGTGTATTTGACTGTCGTGAGTCCACAAATCCTTGAATCAAGCTTAATTTCCACAATTTTCATCCGATCCTTTTGAAATGTTCTGGGAACGTGCGAAATAAGATGCAGATGGTCCCCTACCAGATTCAATGTCTCAAAATTAATAAATCACTCCTCACATGCATCACTAGGTATGCATTATTATGCCCTTGTCTCCGAAATCTCCTCCGATTTGGAGGATATTTGAGAAAATAACGGATTAACCGTCACAATTTCTACATGATCCTATAATTAGTAGCTCCTGCGCACGCGCAAATGAACTCCAATATGTTGCAACAAGCTTAATTTCCACAGTTTTCACACGATTTTGACGAAATCGCTAGAGAATATGCGGGTTAGCAGTAGGTGGTCCCTCTAAGTTTCATTGATCCCAAATTAATACTTCACTCTGCGCATGCGTAAACGTAAATTCCTTCAAGCATCATTTTCTCACGTCCTGGTAGTCCGTTCTCGCTTAAATATGGAGGATTTAGTTTAGTTTTTGGCTAGTTGGGAGAAGAGATTTGATCAACTCGAACTAATTTCAAAACGAATATAATTATCATCAGTAATTGCTGCGCATGCTTGTTTGTGTAATCCTCGAAACGAGCTAATTTTTATTACATTCATCTTATTATGATTAAATTTTCAGAGATACATGTATACAGAAAGATATTTTATTTATAAATATCTACAAAGTTCTTCTTTACGTTTTTCTACAATAATATTGTTGATAAATTAATTATTGTTGACGGAGTCGCTCGATAACACAGGCCAAGCCCAGGGTTAGATAGCACTATCTTTTCAGGCCTCCAAATTAATATCATTCATCTAATCTAATCTAATCTTACCTACTCATCTAATCCATCTAACCTTCATCTAATCTATCAAACTCTTTCATCTTTCATTCATGTGAAGAAAAAATAAATAAATAGATAGATAATAATGCAAATTAACTATTCTAATATTACCATCTAATGGGCTGGTAAGACTGAAAATGGTCCCTTACCAGTTTCTGTGTTCTCCAATCAAAAGCTCGTTTTTTGCGTGCGCACACGTGAATTACTTTATTTAGGTAGAACTTACCTCAACGAATCGAAAAAAAAAAAAAAAAAAAAAAAACAACCCGGAGTACCATATGACAAACGGTTTACAATCCAGAAGGGAATAAATGTTGGAAGGTGGGAGGGGTTTTAGTGAGGGAGGGGAGATAGTGAATTGCAACACGATTTTGAATAGCATAGCATCTCTGACATTCATATCTTTGGCTGTCATTTTTCAATTTCATGAAATCGGATGAGACCGAAATCAACTGTCCACTCTCATGGGGTCAACTGAAATGGGAATAACAAACCTCTATGTTATAATTTGCTGAATTTTTCAATGGAACCACTTACAAGTAACAACCTTTCGTGCAACGTGTATAAACGGATGATCCCGCGATTGATGCCGCGGTAAACTTTGAACCGGGAAGCTTAAACCGAGAAAGTCTGGAAACTTCAACAGATGGGAGCGATCCCACCCGAAAGCCAGAAACCTCCCGCTCCATCCTCCCGGGAAACTGACTTGGTATAAACAGTCTGGTTGGTTAAGAGGGGTAGGATGTGCGGGAGGAGGGTGGGTGCTGGCATCAAAACTCATAAGTAGGAAGGATCCTCAAGCCCTCGGATACGCAGCCTACCCAAGCCTATCTCCTCAACGCTCTGTAACACAGTACGTAGTTTTCCTCGTTCTGGAAGTTTTCCTTTAAGAGTTTCGGTGCGACTAGCTCATAAAACTCCAACTATCCGCGTGGGAGCAGCAGCGAGCGTTGAAAATGTGTGCAAAGCTTGTTACGTCGAAACTGACGGTATTACTCTACTTGCGCGGGGCAACTTGCTCAACGCCACAGCAATGCTCAAAGTTGGAAGTGGGAAGATTACCTGGCCCCGCTGCTTTCCAACCTCTGCTTTTTACATGAAATTTTGCATATTATCGAAATTCATTGATCAAATTCCACCACGTAGAATGGTGATGGACAATTGACGTTGTGACACTCACAAAAGTACCTAATTTCTTAGTTATTATAATATACCAGGAAAGTACTAACTACCTGATAAACTAAGTATTTACTTTTCTTTTTGTATATTTTAAGCCAACTGATCACATGATTGAAAATTTTCCTTCAATACGAACTAAATCACTCGCGACGAAGTTGTGGAAACCCATTATAAAACGGAAGTTAGTGAAAAACGTTGTCTATTTCCACGAAAAATAAAGAGTTACAATGTTAAATCGATTTCGACGGTTAGGCCATCATCAGTAACAAACAATAACTTGTTATTGTTTGTTACTGATGATGGCCTAACCGTCGAAATCGATTTAACATTGTAACTCTTTATTTTTCGTGGAAATAGACAACGTTTTTTCACTAACTTCCGTTTTTTTCCTTCAATGTTTGAAGTTATTCATTTTCTTTGCTTCTCTTTCTGAATCTCATTGCTGTTTTGTTATCCTTTATACTTTCTTTGTGGCATGCCCTTCTTTTTAATTTCTTTACATTTTATCAATACCAATGCCATTCGTTTTGAACTTCTTCAGTCCTTCCTGTCGCGGGTTCGTAGTCAAACCAATACCTAGATCGTTACATGAGAAAATTGGTGAGTTCACTATGAGGTGGCAGCCTCTGGATTGAAACAGATGAGCTGGCTTATGAAGGATGATACTACAAATTTAAAAAGAAGAAGGGAAGTGAAGGTATTGTCAGATTTTCCGCATTGAATGCCAGGCTCGACGCCACCATAAATAGCGCAGTTCCCTTCAAACGGTTATTTCAAACCCCTTCTTGCCCTTTCTGGGGGTAAAGTTTTGAAATCCTCTTTCTGTCTTTTAAAAATCTGTCAAAAATTGTGTGGCACCGGTCTACAAATAAAGACCTTGACTTGGTATGAGATGATAATAAGTAGATAGGTACCATAAAAATGAAAGGAAGTAGACGCAAAACACTAACATTGATGAGACATAATATATTTAAACAAATTCACAAGAAACTCGACATTTACCGTCTAAACTTTCTGACACTACTGAACTACAAGAATGCAAGATCTCCATGCACAGCATTATCATCTAGAATATTTCTGTGACTAAAAAAAGTTTCACAAGTAAATTCCAGCCCAAACGCTTACTTAGAACAATTCAACGATGTGTCCAATTAATGGTTGTTAATTTTCTGGATCCAGGGGGATCTGGCGGTTATAGACCCTCTGTTAGTTTTGCATTCCCCCTCCACCCCTCCCCTCATACATAATTTTTATTGGGTTCTTAACTAGACTTAAGCCGTTTTATTAAGCAATTGTGGAGGCAGTTAGACAACATCACAGATTTTAAGGTTTATTTGTTTCAAATCACCTTGCCTTACTTGGTCTTCAGTTTTAAAGGCAGCTTCCTGTAGAAAATATAAAACCTCTTAGCTTTGCAAGAAACCGACGGCCAAACAATGAACTTGGTATCAGCAGATGCGTTCGAGTGATTCATTCATCCCAAGTTTCCGTTTCACTATGCGGCTGAGAATGGGAGGTGGTAAAACTTCGAGGGGAAGATTTGGTGCTAGTCATGAACGTGTATGTATATGCATGAACCGCGAATCCACTTCGTCGCAGAGAACTTTGGGAATGGGGGCAAGAAGTAAGTTCAGCGTAAAGTTTTGCGAAGGATCTTTGCAAACAAAGAAGCTTTTACGCAGTTTGGGGATAACTTCACCGAAATAGTATTAAAGAGAATGCAGTTTTAACCTACATTGTCCATGGTTCTCGTTGTGCACGGTAGAAAATTAGCAAGAATACTCCCTAGTAACGATTGATTGTACGGTGAGAAGCATCCAAAACAAATCGTTAAAATGTTTTTGTCATTCCTTGATTTTATGTAGTTTTTTGGCCTAATTAACGGAGAGAAAGTTTAAGTCTAGCAAAGTATGACCATACTAGCAAATTGTTTTGATTTTTTTAAACTTGAATTGTTTGGAAATTTGATCACTTCGGTGCTGAGGTGAATGACCCCCCTCCTCGTCACCATTAAAAAAGGCAATCGAGAAGCTTGCAGTCAGAGCATTCACTAATAATTTAGTCACCAAAACCCAGTTATCCCCATGAGGCTTTATTACAAATTTGGGCGCTCTTGGATTTTTCTCGAACTGGAACAGCAAAATATGAGTCGACTCATTTTGGATGTGGAAACTCCAGTAAATATTTCATTGAGATCGGCGACGGACTTACCGCACACTTCCCTTGTTAGTATTGGTATGGCAAGATAAATACACAGACAGGTAAAGGTAAAACTAGCTCTCTTTATTTATTCTGCCTCGTTGTGTTGTGGATGAAAATAGGCAACAGTTTTATTAATACAGTTATAATATTTCACTCACGTTCATTTAGCAATTTACAAATTCACAAAGTAAACAAAATATATGGTCGTATAGGTTGTTTTGTATAGGTGTGTTTGGTTGTTCACAACCAAATCATGTTGGAGGAACTAATCACATCAACAAACCCCCTGCGCTATTACACAAGATTTGGTTGGCTGCTTCCGGTCGTTCCAATCCTTTCTAGAATCCTTCGATTCTTGATACCTGATAGAGGCTTGGTGAGTATACGTCTGTGTTATTCTTTGTTGTTGGCGTGTAGGCAATGTCCACCTTGCCTTTCTTCCAAATTTCCCGAACATAAAAATATCTTTTGTCTATATGACGAAAATGTGGACTAGTTATTTCCTTTTGCAAAGTGAATTGCTGCTCGATAACCTTTGTTGTTGACAAACGGTTTCATTAACACAGTTATACTATTTCACTCACATTCATTTAGCAAAATACTAATTCACAATGGAAACAAAATAATATGGTCCTTTTAACACAGAATGTGTTTTAGCCATGGACTAACTAGCCAAAAAAGCTAACGAAATTTCGTAACAAAATCTGGGACGACAACATGGATACCGATGATACGGAACTAAGGATCGTGTAACCTGGTGTAACCTATGCGATATTTTGTTACGTATCTCGTATCACTTTTGATTAGTCATCATCGGTATTAGTGAATCATTACTCGACCTTGAACGCCTGGTTTTTCTGATTTAGTGGGAGGAAGTTAACCAATCTTCAACCGAAGATTGAAGACGGTTTTATGTGAAACGCGTGAGCTAAAACACAATCTGTGTTTCAATAATTTTGTCCGAAGTATGTAAATAGAGGTAACCGGGGATCCAGGGGGCTTGCCCCTTGGCGAGGCGCGGAGCGCCGAGTTTTTAGTCATGTTCACAACCAAATGATATTGTAGGAACACATTACATCAACACGTTGTCTAACAAAGATTGATGACTGGTTGTCTAATCTATATTAATAAAATCGTAAGAACGTCTGTCTGTACATTGATTAGAATAATAAAATTGTGCGTTTCTTTTCCGTTTCATGCTATTCGCAGACGGTACGGTTGGTACTATTTTCTCAATTTTTTTCTGTCTGTCCGTATGTTCGTTTTTTACGGTTACAGGGGTCATTGGACAACTAATATGATTGGGAGGAAACGCCTGTATCAGTCCAACTTAAATTAAGGCTATTTGAAGTTTTTAAAATTTGAGCCTGAGGGGGTGTTTTAGGGGAGAGGGAGGGGTGAAATGGGGTATCTTGGGCACCATTGAACAAACTGGAGATCTAATTGTGTGAATATGTTTGGATTATTCTAACTTAAACACAGTCTACTTGAAATTTTTCAAATCTGGCCCATAGAAGGGGGTGTTTCGGGGAAAGGGGGAGGGGGAGTATCGTTGCCATCACTGAACACACTAGGGATTTGATTGTCGAATATGTTTGGATTTCTCTAATTCAAAGACTATTTTTTTCAAATTTTTCAAATCTAATCCGCAATGGAGAGAAAGAGGGTTCATCTCAGTAGTTTTGTCCGATTCGGTAATTTATAAGTAAGCACTTTAAGTAAGTACTTTTAAGTAAGGACTTTTTTGAATCAGATCCATGGGAGTGTCCCAAATTTGATGTGGAGGGGGAGGAGGGGGCTTGCAAATATTCAAGTCAGCCTGTGCAATGCTCGGGTGAACCAGATAGTAACTACTAAGGCTGCTAAAAATACAAGTGCCTGCTGAATTTTGGAGTTTTGCCCTGGTTTAGAGGTGACCAGATATCTAACACTGATCGGTTAACTCGGATCGTGATTTGCATCAGGATGCTAATAATGTGTGTGTGTGTGTAGGAGTCTCCATGAGCCAAGACCTTCGGTTCATAAGCGTTCGCTGACCACGGTCAAGGTTTCCACCCCCCTAATCCTCAACGGCTCGCCTCTCACTTTTTCGAGCGTTCCTTCCGTCGGTACCTCAAACTCGCGTTACGACACCCGGTAATGAACCCGCAGATCGGAAGACTACGCGACCTTCTCACGGCGTGTTTCCTGCAGAAGAGATTTTTCAACGAAAAAATTGATTTTCTGAGGGCCGCTCGTTTGGAGAGCTGCTCAAGCTTGGGCCAAATTCGTTTTGGATTGGCGATACGTGACGATGAACGGTGCTTCAACTGCGAACGTGTAGCGAACTTGCTTTACTGAACGGCAAGGACACGTTCCGCCACTACGTCGCTGAGAGGTCTGTGTATCACTCAATCGAAATGGGATGTCCGTTTGATGATTATCGCCTCGAGGCAAGAACCAATGAAGCCATCAATGGTTACCCAACTTGAAAATCTTCCACAAACCTCGGTCTCACTCACGCACGTACTCTGAAGCTGAATGACTGCCCATAATCTCAAAAACTCACTCTTTAGCTAGGAAAAAAGTTGACCGTTTAATTTTTATCGTTTTCCATTTCTTGCAGCATCCTTTTTATTAAATTTTGACAAAAACACCTTCCTGAATAATGAAGAATATTGAATGTAGAGGTGTGGAATTAGGTAGGCACTCCAACTCTGCACATGTAACTTTTAAGGACTCAAACAAGGACAGATCCTAGGACTTAAATGTGCTTTAAGTCAAGAGATTTAGTATGAGTCATGCATATTTGCCCCCAGATATCCCTAGAAGAATAATTCAATAGTTTTCTAAAATTGACTTCTAATATGAAATAGGTCAACGCCACATTAATTTACCTTATGACTAGCTAAATACCTACTTTTCAGAGAAAATTATTTACAGTAAAATCATGTTTTAGAGAATTCAATGAAGGATTTCTCATGAACTACTCGACCCAGATGGATTATTTTCTTTCCGGTTTAAACGTCATTGTTTTCTTCAAATACCGACCTTTTTAACAGTAAAAATGTCTGGTGTTGAAAAAAAGTTTAATTGTGACTTTGAGTAAGTTTAATTGAGATGATTTTTCAAAGGACTGTTGAAATAGAAAAAAGTTCTAGTCATGCAGCATGACCGTATGAGCGAATTTTCGTAAATAATCGTATCATATTATATTATAAAATACATTGGAATTGTTTTGAAATTTGTTATACTATTTTGGAATTCGAGCATTTTCAGTGTATGGAGATAGTTAAATAATAATTTTATGGCATCAAAATTCGTTCAAAATAATTTTCTGCAATTCAAAAAAGATTCAGAAATTTTAACTCTTTTTGGGAGTTTTAATAGAATTTTTCAGCAAATAATAATGAAATTTGAGTAAAAGTTTTTGCATGATTTCCGCGTATATTCTTTAAAGTTCTTCTTCGTTGTTGATAAATTTTGTTTGGCTAAAATCCTGCTAAAAAATATAAATTTGACAATTTTTAGCCGCTTTTAGCCATTTTTAGTGATGCATATAAATATATACATATGAAAAGGTAGGAAACTCTAGAATTCGTGACTCTAATGATATGAACTCTAGATTTCGTTTGAGAAATTCTTGGAAAATTTTTATTTTAAAATTTTTGGAACCATTGCGATAGCTTATTTTTCTACGATTTCTTATATTTGACTGCCCTTGTTGGCAGATCACTGGTATACAATATTAAACCGAGGATATGATATCCTCGTATTATTGAAAAGCGGAGCTTCGCGCCTGGCAGGTGGGTTTACCCCCTCCACGGCGCCTGGACACCACTATTTTAGGAGTTACGATAACGTCATCTACAGGCTATATAGAACGCATTGACGCGTAGACAGCATATTGACGCGAAATTATGTTCGTTTTTTGCGCCTACAATCCTTATTTATAAAAGTTCCAGTCATGCAGCATGATCGTATGAGCAAATTTTCGTTAATTATCGTACCTACTATATTATGTTACATTACTTTGAAACTTGAGGACTTTGAGTGAAAAGAAATGATTAACTACTATTTTTATGGCAAAAAAAAAACTTTAAAAAATAATAATCTGCTTTTGAAAAAGAGATTTTGGATTTTTGACTTTTTTGCAGTTCTTATCGATTTTTAGCAACTTTTCTTAGAAAACAAAGGTTTCCATAAATCAAAACGCTGTATTTATCCGAAAAAAAATGGTAAGGTTTGAAACAAACAAAAATTAGCTAGTTCAAGTAGTTCCTGAGAAAAAGTTCAAAGAAAATCCTGATAAATTCAACAGACAACTGCGACGACCACTACGTCGGCGACTTTCGACGTTTCGACTTGGGAACTCTTTTATACCGAAATGAGTGTGACTGCCGAAAGAATGCGCGCACTGCTATAATTAAATAGAACGCTGGAGAATCCTCATAGTTGTGGGAATCTAGTTTGCTACGTTACCAAAGTTAGGTCGGTAACTGCCTAATCTCTGCTATCGGATTTCAATAGCTATGGACGAGGATGGCTTCGTAAAAGCACTGACCCTCCTTTCCTTTTGAGTAGATGTTCTTTTTTTCATCCTTAGATTTGCATAGAAGCGTGAAAGCACTATTTCTTGAGTTGCGTAAGTCGCACTCGGGTAATAACGCACGGGTAAGGCTTCCGCCGGTATCAGTTGTGCATAACAAAGATGTCGTGAAGCGTTGAATCATCATTTTTCTGGAGGAGTCTACGCTGACTGAAGCTAACTCCGATTGGTAAACACCGACCGCGTAACTCAGGTTCTAACAAGTTGTTTATAACGTCCAAATCCTCAGACATGTTATGCAACCTCGTTTGGACGCCAGTGCACATTTGGCCACCGAACGGGATTCAGTGGCCTTCTTGACCCTCAATTCTCATTTCACGGCTGAAAATCCTATTATACTGACCTTGAAGCGAATTTGCGAGGTGCCATTTGGCAACATGACTTTTGGCTAGGAGTCGTAGTGAGTTTTACACCACGCGAAAAATGTAACATGGATGAAAATAACATATAATTTTGTACCTATTTTAGTTTGTTCTTTGTACGAGTAGAATAAGATGATGTAACTTTTACCTTTTATACATACTTCACATCACAATAAGCAGTTCAAATCAATCAAAGACCCTCCTAGGCTAGGAGGCCTCCCCCAGGCCAGCCAATCTATGCGAATTCTTCCGGCGAATTTTGCATGAAGTTCAAATATCGTATTTGGTTTTATAAATCGAATGTTTGACAAAAATGTAAAGTACCTATTGAATTTGCTTCAAAATTTTGGAAGATCCAGTCGGTTAAAAAGGTTGTATATTGATAATGATATACCGAAAACATATTCTGTTGGTCATAGCCACATTAAAAATGCTGCCAACTATTAAAAAACGCTTAAGAGTTTAGGTATTACTTAGATGGCTGTTCTGCGTTCTATGTTTGGGTTTTCAGTGTTATCTATAGCTGTACATATAGTTTGTTATAACTAAAAAATGGAAAGCGATCGAATGAGCAGAAGCTCCAACTTGCTCCCTCTACTTCGATATATGAGGAATCATTATTATTGATAATAATGAGCGAAAGTAGTGAATCATTGCGCAACTTTTTCGGTACAATTTTTCTCCAGCTGAATGGTTTTCCAAATTCACTTTAAGTTGACATCCTCATAGCAAATTCAAAGTTTTTCTCTTAAATTTGAAACTACTCAATACAAAGCGTTTAACAAAACCTCACAGATGAGCTTTTCGTTAGATACTGTTTGATTCTTGAAGTTTCGTTAACCATAACAGTAATTTTCATAGCAGCGGCACAGATTAGGTATGTTAGTACCTGTTTTTAGGCATGTTGGTACCGTAATTACATTTTGCTTCCGAGTCTATCTATACGTGGTGGAAGCATTGTTTTCACTTTCGGGACAAAAAAACTGTGGTCTCCAAAATCAAAATTTCCACTCGCATTTCAAGTTTTAGACCATTTTGAACAAATTTGGTTCCGTGTATGTGTGTGTGTGTCTGTGTGACTGTCGTGTGTCCAAAAATCCTTGTGTCAAGCTTTTTTTCCACAGTTTTCATCCGAATTGGATGAAATTATCAGTGGATGTGCGGGCTACGGTGTAGACGGTCCCCTATAAGTTTCATTGTTCGTGACTCAATGCTTCACTCTACGCATGTGCAAATTTAAATTCTTCCAAGCGTAATTTTCTCTCGCCCTGGTCGTCCGATTTCGCTCAAATTTGGATGATAGTTGAAACATGACGATTTTAGCATCTCCTATCAATTTCAACATGATTGTATCATTAATAGCTAATGCGCATGCGCCAATGAGAAATCCTTGTGACAAGCTTATTTCCCACAGTTATTATCCGATTTAGATGAAATTTTCAGGGAATGGGTAGACTAGAGTGTAGATGGTCCCCTATCAGTTTCATTGTTGCCAAATCAATACTCCACTCTACGCATGCGCAAAAGTTTATTCCATTATGCTTCTTTTTTTCACACCCTAGCCGTCCACTCTCGCTCAAATTTGGATGATAGTTATGAGAAGACGATTTGATTACCCCATATCAATTTCAACATGATTGTATCATTAATAGCTACTGCGCATGCGCTCATGTAAAATCCTTGTAATGACCTTAATTTCCACAGTTTTCATCCGATTTTGACGAAATGGTCAGTGAATACGCGAGTTAGGATGTAGATGGTCCCGTACTTATTTCATTGTTCTAACTAATCAGTTCATTGTGCGTATGCGCGAACGTAAATTACATTATCATTTTTTCGTTTCTTAATTGACCAATTATGACGTTTCACGTTACTTCTTTATTTAATATCTTTCGCTATGGAATTTTTCAAGATATTTTAAAACTTTTCAAAGATCTATACATTCACGATGCTTAAACGAGAAAGCTATGTGCCATAACCAGGCTGGTTATGGCACATAGCTTCCTCGAACCCTAGAATACTATCGAGGAGTCAAAATGACTCCAGCCTCCAATTTTCATAGTGTACCGTGGCACCCCAGGATAGGGGGTCGCTCCCCTCCCAGCTATGCTTCCCCCAGGATGTCCGCTCAGTGACGCTCATGCCACCAGCTGCCTCTGACCTCACCCATCGTTCCTATCAGGTAAACACTGAAGTCCTATACGTCAAAATGACTCCATGATAGTAATGCTGTAGGTGAGGTGGAGTCAGTTTGACTCCACGATAATATTGCACGCCCCTGATGTCGAGCCAAGTTGAGTCCATGATCACATTGTATGCCCCTATTGTTCAGTCAAATTTACTCCAAAATATCAAAGAAGCTGTTGGGTCAAGAGCAGAACATGCATATTTGTTCGAAGAAATTCGCCAGCTGCTTGAGGAGATGAGCGAACCAAATGACGACTTCGCACCAAGTTCTGAAGAAGACGAACCAGATCCAGTTGACGGAATCGACTTGAAGGAGGGAAACGATCCAGATTTTGTTGCTAAGGATGATGATGGGGAACTCTCGACAGAAAGTGAGGACGAGGTGAAGGGGATTTGATAAAGGATAAATTCTCTCATCGTTGGAAGATGATGCGGTTGGAGAAAAATCAGAAATTTAGAGCCACTCTGTAATCGACCATTCAAGGGAAATTCAAAATTCCAGCACCGCCTCCTCGCCCTACTTTTGATCCTGAAGAAACAACTCAGAGGGAACCTGTGGGGGAAACTACAGTTTCATCTCCGCCCCCTGCTGACTCTCAAAGCGCTCCACAGCCAACAACACCCAAACAAAAACCAGCAAAAAGGATGTGTTGCAGCATGTGTTCGTCCTCTCTGAAGCAAAGAACGTCCACAACTTGCTCAAAATGTGACAGGCTTTGCGGAGGCCACTCGGTAAAAACATTCCGTCCAAATTGTCTATTATTTTCAGGGGGGTGCTCCCATCTAAACATAGTTTCATTTTATGACTGTAAACAACCTAACATTCGTTTCAACTTTTTTCCTGTTCAATATTAACTAGAAAAGATGTACCATAGTCTTTTAACAGAGAAAATAAGAATTTCATAATCTCAATTTTCGTCATGAATTTGTCTACTTATTTGCTATTTATTTTCATTTCTATACTATTGTTTCTTGAATATCCAAAAACTTTTTACTGTGATTTGTGATTCACCTGAAACGGTAATATTGTTCTTAGTAAAACGTTTAGTCAATTAGCAATGGAACTAAAGAAACTGACTGTCAAATTATTTTGCTAAGTACCTACCTAGGTATCGAGTTATTTTGAAGTCATTGTAGTTGGAAGGATTAAAAGTTTTTGGATTTCAGGTATTGTAAAATGCATACATAGTTTGTAATGAAGAAGGAAATGATTAAACATTTAATTTGGTCATACGATTTTTATTTTTTTAATATAAGAAAAACCTTGTTTTTTAGGCTGAAAGGAGCGGATATTATGTTGAATACAGCATTAATATGTTTTTCACATTTCATTGTATTATGGTTATGATTTTTCTCCATACAAACAGTATTGAAAAACCAGTGGAAAGCGACGAATTTCAGTGGGAGTCATTCTGACTCCGATCCATAGTAATGAGGGGGTATGATTCATCGATAGTATTCTAGGGATAAGCATCGTGAATGTATAGATCTTTGAAAAGATTTAAAAGATCTTGAAAAATTCCATGATCTCCAGGCTGGCAGACGTTTTTATTTTGTTGCGAAAGCTTGAATTTTAGAACATGACAACCGGACTGCATTTTCATTGTTATTGAAGCAAGACTCTTAAAACGATATAGCGAACGACTTTCTGTTGGGGAAGGGTCACGGACTTGTGGAGGGACTGACAGATGATGGATGAGCGGCGAAACAGGAAGGACAAAAGGGCAGACGGCGGAGACCCTCGCCTTTTGGCCTCGTCTTCGGAAGAGTCTTCTTTTGTATTCAGAGGTCATCCAAACTGCGGGCCGGGGATGGGCGACTCACGGCAACGACTCTTCATAGAAACGACAATAAGTTTAGTAGGTAAATGCTGTGTCGCAAAATACAAACTTCAGCTCATATTTATTCTAACTTTTCGGAGTCCGAAATTTTTTATTCGTACGCTGAACGTGCGAATTTACAGCACTTCTATGAACTTCCACTAAAAACTAGCAGTATCGTCAATTATTAGGGTAAAGGCACCAGTTATTGAACACAATCCTGTAATTGGACAGTCCGCTAGTTTTTCTTGAATAAGGTTGCAGGGTGTTTCTGTAGTTTAACGACTCTCTGGCGTTCAATGGAACCATACTAGGGTATGCTGAGGTGGCCTCGAACGTTCCAGCATCATTATTTCTGATTCAGTGCCCATTCGAAAGCCGAGTGGAGCACGTCAACGGTGTGTAACTATCTAAATGGTAAGCTAAGAAGTTTCTTCATTTAGAACAATTAAATCACTTTTCAGAGTTTTTACGACTTTTCGGTGGTTTCTCCGAATAATACAAAATTTGCCCTTCAATTTCGTGTAATTGTTGTTTCGATTCACTATCATTATATTTAGTTTTGTTTGGGTCCAATAATTGCAACCAAAAAGTTGATTACACCTGTTATTGGACACTATCCAATAAGTGAGCATAAGTTGCTCTTCTTCATGGGTCCTGTTATTGGACACCTATTCTCTTTAGTGTGCTTTAGACTTTTCACAACATAGAAGCTTAATTTTTGGCAAATACCGTGTCTGTACGGATTTCATCAGTTTATCCACAATGCCTAAAAAGGTACTAGTTTAAGAGTGTGCCTTTATTTTAAATGTCCATTGAGAGAAAGATCCTACCGATTTGGATTTCTAATAAATCTTCACCAATAGATGGTGCTATTTTGAGCTTATAAACCTATTTTCACGGAGTAGGGTTTCAACGTGTTTTCGTTTGTGTTTTGACAGATTCTCAAAATGGCTCGTACGCCCAAGGAAATCTCAAAGCCTAAGAGACCATTCTGCAGGAAAATGAAACACACCTGCTAATAATACAAATTCAACGGCTTTCAGCCATTTTTAGCAACTTTTTGGCACATTTTTCGAAATTTAACCAATTTATTGTGCATAAAAAATACTGTCCAACGAGCTCATCGTTTCGTTGGAAAAACTTTGTTTTTTGGGCAAGAACGGAATTTTCATCTTAATCCTAAGGAGAGTATTCGTCTTGAAGGACACACATACATATATATTCAGTACGTTTGATGCTGCTGTCATCTTCAAAACCATCCGATTAAATGGTGTGTGAGGAACGATCTCCGTCTCCTCTTGAAATACAGTGAAGACATGGCTTTGTGATTCAGCAAGTACCGTAAACCAACGGCGCTAAGAGGAGATCCTGGGTGTGACCTTCAGTGTAAGCAAAATAGCTACTGAGAAACTTCGTTTACGCAAATCAGTTGAAAGACGATCTAGACCATGGCTTAGTCAGTCAGCAGTTCGTGGGGATCAATGGTGAGAAGAGGAGATCCTCGGTGTGACCTTCAGTGTAAGCACAACAGCACCACTCTGAAACTTTCTTATGAAAAATCTGCTGAAAGGCGATCAAGATGCGATTCGGAATAGAAGCGATTTCAAGAACTGTGCCACACTGAGAAGTTGAGATTTTGAATGGATGAGTTATGAGTAAGTTCTACTTAGAACTTCATTTGAATTTAGAAGAAATAGATAAATATTCTTATGTCGTTATGGATATTAGAATAAGCAAATAATGCTTTAAAATTCACGATGAATAAGTCCACTTGTTTTTATAAGAACAGATTTAAGTAATGTGAGCTACGCTACACGAAGAGAGAAAATTACTGACAGCTTGTTGGAAAAAAAAAAAAAAAATGCTAAAGTAGGAAAGTCCTGAGAATGAAGAAAAAAGCTGAGCCCGAGAATTTTATATGGAGCAAATTACCAACACTACCCCCTCTCAGAATAAGTGTCGCTTGCTAACAACACTTCCTTTTTGCAACGAGCTCAATCTCATTCCCGCGTTTTCCCCTCGTGCATCATGTAACAGTTGCTGGGTCTCTCCAACTGGAGCGCCACGGGTCGGGTGCCCATATGGGCAACGTACAGAGGAGGGGCGAAATTTCAGACCCCCTCCCCTTGCTCTACCTAGAGCGGCTGAATTATTCATTTTGCCTTCACCTTACTTACCGTCGAGGCTCCCCGTATTAACATTTCTTTGTCGTGGAAAATACACGAGAGGTGAGTGAGGTCCGAGATTTTTTTTCTATTTCCTTCCCATTTCCTCTCGCACAGCAAATCAGCCGTCCCGTGACCTCGGGTTTCCCGGGTTTTTTTTTATCAGGACTTCCTGAATAAATCATCAGATTCCTGAAAGAACTCAATGTGATATTATAGATGAATGCCTGTATTAGTAACAAGATCTGGTTGATCGAGACAACATCGCGGTAAGTCAAACATGTTCACACTATGAGCATATATTATCAAACACAATTCAAGAACGCTTTGAAATAAGTTGCAGTTTTTAAGATCAGCCTTTATTTATACCTATGTAGTAGGTAAATTAAATAAATCCCTAATGTTAAACCCGTAAAACTATGTAATATCATAACACTATGTAGCTCACTCAACATTTTCATGAAGTCTAATCACTATGACGATCCCACAACCCATTGCAAAATAAGCGGTGTTAGTATATCAGTACCTTGTCTAGGTACCTAAATAGGTCTAAGTACCTAGACGTGTTTTGGACATCTTGGAAATTTGGAATTTTTCGAGAGTGAATGGAGGGGTTAAAGGGGGGTGAACAAGTTTTTTTTCGAGAAATTTTGTCGACCACACCCATGCTACAATGAGCAATATCCATAGGCATGAAAATAGTACTTTAACTTTTGAAATATTTTGAAATTTGACCAATTTAATGTGCCCAAAAAGTGCTGGTCATCCTTCCATTTGATAAGCTGGATTTTTCGACGCGAGAGGATTTATATTTCAATCCTAAGTTGTGCTATCGTCTGGAATGACATATATATAAATGGTAAACTCTAGGATACGTCTCAGAATGACTCAAAACGGATTTCAATAAAGAAATGTTTTGAAAATTCTGATTTTTAAATTTTCGTAATCGATGCAATGCCTTCATTTTCCGCAAAAATTGCTAAAAGGCTAAATTTGCAACCGTTGCCTTGTCATCTCTGCAGCCTTCTATTCAACCATGAAGCTGAAATATTAAATACACGTGAAAAACGGATGTTCTTTGTTCATCACTCACAAATGGTAGGTATCTAAATAATTTGACCTCTTTTAGCGAATTTTTGAAGAAAATTAGGCTATTGCTCTCGCCTCAAAATTTGTAGAATGTGAATTTTTGAAAACATTTTATGCAGAAATCCGTTTTAGGCTATTCTGAATCATATTCTGAAGTTTAACGCATTTTTTAATGTATGTATGTATATATGTATGTGTCATTCCAGACGATAACTGTCCGTAGAATTGTGCTAGAAACTTCAAACAGATTTTAAAACGTTAAGGACACAAAACAAAAGTTCAAGTTCGTTGGCCAGCATGATCGGATTACATCTTCGGGTTGAAATTTTCAAAAATGTAGTCAAAATTTCAAAATAGCCTGTTTTTTGCGATTTGTTGTGCGAAATAATTTTTTCGGCATACTAAAATGTGGTATATTCGGAATCAGCGTAAAATTTCCTATGAGAATATGTATCAAGTTTTCAAAAATTTCAAAGTTGAAAAATCAAAATAATGCCGTTCGCTAGTTGTAAAAATCGGTAATATTTGCATGAAACATTGTCCAAATTCAGATTGAACTACTCTTATGGAAGTATCCCTGTATAACCAATCCTAGGACCGTGCTGTTTAAAACGTAGGTAGTAGGTGCTTGTTAAAAAAAAAAAAAAAAAAGAGAAAAAAAATGTAATCACAACTGATGAGTTTACTCTGTGAAATATTCCGTCCTCCGATTCTCTCGGTCGCTCTCTTTAATGTTTTATGCTCAACTGTTTTAGGACTTGATGTAGCTTTAATACTGACTGTGGCTTAGAAAATATCAGCCATGAAATTATGAAGAAGTGCTAGCACGCAGACCCAAGGCCTCGCTCCGCTCAAAATGTCGAAGATTTCTTCAAAAATTCGCTCATGGGGTCATGCTGCATGACTGGACTTTTTCTTTAAAGGTGCAATGTTTTTTCTGTTCACATCATGTATTTATTTTTTTACCAACTGAATAAAACTAATAATAATTCTTGTCATCACTGTCAGACAAAGGCCCTTCTCTCCCATAAGCCGAAACAGAAGACAGTTCCTAAGGCATAGCATAACGTGTGTATTAACAAGGGTGACCCAATTCCACATTAGAAAACAACAGAACAGCATTGTGACTTCTGGAAACGGTGCAGCTAATAGAAATAAAGCCGTAGGACGGTGGATGTCGAGTGGATTCAAAGAACTAAGTAAATTAGCTGCCAGTGCGCCCCTTAGAGAGCCCAGCTAAGACGGGTCTCTTGACATGAACAAACTTGCACACTACTTCCCCCTCTCATCACTGGCAAGAATACGGTCGTTGGGATGGAGTGGGGGTAAAAGGAAAACTCACATAGGTATTATTTGCTTTGCAAAATAATTGTTAAGCTCCGCCCCCGATGTCTAAACGGCTGGGCGGGTTCCCCGTTGAGTTCCGCTTTCCCGCTTTTCCTGCGTCTAAAAGTCTAAAACCAACACCGCCCCATAAATATGTGCTCGGTGGAGCGTTAACAATGACAGTCTTGAGAAGTAACCCCTTACCACCTCCTCTTTCCACCA
Organism: Adelphocoris suturalis; assembly: GCA_030762985.1. Taxonomy (NCBI): domain Eukaryota; kingdom Metazoa; phylum Arthropoda; class Insecta; order Hemiptera; family Miridae; genus Adelphocoris; species Adelphocoris suturalis. The sequence continues at coordinate 39,525,141 of CM061040.1, read as the reverse complement.
CTATTCCTTCAAACACTGCTCTCAAGCGACACTGAGGAGAAACTTTATCAGGAAGTCGTCCTCGTAGCCAGCGTCCCTCTCCATCCCGCAAAGTCTTTGAGAAGTGTTTTCTCTCAAAACGGTTGGAGGTTTCGAACTTACTTGATCCCTCGGCAACGATGGAGGCATACATGAGTGGAAAGGGGGTACCGCATATTTCACAGGTAGGTAAATGAAACACAATAGAGTTACTATAGAGGGGGATCACTATAGAGATTAGGTACATAAATCTCCATTATTTATAAGAATAACTTATATAACTGATTTCTCTCGTTAGGAATGACGATAGACAGCTAGTTTTTTTTATTGGTTTTATTGCAACGTTTCTGCCTCCAACGTTGGTGAGGCCCTAGTCATGCTTAAACTGCAGAGAGTTTTACACAAAGGAACTAACGTAATTGTTGGTTGGTTGTGGCTTACATGCTGGTGTAGATACCATACTCTCAGTACTATACTCTCAGTATAGTATCCACACCAGCATGTAAGCCACAAACAACCAACAATTACGTTAGTTCCTCTGCGTAAAACTCTCTGCAGTTTAAGCATGACTAGGGACTCACCAACGTTGGAGGTAGAAACGTTGCCATAAAACCAATAAAAAAAACTGGCTGTCTATCGTCATTCCTAACAAGAAAAACACCTACACTACTTCATTTAGCTATGCAGCCATAAGGTGAAAACTCACATTAACCACATCAATATATCTATCATATCAACCACATCAATATCGATCCCCATATAGAGGAAGAAAGATTTTGGTTGGGTTTCTATACCCATCACCCATGACTGTAGACATTTCAGCTTAAAATGATCATTTTCAGGAGGGTAAAAAAATCAGAATAAGTGAAAGAACGTCATTTTTAGCACTTTTCTTTCCTTTTCTCCGAAATGGCTGGAGGGATTTTAATGAAATTCACAGGAGTTACTATTCTTGTAGATAAAAATGATATTAGATACCCTTTAAATATTTTAAGGAAAGTAGTTAGCAAAGTAGTTAGCTTCCGAAAATAGGTTTAAAAACGTAGTTTTTTAGCGCCTATTTGATCCACTATCCTTTTATTTTGTCAGTGTTTTGTTCCATTTCCGAAAGGTAAAGTCGTGAAAAATCTGAATTAAAGTATGTATGTACACGTTAAGTATCATCAAGAAAAGGCTCTCAGACGTGGTTTTTCGGATTCAACTTCCCAATAAGAAAAAGCGAGTTGTTCATGCGGATCGCCTTCGCCCTTGCTTGGAAGGCCTAAAAAAAGAGGGGGAATAATGTTAGGGAAACACCTGTATATTTGTTATTGTTTACGTTGATACGTTGGAAAACCCAGTTGCTAATTAGGAGTTCAGTTTGTGATTTTGTTCTGTGATTGATTGTAATACAAAAAGTTTTTCGTAATAAAATCAAATTCCCAACTTGGACTTGTGTTCATTAGTGTTCCTAACAAGTGTTCCTATATTGATACATATCAATTGTTAAGTATGTACCTTACGGTACTACTTGAACAAATTTCAATTTCAGGGTTGGGTTTTTATACCCAAAAGTTAGCAACTGTAGAAAATACTGCAAATTATTACACAATGGTTTATTATTTCTGTGTTAGATAGCCCATCTACGCAGATCATTGGTCTATAATTATTATGCTTCGTATGTAATACATGATCAGAATATGAAGCATCGTGCCTCCGAAAGGGTCTGTACTTCACGATTTCTAGTACAGATATTAAAGAAAACGGGAAAATAATGCTTAAAGTTAAATACTTTAGGGCATGCGCCGAATGGAGTAACAATTTGAGAAAAATCAAATTGGTAGGGAACAATCGACAGCCTAACCGACAAATTCCCAGAAAATGTAATCAAAATCTGATGAAAACTAAACCCTGTTCCTGGGAGTACACTTTCGCGTTTGCGCAGGAGTTAATGATGATGCAATCATGTTGAAATTAACATGTAATAATTAAACCATTGTCCTCCAACTATGCACCAAATTTGAGAGGGATTAGACGACTAGGGCGTAAAGTAATTATGCTTGAATGAATTTACGTTTGCTCATGCGCTAGAAGAGTATTGATTTAGAGACAACGAAATTCATAGGGGACCGTTCTATGAAACCCTAACCCGCACACACCATGAACATTTCATAAGAACCGGTTGAATATAAGGTACACATATACACACATAGAGATAGAGAGAAAGACACGGAACAAAAGTTGTTCCACTGTAAAAAAAAAAAACAGCCGTTTGATTTTAGTGGAGATTAAATCTTTTTAATCTCTCGAAAGTGAAAACAATGCTATCGCTACCTAAAGGTAGACTTATGAGCAATTTAAGAGATGAAATTTAGCATTTAGGTACCAATACTTCACTAGTAGGCACATCGCACGGACAATAGTTAACAAACTCGATTTAGCAATGTTATAATAAATTCCTTTGGAACGATGTCACCTGATAATTCCAATATTGGCATTATGTCAGCTGATATTTACAAGGCAATTTTTATGTATTCCAGTTTCACTATCTAGCGATATTTGATGGAATTAAGAGCTTGATCGGCTATTCAATAGATCAGTCAAGCAGCACAGAGCACAATCGTATTGTCGTTTAACATTGGATTTTTAGCTTTTTTTAAATCGATTTTCAAGCAAATATTGATGAAATTAAGTACATTTTTCAGAATAATTATGTGCATAAATTTTTGAATGGTGAAGTTCATCGTTGATAAACTTATTTTGACTAATTTGACTAATATTCTAGTAAAATATATACATTTATCAATTTTTTAGCCGTTTTGAGCCCTTTTTAGTTGATTTTTTAATACATTTTTCGAAATTTGAGCAATAAGTACCTACATGAAAAAGTATTAAAATCCAGGAATCGTTTCAGAATGCACAAAACGGATTTCAATAAAGAAAATTTCCAAAAATTTGAATTTTAACATTTTTGGAGTCATTTCAATATTTCAATAGCTTCATTTTCAACGAAAATTCGCTAAAATAAACCGAAACAAATTACGAACGGCTACATACAATCATTTTTCAATTGTATTGATTGTGGGAATAAGCTTTAGCTTTACCCTCTTCAGTAATATTTCAGCCCCGAAAGTTTAGTTGTATCGCCCTGAGGGATATGAGGGGGGGGGGGGGGGGGGGTTGAAATTCTTAGCAAAGGAGGACCGTTGGAGTTATGTAGGCTGTAGCTGGTCGTTCTTATGAATATTAATGCCTCTACCATTTTCTAAATCAATTTAACTCGCAGTTGGATCACGTATTCAGGCCCTCCGTGCAACCGTTCTATTAATCGAATCAGTAATATTCCCTTGGACCTTTAGCTCGGAGAGGTCTCTCTAGGGGGCGTAGCGTTCGTGACGTCACTATTAAGACAACGATACGCCTCTGTGGGGACATCATCCAAAGTACCTACGAGGTTTGTTCCAGCAGGGTCAATAGAACATATCAGAGCACATCTAATTCAATAATGAACTTTTGTAATCGACTAGAAAAATGAAGTTTAACCCCCCTCAAAATTTGATTTGTTTTACGTTTCAGGATACATAGCTACCTAGATTCCAAAATTTGAATAAAAAAAAATAACAAAAATAAATCTTGTTGTTTTACGTTTTTTGGTGCGTAGAATCCAAGAAACAAATTAAACTAAACAACTCGTAAACGAGTTCCACTATCTGCTTTACAAGCAGATACCATGTTATTTGGATATGTCTTTGATTAGGGATTACATAACGGTTGTCCTCGAGAGTTGTAAAGAAATCCTTCAACTTTAAACAAATCCCTAGGCCGCATCCCGACTAATTCCAACAAAACAACGGTTTACTTATAGAAATGTTGAAAAGTGGAGAGAAGCCACTACAATGAGTTGTTGTTAACAGTCGACTGTTGTCAAGAGTATGAAAATGTTTCCTATGGAGTGGAGTAAATGATGCTATTGCTTTACGTTAAGAATATTGTAACCGGCTTATTAAAATTGTTTATAGTCCAATCAACTTAGTTTAGGAATGCACCCAGGTACGTAAGGAGGGAGAAATTGGTAGCTTGAGATGTGAACATTTATCACATAAATCAAGCTCTTTCCTACGAGTAGCGAACGATTTCTGTGCGATGAAAACTGCGGAAGTTCCATTCCCTTAGCAACGGCTGGGTTGTACGTGAAAAACACTGAAATTGTGACACAAATTTTGCGTCACGGAAATTTTCAATTGACCCCCCAGAGCAAAGACATATCCATGTCAAAAAAGAACTGTCGGTATGCCCTTCTGAAACTACTGGACCGTACTTCATTAAATTTGGTTCAAAAATCATACAACTTCGGCATTAATTTCACTCAACTGTAAAGGGTGGTATTTGAGGGCTGAACTATTATAACTCTAGATCTCAAAAACATTCTTCCCAGGGTTTGTAAGAGGGGGAGAAATAAGCTAGCTTCTCATATTTCTTTATTTGAGTCAGCTTAGCGCTTTCACCGAAGGGGCCACCATGATAAACAAGATCAGCTCATAATTTCCCATGTTAACTACCTACCTTCTTGTAATGAATGTAAAATAGATTATTCCTTTCTTTGAATCTTTCAAAAGTGGTAGGTACCTAAAAAATGTGACCTCTTTTTTTTATGTAGGTAGATTTAAATTAAACTCATCTGCAAACAATGCATCCACTAGCTATTGGTAGACTCAGGAACAAAAATGTTGGTTTCTTAGCAGCCTTTGCATTATTCGAATACCAATTCTTTATAGGGTTTTATGGGGGGGGGGGGGGTAATAATGGGGGATCAGATGTTGGAAATGAATGTTGCCTATGGCTAGTGCCAATGGGAAAACAAAAAGAAATGCACTATACAATTGGCCAATATACGTATGATAATTAATTACATCTAGTCATTTGACATATAAAAACGGGTATATGCATTGACATTGTCAATAAATGTATTGTTTTGCCAATCAGTTAACAAAAAATATAAATAGCAATCAGTTGATTAACAAGATTGATTTCCAACCAGTTATTTAACAAGGTATAATGCCAATTAACTAGATTAATTGGCGTTGCCCATAATTTCGACAATTGGCGAAATTGTATATAAAATTCAAATCACGAGCCATTTTAAAGACATGAAATAAGTTGTTTTAGGATGTTTAAATTTGTAATTATGGTACGGTCCTCGTAGAAGACTGTACTATGCACCTTACACGTTACACTCAGCGTCGTGGTGAATTTCAAAGAAAATATTTGAAAATATTTGATAGAATTACAGTCTCATCTTGATAGAATCTCCGGTTGGTGCAACGATTGGCGCATATCGATTAACCCTCAAAAGTCAGTATCTATCCTTTTCACTCTTCGCCATGAACGATTGATAGATGGATTGACCTTCAACGGAGCCAAAATTCCAATCAAATCGTCCACCAAATACTTGGGAGTCTATTCAGATCCAAAATTAACATGGGAAGTCCACATCAAACACCTTGTACACAAAATAAGATGCAGAATACGACAGCTAAAACATTTGTTAGACAACCGTTCTTCACACCCTCTAATCACTAAAAGGCCTCACATTGATTCGACCAATTTGGCTTTATTCGTGTGAAATATGGGGATCCGCTGCCAAAACGCACTTAAATAAGATACAAGTTACCCAAAATACAGTACTTCGTTTGATAACTAGAGCTGAATGGTTTGTGCGAAACAGTACTCTGCACTAAGACTTGGACATCCCAACAGTTGAAGTACTGATCAAGGAAAAATATGCCAAGATCCACCATACCATGTCAGACCATAGCAATCCGCTGGTAGCGGCTATTCCCCTAAATCCCCCCTTGCTACCAAGACAACGCCGCCTAAAAAGAAAACGCCCCCAAGATTTTCTCTTAGCTTCAGACAACGAATAGACTAATCTGGTTAAGGGCAGCCGCTGGGTTGTACCTTCCTTCACGTTCCATGTTAATTAGGCAAAGCCTACTATATACTTTGAGCAAAACTGTAGTATTCTATGAATAATACAGTTATCATTTATTTAAAAAACAAAAACAAAACAAAAATTGAAAGCGCGGTTTTTCAACTTGACCCCCAGCCAAAAGACATATCCATGTCAAAAAAACCGACCCCAAACTCGTATTTTCATAGAAGGCCATTTTTCAAGAAAACCAGGGATTTCATTGGGGAAAACCAGGGATAATTTTAATTTCTCCCTTGATGGGAAAACAAAAGATCATGGATATGTCTAGTACCTACTGCTAACAAGTAGGTACCTACTACTCAATTGTATACCAACCATGTAGTCCCTTCTTTTCACAAGATTATTCCATTATGGTTACAAAACAATATTAGTTTTTAACTTAGAGTAATAAATCAGCATTCCTTGACACTACAATGGCTTAGAGGTCATGAGATGTGATAAAATGAGAGCATTCCAAAAAGTGGCGAACGATTTTCCTACTGTGAAAACTATGGGAGTTACTCTTCCCTAGTAACGCCTTGGTTGTACGTGAAAATCAATAGAAAATGTGCCGGTCGGTTAAAAAAAGTGTCGGTCGGGAAAAACTGTCGCGAAAAATTCCTTGACCCCCAGCCAAAAGACATCCATGTCAAAACTAAAATCATAATTACACAAATTATCATGATAAACATTGATTCACACAGATTACCTATCATGATAAACCAGCTCATCATTTTCTATGAAACTACCTAACTTCTTGTAATGAATTTAAAATAAAGTATTCCTTTCTTTGATATCTTTCAAAAATGGTAGGTAGGTACCTAAAAAATCTGACCTCTTTTTTTTTCAATGTAGGTAGATTTAAATTAAACTTATCTGCAAACAATGCTTCCACTAGCTATTGATAAACTCAGAAACAAATACTTTGAGCAAAACTGTAGTATTCTATGAATAATAAAGTTATCATTTATTAAAAAAAAAAAAAAAATTGGTTTCTTAACAGCCTTTACATTATTCGAATAATTTTTTTTTTTTTTTTTTTATTCAAGTAAACTTTACTGTGTAAAACACATTATGGTTAGGAGGAGAAGTAGGTAGGAACATTAACATTAACTTGGAACTTGTTGGAGGTCACTATCCATCAATAGTACTCCATAGTAGCTTGGGTTTCATAATTCCTCAAGGAAGTCCGTGGGTCTCTTCCGCTTGAGTCGGCGTATGAGGGTTTTATTGGGGATCAAACCTTGAAAATGAATGTTGCCTATGGCTTGTGCCAATGGAAGAAACAAAAGGAAATGCACCATACAATTGGCCAATAAAATATGATAATTAATTACCTCCAGTCACTTGACATATACATACGGGTATATGCATTGACATTGTCAATAAATTTATTGTTTTGCCAATCAGTTAACAATATAAATAACAAAAAGTTGATTAACTAGATTAATTTCCTACTAGTTATTTAACAAGGTATAATGACAAACAGTTGACTAGATTAATTGGTGTTGCCCATAATTTTGACAATTGGCAAAATTTAACATAAAAAGTTTAAATTGAAACCCCCATATTAAATGGTATTTTTAACATAAAGTGCGCACAATCATCTTGAAAACGATTAGGTTGTTTTCGATAATCATCAGAAACGCTTGCCGAGTCTGCAACACATTGGGACATTTTATGTCTTTAGTAGCAGACTCGTATGCAAGCTCTAAGAGCCACTCAGCTGATCCGGACCCTGGGCATCGTCAAGTAAATGTCCTAAAGAAGCTAGATACGGAATTACAGCTTCCTAGAGTATAAAGTATAGAAATTACCTATTAAAATGATTTAACCACCTCATCACAAGTCAAACCGTTCTCGCAATATTCGGATCACCTCCTATGAATCAAATCATCGAAACACCAGCTCAACGAAATCATCAGAAATTAAAAAGCAGTTGCAATCATGTTCGCAATATCAATTATTGAGAATGATCACCTGTGTGGAAACAATTATTCATATAACCATGCTCATAACTCAGCTTGTTGGCCAAGCACTTCGCAGCAGTTAACATAATATGATTGGATCAATCGAGAGCTTTTGAACGAATGGTCAACGAATTTTGTGGGATGAAAAACGACGAAGTATCATTTCCCTAGCAACGACTCGGTTGTAAGCGGAAATCATCAGAAAACTAACCGTAACGCTTTTTTTAACGCATTTCTTTTAACGCTTTTTTCATTTATGTGCCATAGTAAAGACATAAAATGTCAAACATATTTGGAATTCACCACTACGCTGAAAGCTGCACAGCACAGCACAGCACAGTACAGCCGCATAGTACAGTCTTCTACAAGGAACATACCATGATTACAAATTTAAACATTCTAAAAAAAACTTGTTTCATGTCTTTAGGATGGCTCGTGATTTGAATTTTATATTAAATTTTGCCAATTGATGTCAATATTGTGGGCAACGCCAATTAATTTAGGTAACTGTCATTACACCTTGTTAAATAACTGGTAGGAAATTAATCATGTTAATCAACTGATTGTTATTTACATTGTTTGTTAACTGACTGGCAAAACAAAAAATGTATTGACAATGTCAAATGCATATATTCGTATGTATATGTCAAATGACTAGAGATAATTAATTATCATATGTATATTGGCCAATTGTATAGTTGGTGGAAGCGAACAACTTCTAGTACCAATATTGGATATAATATTGGACATTATTGTTGCTTATGGGTACTGCAAACTGAAGTATATTTCAAAATATTTACAATCAATGGAGAACCAATTCTATTCTTAGTAACAAATTGGATGTAATATTGGAAATTAATGTTGCCTAGGGGTAGTACAAATTGAAAAATGTTTTATTATTGGTTTATTATAATTGCCACTATACATTTGAAATATACATTTCGGTAATTGTATTGAAATCGGCTATTAATTCCTTAGAGAAGTTTACGCTTTCTAGACATCATTCCTTGAGCTGTTCCCATACAACACCCATGATCATTTGCAGCTGACTGTGCCCAATTGTTATATCATCCATCAGCTTATAAAAGGCGACCAATTTTATAAATAAATATTCAGTTCATTATTGCAACTAATCGTGTTCTCTTCTTTATCATAATCGTCCATTACGATTTCAAACAAGATAGCCAATCAGTTAATTACTTCGATTAATTTTCAATCACTCAATTAAAATGATAAATTTAATTATTCCAGAGTTTTGAAAAAAATTGCCTCATTTGAATCCCAATAGTTTCCTTCAAACTTGGTTTATGAGATCTCACTGTTGATTAGCTCTCACATGCATACCTGTATTAGCGTAGTACCGATTGTCCAGTTAAGATTAGGTAGGTATGCTTAATTTATTATTTTTATTCTTTATAATATGAATTTATATTAATGAATCATTACATATAAAATACTATTTTATGATATTATAAATGAAATATGTTTTCTATAAATGAGTAATGTGAATATTGTTCTCATTATAACATCTTCGAATATTATACATATGAATTTATATTAATAATATATAAATATATATATATATATATAATATATATATATATATATATATATATATATATAGTAATTATATATAAAATAATATTTTATAATATTATAAATAAAATATATATTCGATAAATGAGTAATGTCAGCACGCTTAAACTCATGGACAGATTTGAACAGTTTTTTTTTTTTTTTCAAAATAATCGGCATGGCACGAGGAAGGTTTATGTAAAACGAAACGTATAAAAAACGACCAACCAGGTCAGCTGACTCATCTAAATTCTCCCCTATTCACCCTAGGAATTTGAAATTTGATGAGGTGGCTGTCAGGGACATCGAGAAACGAATAAAACGATGGGCTCTTTCCTGATTAGCTGAGTGAGCCAAATTCACTCCTTTCCACCATAGGAATGTGAAATTTGACAGGAAGCTTAACTAGGACATTAAGAGACAAATGCAATGACGGGCTCCAACCAAATAAGCTGAATTAGCTAAATTCTCTCCAATTTACCCTAGAAATTGGAAATTTGATGGGGAGCCTTTCTGGGACATGAGGAAACCAAAAAGCATTTTAATTTCTCCCTTGATGGGAAAAACAAAAGATCATGGATATGTCTAGTACCTACTGCTTACCAGTTGGTACCTAATACTCAATTGTATACCAACTATGTAGTGCCTTCTTTTCACAAGATTATTCCATTATGGTTACAAAACAATATTAGTTTTTAACTTAGAGTAATAAATCAGCATTCCTTGACACTACAATGGCTTGAATGAAATGTCGTAGTAAAATGAGAGCATTCCAAAAAGTGGCGAACGATTTTCCTACTATCAAAACTATGGGAGTTACTCTTCCCTAGTAACGCCTTGGTTGTACGTGAAAATCAATAGAAAAAGTGCTGGTCGGGAAAAAAAAGTGTCGGTCGGGAAAAAAAAGTTTTTTTTTTTTTTTTTTTAAATAAATGATAACTTTATTATTCATAGAATACTACAGTTTTGCTCAAAGTATATAGTAGGCTTTGCCTAATTAACATGGAACGTGAAGGAAGGTACAACCCAGCGGCTGCCCTTAACCAGAGTAGTCTATTCGTTGTCTGAAGCTAAGAGAAAATCTTGGGGGCGTTTTCTTTTTAGGCGACGTTGTCTTGGTAGCAAGGGGGGATTTAGGGGAATAGCCGCTACCAGCGGATTGCTATGGTCTGACATGGTATGGTGGATCTTGGCATATTTTTCCTTGATCAGTACTTCAACTGTTGGGATGTCCAAGTCTTGGTGCAGAGTACTGTTTCGCACAAACCATTCAGCTCCAGTTATCAAACGAAGTACTCTATTTTGGGTAACTTGTATCTTGTTTATGTGCGTTTTGGCAGCGGATCCCCATATTTCACACGAATAAAGCCAAATTGGTCGAATCAATGTGAGGTATAGTAGCCTTTTAGTGATTAGAGGGAGTGAAGAACGGTTGTCTAACAAATGTTTTAGTTGTCGTATTCTGCATCGTATTTTGTGTACAAGGTGTTTGATGTGGACTTCCCATGTTAATTTTGGATCTAAATAGACTCCCAAGTATTTGGTGGACGATTTGATTGGAATTTGGGCTCCGTTGAAGGTCAATCCATCTATCAATCGTTCATGGCGAAGAGTGAAAAGGATAGATACTGACTTTTGAGGGTTAATCGATATGCGCCAATCGTTGCACCAACCGGAGATTCTATCAAGATGAGACTGTAATTTTTGCCGCACGTCACTGGTTTTTTCCCCCTGGGTCAGAATTGCTTTGTCATCAGCAAAGTCAGCCGTAACAATTGCATCGGTCGATGGTGCATCGCTCACATAAACCAGGTACAGGAATGGCCCCCATACACTTCCCTGGGGAACTCCAGCACGAATGCTCTTTGATTTGGATAAAGCGGAACCACATTTTACGCTATAGGTACGATTCGAAAGGTAGGACTGGACAACAAGGTAATGAGTGTCAGGTAAGTACTGTTTGATCTTGGAAAGGACACCATTGTGAAGAACCTTGTCAAACGCTTTTTCTGAATCTAGGTAGACTCCCAAGCAGACCTGCTTTTTCTCATAAGTGTCTAAAATTGTGTCGATGACGCGATTAAGTTGCATTTGGCATGAGTGTTCTCGACGAAACCCGAATTGAGAATCAGGTAGGAGAGGAGTAAGAAATTGTAAAAGATGAGGGAGAAATAGCCGCTCAAAAATTTTGGAAAGAAGAGACAAAAGGCTGATTGGACGATATGAATGTGGGTTGTCTTGATGCTTTTTAGGTTTTTTAACCATGATGATGTGTGCATGTTTCCATTTATTTGGGTAATGTGAAGTACGTAATATTCCATTATAAATTTGTGTCAACATCACAATCCCTTTACGAGGAAGAGCTTTCAGAAGGTTTTGTGTAATGAGGTCGGGTCCAGGTGCTTTCCTTCCGGGAGATCTTCTTATGACATTCATAACTTGGCCAGGAGTGAAGAAGAGAGAAAAGGGCTGAAGTTGTAATGGTTCATCCATTATTTCGGCAATTTTAGCTGAGTGTTCGGGTCGAATTTCTGGATTGGGTGCAAATTGTTCATAAAGCAGTTCACAGAATATATCTGCTTTTTCTTGAGGTGTTGAGAACCAACGCCCATCTTGTTTCAGTGGAGGAATACTATGGTATTCCTTAGTGAGGACCTTAGTTTTTCTCCATAGGGACCCATCTGTATTGTTTAGAGATGCAATTTCGGTGTGAGCTGCTGACTGCTGTTCGTTCTCCAAGGCTTTTTTCAATAATCTTGTAGCTCTATTGTATTCAACTTTGTCCTGTGAATATTTAGTTGATTCCCACCTTCTTCTAGCTAATCTTTTGCATGATAATAGGTTTGAAATATTAGGTGATAAAGTGGTAGAATGTCTATGATCCTTTGGTGAAGGCGAGGCTGAAGAAATACCAGCTGCCATATGAACTGCATTGGTGAAAGATGCTATTTGGAAAAAAAAGTGTGAACGATGGTCGGTCGGGAAAAAAAAGTGTCGCGAAAAATTCCTTGACCCCCAGCCAAAAGACATATCCATGTCAAAATGTACGTGCTGTTCCCTACATGTACACGTGGGTCCGTACAACGCACCGATAACCGGCTTCGCAACCCGATTGTTTGGTTTCTAAGGATCGCAGAGCAACTTGACTGCAACTGATCAACATGGGACTCTCTATGGGAATTATGGTGTTGGTTGAAGCAAACAACTCCATTTTAATCAACGGAAAAACCAATTGTCTTCTAGTACCAATAGTGGATATAATATTGGATATTAATGTTGCTTATAGGTAGGTAGTGCAAACTGAAGTATATTTCACAATATTTACAACCAATGGAAAACCAATTCTCTTCTTAGTACCGAAATTGGGTGTAATATTGGAAATTAATGTTTCCTATGGGTAGTGCTAATTGAAAAGTGTTTCGCCAGTTATTTATTATAATTACCACTATCCATTTGAAATATTCATTTCGGTAATTACACTTCCAGACATCATTCCTTGAGCTGTTCCCCTACAACACCCAGGATCATCTGCAGCTGACTGTAGCCAATTGTTATATCATCAATCAGCTTATAAAAAGCGGCCAATTTTATAAATGACAGTTCATCATTGCAACTAATCGTGCTCTCTTCTTTATCATAATGATCAATTACGATTTCAAACAAGATAGCCAATCAATCAACTGATTGGCTATCAACTAGATGAATTTCCTATCACTTAATTGATAAGATAAATTTATTTGTTCCAAAGTTTTGACAAAAATAGTCTCAATTGAATCCCAATAGTTTCCTCCGAACTCGTTTTATGAGATCGCACTGTGGAATACCACACACATACATACCTGTATTATTGTAGTACCGATTGTCCAGTTAAGGGTATGTAGGTATACGTAATTTATCATTTCTATTCGTTGTAAAAAATATGAATTTATATCAATGAATCATTTAAACATCAAATACTATTTTATAATATTATAAATAAAATAGGTATTATATTCGATAGATGAGTAATGTCAGCAAGGACAAATTTGAACGGTTTTTTTTTCCGCAAAATAATTGGCACGGCACGAGGAAGGTTTATGTGAAACCTAATTTATAAAAAACGACCAAACAGATCGGCTGACTCATCTAAATTCTCTCTTCACTCTAGGAATTCGAAATTTGATGGGGTGCCTCTCAGGGACATCGAGAAACGAATAAAACGATGGGCTCTTTCCTACATGTACATGTTGGTCCATGCCATGCATGGGTAACTGGCTTCGCAACTCAATTGTTTAGTTTCTAGGGATTTCTATAAATGAGTATACTTAATTTATAAATAATACGAAATTACAGCTTCCTAGAGTGTAAAGCATAGAAATTAGCTTTAAGAGCCACTCATCTGATCCGGACCCTGGGAATCGTTAAGTAAATATCCTAAAGAGGCTACATACGAAATTACAGCTTCCTAGAGTGTAAAGCATAGAAATTAGCTCTAAGAGCCACTCAGCTGATCCGGACCCTGGGAATTGTCAAGTAAATGTCCTAAAGAGGTTACATACGAAATTACAGCTTCCTAGAGTGTAAAGTATTGAAATTACTAATTAAAATTATTTAACCACCGCTTCACAAATCAACCCGTTCTCGAATTATTCGGATCACCTGCTATGAATCACATCATCGAAACACCAGCTCAATGAAATCATCAGAAATTAACAAGCGGTTGCAATCATGTTCACAATATCAATTATTGAAAATGATCACCTGTGTGTAAACAATTATTCATATAACCATGCTCATAACTCAGCTTGTTGGCCACGCACTTCGCAGTAGTTAACATATTATGGTTGGATAAATCGAGAGCTTTCGAACGAATGGTCAACGAATTTTGTGGGATGAAAAACGACGAAGTACCATTTCCCGACTCGGTTGTAAGCGGAAATCATCAGGATATTTGGTAACAAATTTGGTAACGGTTTTCGAATTCTGTGCCAGAGCAAATACATAAAATGTCAAAAGTATATGTAAAAGTTAGTATGTTATGTTGATGACTTCATCATTGGGTAACATATATTTGAATGTCTGTATTCTGTGCATCACTATCACATACTATAACTATCAGGCCTAATAGTGTTGGGATCCCTACAAAATAGAATGAAAAATAAAAGAAACACTAAGATCACGTCGCCCTGATATCCCAAAACCCACGCATCCATTCCTTTTGTGTCCCCCGATAAAGCCAAATGCCTCCTCCCACCCCGTGACCTCTGCGAAAACATTCTATTTTCTAGAAGGGCAGCCAAGACCTTCTCCTCTCTTATCTTAACAGTTTATCCCCGTTCTCCTGCAAATGGAAACTTAAGACTTTCGTAGTCCTTCAATCTTCCTCCACCACTCCTGGCTGATTTCCCTGCCCGCAGGAGTCCCCTAAGGATCCGTCTCGAGCCCCTCACCTTTTTTTCGGCCATGCCGCTCCGAACTCTCTTCCTTTAGCTTTATTTTTTTGTTCTTCTTTTCGATTCTTTCTTCCTCACCATTACTCCTCCCAGAATTCCCAGAAGGGGATTTTCTGGAGTTTTCCAGCTCTTAAAGGTTTTAAAGCAAATCATTTAGTCTTCCCGGTCCCCTCATTCTACCATTTTCCCTCTTTTTCAAGATGGGTTCCCCCTCCTCACCATCCTTCCTCCACTCCAAAATTCCGTCAACCGAATGAATAATGAATCCGCCCGTCTTTCTATTTATTTTTTGTTCGAATAAAAGAAAAGTTTATTGTCATCTTTCTTGGATTTATATGCCGTAAAGAGCGTTGTAATTGTGACTTCTTTCTTTTTCGTATCAACATCACTTTCATCATTTGATACAAGGTACCGCTTTGAGGGTGCGAAAATTTCATATGAGATGTGTTGTTACACTGAATATATTAATTGATTGATATTCACTATTGTAATATATTAGAAAAATTGGGATTACGAATGGGAAACACTGCAGTTATGTTTGATTTAGGGAACTACATTTTAGGAACTTCTCCAATTCAAGGAGTAGATAATTATATCAACGGTATGTGGGACGACTTGATTGGACGATTATATTTCTCCTTAACCACAAGTTTATTACTTGGTAAAATGCATTATGATTTCGAATTATTACTGATAACAGTCAAACAGAACGATAAAGCTATTATACTAAAACCAGATACGAGTAGGTAAGTAAAGAGATTCAGGCATTCATTAGGAAACAAGTTAAAAACTTATTAGGCAATACCATAATCTAAGTAAACTTGTTGGAACGTAAATTTATAATGTATAAAAGACTTCACATTCACATTCTGTGAAATTGTGAAACTGAATCGTATGCCTCAAGGTACTTTAAACATCCCAAAGAGTTAAATTTCCTACCAAATGTTTATGCATAAAATTTACAGAAGAAGAAGAAAACCGTTTATTAATAAATTTCCATACCATAAAAATCATCCGTGACAAAATCAACTATACGACATGGTTTATTTAAACCGTCTGTAGGAAGTGAAGGCATATTCATAATTTCCTAATAACTAGATATTTATGAATTAGATTTTTACTACCGAATTCGCTACCAAATGTTTATGCATAAAATGTATGGTTAACAATTATTTGCTTTCTGCGTACTCAAATTTCAAAACAATCGTTAATGTAATTATATTATATGATGATTTAATAAATTCGCTCATATGATCGTGACTTTACAAAAACAGGCCTTACTGTCCTTAAATTGATTTTTTTTTAAATTATCGTCAACGTTTCTCTCCAGGAACTGGGGCTTCTTCGGGGAGAAAAATTCAAGATGTAAATTTCAAAATTTGTAAAATAAATACTTATCGTTTTGTATGTAAAGTTATCATTTGAACTCTCCAAATAAAGAAAATTTACATAATATGATCATGCTGCATACCTGGAACTTTTTGTACTGTAACCAAAAACCATAGAAAAAAAAAATCTTAGAAATTCAGTATGTAGAATTTTAAATTTCAACGATTCAACCCACACACCCTATTTCGATGGGAGGTATTCCATAGCTCCCTTAACCCAGCCGGCCCTTGGGTCCTTCCCTTAATGACATTCTTATCCGTCGGGGTTGTAAAATAAATTTACAAAAAAAGGCCTAAAAAACTGCCCATCTATTCATAACTCATCTCATTAGTTTCACTTTGGAACTTTTTTCTTTTAGTCTATAGAAAGAGATATCAAAATTTTACTTTTGAAAATGTTACATTGATGAAACTGTAATGAAAAAATTGAATTTTATTTCCCAAACGTTACAAACGGTGTGAATTGGAAACTGTGCGAGTGAAAGTGTACAAATATATTTAAGACGAAGCCATCAAAAACACAGAAAAATCGCCAGATAATTGTCAATGAGCAGTCAAAATTTGCAAGTGGGATAAGTAGTGGGTTCGAAAGTGGGGACTTAGAAATTTACGAGTCAGAAATTTTTCAAAGTAGGAAAGCTGAATAAGTCGATTGACAAATCGAGAAATGAAGGTAAAGCAAAAAAACTGGTCAATGGAAAATTCGAAGTTGAAACAATGGAAAGTTGGGATTTTAGTCATTTCAAAAATTGTACAAGAACTTGCAACCAATCAAATTCAAAACGAACTGGAGAGTTGAAAAAGTTTTTTCTTTCTCCATTAAAAATCGTCAAGTTAGACCATTTCCAAGTTGGATTGTGAAATAGAGAATGGTGCAAGAAAGTGAGAGCGTAGGAATTTATGACAGAAATAGTAAAAGTTGGAGAATTGGCAAGTTGCGAATTTAGCCATTTGAAATATCATTCCAACCAAACAAATTGACGGGTGGAAAATTCTTCAAGATGAAAAATTAGAGATTGAAAAAATAGAAGTTCATAATAGTGAATTTGGAGGATAAAAAATTTGGAGATGAAAAATTATCAAGTTAAAAATTAGCCGATTTTGGATATTGACCAAAATATCTAAGATTCTTTGAAAGTTGACTTTTCTTTTATACTGAGAAAAGAACAGTGATCAGTGGTGGTAGGATCAGTTCCGAAATCACCCGAACAGGTTGAACTCAAATTAACATGGATATGTTTTAGGGCTGGGAGTCATTCTAAAATTTGCGTAACGACACCAAAATTTTTGACGCTCCGGCTCTTTAGATTATTATTAACTCAAAAAGCGAAGGCTAGGTAGAATTTCTATTGATTTTTCACGTACAACCAATGAGTTAATCGGAAAAAAGTAACTCCCATAGTTTTCATAGTAGGAAAATCGTTCGCCACTTTTTGGAATGCTCTCATTTTATCACAACATCTATGACCTCTAAGCCATTGTAGTGTCAAGGAATGCTGATTTATTACTCTAAGTTATAAACTAATATTTTTTTGTAACCATAATGGAATAATCTTGTGAAAAGAAGGCACTACATGGTTGGTATACAATTGAGTAGCAGTTTACTATGTTCGTTTCATCGTCACATTCATAACGTACATCGACGAAGGATACTCAGCATCTCTGTTGGTACTGAGAAAAGAACCGGTCGATTCACCGCAGCAGAACCGCACCTTGAGAATGACATCACACCGGTACAATGTCACGTTCCAGACTTGAGAGAAATTTTCTACCCGGTTGCCAACTTCCAGGCGTATCCCCGGTAATGAATCACATTCCAACTCCACGAGCCGACAAAACCTGTTGCTCACGTGAACCTCATCGCCTGACGCTTTCCCATCACCTTGCTTTTGTTTAGATAAAAGTTGAGTGATTGTTTCCTATAGTCGTGGTTTCGTCTGAGTTAACTTGTAGAAAATATGAAGGATAATTTCCGCTAGTATTGAGAGAAAAATTATCATTTACACACCTTTTAGAGGAGTCAGTCGTCACTAGCAAATCGTGTACTGCTTTCTATCTAAGAAAATCATCATCAGGCCGTCTAAACAGTACTCCGAAAAAGTACAGTTTGAGTACTGTTTCGACGGCCTGATGATGATGTTCTTACACCGAAGCTCTTGCCCCCAGTAATTAACTTGCTAGAGACGACTTACTCATCCGAAAGGTATATAAATGATCATTTTAGCTTGTAGACGATCGTACCTACATATATATTTATCTAGATCCCCGATGAGACCACCCACAGAGGCGGAAGGACTTGGGTGTATCAATAAACCTTGATGAGGAAAAAGCCAACCTAATCATATCTCATCCCCCTCAAACTACCCCTACAATGGAGAATGGATGGTAGCCAACTGCCTGGACCATATTTATTTATTCAATGAACACGGCGACGTCCAATCCATAAAATATAACAAAGTGGAGTTGTTACTCTAACATGATAAAACGCTGCAAATTATTACACAATGGTTTATTATTTTCGTATTGAATGACCCATCTACGCTGAACAATTTTCTACAATTATTTAATGAAGTATAGATATTATATACATTATCTAAATATAACTGCACAAGCTTGGAAGACCACTGAGGAGAACACACACAAACAGACACCCACGCACGCACGCACACATATATATGTATAATATATATTTTTTCCGAAAAGTAACTAGATACAGCACGGTTACAGACTCAAATAACTATTTCTGTATCCGTAGTTACTTCACCTCGGTAAGTATCTGTATCCGTGGATTTCGGATGAAATTACAGTATCTATAAAAATGTCTGTGTAGGCAGATACAGATACCAAGTAACTGTAACTACACCTTCACGACTCCATTTGTGTAACTATATGGTAAATGCAGTATATTTGATAAATTTGCTAAATGGGCATCTTTTTCGGCAAGCATTCCTCAAATTTGCCAGAAGTATCCTAAAACGTATCTCGATTCCCAGGTAACTAGGTACTGCTCAACTCTGGTGTTGAGTACGTGAAAAATTTAATTTCCACGGGAATTATAGATTACTCTATCTGATCACAATGAAAGCTTATTTATTCAATTTTATGAAAGGACGATGAATACAAGTTTTCTTCTATCTTGACTCCTACAGAAAGCCCACTGCACTCATGATTGACACATACGTGTTTGATATCTTGAAACGTGAACCGACAATCAATACCTATTACTAAGACCACGAGTTTATTAATATTTCATGCTTCGTCAAAAACATGGCTTCATAAGTACTAATAAAACCAAAACGTTTTACAGCCGTAATAGGTGGTAAAATATCACCACCACGAATCCATTGGCCTTGAGTTGTTTTAATTTAATTATAGATACCATAGATGTTTCGCCCCATCTCACGGTACGCTCAAGAGACTGATATGACCGTCACTGGTGCTAATCGGTTCTCCACGTTTGTTCGTACGGAGAACGTGTTACGGATCCGTCTCACCTCTTTGCGCGGTTTTCCAGAGTCTTTTTTTGTCCCCCATTGTCCTCTAAATGGCGAAGGCCTCGGCTTTATGGACAGCGTGACGAACCAATGAAGGAGTAATGGGACCGCTCAACGTACCTATTTAGTTGGTAGCTAGGCTTTGAATGGACAATGGGCAGGCTCTTTTGATCAAATCTTATTCATTTTAAGATATGTTCATTTACTTATCTTTTTCAATTGACTAGGAAGAATATTTCAATTACTAATTTATATATTTACAAAGTACGTAGATACCAAAAATCGAATTGCTGGACTTTGCTGGTTAGCTAACTTTGCAATACCTAAT
This sequence comes from Adelphocoris suturalis, assembly GCA_030762985.1. NCBI lineage: Eukaryota > Metazoa > Arthropoda > Insecta > Hemiptera > Miridae > Adelphocoris > Adelphocoris suturalis. The sequence continues at coordinate 39,504,986 of CM061040.1, read as the reverse complement.
ACTTGTTTTTTTCATTTTTATTTAATGGTTGCCGCACCTCAACCAGAAAGGACATTAGCGGCACTGAATAAGGTGGCCAAGGGAGACTGCTAGTGGCACGATTGCGAAGGGAGCCATGCTGCCTCCCGTCACCAAACAAAGTGCTATCACGGACTCCACTGGCAAATCGGAGTAGGATAGAATGAGGGTACAGTGATGGCCACTTTTCAGCCCCTAAAGCGGACAGAAAACCTCCAAACTAAAATAATAACACTAATACTATATCAAGAATGGCTAATGATTGAATATATGTATGTCACTAAATATAATCAGCAAATAAAACTATGACTCTATTGTACAAAAATATATCACGGATCAGATATCGGAGTTCGTAGTCTTAGATGCGACATCTGGGACTGGACCTTGTCTGGTCCAGACGTCAACCCACTGAGGTGGCCGATGTTGGACTCCGAGGTCCATAATGTCTGGGTAGTCCTCCAGGAAGTGGCGGTTGGACATACCACCCCCATACCTCAGACACGCAACATCTCGAACTTCTGCGCTAAGCAGGTGTCTGTGAGTAAGACGGGTATGGCCAGTGGCTACCCGGTTGACCACTATTTGGTTCCTCCTTGGCTAGTACTTGCATGTTCTTGACCGTACAGATCAAATAAAAACGCTTCAAATGGTTACGCGAAGATTTATTATTTTCGTATTAGATTGCCCTTCTACGCAGACCATTGGTCTACAAAAAATATTAAACCTCGAATATATCTAGTAAGTACCTATATCACCAAAACTTGGCACTTCGCACTTCCCAAATGAGTTTATACCTTTACAGCTCCAAAAACCACTAGGACCATACTGCTCTCATATATGGAAGATCGTGAATCTATAGTTGATATTTGACTGAGAAAAATGATATCAAAGTTGGAAGCTAACTGTATTATCCATTGGGATACTTACTTTATGTATGACAGAAATGTATGCATCTTAATTTCAAAATATTATGTCAAAGACTTTGTATTCTGTCAAAATATATGAACAAAAGAAAAACAATCGATTGTGATGAATTACCAAACCGTAAGTATGAACGATTGAAATCACTTTTGTAATATGAGAATATACTGCAAAACTTTTAACTGTATATTCCGGGAACGAAAAATTGTCTAAAAGAAATATGCATACCTATATATACTCAGAACATTCTTAAATTCGCGTTTCTTTCATTATTCATGCGGTTTAATTTTTTAACAAACCAAGACCATCAGGAAAAGAAAACATCTAATTTAAAATTCAAATGATCACCACCCCTCCCTTAGCGCCACTGAACTAAAAAAAAAAAAAAAAAATTATACCCTCGAGAAAATTCCAAGTCTGGAAAAGCTCTTTTTTTCCCCGCCGTAACTATGAAAAATATAAGCCACTGATCCTCCTTGCCAACCACGTTGGACGGGTCACGTTTCCCTTTTAAACAGAGATAAAAATATCAAGTAATTTATTTAACTTTGAGCTGAGAGTAGAAAGCGAAACTCCGGTTTTAGGGGGGTTGAAATCTGTTAATTCCCGGTCTCCGGGAGCTCCACCCTCCGTTTTCGGGTTGGAGAACACGTATCCGCGAGCCATAAATTTTTCAGGCCCGTTTACTCCTCGGTTAAGTTAGTAGCGAAATAGGATTTATAGGTCGGTTCCCGCGGTTCGGGGTTTTTAGTTTAAAACGAAAAACGATTTTCTTCATATTAAACGGCGTCGGTTTAATTTTAGGCGGTTCGCTATTAATTTCCAGGGCGGTAAGGCCTCCGGGTATTTATTGAGTGGGGTCCGACCGCGGATCTACTTCGCGGAGGAGCGGTTTATACTGGGGCGGTTCGTAGTCCATTAAGGGGATGATTCTAATTCAAACAGTCTAGTTTGTTGTTTTCAATTGTTAATCTCTCAAATCAACGTATTATCATAATCTATCAAATCAACCTAAAACATCAATTTCACGTTCTTCAAATTAAGTGATGTTTCACGTTTCGTATATAAATACTGTCAAAATTACTATTATTTTCATCTTTTCATGGATCAGACAGAATCATAAAATTGGCAGCTTTCTACAATTGAAATTTCTCATTTTAGCGTTTTTTTTTTTTTTTTTTTTTTTTTTTTTTTAAGGAAAAATGAGCTAATGTGTTCACTTTTTTTCTTGAAACTTGGTGTTGATGTAATCTGTAACATGGCGAGAACTAAGATGTATCAGAGGCTGCTGACGCATGAGAGGTCATTGATTAGCAGAGTGAACTCCAAAGTCATTTTGTTTCCTATTCAACGCAGGAAGCGACTTTTTCACGCGGATCTCCTTTAAAAAAAATGCGCTATCATGAGACTCATTTCGTGATCACTGATCTACTTGTTTCATCTACGAATCGGATTCTATACCCTCAAAACCAACGATTGTGAATTTCTTGAATTGATACCGTTTGGGCAAAAACTCAATAGAAATAACTGAATTGATGTCATAGATATATAAACAGGAGTGAGGCATTATTTTATTTTAGCCCAAGCACCACACCTTAAAGATCAAAGCATAAGTACAAAAATTTGGGTACCCACTATTTTTGAAAGATATTTATAAACGATAATCATCAGAAACGCTTGCATACGAATCTGCAACACATTGGGACATTTTATGTCTTTAGTTGATGACTCGTATGTGTTGCAGACTCGTATGCAAGCTCTAAGAGCCACTCAGCTGATCCGGACCCTGGGCATCGTCAAGTAAATGTCCTAAAGAGGCTACATACGAAATTACAGCTTCCTAGAGTGTAAAGTCTAGAAATTACCTGTTAAAATGATTTAACCACCGCTTCACAAATCAAACCGTTCTCGCAATATTCGGATCACCTGCTATGAATCAAATCATCGTAACACCAACTCAATGAAATCATCAGAAATTAACAAGCGGTTGCAATCATGTTCACAATATCAATTATTGAGAATGATCACCTGTGAGTAAACTATTATTCATATAACCATGCTCATAACTCAGCTTGTTGGCCACGCACTTCGCAGTAGTTAACATAATATGTTTGGATAAATCGAGAGCTTTCGAACGAATGGACAACGAATTTTGTGGGATGAGAAACGACGAAGTACCATTTCCCTAGTAACGACACGGTCGTAAGCGCAAATCATCAGAAAATCATGTGTTTACCTATGAATGGTCAACGTCATTTCTGATGGTCATAATCATCGTTGTGGCCACTTGGGACAATTTTTTTCGTGACGATTTTTTTGTTATGTGCCATATGAAAGACATGAAAATGTCAACAACTGGGACAATTTTCGTCAACAGTTTACGTAACGATTATTTTGATTATGTGCAAAGCAAAGACATAAAATGTCAAAAATAGCTCAACGCTTTTGGTATATTTTGCTGTGTTCTTGTTGTCAAATGTTGTCTCCTATTTTTCTGACCAATATCATTTCCTGTGATATTTTTTCAGTGTGGAGAGGCTTTCCTCCGTGTTAGGTGGTCAGTGCCGGAGGGAAATTACTATGATTTCATTTTACTAAAAATATTTGAAGTGTTATAATAATTCCTTTCTGTAAGGTTCTGTAATTCGGTTTTGGCAGGTAGGTGCCGTTATAAGAAGATAGTGATATTTCGCTAGTTCGGCCCGTTTAAGACAGATTCGTCCCTTCTGAGCAACCCTTTACCTGAGCATTTAATTTTACAAGATGCTAATATTATGGGATCTTGCCGAAACATTTTCAACCTTTTTCCTCCATGATGCACATGGCACAATCGTATTGCCTATATCAGGCCTACCAGGTACGGTATTCAAATTTAACTACTCCCCTTCAATTTAATTACATTGCTAACAAGGTGAGTCGTGAGTGTTATGAATCCGGAGGTAGTCAGTTTTTTCATAATCAAACGCTGCGTGTACTAGATGATTTGTAGATTCTCGTTTCTCACGAATTCACAACTTTATCCCTACTTAGTTTTACTTCCGTCATTCACCATTTCTTGATAGTACGCATAACAGCTCCAAATATCCTGATAACAACACAGAATGGAGCTCAAAAGGGAAGAGGTGAGTTGGGTCGAGCAAAACACGCCAAGCCACCCACTTCAACTGCCCGTCTCAGGGGGCAAACCCCTGTCCCGTCAGCTTCCAATCTGTTTCTGATTATCCAGTTAAGTGGTTTTGGCAGGTGGTCAACCCCGGCCGAGTGGTCGTTAGTCTCTAGACATCGTGAATCCGACGCTATCCTGTATCGACCTTTAATTCTACCCATTTAAAATTCGTGTTCTACACCGTTCAAATAATTTTCTAGTAGGAAAGGATAAGTATGTCCGTAGACTTTCATACCAGCAAGCGAAGAAACTTGACTTAATTTTCAACCAACGAAAGCGATTTATCATGGAATATCTCGACGGGTCCAGACCTCTGTCACACTAAGCTCCTTGGAGGACCGACTAGAACCATGTAAGAAGTTCTCGCGCGTTTATTGACTCGGCACGATCTATTGTTCGGAAGCCAATTAAGTGCACATCAACTTGTCACACCTTTCCTCAGCTGAATATACATAAAATCGGCACGGTTTTGGCGACAAGACCAAGGGCGTGTATAAGGGGGGACTGAGGAGAAAATGTAAGACAAATTTAACTAATGAGTGAGTATATTTAAATTTTTTGGCATGTTCATCTTCACAATACAAATAATATAACTTGTTTCAATGATTTTTGAACTTTATTAGGTATAGCTCAGCAATCGTTCAAAATTCCTTAAACAAGTTGTTTTATTTTTATTGTGAAGATGAGCATGCCACAATATCTAAATATTAAGCGTTGACCTTCTTCATCATTTAGGTAAATATTAACAGGAATTATTGTAATGCGCAATTTGCCTGATTTAATTGACGTTAGGGCAGCGAGCGGTAAGGGATTTGATTGGTAAGAGTCAATGTCGTCTCGGGCGTGATAGCTAGAGGCGATCTGACCATGCGCGGATAAACTGCAGCCAGTCGCGGCTAGACCTAAACCTCGTTATGTCAATATAGCAGGTCAATCTCATTTTTAAATACTTAACTGTTACAGTCCTACTGTGAAATCAGCCTTTTTGTAAAACGCCTAGCCTTTTTACAATACGCCGCCTTTTTGTAATATAAACGTTGGAAATACAATCAGCCTGGTATTTTTGAGCGTGATCCGCTTTAGTTTGGTGGTCTGGATGCTCGCAAGCTCGCATCTCAAGTATACATAACACCAAGAAGTCAGTCCCTAAGTAAAAATTCAGATTACAACAATTAAACAATTTCATTTCATTTCATTTCAAATTCAGATTAGTTGGACGTATCGGTCAGTGTTGCTTACGCAGAATAGTGATAAACACTCAGAATAGTATTATGACGTTGAAAGAAAGCACACCGGTTTTCGGATTCCAATATTCTAATTTTTATTGTTTGTAAAACTCAGGTGTTGAATTCTGAAACTAAGGAAACTAAGAAAAATAATAATAATAACTGGTCTCCAACATCCTCCCCGCCCGCAGACTGCGTTTCTTTACTCCTGCAGGTTCATCTTCATTATTTTAGCCGCTGGCCGTTTATACGTTCCCTGTGCGGTACGGACGTAGGCTGCCCGGACTTGACCGTCTTTTCCTCGCTCCACTGCGGTGACAACTCCCTTCGGCCAGTGGCCTCTCGGGTAATCTTCCTCACCCACCACCACGTAGTCTCCTACCGCCAGAGGTACGACCGGCACGGTCCATTTGTCTCGTTGGTTAAGCGTTGGGACATACTCTCGCACCCATCGTCTCCAAAAGACATCGGCTAGCTGCTGTGATCGCCTCCACAATGCTCTTAGCGGCACCTACACTGGTACCTGCACGCAGACAGGTCCTCCATTTGCTTCCCCTAGAAGAAAGTGGTTCGGTGTCAAGCACGTTAGATCCCTGGGATCAACCGAGACGTGTGTTAACGGTCTACTGTTGACAACCATTTCGACCTCTGTTAACAGCGTGGCCAACACCTCCTCCCGCGGTTTCTCTTCCTTCCACGCGGTTCCTAAGGCTGTTTTTACATTTCGGACCATCCGCTCCCAGGCTCCCCCCATATGCGGGGCAGCGGGGCAATTGAACTTCCATCGGATGCCTGCCATCGTCAGTCCCCGGACCATCTCGTCTTTGTTCAGTTCTTCTAGGGCTTCTTTCAGCTCCTTGTTGGCTTTGCAGAAGTTTGTTCCATTGTCGGAATATATTTCCGCTGGCGTTCCTCGTCGGGTCGCAAATCTTCGAATTGCCATTATTGTGGCTCCACTCGTCAAATCCGAAACCACCTCTAAGTGTACAGCTCTTACTGCTAGGCAAGTGAACAGGGCGACCCATCGTTTTTCAACCCTCCTTCTTACTATCACGTACACTGGGCCAAAATAGTCGAGGCCAACGGCTGTGAACGGTCGTTTTCCCTGCTTCAATTGGCAGAGACCACAGCGGTTAAACGAGCTCCTCACAGCTTTCCTTGCGCTTGTGATCCAAAACCTTTGTCTCAACGCGTTCAGTATTGTTTCCTGTCCTTGGTGCCGTGCCCATCGATGGAACTTCATAATAACCAACCGTGTGAAATGGTGTTCTGAAGCTAACAACAAGGGATATCTCGCGTCATAGCTCATCTCTGTGGCTGCTTCTAGCCGCCCGCCAACTCGTAAGAACCCTCGTTCATCCAGGAATGGGTCCAGCGCTGTCAGCCTACTTCCAATCGGTAGTGCTTTCTTGGCTAGGATGGCATCTATCTCTTCAGGGAACGAGTCTGCTTGTGCCCGACGAATCCATTTCTTTTCTGCGTCATCAAGTTCGTCCACTGTGAGCTCCTCTAGCCACTGGGCACCCTTTGTTTTCCAGTAACCCAACATCCGTGGGATCCATGCGGTAACTCGTATCAGACGATTCCATTGAGGCCCGGTAACCAGCATGTCATTCAGACTAACACCCCCTGCCTTGGCAGATGCGTCGAAGCATATACGCAGTTTGGTTGGCTTGTTGGGGTTTATCACGCCTAAATGCGGCAGGTACCACTCTCTTTTTGGCTTGAGTTTTTTCTCCTCCTCCGACAACTTTGTGATATAACCCTTCTGCATTTTGATTGCTCGTTCGTCCTCTTCTGACACGATTTTCACTTCTGGTGGTTCAGTAGGTAGTACGTACTCAGCTAACACTTCCCTGAGAACCCTCTCTTCCCTGTCTTCCTTCTCGTCTTCCCAGTGCGAGAGTTGGTGGACGTGTTCACTTTCTTCCTCATCTTTTACTCGCCCTCTAATTCCTTTTGGTGTTCTCCCATGAACAACCCAACCCAGTCTTGTTTTAGTTGCTACTGGACCGTTCCACGACCCATGAACGACCTTCAAAGGGATCGACAGCGGCCAGTTGTCCTCCCCAATCAAAATGGCTGGCTTTGCATCCTTGTACGACGATATTTCTAGGTCTACTAAGCGTTTGCACTCAATCCCCAAGTTCTTTGCATCAACCGACTGTTTTGGCAAAATTAGCTGCCTTACTGTTCTTGCGTTTAGATGGAACTGTTTTGCGTTCTTTTGCACCCCTGATATCTGTAGTCCTACCTCACGTGACTGGTTTTCCTCCCTCACAGTATTGTCAGACCAGCTCACTCGTAGTGGTTTGCTCGTTCCCGAGAGTCCTAGCTCTTCTGCCACACTTTCATCCATCATAGTCACGGTCGACCCATTGTCTAGGAAGGCGTAGGTTTCTATGGTTTTCCTGGGCCCATGAAGGGTGACTGGCAAGACCCTAAGCAGGATTTTACCCCTGGGGTTCACGTTCACTGCGGTCGTCTCTACATCTGAATTTGCATTCGAGTTTTCCTCACTATCTTCACCTTTGTGGACAGCCACATTCTGTGTTTTGGGGGCTAGGTATTTTGTTTGGTCGGAATTTCGTGTCTGAGGGTGCAAAAGTGTGTGGTGTCTGTTTTCACATATGTCACATATGTTCCGGGCTTTACATATTGACGCTACGTGTCCTTTTCTTAAACACCGTAAACAGACTGAGTTGTCCCGTGCCCATTTGAACCTTTCATCCTGTGCCATCTTAGCAAATTTCCGACATTCGTGTAGGGGGTGGGATGGAACTCGACACAGTAAGCACTGTCTTCTGGGGGTTTCACTCTGGGGTTTTCCTGTTAGGGTTAGGGTTCCCGTTGGCTCTTGTGCTAGCTTCTTTTGCCCTTGGTGGCCGAAACGTCCTAATTTATCCGCTTTCCCTTGAAGCCAATCACTGAATTCCCTCAGGTTGATTGGATCATCCCCAAACCTAGCTGCGTGCTCACACCATTCATTCTCAAGGTACAAGTTCAATTTTTCTACTAATTTTCCCAGTAGTACAGGATTGTACAAATATTCATCCCGTCTGAGCAAAATTACGGTGGCAACTGCATTTTCGACTTCGCTCGCCAACCTCTCTAGCCCTGCATTGCCAATTTCGCCCATACTCGCCACAGCTTCCAAGTTAGCCATCACGACCTTGACTATGGCATCGGGCTGGCCATACCTACGCCTGAGCCTTCCTAGTACTCGTGAGAGGCTTCCAGGGAGTGTCAACAGAGGCAGCACACCTTCCTTGGCTTCACCTTTAAGGGATTTCTGAAGCCGAAGGAGATTTTCCTCCTCGGAGTAGCCTCCAGTCTCTGTCGATCTCTCGAACATGTGGATAAACATGGGCCACTGCGTCGGGTCACCTTCGAAGGTCGGCAATTCGTACGTGACATTTTTCCTCGCCACCCAATTCTTCCATTCGCTGTGTGGCACCTCTATGTTATTTGCTCTTGTATTGTGTGGTGGAGTGTGTGCATGTGAAGTGTGACGTGAATATATATATACATCGTCTACGGGTGCGATACTCAGTGGGTTATGTCTTGGCCTTACCTGCGGTGTATGTGTGTGTGTTTGGCTCACCCAGTCTTGGATTCTGTTTTCTCGCTCTCGCACTTGGCCGATGTCGTCCTCCACCAGATCGGCCGTTTCAAACCCACCTACAGAGCTCTCCGTCTGCCTCCTCTTTTCGTTACGCTTCATTTTCATCCTGTGCAATTGAAGCTCAAGCTCCAACATCGTTTCTTGTTCGGCTTCTTCCCGCCGTTCACCTTCATGCTGTGACCGCCTACTCGTGGTTGACGCCGGGCCCCGGGATTTTCTTTGGGCGTTTGTTAGTTCTTGGCCCCCATCCAGTGCCTGGTCGCCGACGGCTTTGCCGGACCGAAGATTCATAGGCATTTTGTTTGTCACTTGCTCGAAGGACCACTTGTTGCTTACGCAGAATAGTGATAGACACTCAAAATAATATTATGACTTTGAAAGAAAGCACACCGGTTTTCGGATTCCAATCTTCTAATTTTTTAATGTTTGTAAAACTCAGGTGTTGAATTCTGAAACTAAGGAAACTAAGAAAAATAATAATAATAACTGGTCTCCAACAGTCAGAATGATGTGTATAGTTTGTCATTTCAACGTTTTTATTACGAAAAGGAGGCGTATTGTAAAAAGGCTTGTCTTTTTGCAAAAAGGCTGATTTCACAAAAAGGCTGCGACATATCATGTACTGTAATGTTAATTTTCTAATGTTTATAATATACCATTTTTGCTTCCTCACTACCAAAGGTAGGGAAGCTTTGTGTTCGTGATTGAAGTCGAAAATATTGTTGTCCTCCAGAACCAAAATTTCCACTTGTTTTTTTGCGTGTCCCAGCTTTCTGGTCAATTTTGGTGCCGTGTCTGTCTATCTGATGTCTGTCTGTCGTAAAACCTTGTCACGCACAAAACAATACGAAGTTCCAGTCCGATTCTGATGAGATTTTCTGGAATTGTACTGGTCAGCTCCCATACAATCCCCTATAATTTTCAAAGCCGTCGAATCAACAGTAGTCTATGCGCATGCGCAAACGTGAATTTCTCAAAACCTCGACTTCTTATCATCTGTTAGTCTGATTTCGTTCAAACTCGGAAGGTGAACGGGTATAGTTCCAAAAAATGTCCTATAAATTATTTCGCGATTGGTCGAGTAATAACCATTACGCATGTGCGAAACAACTATCGATTGACACAAAACTCCGAGGCTGATGAAAAAATGTTGATGACATTTTTAGGGATTGTGTGGAATAGTTCCTTCATCCTCAATCTTTAAAGATCCTTTAATGAAGCCTTTATAACACCCTTCAAATTTCATGAACGCTGGTCTATAATAGTTTTTGTAATTGTAAATCCATCGATCACTGCATCTACAGTTTTCACGAGATTTTGATGAAATTCTCAGAGATTATGCGAGATTTGGCTTAGAAGGTCTCCAATAAATTTCATCTCTGCCATATTAAACAGTCTCTGTGTATGCGCAAATGTAAAATTAAAGTAGCAATAGAAATACTAATCCACGGTTGTTAACCAGTTTCTTCGAAAATGTCAAAGAGTGCGAGTTGGAGACAGGATGCTCTCCTATGTTTCAGGATACTTATTATTTATTTTTTTAAATACGGGTAACTGCCCAATACATACCTACACCATGAAAATTGATATGACATATTGTAAAAAAAAAAAAAAAAAAAAGAATTAAATAATTGAATCTGCAAGTATATTATAAATAAATAGAATATTTTTATTATTAGAATAATGCCATGAGATTAAGAGCGCAAAGAAGGAATAAGGGGATGAGAAAATATGGTTTACCTTGCCAGGTTATGGTATTGTAGAGACTACCGGGGTTTTTGCGAACTACAGGGACCCGCCACATTCAAATGTGCAAAAGCTTGCAATTCGAAATGTAAAACATGAAGAGTGCGTAATTTAAAAATATGAAGTAGCTATATGGGGGGGGGGGGGGGGGGACTTGTATGGAATGTACAAATTAAATGAATGAAATTGGAAAAACGCAATTGAAAATATCTTCATGTCGAAAGAATTGAAATTAATAAGAGCGCCTACGATTGGACCGAACTGCTTGATTGCTTGCACTGAATTCCCATCACGCTCCTAATGGCGGAAGTCGTAAGCTAACGCTACCAACGCTTGAATTCGGTCGCTATTATGCTGAGAGCGTCGAAGCAGTGGATTTAGCTTGGCTAGTATAACTAGGTATACTTATGAGATGAGCAGTGCAAATCGAAGTATGTTCATGTGTCTAATCTCAATGTCCTAAGTACTAATTGCATTACTTCATACTAATGAGTGTCGTGAGAATGACGTGTTATACCAATCGTTCGAACAGGTTTGTATGAATCAAGAAGAATTGCGCAATCTCCCATACGCGCCCATACCCCATAAATTCTACATATATATGAGATACTACAGGCTCCGGGAGGGGGGGGGGGGGGATTTATGGTTCACAGGAGTGGAGGAAACAGCGTTTAGAAAAAAAGAGTGAAACAACTAGCAGGTAGTTATTTAAAAGTGTTTCCCCTGTTCTCCCACTTCTATCGACAGCAAGCCACTTGTAGTACCGTTCAACGCAAGAAACTTCTGGCCAAAACCTTGGTCACGTTCACAAAGCTCCCTCTTGTATTCACCTGCACCTCTCCACAGTAAATCATTCGGAAGTTGCTCACCCCAGTCCCACGGGACCATTTAAAATGCCGTGTTAGCCACTGGTATCTCATTACACTCCTCAGTTCTTATTTTTCCTCTTTTTTCCGCCGCCTGCACGGTTTCCCGGCGTAAAACAATGTCAACCTTGACGAGAGAGTTACGCTGGAAAAGGAGCTACTATGAGGAAATTGAATTATTCATGAACTATTTCGCAGTTTGTCCCACAGTTCCCAAGTCCATTAGACAAAATCGCTTTTCTGCAAGTTTTGAAATCCATCCGGACATGGAGAACCCACGATTGGTTCAGATTAATCTTTTTTACTAATTCATGAATTCAAAAACCATGTGAGTCCCACAATAAACATTTACTAACGTTTAGCAAATTTCAGTACGGTTCTTTTTTGATGATAAAAAACTACCTAGCAGGATTTCAATCTATGATAAATTCTTCTACATTCTCTCAATTATTCTAAACCAGATATTTCGAAACAATGAATCCTGGTAAATATCTCCAAGAGATAACTCAGGAATCAGAAGCCTTGACTGAGATATTAGGAGTTCTTCTACACTTTTTTCCCACAATTTTTGAGTTATCGAAGTGAGGCTGGGAAAGCGTTTTTGTTGTCCTGATACAAAGTTCTAATTAAAACGAAATCAGAGAAGACGAAAATCCATAAGTTATTGAAGTAGGTACCCTCATGGGGGTGGGTGTATAGGATAGCTAGGTACTTGGAAAATATTTTTTCCAATTTTCGCCGAGCGAGGCTTCATTGTAAAGATTTTGAGTGCTGAATGTGATGGTTAACCCAGAATTGCAATATCTTATTTTTTCTTGGATTAGAGCTGATAAACCACGAAAAAGCACGATTTTTTTCTAAAAATACCTCTATATTTATGGGATAGGACCTTTCTGAGCAGACCACTGATTTACCTAAGTAAAATAAATAAATACAATACAGTGCTTGAACCACTAAAATCACGATTGATTAAATTCAATACTGAAGGGTTGTAAATGTGCTTCAATAAAACCACAACATCTCACAAGTAATTAACTGTAAGTATATCACGGTACTTCTCTGATATATTTATCATTAACCAAGCTAACTTTTTCAGTTTGTTTCTAACTCGTAAAGTCCCTCGCGGGTATCTTACGAGATCCGATTTCTATCTTAGGATCTTGAAGATTTCCTCACCAGCCTACGTAAAAAAAAGAAAAAAAAAAACTTATCCATAATGTGGTCAGAACCCCAGGACCTTTAATCATCATGGATATTACCCTTATATATAAAACTCAAAGTTTGTTTATATGTATGTTCCCAATAGACGGCTAAACGGCTGGACCGATTCTTATGGAAGTGGTCGTAAAATGATCAGCAAGTTCTGGCGCACAGCATAGGCTAGGTCTGAACCTTCAAAATATCCTTCTACTTCATAAACGAAGCTCCCCTTCGCAACCGATTTGTTTAGTTCCCGAATTTTTATTTTTATGGTTGCTATGTAAGAGGCAGTTAGTTAGCGGCGGAAATTCTTGACAACTGAAGCCTTGGCGGTCAGCTTGTGTTAAATTCGAAAGACTAGTAAAATGCAGGTGTTTTAAATTTAATTTTTCCTCGGTAGGCGTCTATGCCACTTCAGATATATTTAGATAACCAATAATAGACTTAATTTAATTAAAGGGCTATATAATACTTAAATAATAAAACTTTGTGTAATAATTTGCAGCGTTTTTTCATTCATTTTTTCCCACAATATATACTACTCTTCCTGTTCATCTCCATCTTAATTTACCATTTCCCTCAACCTTAGGAAACAGCTATGGAATAGCAAGATAATTTATAACAATTCAATGACCTATGCATTCATGTTATAGATACGAGGAAGCTATGTGCCACTACCAACTTTGTAGACTTTTTTTCCATGCCAATTACTACTACTGCTAATTAACTAACTCATCATATATTTTTTGTTCTCATATTGCTTACAAAATGATTTGTGTCTTTTGTACTAGTTGGCATTGTTACCTTCTATTACTTGCTGTTTTATTTCATATCTATTTATCAATTTAATATAATAACCCAAATACCATGTATTTCTTTGTAAGTGGGATATCGCCTGTTGTTCGTACAATCAATAACAAACAATAAACTGCCTATAGCCCAGTAGTTCGGGAAAAATCTTTTGGAGGCGCTGGACTGGTTTGTTCACATTATTAGAACATAGGCTAATAGCTAAACAGCTTAAGATAAAAGAGATTATATTCCTATCAATCTAAGCTGGAATGGTCTTTTACCCCTACCATAAATTAGACAATAAATTATTCCCCAGATTCGATTCCAACCTTAATAAATACTCTTTCAATTCTATAACTTTTATTTGAGTTGGGGTGAGACAGGTTGTTGGGAAAGTAAATAATGGAACAGATTGGAATCACGTTTCTGTGCTGTGCAGCCACCATAAAAGCAAAATGCGTAATTAGCATTTCCTGTGGGTGTTTGAACTATACACTCCTAATATTTCGGTCTCTTAAATATTTATGCGAGCAGCGTTAAATAACAATGCAAGAGCCGAAAAAACAAAACAAAAAACAAATTTCTCTCGTTATCTTCCGAAGCGGTCGCGGTCATCAGATCTCGTTCCAAGAGCTGCACCAGCTTCCGAATTCGGGCTCTCGGCGACATCCGCGCCTCCCGGCGTTTGCGTAATATTTACCAGGAGAACTTCTCCTTGTGGGTTTTGGTTACACAAGATATTTGCATCTTATTAGTCGGCACGCATGACCTACCTCATCGCGTGGCCTCGCTTTCAACTTCCGAACCAAACGGTTTTGATGATTTTCGAGACATCAGTAAATAAATTCACAAATTTATTTGAAGTAAGTAGGTAGGTGGGTAACCAGCGAATGCGTGATAAATCTGGGCCCCCTAAGTTAATAAATTGCCCTAAGATCTGGGCACCGACTCGCGCTTCCTACTCGCCGAGACGATCAATTAAGCTTGGTTGATTGCACCTTTTAGGATGATATGTAATGTATAGTTTGGTGGTCTGGATTATGGCTTTGGGTGGCACATATTTTACTATTTTAGAGCCCCTGCAAATAACTCAAAAATCCATTTTGGAGGTTATTTACTATAAATCTAAGCAGTTTTCCACTCAGGTTCTATATATAACGAGTTGCGGGTGTTTTCATTACGCTATTTGTACCTTAAAGCCGTTCTTTTATTTTCTCATAAACACCCTGACTTTTGGTTCATTTCCACAGTTTCTACACAAATCCTCACTTTCCCATCTGGTTTTGGGATCACAACAAGAGGAGTTATCCACCAGTTGTGGAGTCGGAAGTATCCACTTTAGTAATGATAAACTGCTGCTCTAGGGAGTTTAACTCTTCTTCCACTTTGTCACTAAGTGCAAACAGGATGGTTCGGTGCTTGAGGAATCAAGGCTTTGCATTTTCCCTAAGTTTCATCAAACAAATGACGTTAGGTATGCATCCAACTTCTGGTTTGAAAATTTTCTGAAATATAGCAAGAATGTTCTAGATTCCAGTATATGAGGGTGTCACTAAGTGTAAAGTGTCACATGTGTTTCGGTTGTCAAGTTTTTCAAGGTTTATGTTGAGCTTTCCAATCCAAGAGTGAACAAGCAGCGGTGTAAAGTCCCCCTGAATAATATACAATTCATCAGAGGTCGATATTCTATTAAATTGTATCGATTCAGTAGCTTTTCCGATTGGTTGGTTGAGCGTTAACAAGGGGGCTGTTAGCAAGAGCCGAGACCAACTTATCTATGTTTAGAGCAAGCGTATCTGAGTGCTAATGTTCAGAACTGTCTTGTCGTTTAGATCGTAGCATCTTGAAGTTCGGAGTATTTAACGTATGGTTGTGAGAAATATTGCGGTAATATGCGCTTACATACGTAAATATGCCTATCCTTTCCTCGTCACCAATGAACGTGTCTTCGACTACGAATAAACAGTTGGCGAAATTGACGTTATTCTTATTATTAATTTAGCATCCCCGAAAATCCTAAAAACCAATAATAATCAAAACTTGGAACACAGGTCTAGCTTTACGTAGCTATGCTAACGGTTGCATTACGAATGGAGTTGTCACAATTAATCAAATCGTAATTTCCCTTAATGAATATAGACAAGTGTTCTTCATTGAACGGCTCTCTAGTGCAGAAATATTAAACCGTAGTGTGAAAATCTGCAGCGTTTTTTAGTGATTTAATCCCATCGGTAATTGAAATCAAATGTCAAGTATGTCCTTGTGATCACAGCTTCATTTTTAAACAATCCCAAGGGGTGACAAGGATTTCAATTTAAAAAACCACCACTTCAAATAATTACAGGAAATAGCTATATAAAAAACACAAAAAACTTCTGCCAAGATAGGTGGGCAGTATAGCTTCCTCACATTATATAACATGGATGTATAGAATTAGTTGAGAACTAGTAAGAGTCGAAATGATCGAATAATAGAACAAGCAAAATAGAAACAGTTATATATCAACCATACCTACAATACGGCAACCGAAAAATCTATACACGTGGAATTTCAAACGATCCCCCGCGGCCGTTATCTTCAAGCGAGGCAAAGCGCTTATTGCTAAAAATGATCTTGTGTTAAGATGTAGACTAGAAATCTACCTACGCGAAAGTTCTATCTAATACTGAAATAATAAACCTTTGAGTTATGATTCGCAGAACTTTACCGAATTTTAGGAGACTACTGGGCAATTGCAATATATTACAGTTCAAATCCGTTTCGAAGGTATCGGAAGCAGTGTTTTCACGTTATGGAGATGAAAAATATTAATGTGAAATGCCACGACACTTTGTACATTTGAACACTTTTCCCGGGGCCTAACAAGTGGAAAATATCACAGAAAATGTCCCAAAAAAAATTAGACAAAAGTAGTGGCGGATCTAATTTTGTAGCTATTCAATATATGAAGCTGAAATTTGAAAGGGAGAAACCTTGAAACGACTAGGAACGAAAATGATGAAGCCTAACCCCCCCCCAGATCAGCTAAGTGAGATTTGGAGCTAAGTTGCAACCTGAAAATACAAAGTAAGAATGTTACGAATACGAGGAAGCGTGCCCCATCCAACTTGTTTTACTCAACTTTTTGTAGAAAAGGGGTATTACAGAAGGCACTTAGGGGTAAGGATGCATTTTCTTGGCGTTTCGGAGGTTGTGGAACACGTTTACAGTAGTCATTCATTTTATGATTTCTTTATATAGGTATATATATATATATATATATATATATATATATATATATATATATATAGGTATGGAAAAAACTTTGTGCTCACTACTCCTCTGAAACCGCTGGTCCAATTCGAACCAAATTTTGATATGATGTATTAACATGTCGGATCTTGAGCCTCGCTGACTTTGGTGGGGATTAGCTGACCACAATCCGTTATATCAATCATAATATTGGCAAAATCGTGCTCAAATCTCTCCTATTGACCTTAGGACGTCGACATTTGATAGGGGGCCTCTTTGGGATAGCAGGAGTCGAATGACCTTACAGGCTCCATCCTGATCAGCTGAGTGTGCTAAAAGTTATGTCGTCTGTCTGATTGCAACAAAATTTGATAGGGAGCCCCTCTAGGACATCAAGGGATGAATGGAATGAGGGGCTCCACCCAGAGCTCCAGCAGACTTATTCGAAAAGTTGGCTCTGCTTATGAAATGCATTTATGTTTATAGTTATCATATGAAATTAAGGTAAGTATGCTATGAGAATAAGTAAGAACAACTGACAGATGTAAGCGGTACAACCAGGGTCAAGGCCTCTCGCGGGTGTTCCTTCAAAAGAGATAACTAAAGGGATAGAATATCAGATCTCCTTCATACAGACGACGATTGCAATCGCCGTAGAACCACTTGTTGCCACTCGTAGTCCGAGTCCTCGGTCCGGACTAACCGGTTGTTAGGACGCTGCCTTCAGGTTCAGACGCCTTGAACTCTCCATTCCAGCCGATCCCCGCGCCTCTTAAAAACTCGAAAAATCCCTTTCGATCAAGCCATTCCAAACGAGACGGAATCTCTTTTTTTTCGAGAGAAAGATAGAGGAAATCAACCCACCGAAGGTGAACGCAGTTAGCGCTTTGGGACCGCGTAAATTACAAGTTCCGAATCCGAAATCATCACACGAATCGGACGCCCAATGTTACCGCTGATTTCCACTCAACGTGTTATCGAAGCGTGACGGGGTCGTTTTGACCAGTGATTATTACTCCAATAATCCTTCGATTTCGATGTTGTAGCTTCCCAAAAACGGTATTTTGTGGTCGGCTTGCAAAAAATTACCATAGTTAGTCCATGGTGCTTTTATTAAATTACCTGCTGGCCGAGGATAATTTCGACACTTGGCTACAAGTTTGGTTTATAATTTCCAATACTGAAACTCAATTGAGGGAAAACAATCTAAGAAGATTACAATTTTTGCCGTCTTAGTCTGACGTTTTAGGATAGAATGAAGATTCCAAAAAATGGGGAATTTTTCTGGTTATTTTGTATGTGCTCAATAAAAAGAGCTAAGCGAGAGCTTTCCTAAAAGGTGCTATATCATGAGTATCTGTCCAGTAATACAGCTGCTGAAACTCATTTGATCTATGACGTAATGGCAGGGGAGCACTCCTGAGGGGAGCCTACCCTTACCACTACTATGCGTGATCTTCTTACCCGTTTTTTGGCAAAATTAAACGGTACTTTGAGCTGAAAATGTGTACTAAGGGGTTTTCAGGTGCGCTAAAACCAAATCTGAGGTCAAAAGTGTAAAAGCCCCACTCATGAAAATTCCCCTCACATTAAACACATTAAAGAAAACGGCGCTTCTTGACTTAGTTGGGGTTCTATCCCTCCCCCCTCTCCCATCCATCGGTTGATTCTTTTCACACCCCATATAAAATCACATAATACAAAATGTGTTTTTAATGTTAATTTACATCATTTTATTTGATTAAAAACCAGGAAGCCTGTATCCATAAACTAACCGACGCATATTATAATGAGTAAGAAACAGCTTAGAGTCTGGTAATTCTGAGCATAGCAAAGGTTTGCTACAATGTTTATCGGTATCGCATGTCGTTTTTTCGTAACATAATTTCGTTTCAGTTTTTACCGGTTGGTTATCCCAAAAACACATTTTGTGTTAAAGGCTGTGATTTGAGGTAGGTAGTACACGTTCCCGAAACAAGATTTTGTAGATCATTAAAATGCCTATATGGAGAGTGTTTACTGAGATATACAGGGTGTCTCAACCTCCCGTAACTTCAGGAATCGATTCTAGAGCTTCTTTCTGATCGAAAGTTCCTCCAAGAGATTTGTCTTTATACGTTTAGTTTTCGAGTAGGTAATTTAATTTCGATGATTTTTTTCGTGTTTTTTACCTTTTGTCACTAAAACGATCATAACTCTCTAAATTGGCTATGTAAATTCAAATTTGAGGATACCGTTGGAAAGAACATTAAATTTCTTATTGGATAGATTCCTGAGCGTTCTTAACAATTAAGGCTTAAGACATGAAAATGCCTCTGAAAAGCAAATTTTATCTAATTTGCGAAACCTTGAGTCTTTTCAGTCGGTAATTGAACTATCACTTTCATATCTCTCCAACTTCATTATAACCGAATGTTACATTTTAGCTTACTAGTTCCACCCTTAGAGCACATAAAATTTATCATAACAAATGAGCTGAAATTTGTCAGTTAAAGTGTAAAACATGCTCTTACTTTTTCAACATTAAAACATAGTTTCCTTCCCCAATTGACAACGTAAAAGTATAATTGACTACACCGTTGGAAAAGTGGAATTTTAGGGCAGTTTTTACTGTTCTTGCATCATGAAAAAATATTGGTTCTTAGATCAATTTCCGAGCCTCTAAGAAGTTTATGCTCCATTCATCACAGTTCTGGAGGTAAATAGTGGAGAAATTAACGAACGAATGGGCCGAAATTCGTTCCGTTGTGCATTTTTAAAAGGGAATTGGTAGATTTGCTTTCTTAGAAGCCATTATACCTCGTTACTGCGCGGTTTTTACAGAGAGTTAAACAGTTGATGAAGTCCAACAAGAAGGGCAACAAATTGAAAATAAGGTAAAGGAAATTGGCCTCAAGAATTAAGCGCTGCTTCTTCGATATCAGCCGCTGGTTTATCCATAGCAGGTATCAATTCGTTATGGCCTTTCTACTAAATGGCTCACCTTACCAGCTTCAACCACGAAGGACCATTATCGTATGCACAATGACCTAGAAAAAACCAGCGATTTCTGATACGTGCAGAGCCTGATCGGGTGAAGCCACTTTATCGGTTTTTGCGAAAGATGCACATTTTTGTGAAGATGCATTCACAAGTTATTATTCCCGCCGCTGCCCCATCATCGGTTGGCCATAAAGTTGTCTCAATAATCACCTGGATACACACCATTTCATACTACACAAAAAAAAATAAAAAAAATAAATAAATAAAAAGTGAGAGCGCAAAAACACCATTACCCCAAAAATCCACCTTTTTTCCGGCTTGGTGGCATCCTCCATTTCCCCTCCCGCAATGACTCCAGTTTATTTGTTAATCAGTTAACTTGACCAATTTTCGTTATTTGTTTCATCGAAAAAAATAAAAAAATAAAATAAAATAAAATAAACACATGAATGCAACGTAGAGAAAGGTTGAGACTCGACTTCCTTCTGGTAAAAAGTACAAAGCACCCAACCGTTAGTAAAGAAACGTAATTAAATGATTGAGGGGTATAGCTTCACAAACTTCTTCTATAAGGAGACTTTCCTTTCAAGTTCTTTGAGGAATTAGTCTGAGGTCTCTAAGACGAAATGTAAATGTTTGTTGTTTATGGTGATCAAACTAAGGTTTTCTGAAGAAACGTATTTTAATTAGGTTCGTCGTAACTTCAACTTGTAATGATGAGAACACGGGTACGAAAAATTCGGCCAGTTGCTTACAGGTGTCACTCACAGTGGAATTCAATAAAATAATTTTATTTATAAAATAAAGTCCATAAAAGTTGAACAAATGTACATAATCTTTATATAATAATGAAACCACATTTCTTTTTGGTTGTCCCATATTTCGAGAATGGTTGGATCGATTTCGTAATGGGTTTTCAGAAAATTATTAGCAAGTCTAGTAGGTGCGGTTTTAAGCTTATTTTTTTCAAGCCTGGAACTTTTTATCAACTTTTAACTCCTATTATCCCAACCCATTTTTGATAAACTCTCTCATAAGCATTTGTTGGCGTTGTTGCAAGGAATGGGGTTTTTCGGACCTCTCCTATTTTGGTTCGCAAGCTACCTTGAGGGACGCTCTATGATTGTGAAGGTCGACAGCGCCCTTTCTCGGCCCTTCATAGCTACTTCAGGAGTACCCCAGGGCTCGCATTTGGGTCCTTTCCTTTTTCTTCTCCTTATTAATTCTGTCGCTAAGGTTTTCTCCAGAGTTTCCTTCCTTCTTTTTGCTGATGACCTTAAAGTGTTCTATACCATTCGATCGGAAGATGATGTTCATGTCCTCCAGGACAACATAAATGGTTTGAATGAGTGGTGTAGAACCAATAACCTTTCCCTGAACATCTCTAAATGTTATATAATGTCTTTTCGCCGCTCACTTCACTTCATTAACCATCCATATTGCATCAGTGGCCAGCAGCTAAATCGCTTTGAGCAAGCAAAGGACCTTGGAGTCATATTTGACACAACTCTGACGTTTTCCACACATATTGACTCTGTGGTCTGTCGAGCAATGAGCGCTCTAGGTTATCTTAAGAGGAACACCGCTGAGTTTTACAGCATACCTGCACTTGTATCACTGTACTCAATGATCGTGAGGCCAATAATGGAGTATTGCTCAATCATTTGGTCACCATATTATCAAACTTATAAGGATCGGCTAGGTTCGTGAGATAAATTGCGCATACCACAAGAAGAATATAGCTCCAGAGCCCTAGCCGATCGCTGCGGACTCACCAGCCTTGAAGAGCGTCGCATTGTATCTGACATGTTGTTCCTTTTCAATTTGTTGAACAACCGGAATGACTGTCCTGATCTCATCTCCGAAATCAACCAACATATTCCAGCTTTTTACTCCCGTAACCAACCCATTTTTTATATTCAATTCTCCACAACTGTATGAACAGCCTCTCAATAGAATCCCTCGTCAGGCCAACCATATACTCCAACGAAATCCAGCTCTAGACTTTTTCCATGATCAGCCATCTCGAACCTTCCGCTCAAAAATATTACGCACCATCCACCGTCCGCCCTGAAATCTCTGTCCACATAGCCTACACCCATCTCAGCTACAAGAACTGTTTGTTTGTGATCTTGACCTTATATATACAGACATATACCTATATTGTTATTTTATTTTCTTCTGAATTACCTATTTTGTTTCCTCATCAAGAGACGAATTTAATATTGTAATTGGGCATCGCCCGTTTTGTAAATAAATAAATAAATAAACCCCACCCCAGCAGGAGCCTCCCTTCACTTCAGGAGTCCGAATTAAGAATGTATTTTGTACTGTTTTATACTGTAATATTCATGTAAAAAAAAGCATGCAAACTAGTCTAGAAGATTTATATTTGAAACTCATTTATGATTGAAATTAAATCCTTGAGCTTACGACATTTTGATTAAATTCTTATGGGGATTAAGGCCGGAATGACCGGCGAAGTCCAAACCCCGTTTCCCCATTAGAGCTGTCATCCTCAGCTACACCTCCCTCGCCCATTGTGTGCCCCCTATTCCGGAACTTCCACGGGTGAGTAATTCAATCGCAAAACCTTCTCTCTGCACCCTCTCAGTTTTCTCCGATAAGGCGCTCAATAGAGGGGGAGAGAAAATTAGTTCGGGAGACGCAAACTTGTCTAGAAACCTCTTGCGGTCTCGGGCAGACAGCAGGGTATATCCTAGGTCCCGGATTTCAACACCGGATCGCGGTTTATAAAGGGACCATTTTCCTCACTAACTCTGAAAAGCTTGTGATGAATGAGGCTTCCATCGATCAATTAGGATCGGAAAGGAGGTGGGTCGAACAGAAGAGAAGTTGCTGAATTGGATTGGCTTTTATAGCAAAACTCCATCATTTTCATTTGTTATATGATAATATTATTGTACTCTTTTGTGGAGCGCAGATCATCACTTTTTTAATCCTTGAAGTGGTTTCCATCTGAACCGAGAAAAAGTGCCTAACCTCGTCATATCACGGAATCGAACGCTCTCTCCTCGATACTAAAGGGCGGAATTCATAGTCCGGAATTGAGTCTGAGGGGGCCTCTAAGTTTATCAATAAGGGAATACATGCACTCAGCGCGATTCATAGATGCAATCCTAATGACGCACAAAGTGTGCAACCCAAAAGCGTATTCGTAGGTTTTGCTCATCGCTAATAGCAATCAGCTGTAGTTAAACACTTCTCGATTGGGTAGCTACTATAAATATGGATGAAAACTACCAACATAGGCCATATAAATTGCTTACTTGAACTCTTTTCATTGACTAGTGACAGCATTATTTCAAATTCAAAAGAAGGCAATAACTCTAACGTCTAGTGCAATCCTACAAAGGAACTCTGGGGTGTTCAACATCCCAATCAATATTTATCCGCTATCAGTTATATTTACCGCTAGTCACCATACAACGGTGTAATTCGGAATGGAGACAAGCTGGAGGAGGTAGAATATACTAATTATGGTGTGGGTACTATAAGGAATTCAGGGGCCCCCCCCCCCCCCCCAGAGGTGCAATGGGGGCCTAAATCCTCATAAATCAGGTAGAGGAGGTAACAGGCATCCCGTCAGAGAGATACCACCCCTACTAATGAGCTTTTAATGAGCCATGTTCGGGGAAGGTTGATTTTCCTGTCACCAGGAATCCATCCAACGCCAAACCAGCTGCCAAAAATGATCGAGAACAGCGCGTGGTTCCCATTGATTCCTCAACGGGACGCCGACAGCGCTATCTCTGGTGCTCTGACGGGAGCTTGATGGGCCTCTCAGGAGGTAACTCTGTTACAGTACCCACTCGAATCAGCTGAGTAGGCACTGAGGTTAATATATTATCACTAATTGCCTACGACACTGAAATTTGGGATGGAGCCACTGCAGCAGGTAGCATATATTTTTAGTGATGAAAACAACCCTAATCAGCTAATTGATTTTGAAAGTTATAAGTTCTAATAACCCTATGAACTATGAATCCAACATTTGGGTGGAAGACTCTTTGGGACGGGTGAAATATATCCAAATTATACTTTGATTAGCTCGGTGAGTTCTTGAGTTCATTCCTTCCCCGAACGTCCTATGACGCTGAAATTTGGAATGGAGGCAGTCTGGAACAGGTTGGTGAAATATAGTGTTACAGTAAGTAAACGACTCTGATCATAGTGAGTAAACTCCGAAATTAACATTTTCACCCCATTTGCTCTGCTACTCTGAAACTTGGAACAGAGCCTCTTATGGGGAATTTTCATGTGCTGGAATTTCACAATTTAGTTCTCGGATTCGGATTCAGCGTATTTGAAAACTCCCTTGTACCAATTTCCAGCACAAACAACCGTTTAGTTTGATCATTAAACGGATAGGAAGATCACGCGTGACGTAGTGGTGCAGCGGAGCTGAGGGTTCCCACTGGCGGGTAGGGGCTGTGACGTCATCATGCGAATGAATTTTAAGAGCCTTGTTAATGGTCAGATACCTACCATGTGGCACCTTTTTGGAAAGCTCTCGCTTAGATCTTTCTGATGAGCAAATAAAAAATAACCATGCAAATTCCCCATTGGAACATGAAAACCCAGCAGCAACGGTCGAGATCACATGTAGTAAGGTAACAGATCGCAAAGTATGATAGTTTTTTATATATATCGGGAATTTCTTTAAAATAGTTGTGGTTTCCTAAATAAAGCCAACCATCTTTCCAACTCTGACCTAGTTACCCACCTTTAACTCTGCTGGTCAGGTGGTACAGGTAAAAAAGAGAGGTCAGACTTGAGTCGACCATTCGTTACAACCGCATCTTCCCTTGTTGTCATTTCACCTTGCTTGTGATTCCTTTCTACCTACATTACCCTCACTTTGGGTGAACCCTGAAAGTCGTTGCTGAGTATCTCTACATCACTATCTAATGCCAAGTCAGTTGAACTCAAGCCTCTCTGTCCACAAAGATCCTCTATTCACATAGACCGTCAGGCAATATCGGTCACATAGATTGTGACTCACCACTAACATGGCGTACGTTGGGTGATTGTCGTTGCTGATCCCAGTCATCCTCATATTTTGCGTTGAGAGTGAACGGTGGTACTTCCACAAAACTGGCTATTCCCATTTAACGTCCTACCATCATCCTTCTCCACTCTCTACTTTGTACAAGTTCAAAGTAGTATAACAGTATTTAGGCAGTCAGTTTGAACACTCAAACTAAATTGAGCCCTCAATGTTTAAATTATCCCCTTAATGTGTGTACATATATATTTCTATCTCATCTGTCACCGACTGAACAGCTGCTGTACCCCTTCCCCTCCAAAAGGTTAGATGCTAATAACGTTACTATGTCGCATGGAAACTCTCTATTGGACAGCTCGTATTCATCGAATTAGTTTCCCAAGTGGAGTTTTGCACTTTGATGTAAGTAGTCTGTGAAGTTGACGTTCTTCTCCAACTTTGTGATCCCTTGGAGGAAAGTAAGTACCCAGGTTCGCTTTTTACGGAGTCACATTCCCCTTTGATTTGGAACTTTCTGAGACTCCCTGAAAGTCGATGGAAACGAAATTGGATCTTGATTGGTTTGTTACTGTTGTTTCCCTCCCTATTTTCACGGAATATACGAAAAATCAGAAGGTTCTGTGTTAACTTTATCATAAACGTATCTTGGTGGTTGATAGTAATAAAAAAGAAAGGTTAGAGACGGGAGCAAAAGAGCGGCACCGACAGCAAGATCAGAATGGTTTATATCATGAAGACCGAAATCAACCGTGCTCTACCAAGTAGTTACCGAAGTGCCCGGTATATGCGCTAGTTATAACACATTAACGATACATGATAGAAACCATAAAATTGTTTACAAAGGTTCATAATTTTCACGAGAATGATCCTAGATCCTTGTACCAGCCTTCCGACTCTTAAAAGTGATTTTTTCGTTGCTTCATCGAAGTAAAAGTTGATTATTAACATGGTTTTATGATGGTGGTGAAGCTATTTCGTGTTTTCAAAATAAGACGACATCGAACTACTCACCATTGATTTGGATCCAAAGGCACGCATTTGGGTAGGAAATCTTGTTTATTAGATCCTCTTTCCCTTTTAATATTGCAAAGCCCTGAGCTTTACTAAGCCTCCGAAATAAAAACTGACGATAATCCATTTTTCGAGTTGCTGATAATCGTAGTAATCATATTGTATGGTGATTTAATGACAGTTTTGCTAAATTGTAGTAGGTTATGTAAAATGATTAATTATTATATTTAGATTCTCAATGCCTGGCTATTTTATTTTTGCAGAAAATGAAGCTATTGCGATGGGTCAACATTTTTCAAATTTAAATTTCCAAAAAATTTCTTGAATAAAATCCGTTTTGAGGCATTCTGAAACGATTCCCGGAGTTTGTACTTTTCATATATAGCAATTAAAGATTACATTCAACATTTTCCATATTAGAGAGTTGCTAATAGGCTCGTCAAGTCCCTAACGGATCTAGTTGTAACGCTAAATCCGCGGTAGGAGGAAATTATCCCTAGGAGGTTATTTGAGTCCATGGAAGTTTTTCTGAATTAAGTTTTTTTCTGAATTGCAATTCGTCAACGTATCTCATTGCGTCACCGTAACTCATTGCGGTTGTCGATACCGCACGACGTATTGTGTTTTACGCATCTACTAGAAACTCTCTATTGAATCCAACTTTTTCCAAATAGAAGCCAACATTTCCCATATAAAATTCAGTTCAGCATTACTCAACCCCCCCCCCCCCCCCCCCTCCTCAACATTTGTTCGTTTACGTTATATGTATGTAAGTCATTATATAATGTCATTCCAGACGATAACTCTCATTAGGATTGAGATAAAAATCCCGTTCTTGCGCCAGAAAATCAAGCTTACCAAACAAAAAGTCGAGTTTGTTAGCTAGCATTTTTTAGCACTTTAAATTAGTCACATTTCAAAAAAGTTCTGAAAAAATCCATAGAAATAGCAAAAAACGGCTTGAAAAAACGTTAAATTTTGATTTTTTTCAGCAGAATACTGCACAAATAAAGTTTAATAACTATAAAATACATCATTCGCAAATCTATGTACAAAACTATGGTTAAAAATATACTTATTTCTTTATAAATGTGCTACAAAATCGGTAATAACTGGAAAAAAGCTAAAAATCAAAAATATTTCTTTGAATAGCTGATTAATATATAAATTTTTTTTTTTTTTTTTTAATTTTTTTTTTCCATTTATAAAAATGGTAATTATCAATGTCTTTTAATTCAAAGTCTTTCATTTTCAAAACCATGTACTTGACAAAATACAGTACGATAATTTGCGAAAACTCACTCATACGATCGTGCTGCATGACTGGAAGTTTCAACTTGAATTATATCGGTGACCGGTATCATAAACACCAACAGGTGTTTTCCGTTGTGGTTTTCCGCTTAGAACGCATTGCCTCCAGGGAACCACACGTTAAGAGAAGCCTCTAGTGGGAGACTTGGCAATAAACTTGGATGAATGGAAAATAAATACAACGGTGTTTTCTCTCTTCGAATGAAACACAAACGTTTGCAGGGATCCGGGACCTTGGGAATTTACACAAACAACAAGAGGTCCCCATTGCGGTAGAATCCCATATTGAAAACTATTGGAAATATTTGGAAAAAAAATTGAAGTTCTTAATTCATTTTTGCGAATATTTGAGGAATATGAAGCAATTGCAATGGCTCCCAAAGTTTTAAAACGAAATTTTTCAAAATTTGTCTTCGTTGAAATCTGTTTTGAAGCATTTTGAAACGAATCCTAGAGTTTAGTTTAGCGCTTTTCACACACACACAAACACACACACACATACACACACACACACACACACACACACACACACACACACACACACACACACACACACACACACATATATATATATGTATATATATATATATATATAAACGTACTCAACTCTAGGATTCGTTTCAAAATGTCTCAAAACGGATTTCAATGAAGAAATTTTTCGAAAATTTTGATTTTAAAATCTTCCAAGCCATCGCAATAGCTTCATTTTTTACGGAAATTCGCTAAAAATATACCTATAACTTACCTAATCCGCACATTCCATGAAACTGTGATCAAAAATCGAATGAAAACTGTAAAAACTAAAACTAAACTCGTTGAAGCAATTGAACACACGGACACCCGTCAGACACCCATGGAACGAAAGTAGTTCAGAATGGTCTGAAACCTAAAAATGCAAGGGGAACTTTGATTTTGGAGGCTACATCTTTTTCATCTTCCGAAAGTGAAAACAATGCTCCTGCTATACTGTAGGTATACTCTGAAGCAGTAATGACAATTTAACATTGAATATATGATAAGTATATCTATTACCAGCCCGCCGATTTGTGATGTTTCTACTCATGACCGAGAACCCTCTTTGTGGGAGATCCGTGATAAAACTCTTCGAAAGTGTTTATTGCCAAGGATCGGTACACATCTCCCTCGACGATTCATTTCCAGCTGAGTAGCTCTATTGACGCTTTCAACTCCTCCCCTCATTGTTGGGAATGAAAAAGCCAAATGATGTTTGAAAAACGCCCCTCAACGAACGGTCCAGAGTGGCTAAAAAAAAAGAAATAAATAAAATAAAAGAAGAACGTTCGAGGGGAATACAAAATGATCGCTACTGGTGGGAGATGCAGGCAAAAATCCGATATTTTTGGTAGTAAAAGTTAAACAACATCGTACACCGGATTCCTCGTACTCAGAATTTTTGGAATTCTGCTCAGTTGTTTGTCAGTTCAAACCTGTAATACCTAGGTAGCGAAGCTGACTTAGACCAAATTAATCATGCAAATATAAAACTCACCTCTTCTTCTGATGATCAAAATACTAGTTGAGTTATACTGAATATGAAAGAACACGTTTGAGCACTGATTTAAGACACTATATTTATTTAGCACAAATTTATTTAGCAGTGATAAATAACGCTTTTTAGCTATCTTGAAAATTTAGACGCACCCTTACTACAGAAAAAAATCTGGTAAAAAACTTTTTACCAACTAATAACATTTTTTACTAACTTTAATAACAATTTTTACTAACTTTAATAAAAATTTTTTACTAACTAATAACAAGTAGAAAAACGAAGGAAACAACGTCAAAATCGGAACTTCTTTTGGGGGTTTTATTCCAGCTCTGCCCCACTGTGCGGACTGACGGATGTTTTTTCTTCAATTTTTGGATTCTTCGAATCTTCAAACGTAAAAACACGAATTTTGAGGAGGGTTTAACTCCCCCCTCCCCCCACCCCTGATCAATTACAATTACTTGGTTGGCCAACAATTTTCGTGCACGTTAAATTGGTCAGATTTAAACTAAATCGCTAAAACTTGCTAAAAATCATTAAATTTATATATTTTGCAAAATTCCAGTGAAACAGCTTGCGTACCACGTTTTGGTTACCACATTCGCCTTTGTTATTATACCACATGGATTGTTTATAGTTCATAAATAACTTTGCGTGTAGCCTCTGCTTCTATTTTCGGACCCGTTTAGGCAGTGTAAGATTTTAAAATTAATTGAGATATTTTCAACGACTGGCAAACAATTTTTGTACTATGAAAAATGATGAAGATACAGTTCCGCAGCAACTATTTGGTTGGAAGCAAAATCATTGGAAATATCTGTGAGCAAGCGTGAAAATGGCTGAGTTGAGACGTGAAAATGTCAAAAATAGTAAAGTTTAGAAACTCTTCCGAATCGGTTAAAAAGTCATTTTATTAAATATCCTCGTGAATAAATCGATCGCACAGTTTATTGCGTAATTAGTAATCGATTTAAACAAATCAATTTTTCTAGTGAAAAAATTCAAAAATTGAGTCTCGATACCGATTCCTAGCATGGTCCTCTTCAACTGTTTCATAATGGTTGAGTCCAGCTTCAACGTTTTCTGGGTTGAACATACACAATGAGAAATAGTGATATGATAATGGCTTCGTAAATTGTCAATATGTAAAACGAACTGGCAAGGTACAGTCTATCAAAAGCTTTACGCATTTACGCATTTTACCCTCGCAAAATGTATAATGCAGTAAATGAGGTGTTTTGTAGAGCAGAATGCGAGAAATCCCAAGATTTACTAGCATTCAGCCACTGAAACTGGAGCAATTCCGTTTCTGCCAACTAGTGGAAATGCTCATCTTGCCACACTGAGACTTCTCAGACAGACTTAATTCTCATCGATCCCATCTATCCGTTTCGATTCGGCCCTATTTGGAGGCCTCCTGGGCATTCTCGATTGCATTCCGAGCTTATTTCACGCTCGACTAGCCCCCGTGATGTAACGAGCCGACAGTTACACGTTGATACCTGCCTACCTCAACTGCTTATAGGTTCAACCGATCAACCCGTTCGATCTACGGCCATTACGTTCGTCTTCGACCTCCGTCACAGCGAAGTAACTTGCATTTTCAAGTCGATCCGATCTGAATACCAACAACCTCATTAGTTGTGATTATCCAGGCTGAACGTCAATCGGACGTTTATCCGTTCATCAAATTTATTCATTTATGATAAGTATTTTTCACTGACTGCCACCAGCCAATTTTGTGATCTACGTTCGAATGGTGATTATCTCGTTAAACCTTTATCATAATTCAACCGAAAGTACATCACTTACATGTAAGTTACCGTGGATTGGAGTTAGAGTACGACACTCTCACGAAAATCGGTTGAGAATTGTAGATGTTGTTTTCTCATAAAGTGGAGAAATTTTATTTGCTCTTGTGTATGGATTCCCAACCCAGGAATCGTAATTTCCTCTATCGATACAGAACAACCAATTACATCGGAGGGGATAGGTAACTACTCTTGCGAACGAATCCTCATACGCTACGCATATCTCTTATTTGTGTTACAGATATGTGTTTACTTAGAATAGGTTCTACCGCATGGAGATATCCGTGTTTTCCTGATAGAGGAGAAATAGTCGTATCACAATTCCCTGGGGTAAGGCATGATTCAGTTTAGAGGCATGCAGGTTGATTAGTAATCATAGCAGAATCAAATCCCCGAGTGTAGCCGTTCTCATCAACAACTCCAGCTAACTGGGGATCAGGACTGTTGGGACAAGGCTTCGATAATGGTTTGATCAAAATGAACTGATTGATTGGGAGGGGACGCTTTCCCACCGCATTAATCAACACCATCCCACATAAGATCACCTCGAGCTGCCGGTGGCATGAGACAATAATATAACCTTCCCTCCTCTCCTCCACAGGATCTTTAACTCAGGTTTGTGCTCGAAGTATATCTTACTATGGCATTATCATCATAAATACTATTCAACGTACAAACTGTTATTCAGAACGTTAGAAATAAAGCCTAGACAACTTGTAAGGAGATCTCCGCCATACAAGCAAACTACAATAGACTCCATTCCCGCACCGATTTAACAGGCTTTCAAATTAACCTGCATAATGTTGGTTCATGAATCTTTATGATCGACCTAGAATTTTTTTTTTTTTTTTAACCAACCATCATAATTTGTTGGTTAACGTTTAAGATGCAAAGAATCCAAAAATTGAACAAAAAAATAAAAAATGTTTGCCAAGTTGGGTGTGGCACATAGCTTCCTCATTTACCCATCATGTATGTAGTAGTAGTAGTAGTAAGTTGTTTATTGTATTAAATCAATGATTATTACAAAGAGTTCAGGTCCACTTACACATCATCATTGGAAAAATATATAATAGATAAGAAATAAGTCAAATATCTTCTTCCTAATCTAGTTAACAGGGCATTAGAGCTTCATGAAGTACATGCAAAATAAACAGGGTCATCGATATGAAATTAATTTAAATAATAATCCGTTATGAATCCATAACATCCACGCTATACCTGTGGTACTCGTACAATATCCACAACAAGCCTATCCTGTTGTACACTATTCAATGCTAATGCTGTACAATATCAGACACCTATTCGGTGAGCGCAATTGATCGAAGTGCTAGTGCACTAGTAACAAAATGAAATAAATTTAAAAATTTTTCCCTATCATCACCAAAATTGAGCAAATTAGCCAGACGATCCTCATCCTCAACCACTGGGAGCCCACAGATGTATTTCGCAATGAATTGCCTTCGGTACGGTTCTAAGATCGGGCAACGTAGACAAAAATGGCAGAGGGTGTCAGCTTCTTTCATATTGCATATATTGCATGCTTCTAAGCTTATGAGAAGTACCCCTATAATAAACAGTTACGAAAAACTTTGAAGACAGACGCAACTAGCACAACACCCTTTCAATCTGGACATTTTGAATGAGCCCCAAGTACTTCTGCCCACCTGAATAGTCCGCTATCCTCCTATAGAACATATTAAATCTGGCACTGTAAACCAGATTGATGTCCTGGCACCAAAAATGGTTGTACAGTTTTTCGATTAGTGACGGTAGGATCGATTTCAAATTTCGAGGGTCCTCAGCTGTTAGGATATTGTGGGAGCCAAGGACAGCGAGCATGTTAAAAATGCAGGTATACCAGTTGTTATGATCAGTTGAACTGGTTGAAGAATTATGAATATTCTCCAATACACTAAAACAAATCTTGGGCCACCTACTCTCATCCATCATAGAAATCCTGACCCAGTAATTAATTGCTCTTTCATAAACAATGGCCTTAAGTGCAGAGAACCCAGTCTCAATTCGTAAAAAATGATTCAGTGTATTACGTGGGAGATAGAAGAGACCTTTCAGAAATTGGGATTGCACTGGCTCAAGCTCATCGCCATACCATACCCCCCAGACCTCAGCCGAGTACAAAAGCACTGACTCCCAGCGACCGAAAAAGTGCTCGTTTGGTATCCCATGACGTGACCCTGCCTTTTGCGCAAATATCTCTCAAACAGCCAGCCGCCGATTTTGCTTTGGAGACTCGGCGGTCCAAATTGGCCCGAAACTTCCCCGACGACGAGAATGACACCCCCAGATACTCAAAATCGAAAACATAGTCCAACTCTTCTGAGCCGCAACCTATCATGAATGTATAGATCATTGAAAAGTTTTAAATGATCTTGAAAAATTCCATATCGAAAAAGAGTAAATCAAGAAGTAGCGTGAAATATCATAATTGATTAATCAAGAAACGAAAAAATGATACTAGGGGCAAGATGATCTTAGGAGCTCGGCATAAATATTCATCAACCCTAAAGGTTAGCATTTAAGGGCTAAAGCAACGTAAATCGACATCTCGAAAACTTCCTATAACAGCAATGGTTTTTTTCTTTCATTTATGAATAATATCTCAAAGAATCGAATGAAACCACTTTCAATGCTTTAAGTTAATCCATTCGCTTGTACTAAGGACTTAGAGAGTGAAGTCATAAGAAAATTGTGTCATCTTTGAATTAGTGAGTGCAATCACTAAATCCCAATAATGATCGCTGGACAGTTAAGTGTTTGGATACCCGGAAAAGAACAGAACATGCCTTGTACAATCAGATTGTATCAGGAATAAAAGGACAAAAGCATTAAAATAAATATACATCAACATGGGAGTGAATTGCGACTGGTAAAACAGTAAAGATCGTTTTGAAATCTACGTCGATTGTAGCAGCAATGGAATTCTTACTTCCCGAAATCGAGTTTATTATAACTTCTCTCAATTATAGCTGGACTTTTCAAGCGTAGGAACGTGATTTATTTCACCTTATTAATTTTCAGTTGGCGTCAGCTCTTTTTAAATTCAGAAGGACTAGTAAAGTGAAAGTTATAGATTTAATGTCATTATTGCCTCTTCTGTATGCGACTGTACTCCTAAACAGTTTCATTAGGGTATTACGTAATAGATTTCGTTTAATGATTTTAGACGGGATAGTGCTCTGCGTTTTGGATTTACGCATCTTGAAACGTAAACCACAACAATGTACAAAACAATACGATTACAGAATATGGAGGGGCTCAGATCAGCTGCGAGACCTCCGAAGCTGATTCCTTTTCTAACCCAATGACGGTGCTGAAATCTTTATATTAATAAATTGTCAGTATGTATATACCTCTATAACTTTCAAACGGATTGACCGATTGGCGCGATTCTTTTTATAATATGACCAGCCACTTCCGGCGCAAAATATAGGCCACATCGAAATTGCGCAACCCCTGTTCAGTAAGAGGTGGTTGCGAGGGGTGGGGGGTAGACAAACTGGAAAATCCGTGTGTGGGCTCAAACGAAAGTCCACGACTAGGGGGTTTCGATTCCGTACACAAGCAACATCCCCTACGCACGTTGAACATACCCGCAGGGATCTACCGTTTGCGAGCGAAGCGAGCAAAATCCCCTACATGTTTCAATTGTAATACACCTAAATGGGGGGGAAAAGACCATCGAATGAACACAGCCACACCTTGCGAGCGAAGCGAGCTGGAGCGGCTAGTTTAAGATATAATGATATAATCGGTGCAAGCCAGAAGCGCTGGTTCTACGACTGATAAATAAGAGTCAAATGCGCCGGTGCCGGTGTTTTGACCCAACAATTTTTTACATTCAAAAGTTATTAGGGTTTTCGATTTTCGTGCGTCGCTTTTTGACCACCAAACTAAATGTACATTATTCTGATCTATTTGTCATTCTATTTTACTTGGAGGATTAATATAGGATATTTTTTTAAATTTTGAGATGCGAGTCCAGACAACGAAACTATATACATCATTCTGATTATTTCTCTTCATACCTACTAGTATCGCCTTCATCATTTGTCAATGTTAACCACTACCATAACCACCGGCGCTTTTAAAAAGGATTTACTGGAACTTTTCGGAAGTTATTGAACAATAAACCAGCGCTGTTGGGTGGCAGCCGACATAAATATTACACGTACCTACTATAACCGGGATTTAATAATTATAGACCAGTGATCTGTGTAGGAGGGCAATCTAATACAGAAATTAACATTAAACCTTTGTGTAATAATTTGCAGCTTATTCGTAGATAGCGATTTCCATTACTTTCTTTCCCTTCTAGATATTCATGAAAAACTGAAATCAGGGAGTAGCACGAAACCCTGCTCGTTTGAATATGTTAATACCGAATAAACTTTTACCGCGTTTTCAAAGAGGTGATCCCGGTTCTCCGTTGTTGGGTTCTACTTGATGCGGTAAATCGGTCGAATGTTCGGGCGAGATCCCGTATTCGTATTTGGTTATGAATACAATATTGTGGTAATAAGGGAAAAATACGAAAGACAAAAAAGAGGAAGGGATGATGAGGTGGGGGGCAAAATATTGGAGGTGGGGGTAAACGCAATAAGCAGTAAGGGGCGGGCTGGAGTCTGGTCGGAAAGGAAATGCCTACAAGAATAGATACGATGTGGGGAGTATACCAAAAAGCCCCTTTCTTACCCTGGAGTTACCCTGTACTTGAGGGGGTGGGTCGGGGACGGGGTTATTGTAACCTAAGGGTAAGTTATGTCCCCGAGGGCGGGGTCCCTTTGTAAAGCCAAGGGTTAAAGGGGGTTAGCGAAGAGAATACTATATCAAGGCCCGGCAAAACCTTTTTTCCCCCTGCTCCTCCCCGTCTTCGCTGGAAAGTCCTCCTTTTGGGGGGAATAAGTGCGCGGCACGTGCTCCCCGTAGGAATCCCGTGTTTTTTCGAAGGGTTTTCCGACTCAGGCGTTCTGAGGAGCGACTTAGAGCCGGTAGAGCGACTTCACCGAGATTTCGATCCCAGTTCAAGACGCTGTTTGATTATTGAACAGAGATCAAAGGTAAAATGAATAGTAAAACGCTGCAAATTATTACAAAATGGTTTATTATTTCTGCATTAGATTGCCCTTCTACCCAGATCATTGGTCTAAAATTATTAAACCAGGTATGTAATATAATTATGATCAGAACATGGCGCATCGTGTTTCCTATAAGGGTTCACACCTTTACAGTTCCAAGATCCCGCAATTGTATGCTTCACAGTAAATGTGAAATAAAAGGTCGATAGGTAAAGGCAGAATATATGTTCAGAGCCCCCTCAACTGATCAGTGCGCCTCCGTACCTCGTAATTGTTTCCGAGGAGTCCCAGAGGAGTTTCATCTAAATAATAGCGCCGTGAGTCGATTAAGAAAGAAATTAGTTTATGAGGTTCCAGGTATGATCTGAGTCCCTCCATACTTTGCAATTGCATTCCGGATTTCCAAAAAGGAGCTACTTTTCAGGATTCAGCATCATAAGTTGACTTAAGGTCCCAAAGCTGATCAGTGAGCACAAATATTGAATTCTTAATATTACAAAGGAGGTCCTGTTCAAATTGCTGATCCGTAGGTAGACATCTATCGTGGCGCGGAATGCCGAGTTCCTGTCCTTTTTATGTGAATAAATTTCTCTCTCTTTCTCTCCCTCCCCTCCCTCCACCCTCCACCTCTCTCTCTCTCTCTCTCTCTCTCTCTCTCTCTCTCTCTCTCTCTCTCTCTCTCTCTCTCTCTCTCTCTCTCTCTCTCTCTCGCTCTCTCTCTCTCTCTCTCTCTCTCTCTCTCTCTCTCTCTCTCTCTCTCTTCTCTCTTCTTTCGTATCCTTTATGTTTAGCCAGCTCCATCGATGAAACGATTAGGCCTCAAAATCTTTTTTGCTTTCTCTCTCTCTCTCTCTCAGATCTTCCGCAATTTTGGATTTCACCATGGAAGGTCAAACCTGATCCCCGATCAACCGGTTACGGATATAAGGAGGTTACGGAGATCAATTCATGGTTTACATTGAACATAGATCCTGATAAACCGAATTTACGTTTTTTTGGTCTTAGCGTCTTAGGAAATTTGTTGCCACCAAAATCAAAATTCCCATTCACATTTTGCATTTTATACCATTTTCTGCGTTAATTGGTTGAGTGAACTTCCCCAGATTATTTTGGAATATTGATGTATGCACAAATAGTTAGTGATATCACTGTGTATTCCACTCCTTGTAGACATTGTACGCATTATCATTAATGTTTTATGATAATGATATGATATGATAATGTTTTATGGGTATAAATTGTTGGGCAAGTGGTTGGTACTGTTAGATTTCATGTGCTCGGGTGTGCTCCAGAAGTTTCGAAAAGGACTCATACTTTATTCATTCCGCCTTAACCTGGTTTAGTACCGCTTACCCCTCGGCAACCCTCATCAGGCTCCGCCGCAACGAATATCGGAGCTAACCAGAGCAGCCGTAATGATGTGCCGGGCGCAGGGTTAAACAGGGGGTTACTCGGCATCCAATTAAAACAGCATCCAAACTATAGGTTAGTGTACCTACTTAGCTGTGGGGCGAAAATTACTGAATCGACCAGGTTACGACGAGCGTTCAGAATTAATGGCTGTTTAAAAACGGAATTGCGTAGCCGGGAGATATTAGCGTCTGGGAGACAACCGTTCAAACCTTGACTGAGTTGCTGGCTTTAGGACACCTAAAACAGACCTTATTAGCGGTGATGTAGCGAGCTCTACTTGTAACTTCGGAAACAATTTATTCCTGAAGCACATTAGGAGCGAGGTCCTCAGGTGCGTTTGGGGAGGCCTCCTGATTGATAGCCCGGGCGTTTCCGACTATAGGGAGACTGGGTCAAGTTCCTTCTTTCTAGGGGAATGAGAACCGAAATCGCTTCAGATTGATGAATCGGGTGCTTCCCACAGTGAAATATTTCGAATTCGTCCAACGCATCTTGTCGATTTTATATGGACCCGCCTTAAAGATACGTAACTACCTAACTATTACTTACTGTGCTTAATTTCGTTTTCAAGTTACAGTCGTTATCGTAATTAGTAGTCGTAGTCGTAATGCAGCACGATCTTATGAGCGAATTATCTAAAATTATCGTACAATATCAACTTATGATACGTAGAAAACGAGAACCGGAGAGCAATGTGTGTGGGCTGTGTAGAGGTAAGCCGCATAATTTCTGAACAAGTTCTGAGGTCTTATGAAAAATGAAAAAATTTTGTGTTAAAAGTACACGAGGATTTTTAAGGTCACTGAACAACGTTGAAAAATCTCAAAATCGCAAGCTGTTCGTGGAAATGTAGAAGTTGGAAACTACAACTTTTCCATGAACAAAAGTAATTACGAAGTTCCAGTCATGCTTATGATCGTATGAGTGAATTTTGTTAGAAAGCAATATATTTGTCATACAAAATCGGACATGTATTCACAAACACCATTACAAAACATAATGTACTTTTCCCAAACTACGACACGCTTGAATCTTGGACACTTGTTGCTACTTGAAGCCATTCAATAATCAACATCGACAAATTTTAGTAAATTATATTGTGTTACATTGTTTTGAAATTTAAGCACTTTGAGTGCAAAGAAATTGTTAACAACCAACATTATAGTAAACAGAAAGAATCGGTCTTAATGATACCCACTCTGCAATTCAAAGATTTTTTGGATCACCAGCTTTTTCGAAGGAGTAATAGGTATAGTTTTTTTTATCAACTATAAATGTAACTTAACTATTAATAAATATTAACTTTAAGCTTATTTTTTGCCATGAGTTTGTGCATACTTTTTAAAATTATTTTCGATCATCTTTGATAAACTTTGTTTTACTGAAATTCTGCTCAAAAAGAAAAACACCTAAACTTAGTTATTTTTAGCAGTTTTCAGCCCTTTTTGGTGATTTTTGTAACGAAATTTTTTTAAAGATTACCAATATAATGTGTTCAAAAACTTCTGACCATCAAATTCTTCTTCCATTCGGAAAGTTCAATATTTTGGCTCAAAAACAGAATTGTCATACGGTCCTAAGCAGACTTTTCGTCTGGATCGACATACACACACACACTCATATATAATGGATTTCATTGGGGAAACATTGGGGAAATTTTTCGGAAATTAAGATTTTAAATTCTTGGAGCCATTGCTATAGCTTCTTATTTTAAGAGAAAATTTGCTAAAACTTCAACAACATCAATTGATTGAATGTAGTAGGTACCAACTGAGATAAAAATTGTCATGTAATGCAGAATTTCCGTCTGAAAACTGAATGAAATCCCACTGTATGTATTCGTTTATTAAGTTGGATTCAACACAGCTGACTTCAAAGAGAACAGTCAACAACAATCGTTTAGAAGGCGGAAACTCTACGCAAATAGTAAAATGAGGAGGAAGAGGTGCAGTAGGAGCCGATAACTTCAAAAGAACACCGACGAAAAGAGTTGAATGACGTTGGTGGCGGATAAGCAAATTTGCTTTCCAGAGGTTCGTGATCGGCATTTTTTATAAGAAGGAAGAGAGTCATCTTGGATAACCCAACAGGTCGGAAGCACGTACAACGCAAAAGATCTATGATAAACTCATAGTATGAAACTCTGAAGATTAGAGACGCCTCCAACAAAACTCGGATTATTGCTTTTCAGTCGTCTCAGGTTGTGGACGTATTGAGATAACTTTTGAGAGGAGGAACAAAAAAATTCTACAAAATCAAAACATCAACTCATTACACCGCCCGCAACCATTTGGAGAATTTTCGTAGAAAATGAAGCTACTGCAATGGTTCCGAAAATTTCAAAATATACCAGAATGTTTGTCCTGTAAATCTGTTTTGAGTAACGATTTCTGGACCGAATTCATTGTTGAACAGAAAAGGAAACAAGAAAATTGGACGAGAATCGTTGATACATCAGGATTTATCAGTATTATACCCTCCCATGATGAACCTTGAAACCCCTGACATACGTTCCAAAACTATGGCTATCAAATTCGTAATGGAACAAAATAAGAATCACGAAAATCGGTCGGGTTTTGTTGCTTAAAATAATCGGTAAATGTCCTCTCCACCCCTCACCTCGACAGCGAATCCAACATTCCTAAGGTTTGTTGCACAATTAGACAAAAATTGGAATCGAACCAAATAAGAATCACGAAAATAGTTTAAAAATTGTTGCATGGGTGGCGATGACGAAAATTTTCATTCATTCAAGAAATTCAAAATTGCTGGGATTTGATGCACAACCAAACTGAAATTGTTATTGAACAAAGAAATTATCTCGAAAATCGGTTGAGAATTGTGGCCTGGGCAGCGTCGACAAAATTTATTACACACACGGTTTTTCACGGATTCGGTCCTTGAATGGTCTGAAACGGATTTTTATGCGGTTTTTTATTTCTTCTCAGGCTTGGGTTGTCCCTCCCCCCCACCAGTAGATCAATTCCAATAGGCATTTCTATTGCCAATAAAACATAGCTTCAGGGGGACGTCCTAATGATGCCCTATGGTATTCACTTTGACCGTTTATGTATGTACTCGTACGGTTGTGTATCCTTTTTTAACATGTTCATTCCACCTGAGCGTCAATCCCGTCGAGTTATGCCAAAATATTAGGCTTCACTCGCGAAGGGAATCGCCACATGTTGAGAAAAGTAGGGATGTCCAGCTGGTAATGTCGGATGTCGCCTCATTAAATCTGATCCTCCATTTTAATGTCCAGTTACTGATTTTAGAGAGGGATTCGTTAAGTTTTGAAATCGATTCATCCAATTCCAGGACTGCAGTGACATCTGCAAATGTTGCTGTCGTGTTATGATCAACTTTTGGTGAGTCACTGGGGTACAGGCGTGGGCCTTATGCTCTTTCTTGGGGTACACCAGCGTTTACTTTCTATGGCGCTGAATGTGAATGTGCACCGTACTGTTTATAACTAATACAGTTTTATATCGTATTATGCGAAAATACCGATTTGATAAATACGATTTGACCAGCTGGACATACTGATTGGGAAGGCTCTTCTTTAGCTTATATTAATTTCAAGACTTTTTGGCTCACTTTGTCGAATGCTTGAGACACGTCCAGAAAGATGGCTGAGCATACCTTCTTTTGTTGTTATTGCTCTTTATATATTTGTAATTTATATATATATATATATATATATATATATATATATATATATATATATATATATATATATATATATATATATATATATATATATATATAATTTAGACTTTCTCCACTTAGGTTTTGCATTTTGTATTTCTACTTTTTTCATAAAGACTCTTCTTCTACCGGGAGCCACTCTTTGATATTTTCGACACTCGAGACCCCCGAGATATAATACAAAGGTACCTTTAATCTTAACACTTCACCCATTCACTCTTTTTTGCTTATATCAGCCACCACTTAATTCCAAAATATAAGGTATTATTAAAAAAAAAGATAAAATATCTTCATATATTCTTATCTAGCAAAGGTTCTACTTGATAAGGTTCTATTTCTATTTGTCACATACCTAGATATTTTGTCACTAGGTGCCCATCTTAGCAGGATATTGGCCGATCTCCAAAGGTCTCTTGAACCAACTTCACCTACTTGTAGGTAAGCAATAGTCATTGGTTTCTTTCAACATTAACTTTGAAACCCTTTATATTGAATTGTAGGTATGTCGGTCGATATCAGTCTGTCGATCGGAATTATTGTCATTAACACATCCAACCTAGAGAAACCCGGCATGGGCGCTGCGAAACAGCGGAAACAACTTTTTTGTTCGTTGTTTTACCAGCTAGAGGTAAAAACCTCTCACACCCTGACCTCCGGTACATAATCCTACTTATACCACTATCCAATAGTCATTTCTTTTGAAGAAGTAGAACTCACTAATATTTCAAAACATTAACTATTGAAAAGACAAACCGATAACAACTCCGTTCTGAAACACAGTTTTTTAACTTTTCAGCACGGTAATCCGGATTATTTAATATAATAATTTTAATCATGTTGAGAGTCTTATAGGAATTACAAATAAGTTATCCATGTTAATATCATCTATATTTATGTTACTATTGAAACTAATTTTGGTTTCGTGTTTTTCAAAATGATGGCAATAATAATACTATTACTATTGTAGAAACCTATTGTTGAATTAAAGGGAACAACGACACTATACGTACAAGTAAACCATGATTTAACTGAATTCAAGTGTTTTATTTGTTTATTTATACCT
Source organism: Adelphocoris suturalis (assembly GCA_030762985.1). Classification (NCBI taxonomy): domain Eukaryota; kingdom Metazoa; phylum Arthropoda; class Insecta; order Hemiptera; family Miridae; genus Adelphocoris; species Adelphocoris suturalis. Next base: position 39,463,258 of record CM061040.1, on the reverse strand, counting down.
ACATGGGCGTGTGCCCAATTTATAAATTAAGTAAGGAACCTCTGAAAACAAACACAGTAAAGGATAATATTCAAGGAAATAATATTACTCATAAATTTAACTTTTCACTTTTGATACCGTTCAATATTAGTCAAGACCTCCTTATATTGAGATAGTTCCATAAAAATGTATACATAACTTCCTACTTAAACTTTGCTTGGTTAGGAAAATGAAAACACGCCCCACTATATCTTCTGTTTCTTCTTTCCGACTTCTCAATTCTCTCAACCCCCACCTATCATGCGAACGACGTTTCATCCAGAAAACCCGAAGGGATACCAAACACTCGTAAACCTTTACCCTCGGTTCTCTTCAAATAAACCAAGTCCTCTCTATCTCCGCTATCTTCAAAGATCCAACATTTTTTCCTTGTTTTCCAGCCTCCGTTTCCCACCACAGCCGTTTCAGTCTTTCATGTCGCTCCTTCGTCTTTCAGTCAATCCCTGCTATAAAACTTGGATACGCCATTTCGTTTTCAGTCCTGCCCCGGAGGGTTTGCGAGTTACATCTAATAATTTTTTACGATGAACCAGACCTCGCCGAGGGTCTTCACTTTGATTCCGGTTCGTATAGAACAAACATTGTCCCGAGTTTACCTGATTTTAGCAAATTTTCGCAGAAAAATGAAGCTATTGCAATGGTTCCAAGAATTTCAAAATCAAAATTTCTGAAACATTTCTTCATTGAATTCCGTTTTGAGGCATTCTGAAACGATTCCTGAAGTTTGCGCGTTATATATATACATATATATATATATATATATATATATATATATATATATATATATATTTATTATATATATATATATATATATATATATATATATATATATATATATATATATATATATAATATAGATATATATATATATATATATATATATATATATATATATATATAGTTATCTTTTGACAGGATTGCTGCGTCGTTTTATCACGGACCACAGGACTACCGCGTCACATCCCAGCGCAACAAACCTGCGCCATAATCCTGGGTTTTTTAATACTTCGACAGGTTTGTCGCGCACGGTCTTGAAGGGTGGGTATAATCGAACCAACAAACGGCGCTCTTTCTCCAACACCGTTCACAGGATTGTGGCGCAAGGGTGGTAGATGGGTTGTTTGTTAGGTGAAGTAATTATCTATCGGGTTAGGTTTCCCTCCTTGCGTTTTTTCGTTTCCGATGGCAGATCCCGTCGTTGACTATATTTTGATGGAAGGGGGTGTATTGGAAGTGAGTTCAGTCCTATTGAAGCAAGATAACAGTTGCTATGTCGCTGTTTATGAAATTGTAATATTTAATGTTTTATGGCATTATACTTGAATAATTAACCTACTTAGCGGTCAAGATGGAACGTAAAATCTGTATTCTTTCAAAATGAGTTTTTTATACTGTAAGCATTCCAAACCCTACAAAACCTCTAACTTCATCAACTTCCGTTTTATATTACCAGTTATATATATATACCCCTTCTAATAGGTAAAAAGAACTAGGAATCCGATTTTCTAGGACTCGTCGCACGGCGCGTCTCATGGAGGGGGTAATTCCGAAACTTTTCTTATTTTGTCATTTAAAATGTGAGAAAAATAGTTTCTAATAGGTAAAAAATCCGAGGAATCCGATTTTCTAGGTCTCGTCGCACGGCGCGTCTCATGGAGGGTCTAATTCCGAAACTTTTCTTATTTTGTCATTTAAAATGTGAGAAAAATAGTTTCTAATAGGTAAAAAATCCGAGGAATCCGATTTTCTAGGTCTCGTCGCACGGCGCGTCTCATGGAGGGCGTAATTCCGAAACTTCTCTTATTTTGTCATTTAAAATGTGAGAAAAATAGTTTCTAATAGGTAAAAAATCCGAGGAATCCGATTTTCTAGGTATCGTCGCACGGCGCGTCTCATGGAGGGGGTAATTCCGAAACTTTTCTTATTTTGTCATTTAAATGTGAGAAAAATAGTTTCTAATACGTAAAAAATCCGAGGAATCCGATTTTCAAGGTCTCGTCGCACGGCGCGTCTCATGGAGGGGGTAATTCCGAAACTTTTCTTATTTTGTCATTTAAATGTGAGAAAAATAGTTTCTAATAGGTAAAAAATCCGAGGAATCCGATTTTCAAGGTCTCGTCGCACGGCGCGTCTCATGGAGGGGGTAATTCCGAAACTTTTCTTATTTTGTCATTTAAATGTGAGAAAAATAGTTTCTAATAGGTAAAAAATCCGAGGAATCCGATTTTCTAGGTCTCGTCGCGCGGCGCGTCTCATGGAGGGGGTAATTCCGAAACTTTTCTTATTTTGTCATTTAAATGTGAGAAAAATAGTTTCTAATATAGGTAAAAAATCCGAGGAATCCGATTTTCAAGGTATCGTCGCACGGCGCGTCTCATGGAGGGGGTAATTCCGAAACTTTTCTTATTTTGTCATTTAAATGTGAGAAAAATAGTTTCTAATAGGTAAAAAATCCGAGGAATCCGATTTTCTAGGTCTCGTCGCACGGCGCGTCTCATGGAGGGGGTAATTCCGAAACTTTTCTTATTTTGTCATTTAAAATGTGAGAAAAATAGTTTCTAATAGGTAAAAAATCCGAGGAATCCGATTTTCTAGGTATCGTCGCACGGCGCGTCTCATGGAGGGGGTAATTCCGAAACTTTTCTTATTTTGTCATTTAAATGTGAGAAAAATAGTTTCTAATAGGTAAAAAATCCGAGGAATCCGATTTTCAAGATCTCGTCGCACGGCGCGTCTCATGGAGGGGGTAATTCCGAAACTTTTCTTATTTTGTCATTTAAATGTGAGAAAAATAGTTTCCAATAGGTAAAAAATCCGAGGAATCCGATTTTCAAGGTCTCGTCGCGCGGCGCGTCTCATGGAGGGGGTAATTCCGAAACTTTTCTTATTTTGTCATTTAAATGTGAGAAAAATAGTTTCTAATAGGTAAAAAATCCGAGGAATCCGATTTTCAAGGTATCGTCGCACGGCGCGTCTCATGGAGGGGGTAATTCCGAAACTTTTCTTATTTTGTAATTTAAATGTTAGAAAAATAGTTTCTAATAGGTAAAAAATCCGAGGAATCCGATTTTCAAGGTATCGTCGCACGGCGCGTCTCATGGAGGGGGTAATTCCGAAACTTTTCTTATTTTGTCATTTAAATGTGAGAAAAATAGTTTGTAATAGGTAAAAAATCCGAGGAATCCGATTTTCAAGGTCTCGTCGCGCGGCGCGTTTCATGGAGGGGGTAATTCCGAAACTTTTCTTATTTTGTCATTTAAAATGTGAGAAAAATAGTTTCTAATAGGTAAAAAATCCGAGGAATCCGATTTTCTAGGTCTCGTCGCACGGCGCGTCTCATGGAGGGCGTAATTCCGAAACTTCTCTTATTTTGTCATTTAAAATGTGATAAAAATAGTTTCTCATAGGTAAAAAATCCGAGGAATCCGATTTTCTAGGTATCGTCGCACGGCGCGTCTCATGGAGGGGTAATTCCGAAACTTTTCTTATTTTGTCATTTAAATGTGAGAAAAATAGTTTCTAATAGGTAAAAAATCCGAGGAATCCGATTTTCAAGGTCTCGTCGCACGGCGCGTCTCATGGAGGGGGTAATTCCGAAACTTTTCTTATTTTGTCATTTAAAATGTGAGAAAAATAGTTTCTAATAGGTAAAAAATCCAAAGAATCCGATTTTCATGGTCTCGTCGCGCGGCGCGTCTCATGGCGGGGGTAATTCCGAAACTTTTCTTATTTTGTCATTTAAAATGTGAGAAAAATAGTTTCTAATAGGTAAAAAATCCGAGGAATCCGATTTTCAAGGTATCGTCGCACGGCGCGTCTCATGGAGGGGGTAATTCCGAAACTTTTCTTATTTTGTCATTTAAATGTTAGAAAAAATAGTTTCTAATATGTAAAAAATCCGAGGAATCCGATTTTCTAGGTGTCGTCGCACGGCGCGTCTCATGGAGGGGGTTATTCCGAAACTTTTCTTATTTTGTCATTTAAAATGTGAGAAAAATAGTTTCTAATAGGTAAAAAATCCGAGGAATCCGATTTTCTAGGTATCGTCGCACGGCGCGTCTCATGGAGGGGGTAATTCCGAAACTTTTCTTATTTTGTCATTTAAATGTGAGAAAAATAGTTTCTAATAGGTAAAAAATCCGAGGAATCCGATTTTCAAGGTCTCGTCGCACGGCGCGTCTCATGGAGGGGGTAATTCCGAAACTTTTCTTATTTTGTCATTTAAATGTGAGAAAAATAGTTTCCAATAGGTAAAAAATCCGAGGAATCCGATTTTCTAGGTCTCGTCGCGCGGCGCGTCTGATGGAGGGGGTAATTCCGAAACTTTTCTTATTTCATCTTTTAAAATTTGAAAAAAAAAAAAAATTCTAATACCTAGGTAAAAAATACGAGGAATCAGATTTTCTAGGTCTCGTCGCACGGCGCGTCTCATGGAGGGGGTAATTCCGAAACTTTTCTTATTTTGTCATTTAAAATGTGAGAAAAATAGTTTCTAATAGGTAAAAAATCCGAGGAATCCGATTTTCAAGGTATCGTCGCACGGCGCGTCTCATGGAGGGGGTAATTCCGAAACTTTTCTTATTTTGTCATTTAAAATGTGAGAAAAATAGTTTCTAATAGGTAAAAAATCCGAGGAATCCGATTTTCTAGGTATCGTCGCACGGCGCGTCTCATGGAGGGGGTAATTCCGAAACTTTTCTTATTTTGTCATTTAAATGTGAGAAAAATAGTTTCTAATAGGTAAAAAATCCGAGGAATCCGATTTTCTAGGTATCGTCGCACGGCGCGTCTCATGGAGGGGGTAATTCCGAAACTTTTCTTATTTTGTCATTTAAATGTGAGAAAAATAGTTTCTAATACGTAAAAAAATCCGAGGAATCCGATTTTCAAGGTCTCGTCGCACGGCGCGTCTATTGGAGGGGGTAATTCCGAAACTTTTCTTATTTTGTCATTTAAATGTGAGAAAAATAGTTTCTAATAGGTAAAAAATTAGAGGAATCCGATTTTCAAGGTCTCGTCGCACGGCGGGTCTCATGGAGGGGGTAATTCCGAAACTTTTCTTATTTTGTCATTTAAATGTGAGAAAAATAGTTTCTAATAGGTAAAAAATCCGAGGAATCCGATTTTCTAGGTATCGTCGCATGGCGCGTCTCATGGAGGGGGTAATTCCGAAACTTTTCTTATTTTGTCATTTAAATGTGAGAAAAATAGTTTCTAATACAAAAAAAATCCGAGGAATCCGATTTTCAAGGTCTCGTTGCACGGCGCGTCTCATGGAGGGGGTAATTCCGAAACTTTTCTTATTTTGTCATTTAAATGTGAGAAAAATAGTTTCTAATAGGTAAAAAATTAGAGGAATCCGATTTTCAAGGTCTCGTCGCACGGCGCGTCTCATGGAGGGGGTAATTCCGAAACTTTTCTTATTTTGTCATTTAAATGTGAGAAAAATAGTTTCTAATAGGTAAAAAATCCGAGGAATCCGATTTTCAAGGTCTCGTCGCGCGGCGCGTCTCATGGAGGGGGTAATTCCGAAACTTTTCTTATTTTGTCATTTAAATGTGAGAAAAATAGTTTCTAATAGGTAAAAAATCCGAGGAATCCGATTTTCAAGGTATCGTCGCTTGGCGCGTCTCATGGAGGGGGTAATGCCGAAACTTTTCTTATTTTGTCATTTAAATGTGAGAAAAATAGTTTCTAATAGGTAAAAAATCCGAGGAATCCGATTTTCAAGGTCTCGTCGCGTGGCGCGTTTCATGGAGGGGGTAATTCCGGAACTTTTCTTATTTTGTCATTTAAAATGTGAGAAAAATAGTTTCTAATAGGTAAAAAATCCGAGGAATCCGATTTTCTAGGTCTCGTCGCACGGCGCGTCTCACGGAGGGGGTAATTCCGAAACTTTTCTTATTTTGTCATTTAAATGTGAGAAAAATAGTTTCTAATAGGTAAAAAATCCGAGGAATCCGATTTTCTAGGTCTCGTCGCACGGCGCGTCTCATGGAGGGGGTAATTCCGAAACTTTTCTTATTTTGTCATTTAAATGTGAGAAAAATAGTTTCCAAAAGGTAAAAAATCCGAGGAATCCGATTTTCAAGGTCTCGTCGCGCGGCGCGTCTCATGGAGGGGGTAATTCCGAAACTTTTCTTATTTCATCTTTTAAAATTTGGAAAAAAAAAAAAAATTCTAATACCTAAGTAAAAAATACGAGGAATCAGATTTTCGAGGTCTCGTCGCGCGGCGCGTCTCATAGAGGGGGTACTTCCGAAACTTTTCTTATTTTGTCATTTAAATGTGAGAAAAATAGTTTCTAATAGGTAAAAAATCCGAGGAATCCGATTTTCAAGGTATCGTCGCACGGCGCGTCTCATGGAGGGGGTAATTCCGAAACTTTTCTTATTTTGTCATTTAAATGTGAGAAAAATAGTTTCTAATAGGTAAAAAATCCGAGGAATCCGATTTTCAAGGTCTCGTCGCGCGGCGCGTTTCATGGAGGGGGTAATTCCGAAACTTTTCTTATTTTGTCATTTAAAATGTGAGAAAAATAGTTTCTAATAGGTAAAAAATCCGAGGAATCCGATTTTCTAGGTATCGTCGCACGGCGCGTCTCATGGAGGGGGTAATTCCGAAACTTTTCTTATTATGTCATTTAAATGTGAGAAAAATAGTTTCTAATAGGTAAAAAATCCGAGGAATCCGATTTTCAAGGTATCGTCGCACGGCGCGTCTCATGGAGGGGGTAATCCGAAACTTTTCTTATTTTGAAATTTAAATGTGAGAAAAATAGTTTTTAATAGGTAAAAAATCCGAGGAATCCGATTTTCAAGATCTCGTCGCACGGCGTGTCTCATGGAGGGGGTAATTCCGAAACTTTTCTTATTTTGTCATTTAAATGTGAGAAAAATAGTTTCTAATAGGTAAAAAATACGAGGAATCCGATTTTCAAGGTCTCGTCGCGCGGCGCGTCTCATGGAGGGGGTAATTCCAACACTTTTCATATTTCATCTTTTAAAATTTGAAAAAAAAAAAAAATTCTAATACCTAGGTAAAAAATACGAGGAATCCGATTTTCTGGGTCTCGTCGCACGGCGCGTCTCATGGAGGGGGTAATTCCGAAACTTTTCTTATTTTGTCATTTAAATGTGAGAAAAATAGTTTCTAATAGGTAAAAAATCCGAGGAATCCGATTTTCAAGGTATCGTCGCACGGCGCGTCTCATGGAGGGGGTAATTCCGAAACTTTTCTTATTTTGTCATTTAAATGTGAGAAAAATAGTTTCTAATAGGTAAAAATTAAAGGAATCCGATTTTCTAGGTCTCGTCGCACGGCGCGTCTCATGGAGGGGGTAATTCCGAAACTTTTCTTATTTTGTCATTTAAATGTGAGAAAAATAGTTTCTAATAGGTAAAAAAGCCGAGGAATCCGATTTTCAAGGTCTCGTCGCTTGGCGCGTCTAACGGAGGGGGTAATTCCGAAACTTTTCTTATTTTGTCATTTAAATGTTAGAAAAATAGTTTCTAATAGGTAAAAAATCCGAGGAATCCGATTTTCAAGGTATCGTCGCACGGCGTGTCTCATGGAGGGGGTAATTCCGAAACTTTTCTTATTTTGTCATTTAAATGTTAGAAAAATAGTTTCTAATAGGTAAAAAATCCGAAGAATCCGATTTTCAAGGTATCGTCGCACGGCGCGTCTCATGGAGGGGGTAATTCCGAAACTTTTCTTATTTTGTCATTTAAATGTGAGAAAAATGGTTTCTAATAGGTAAAAAATCCGAGGAATCCGATTTTCAAGGTCTCGTCGCGCGGCGCGTTTCATGGAGGGGGTAATTCCGAAACTTTTCTTATTTTGTCATTTAAAATTTGAGAAAAATAGTTTCTAATAGGTAAAAAATCCGAGGAATCCGATTTTCTAGGTCTCGTCGCTCGGCGCGTCTCATAGAGGGCGTAATTCCGAAACTTCTCTTATTTTGTCATTTAAAATGTGATAAAAATAGTTTCTAATAGGTAAAAAATCCGAGGAATCCGATTTTCAAGGTCTCGCCGCACGGCGCGTCTCATGGAGGGGGTAATTCCGAAACTTTTCTTATTTTGTCATTTAAATGTGAGAAAAATAGTTTCCAATAGGTAAAAAATCCGAGGAATCCGATTTTCAAGGTATCGTCGCACGGCGCGTCTCATGGAGGGGGTAATTCCGAAACTTTTCTTATTTTGTCATTTAAATGTGAGAAAAATAGTTTCTAATAGGTAAAAAATCCGAGGAATCCGATTTTCAAGGTATCGTCGCACGGCGCGTCTCATGGAGGGGGTAATTCCGAAACTTTTCTTATTTTGTCATTTAAAATGTGAGAAAAATAGTTTCTAATAGGTAAAAAATCCGAGGAATCCGATTTTCAAGGTCTCGTCGCGCGGCGCGTTTCATGGAGGGGGTAATTCCGAAACTTTTCTTATTTTGTCATTTAAAATGTGAGAAAAATAGTTTCTAATAGGTAAAAAATCCGAGGAATCCGATTTTCTAGGTCTCGTCGCACGGCGCGTCTCATGGAGGGCGTAATTCCGAAACTTCTCTTATTTTGTCATTTAAAATGTGATAAAAATAGTTTCTAATAGGTAAAAAATCCGAGGAATCCGATTTTCTAGGTATCGTCGCACGGCGCGTCTCATGGAGGGGGTAATTCCGAAACTTTTCTTATTTTGAAATTTAAATGTGAGAAAAATAGTTTCTAATAGGTAAAAAATCCGAGGAATCCGATTTTCAAGATCTCGTCGCACGGCGCGTCTCATGGAGGGGGTAATTCCGAAACTTTTCTTATTTTGTCATTTAAATGTGAGAAAAATAGTTTCCAATAGGTAAAAATTCCGAGGAATCCAATTTTCAAGGTCTCGTCGCGCGGCGCGTCTCATGGAGGGGGTAATTCCAACACTTTTCATATTTCATCTTTTAAAATTTGAAAAAAAAATAAAAATTCTAATACCTAGGTAAAAAACACGAGGAATCTGATTTTCGAGGTCTCGTCGCGCGGCGCGTCTCATGGAGGGCGTAATTCCGAAACTTCTCTTATTTTGTCATTTAAAATGTGAGAAAAATAGTTTCTAATAGGTAAAAAATCCGAGGAATCCGATTTTCTAGGTCTCGTCGCACGGCGCGTCTCATGGAGGGCGTAATTCCGAAACTTCTCTTATTTTGTCATTTAAAATGTGATAAAAATAGTTTCTAATAGGTAAAAAATCCGAGGAATCCGATTTTCTAGGTATCGTCGCACGGCGCGTCTCATGGAGGGGGTAATCCCGCAACTTTTCTTATTTTGAAATTTAAATGTGAGAAAAATAGTTTCTAATAGGTAAAAAATCCGAGGAATCCGATTTTCAAGGTCTCGTCGCACGGCGCGTCTCATGGAGGGGGTAATTCCGAAACTTTTCTTATTTTGTCATTTAAATGTGAGAAAAATAGTTTCGAATAGGTAAAAATTCCGAGGAATCCAATTTTCAAGGTCTCGTCGCGCGGCGCGTCTCATGGAGGGGGTAATTCCAACACTTTTCATATTTCATCTTTTAAAATTTGAAAAAAAAATAAAAATTCTAATACCTAGGTAAAAAACCGAGGAATCTGATTTTCGAGGTCTCGTCGCGCGGCGCGTCTCATGGAGTGGGTAATTCTGAAACTTTTCTTATTTTGTCATTTGAAATGTGAGAAAAATAGTTTCTAATAGGTAAAAAATTAGAGGAATCCGATTTTTCAAGGTCTCGTCGCACGGCGCGTCTCATGGAGGGGGTAATTCCGAAACTTTTCTTATTTTGTCATTTAAATGTGAGAAAAATAGTTTCTAATAGGTAAAAAATCCGAGGAATCCGATTTTCAAGGTCTCGTCGCGCGGCGCGTCTCATGGAGGGGGTAATTCCGAAACTTTTCTTATTTTGTCATTTAAATGTTAGAAAAATAGTTTCTAATAGGTAAAAAGTCCAAGGAATCCGATTTTCTAGGTCTCGTCGCACGGCGCGTCTCATGGACGGGGTAATTCCGAAACTTTTCTTATTTTGTCATTTAAATGTGAGAAAAATAGTTTCTAATAGGTAAAAAAGCCGAGGAATCCGATTTTCAAGGTCTCGTCGCTTGGCGCGTCTAACGGAGGGGGTAATTCCGAAACTTTTCTTATTTTGTCATTTAAAATGTGAGAAAAATAGTTTCTAATAGGTAAAAAATCCGAGGAATCCGATTTTCTAGGTCTCGTCGCACGGCGCGTCTCATGGAGGGGGTAATTCCGAAACTTTTCTTATTTTGTCATTTAAATGTGAGAAAAATAGTTTCTAATAGGTAAAAAATCCGAGGAATCCGATTTTCAAGGTCTCGTCGCACGGCGCGTCTCATGGAGGGGGTAATTCCGAAACTTTTCTTATTTTGTCATTTAAATGTGAGAAAAATAGGTTCCAAAAGGTAAAAATTCCGAAGAATCCGATTTTCAAGGTCTCGTCGCGCGGCGCGTCTCATGGAGGGGGTAATTCCAACACTTTTCATATTTCATCTTTTAAAATTTGGAAAAAAAAAAAAATTCTAATACCTAGGTAAAAAATACGAGGAATCTGATTTTCGAGGTCTCGTCGCGCGGCGCGTCCCATGGAGGGGGTACTTCCGAAACTTTTCTTATTTTGTCATTTAAATGTGAGAAAAATAGTTTCTAATAGGTAAAAAATCCGAGGAATCCGATTTTCAAGGTATCGTCGCACGGCGCGTCTCATGGAGGGGGTAATTCCGAAACTTTTCTTATTTTGTCATTTAAATGTGAGAAAAATAGTTTCTAATAGGTAAAAAATCCGAGGAATCCGATTTTCAAGGTCTCGTCGCGCGGCGCGTTTCATGGAGGGGGTAATTCCGAAACTTTTCTTATTTTGTCATTTAAAATGTGAGAAAAATAGTTTCTAATAGGTAAAAAATCCGAGGAATCCGATTTCTAGGTATCGTCGCACGGCGCGTCTCATGGAGGGGGTAATTCCGAAACTTTTCTTATTTTGTCATTTAAAATGTGAGAAAAATAGTTTCTAATAGGTAAAAAATCCGAGGAATCCGATTTTCAAGGTCTCGTCGCACGGCGCGTCTCATGGACGGGGTAATTCCGAATTTTTTCTTATTTTGTTTCATTTAAAATGTGAGAAAAATAGTTTCTAATAGGTAAAAAATCCGAGGAATCCGATTTTCTAGGTCTCGTCGCACGGCGCGTCTCATGGAGGGGGTAATTCCGAAACTTTTCTTATTTTGTCATTTAAAATGTGAGAAAAATAGTTTCTAATAGGTAAAAAATCCGAGGAATCCGATTTTCAAGGTCTCGTCGCACGGCGCGTCTCATGGAGGGGGTAATTCCGAAACTTTTCTTATTTTGTCATTTAAAATGTGAGAAAAATAGTTTCTAATAGGTAAAAAATCCGAGGAATCCGATTTTCTAGGTCTCGTCGCACGGCGCGTCTCATGGAGGGGGTAATTCCGAAACTTTTCTTATTTTGTCATTTAAAATGTGAGAAAAATAGTTTCTAATAGGTAAAAAATCCGAGGAATCCGATTTTCAAGGTCTCGTCGCACGGCGCGTCTCATGGAGGGGGTAATTCCGAAACTTTTCTTATTTTGTCATTTAAAATGTGAGAAAAATAGTTTCTAATAGGTAAAAAATCCGAGGAATCCGATTTTCTAGGTCTCGTCGCACGGCGCGTCTCATGGAGGGGGTAATTCCGAAACTTTTCTTATTTTGTCATTTAAAATGTGAGAAAAATAGTTTCTAATAGGTAAAAAATCCGAGGAATCCGATTTTCAAGGTCTCGTCGCACGGCGCGTCTCATGGAGGGGGTAATTCCGAAACTTTTCTTATTTTGTCATTTAAAATGTGAGAAAAATAGTTTCTAATAGGTAAAAAATCCGAGGAATCCGATTTTCTAGGTCTCGTCGCACGGCGCGTCTCATGGAGGGGGTAATTCCGAAACTTTTCTTATTTTGTCATTTAAAATGTGAGAAAAATAGTTTCTAATAGGTAAAAAATCCGAGGAATCCGATTTTCTAGGTCTCGTCGCACGGCGCGTCTCATGGAGGGGGTAATTCCGAAACTTTTCTTATTTTGTCATTTAAAATGTGAGAAAAATAGTTTCTAATAGGTAAAAAATCCGAGGAATCCGATTTTCAAGGTCTCGTCGCACGGCGCGTCTCATGGAGGGGGTAATTCCGAAACTTTTCTTATTTTGTCATTTAAAATGTGAGAAAAATAGTTTCTAATAGGTAAAAAATCCGAGGAATCCGATTTTCTAGGTCTCGTCGCACGGCGCGTCTCATGGAGGGGGTAATTCCGAAACTTTTCTTATTTTGTCATTTAAAATGTGAGAAAAATAGTTTCTAATAGGTAAAAAATCCGAGGAATCCGATTTTCAAGGTCTCGTCGCACGGCGCGTCTCATGGAGGGGGTAATTCCGAAACTTTTCTTATTTTGTCATTTAAAATGTGAGAAAAATAGTTTCTAATAGGTAAAAAATCCGAGGAATCCGATTTTCAAGGTCTCGTCGCGCGGCGCGTCTCATGGAGGGGGTAATTCCGAAACTTTTCTTATTTTGTCATTTAAAATGTGAGAAAAATAGTTTCTAATAGGTAAAAAATCCGAGGAATCCGATTTTCTAGGTCTCGTCGCACGGCGCGTCTCATGGAGGGGGTAATTCCGAAACTTTTCTTATTTTGTCATTTAAAATGTGAGAAAAATAGTTTCTAATAGGTAAAAAATCCGAGGAATCCGATTTTCTAGGTCTCGTCGCACGGCGCGTCTCATGGAGGGGGTAATTCCGAAACTTTTCTTATTTTGTCATTTAAAATGTGAGAAAAATAGTTTCTAATAGGTAAAAAATCCGAGGAATCCGATTTTCAAGGTCTCGTCGCACGGCGCGTCTCATGGAGGGGGTAATTCCGAAACTTTTCTTATTTTGTCATTTAAAATGTGAGAAAAATAGTTTCTAATAGGTAAAAAATCCGAGGAATCCGATTTTCAAGGTCTCGTCGCGCGGCGCGTCTCATGGAGGGGGTAATTCCGAAACTTTTCTTATTTTGCCATTTAAAATGTGAGAAAAATAGTTTCTAATAGGTAAAAAATCCGAGGAATCCGATTTTCTAGGTCTCGTCGCGCGGCGCGTCTCATGGAGGGGGTAATTCCGAAACTTTTCTTATTTTGTCATTTAAAATGTGAGAAAAATAGTTTCTAATAGGTAAAAAATCCGAGGAATCCGATTTTCTAGGTCTCGTCGCACGGCGCGTCTCATGGAGGGGGTAATTCCGAAACTTTTCTTATTTTGTCATTTAAAATGTGAGAAAAATAGTTTCTAATAGGTAAAAAATCCGAGGAATCCGATTTTCTAGGTCTCGTCGCACGGCGCGTCTCATGGAGGGGGTAATTCCGAAACTTTTCTTATTTTGGCATTTAAAATGTGAGAAAAATAGTTTCTAATAGGTAAAAAATCCGAGGAATCCGATTTTCTAGGTCTCGTCGCACGGCGCGTCTCATGGAGGGGGTAATTCCGAAACTTTTCTTATTTTGGCATTTAAAATGTGAGAAAAATAGTTTCTAATAGGTAAAAAATCCGAGGAATCCGATTTTCAAGGTCTCGTCGCACGGCGCGTCTCATGGAGGGGGTAATTCCGAAACTTTTCTTATTTTGTCATTTAAAATGTGAAGAAAAATAGTTTCTAATAGGTAAAAAATCCGAGGAATCCGATTTTCTAGGTCTCGTCGCGCGGCGCGTCTCATGGAGGGGGTAATTCCGAAACTTTTCTTATTTTGTCATTTAAAATGTGAGAAAAATAGTTTCTAATAGGTAAAAAATCCGAGGAATCCGATTTTCAAGGTCTCGTCGCACGGCGCGTCTCATGGAGGGGGTAATTCCGAAACTTTTCTTATTTTGTCATTTAAAATGTGAGAAAAATAGTTTCTAATAGGTAAAAAATCCGAGGAATCCGATTTTCTAGGTCTCGTCCCACGGCGCGTCTCATGGAGGGGGTAATTCCGAAACTTTTCTTATTTTGTCATTTAAAATGTGAGAAAAATAGTTTCTAATAGGTAAAAAATCCGAGGAATCCGATTTTCTAGGTCTCGTCGCGCGGCGCGTCTCATGGAGGGGGTAATTCCGAAACTTTTCTTATTTTGTCATTTAAAATGTGAGAAAAATAGTTTCTAATAGGTAAAAAATCCGAGGAATCCGATTTTCTAGGTCTCGTCGCACGGCGCGTCTCATGGAGGGGGTAATTCCGAAACTTTTCTTATTTTGTCATTTAAAATGTGAGAAAAATAGTTTCTAATAGGTAAAAAATCCGAGGAATCCGATTTTCAAGGTCTCGTCGCGCGGCGCGTCTCATGGAGGGGGTAATTCCAACACTTTTCTTATTTTGTCATTTAAAATTTGAAAAAAATAGTTTCTAATAGGTAAAAAATACGAGGAATCCGATTTTCTGGGTCTCGTCGCGCGGCGCGTCTCATGGAGGGGGTAATTCCAACACTTTTCATATTTCATCTTTTAAAATTTGAAAAAAAAAAAAAAATTCTAATACCTAGGTAAAAAATACGAGGAATCAGATTTTCGAGGTCTCGTCGCGCGGCGCGTCCCATGGAGGGGGTAATTCCAACACTTTTCTTATTTTGTCATTTAAAAATTAAAAAACATAATGTTTAACTGGTAAAAAATACGAGGGATCCGATTTTCTGGGTTCGTCGCGCGGCGCGTCACATAGAGGGGGTAATTCCAACACTTTTCTTTTTTTGTCATTTTAAATTTTAAATAAATAGTTTGTACTAGGTAAAACTCACGTGGCCCAGCCAATAGACATATCCATGTCAAATAGTTTTTTCCAAGTTTTTCAGTGATAAATCCATCAAAATTGAATTCTTATTGCTGCTACTTCACATGCTTACTTTCAAATATATTTAGATAGGTGAGCAAGGGCAAAATTCATCATAAGAGCAAATTTATTTTGAAAACATCAGCTAGTCCAAAGTGTCCCACTACTTAAATAAAGAAGATTCATTTCCCCAGCAACGGCTTGGTTGTACGTGAAAATCAAAAGAAACTGAACTTGGTATTAGAACCTCTTGAAACTCATACGGTGGATACAGCTTTCGTACAAGTACGCAACCACGAGAGACATTTTATGTCTTTGCGCCCCCTTTCCCCTTCCTATAAAACCCCGTATTGTATTCTAGAGCCACTCAGCTGATCTGGGATCGGTCAGTTGTGTTCAGAAGTCCCTCAAGGGCCCACATACCAAATCTCATTAATCATGGGATCATTAGGGAAAAAACTGGATTCTAGATCCACTCAGCTGATCTGGGATCGGTCAGTTGTGTTCAGAAGTCCCTCAAGGGCCCACATACCAAATCTCAGAGTCGTGGGATCATTAGGGAAAAAACTGGATTCTAGAGCCACTCAGCTGATCTGGGATCGGTCAGTTGTGTTCAGAAGTCCCTCAAGGGCCCACATACCAAATCTCAGAATCGTGGGATCATTAGGGAAAAAACTGGATTCTAGAGCCACTCAGCTGATCTGGGATCGGTCAGTCCCTGTGAATCGTGGGATCAGAAGTCCCTCAAGTTGTGGGCTCAAGGGCCCACCCACATACCAAATCTCAGAGTCGTGGGATCATTAGGGAAAAAACTGGATTCTAGAGCCACTCAGCTGATCTGGGGGTCAGTGTGTTCAGAAGTCCCTCAGTTGTGTGGGATCAGAACTGGATTCTAGAGCCACTAGGGGCTACATACCAAATCTCAGAATCGTGGGATCATTAGGGAAAAAACGGGATTCTAGAGCCACTCAGCTGATCTGGGATCGGTCAGTTGTGTTGTTCAGAATCGTGGGATCATTAGGGAAAAAACTGGATTCTAGATCCACTCAGCTGATCTGGGATCGGTCAGTTGTGTTCAGAAGTCCCTCAAGGGCCCACATACCAAATCTCAGAATCGTGGGATCATTAGGGAAAAAACTGGATTCTAGATCCACTCAGCTGATCTGGGATCGGTCAGTTGTGTTCAGAAGTCCCTCAAGGGCCCACATACCAAATCTCAGAGTCGTGGGATCATTAGGGAAAAAACTGGATTCTAGAGCCACTCAGCTGATCTGGGATCGGTCAGTTGTGTTCAGAAGTCCCTCAAGGGGCTACATACCAAATCTCAGAATCGTGGGATCATTAGGGAAAAAACTGGATTCTAGAGCCACTCAGCTGATCTGGGATCGGTCAGTTGTGTTCAGAAGTCCCTCAAGGGCCCACATACCAAATCTCAGAATCGTGGGATCATTAGGGAAAAAACTGGATTCTAGATCCACTCAGCTGATCTGGGATCGGTCAGTTGTGTTCAGAAGTCCCTCAAGGGCCCACATACCAAATCTCAGAGTCGCGGGATCATTAGGGAAAAAACTGGATTCTAGAGCCACTCAGCTGATCTGGGATCGGTCAGTTGTGTTCAGAAGTCCCTCAAGGGCCCAGATACCAAATCTCAGAATCGTGGGATCATTAGGGAAAAAACTGGATTCTAGAGCCACTCAGCTGATCTGGGATCGGTCAGTTGTGTTCAGAAGTCCCTCAAGGGCCCACATACCAAATCTCAGAGTCGTGGGATCATTAGGGAAAAAACTGGATTCTAGAGCCACTCAGCTGATCTGGGATCGGTCAGTTGTGTTCAGAAGTCCCTCAAGGGCCCAGATACCAAATCTCAGAATCGTGGGATCATTAGGGAAAAAACTGGATTCTAGAGCCACTCAGCTGATCTGGGATCGGTCAGTTGTGTTCAGAAGTCCCTCAAGGGCCCACATACCAAATCTCAGAGTCGTGGGATCATTAGGGAAAAAACTGGATTCTAGAGCCACTCAGCTGATCTGGGATCGGTCAGTTGTGTTCAGAAGTCCCTCAAGGGGCTACATACCAAATCTCAGAATCGTGGGATCATTAGGGAAAAAACTGGATTCTAGAGCCACTCAGCTGATCTGGGATCGGTCAGTTGTGTTCAGATTCCCTCAAGGGCCCACATACCAAATCTCAGAGTCGTGTGATCATTAGGGAAAAAACTGGGTTCTAGAGCCACTCAGCTGATCTGGGATGGGTCAGTTGTGTTCAGAAGTCCCTCAAGGGGCTACATACCAAATCTCAGAGTCGTGGGATCATTAGGGAAAAAACTGGATTCTAGAGCCACTCAGCTGATCTGGGATCGGTCAGTTGTGTTCAGAAGTCCTTCAAGGGGCTACATACCAAATCTCAGAATTGTGGGATCATTAGGGAATCTCCGCGTAACGCCCTCAGCGTGACGCTCCCCGCGTGACGCTCCCCCGCGTGACGCTTTTTCATTTATGTGCCATAGTAAAGACATAAAATGTCAAAAACATGAGGAATCCCATTTTCTAGGTCTCATGGAGGGGGTAATTCTGACACTTTTCATATTTCGTCATCTTACATTTGAACAAAATAGTATATATCAAGTAAAAAGTACGACGAATCCGATCTTCTAGGTCCTGTCGTGCGGCAGGTCGGGTTTGGGAGGTAATACAAGACTTTCTGTAAAATTGCAATTAAAAACATATAACCAAAAATTCCTTAGGTACATTGTCTGAAGGGAAGTTGAATCTTCTTTTTATTTGTAGCAGAAACCGAAAAAGAATTCAGGGCTCCAATGTGGATGAAGGAGTGGATAAGGATCATATTTGCTCCCTATAAATCCTTGTGTGTTGAACCAAAAATATATCTGAAACTTTCCATTCAAGTGATGTAGCTGATCAAAAATGCTATTTTCCTCCCTTTCCTTTCGAGTTTGTGTCACTCCTTTGTGCTTCCTCAGCAACCTCAATTCCGGCCCCCATAATAATTCTCGGAATAATCCCTTAACCTATAACCATTAAATCACAACCTTTCGAATTGAGTGAGTGTGATACAAAGTGTCAAGGATCATCTTCGGGTGATGTGGGGTTTTTCAGCCAAATTTCGTAAACTTTGGTAAGGAAGTATCTGAAAAAAGCGTCGAACGGCGGACGGTCTGGTGTAGGAGTAGGGCAGACGGCGGACGACAAGGGGACAGATTTTTTAAAATCAATTTTGGTAATTCAAGTATCTCAAACATAAACCATCAAATTTTGAGGGGAATTGAAAAATAAAGAAATAGTTCTTAATCGATCACAAAAGCGCCATTATCAGAGGGATGATCTCCCCAAGTACCATCCAAGCTTGTGCGAAAACAGACAGTGTCTAATGAGAAAAAAATTCTTGGAGGCAGACGGACAAACGGTCATTTACACAAAACGGAAATTGCCAAAGAATGTCTACAATATAAAATACGAGTGGAAATATGATTTTGGTGAAAAAACGTGGTTCTGCGACTACATTTCATTCAATGAGGTGCATCGTTCAAAGTTTACAATTTGTTCAAATACGTTCTCGAAATCAGGTTAATTCCAAATTTTGGTGTCATCCCTAGTGACTTGACGTGAACAACATAATTATTATAATTTTTTAATATATCACTTGGGCATGAAGGAAAGTTTAAAGAAGGGAAATTTGAACAATAGTTGAGATTTCAACGTTCGATGTTTTGCCCCGAAACTCGGCGGTTGCCCAAGGTTTTGATGGATGAAAAACAGTTTAAAAACGCAGCAAATTCTTGACAAAGGTTTATTATTCCCGTTACAGACAATAGGTACACGTCACTTCCACGTTCAACACTTTCATAATTTCTGTGATCAATATTGCATTGCTGAATTGATACAGATACCTACTGTAGTATCTCTTCAATCTAGATATTTTTTGTGATGATAATTTGTTAGTGTTGTTCGGTACTACCTAGGTAATTAGATTTTGCGATTTACATGACCATGGACTTGTGAGGTTTAGAGTTGTCTAACCAATAAAATAATTATTTGTTCCCAAAACCTTGCAAAACACTTCAAAACCCAATTTTTACCCGTTTTTTTTTTTTTTTTTTTTTTTTTTTTTTTTTTTTTTTTTTTTTTTTTTTTTTTGCCTAAAAAATTCTTGGGTGATGAAGGATTGGACTGCTCAGTTTCGGGGCACTACGAAAACCTAAATGCAGCCCCTGTGCAAAGTTTCAGATTTTTGAGATTTCCATGTCTATACTAAGGCCTCCCTGGATAGGAAATTATTACAATTTGCATCACTCAAAGCGTAACATAACGGAAAACTTCTGATAATTTTTGTATACAATGACTCAGTTGTTACGTTTGTTCACCTTCTTCCCTCTTTAAGGCCAATGCGGACAGGAGTTTAATATGATTCTGAGATAAGAGATAGTGCTACGGCCGCACCAAAAGTTTATTCCATTTTTGTAGAAACAATTCCATTAAAAATTAAAATTTAATTGTGGAAATGTTCTCAAGACGAATACGAGATTGGAAGTATCGTTCAACATTTTGAAATGTTTTGTAATTTTGTCTTCAAAATTGCAATTACAAATTGATATTTAATTGAGAACAAAATGGAACAGTCAGTAAACATTTTCCTTGATAATCAGAGACGGGAGGCGAAATTTAGGTCTGACGAACGTGGTCCTCGAACCTGACGAACGTGATCGTTTAAGTCTCTGAATCCGAATTTGAAATCCGTTTTGTTCTTCAAGGTTTAGTTCTTTGGATTGAATTTCATGAAAAACCCCCAAAGTTCATCTAGGAAATTGTTCAAAATTCATCAACTTGTGTTACAATATGGAAATTGGGGCGCTGATTCCGAATAAAATCCGTTTCGCACTAGAACGCTTCGTTCACCTAGTATCTCAAATTTCAAGAATTTCATAGAAATCTCCCCGAAAACCCCCACCCCCTACCTACTGATTGACCCCTGTATGGTGGTTAAAAACCACTTCAAATATTCAATAATATATGCAGATAACCTACCCAAAAGATGAAAATTTGAAAAAAAATTTACGAAACTGAACTTGCCAAAAAAGCTGAGCGGGCACTTACTGGAACCACCTGGGCTTCATTCTGGAAAAACATTTTGTTTTAAAAATTTATTTTTTATCTTGAATTCGCAATTTCTCCCTTAAAACTCACAGCAAATTTGACGAGAATGCTTTCCAGTATGTATTTTGAGTCGCTGAATTCGATTTTGAAATCCGTTTTGCGCTAGGACGCTTCATTCACCAGACATCAGAAATTTCATGAATTTCATAAAAATCTCCCCGAAATGCCCTTGGGAAATGTCTAAAATTCACCGAAATTGGTATCCTTATGTTAATCGATGCGCTAAATGAAAATTGGAAGTCCATTTTTCTCTCAGAAGCCGCGTTTGCTAGATTCCACAATTTCATGAAAATTCGAAAAAAAATTCTTTACGCCATTTCTACGGAGTATTTGAAGGGTACATACAAAATTTTGAGGCCCCAGCTTACATAGGTGCTTCGGAATAGTTAAAAAAGAATCCGGCCATTTTGTTTGAGGCCCCTCTACAGCCCCTAGATATTCATTCAAATTCATCTAAATTTGTTCTAGTAGGTATATTAAATTGGAGAGGCAACAATAGACAGGTAGCAACCCAGACCCTCGCGCCAGCCCTTTTTTGAATCTACGGCACCAGGCCCGTGAACTAGGAGTGGACATTTCAATTTTGGAAGAACATCATCAAAATTCAATCATTTGAAAAGTTAAAATTAATTAAATCAAATTAAACTTTTTAATTTAATTAAAATATTATTTTATAATTTATTTTTACTCGTATTATCATAGTTTCCTTACAAAAACGGGTTCCCATTTAAGTATTACCTACGATCGAGAGCAGACTATTTTTGGCGCTACACTATCGCATAGGTTTTACAAATCCGGAATCCCAGAGAGAGAGAGAGATGAAGGAGCGAGAGGTAACTATGGGTGCCGGGGTCGAGAGAACCCCGATTGGTTGGGACACGTGTGAACTTTGATCCTCGAACATCATATTTACTAAGAACTATTCTCCCCTTCACCACCAATCTACTACACTCAGCCGTTCATTTTGGTGGGACTCGTTCATTACTGACTCATGTATTTTCTAAGTTTCGTTTGCTTGTTGGTTCCGGTCGCCTGTTTCTCCGTTCTTGACTCAATTTGGATGACAGTTGGGGGATGACGATTTGATCATTCCATATCAATTTTAACATGACTGTATATCATTAATAGCTACTGCGCATGCGCCTATGTGAAAACTTGTAACGACCTCATTTCCCACAGTTTTCATCCGAGTTAGATGAAACTTTCAAGGAATGTGTGGGATAAGGTGAAGACGGTCCCCTATATGTTTCTTCTTTCCTGACTCAATACTTCACTCTGCGCATGGGCAAATGTAAATTTTACCATGCATCATTTTCTCACGCCCTAGTCGCCCGATCTCGCTCAAATTTGGATGTTGGGGGGGATGAAGATTTGATCATCCCATATCAATTTCAACATGACTGTATCATCAATAGTTACTGCGCATGCGCCAATGTGAAGTCCTTGTAACGACCTTATATCCCACAGTTTTCATCCGAGTTGGATGGAACTTTCAGGGAATGTGTGGGCTAGGGTGTAGACGGTCCCCTATATGTTTCTTTGTTCCTGACTCAATACTTTGCTCCGCGCATGCGCAAACGTAAATTCTACTATGCATTGATTCTACTATGGTTGATAGTTGGGGGATGACGATTTGTTTGTGTCTAAAGGGGACGACAGTTGTGTGTGTGTGTGAGAGAGAGAGAGAGAGAGAGAGAGAGAGAGAGAGAGAGAGAGAGAGAGAGAGAGAGAGAGAGAGAGAGAGAGAGAGAGAGAGAGAGAGAGAGAGAGAGAGAGAGAGAGAGAGAGAGAGAGAGAGAGAGAGAGAGAGAGAGAGAGAGAGAGAGAGAGAGAGATACAAATAAATAATCTTGATCATCTCCACACCAGTCAATCAATTTTCAAATCTAAATATATATTTGAGTTTGTCTCATCCTAGGCTATCGAGCGAACATAAAGTTTCCAAAAAATAGCTAACAAAAATTTATTTTCTCAATTTTTTTTTTTTTTTTTTGCTCATAAATATTATTTTGAACAATTTTTTCCTGGAAAACGCTAACATCCCATATTTTTACGTATCTCAACTATCTACTAGAATTATCCTTATAAATAATTGTAGTGGGAATCAGACCTAGAGTGAGAATGAAGGTGTAAAAACGCAGTGCGAAATTGATGGTGATAGTGTCCTCTACAAACTGTAATAATGCTTGTTGCTAGGCGTTGCTATGCGTTTGCCGGACGCGTCGGTTACGAGGGGGGTTTGCTACCGCTGCAGAAAGGCGTGGAGCGGGGGGTTTCGCAAACGGGTTTATTTAGCTTCTTGATTTCTTGTTTACATTTTTTACCCGCAGACCAACTCTCGCTTCTTGCCTATAACGCGGTTAGGTATCGGCGCCCAGATTCGTGTGTGTTTTTCGTTCGTTTTTCTTTCCATTCTATTTATGATGCCTAATAGGCGATATTCCAGTAAAGGCAAACCCCCCCCCCCCCCCCCCCCCCCCCCAAAGGATCCCAGAAAATGTAAGTTAATGTCTCTAAGGGATGAGGCTCCCTCAAAAAAGTGATAAGTAATTGATAATAGTCAATAATGAATTTTGTTATAATTTATTTTATGAATTATTATTGTAAATGATATTCATAATATTTACCTGTTATTGTGCAATACATTTCCTGAAAGCAGAATTTTGATGCATTTTGAAAAGTAGTCCATTTACCTACCTTGTAAACAGATAATCACTCAAATTCAAGGGTCTTTAGGGTGAATTTCATCATCTTATTTTGAAAATGCAAACATACAAAAAAAAAAAAAAAAAAAAAAAAAACAGGTGTGCTAAAGACCACACGGGAGAAGTGTAAACTTCTATGACGATTTGGACATTACTTTCCACTCTGTTGGGATGTTGGGCATGTGTTAGCTAAAATGCTAAAACATGGAACATGCTTTCTTCCCGCTAATTCGTAAATGTAAATAAATTTAAAACTACGACATAAGGGTATGTCGTAGGTCAAATTCAAGGGTCTTTAGGGTGAATTTCATCATCTTATTTTGAAAATGCAAACATAAAAAAAAAAAAAAAAAAAAAAAAAAAAAAAAAAAAAAAAACAGGTGTGCTAAAAACCACACTGGAGAAGTGTAAACTTCTATGACGATTTGGACATTACTTTCCACTCTGTTGGGATGTTGGGCATGTGTTAGCTAAAATGCTAAAACATGGAACATGCTTTCTTCCCGCTAATTCGTAAATGTAAATAAATTTAAAACTACGACATAAATGTTTTAAAAATCGAAATTAGAACAGAGTACTGTTCAGAACAGAGTAGGTAATTTTCTGTTATGGTGCGCGTCTACAACTACTATAAGCAAGATTAACTTCTCAACCAAGTGACAACAAAAGAAGCGGCATTGTTTACTATATCCATTTATAACATAAATAAATATAAAACAACGACATGAATAGAAGAACAAGTACGAAAGAAATGCGTGATAAATCGAGAGCTTTCCAACGAGTGGAGAACGATTTTTGTCCGGTGAAAAATAAAGAAGTTTTATTTCCCCAGCAACGGCTTGGTTGTCAAAACAGCGTGACGGAAAAAAACGTGACGGTAAAATCGTATTCACACCCCGCTAAATTTTTCGACGCGGTGCGCCTATAGAAGTTTACACGTGACGGTTTTCAAGGCTGGATTCGGCTGATTTGTGACAGATTTTTTAACGTATTCCATTATCCTACTTTGAAATTATCATAAATTACTCAAATTCTCGGTATTCTACGTTGAATTTTGAGATCCAGTCAATTCACTTATGTGGTAAACGACAAAAATAACTAGAATTCAATTTTGCTCCCTCACTCATCTTTGTATTCGTGCAGCAAGTAGACAAAAATTAGGTTTTGTGAAATTGAATGATGAATAAAAATTTGAATCGGTACCTATCGAGATTGAATACCTACGTGAATATTATTATTTTATATTTTAAAAAAAATTGAATAATAATATGCACTTCTATAAGTATTGAAATATTCATATTCTTCGAATGTAATTCCTAGACATTACTAAGTTTTCATAGTAGAAGTAAATAGGTGTGTCAATAATTATGTTCAATTTTTCTAAAGCTCCAAAAAAAATAAAAATATATATATAGTATATATTTTTTGATACTATATATTTTTAATCTAGTATACAGGGTGTATTGCAAGCAGATGACAATACTCAAGGGGGTTAAACTCGACCAAAAATGTAGTTCAACAACGCCAACCGCAACTCTCTATCTCAATCCGTTTCAGAGATATGTCGTATTTAGGTAATGTTTTATCGAAAAACCCATGTTTTTTAGCATAGAAACCCCAATTTCTCCATTTTACCTCACTTTATCTCAACATTCAACCCAATTTTCGGAATTGATGCACCGTTGTTCTTGAAAAGTACCGTCTAAAAACCCTAATAGCCATTCAAAAGTTTATCGTTTCTAAATAAGTAACATTCCTTACAGTACTAGAAAGCTTCCTACGTTTCTAAATAAAAATACTGCAAACTGGGGGCTCTCACAAAAGCAGGGAAATTTAATCACCCTTTCAACGGTATGCACAAAATTAAGATTATCTTCCAATTTCATGGAGAAATTCAACAAAAAACGTTAGTAGGAGGTAGTTGGTAAACTTTATTTTCTAATTTTTTAAATCTGAAAAAAAAAAAAAAAATGATCATGTAGTAAATTAGAATTTTAAACTTCTACTGAAGAAATGGCCAGTTTGTACTTGAACCAACTTGAACTTGAAAAAATCAAAATTGAAGTTGCTTGAACTGACCCCCCACCCCTACCACAACTTTTTGTAGGTTCCTTCCAACGTTTTTTCACACTGCAACTTGAATTTCTCCATGAAATTGGAATGACCTTAACATTTGGATCATACCGTTGAAAAGCTGATTAAGTTTCCCTACTTTTGTAAGATCCTTCAGTGTGCAGTATTTTTTTATTTTTCAATTAGAAACGTAGGAAACTTTCTAGTACAGTAAGGAATGTTACTTATTTAGAAACGGTAACCTTCTGAATGGATATTAGGTTTTTTAGGCGGTACTTTTCAAGAACAAAGGTGCATCAATTCCGAAAATGGGGTCGAATGTTAAGATAAAGTGAGGTAAAATGGAGAAATTGGGGTTTCTATGCTAAAAAATATGGGTTTTTCGATAAAACATTAAAAACGACATATCTCTGAAACGGATTGAGATAGAGAGTTGCGGTTGGCGTTGTTGAACTACATTTTTGGTCGAGTTTAACCCCCTTGAGTATTGTCATCTGCTTGCAATACACCCTGTATACTAGATTAAAAATATATAGTATCAAAAAAAATATATATATATATATATTTTTATATTTATTTATTTTTTTTTTGTGGAGCTTTAGAAAAATTGAACATAATTATTGATATTACTAAGTTTTCATAGTAGAAGTAAATAGGTACCTAGGTCCCCTAGGACCTGTGGAATATTATTTCCAAATCTGCACTGTGATTACTTTGTTATTCTCAGTTTCCTGAGCAATGGGCACTTGAATTTCATATTGTCAAGCGAAGAGTTAGTTAGGTACGTTCTACAGAATCCCTCTTGAGCTATTTACATTAGTAGTTCCAGTTTTATCAAGGATCCGTATATTTACAGTTCCTATTTTCACATGAAATCATGTAAAACAATATTTCGTAGGTATTTATTTCAATTTCTTATATTTATTTTAATTTATTAATTAATTTAAATTTGTCTAGTCATTTGGGTGGGTTACCCACCGTGGGTATGCTCTATAGAATACGTCTTTATTATTCGATAGCTGTATTTTATGAAGCTGTACCTATGCTTCCTTGGTGTTTTAACTCTGTTCACCTATCTGCAATAATAAAAATATTTCCCACAATGATTGTGTCCATACAGTTACTTGCAGAAAACCCTGGTATTTTGAAAAGGATTAATAGACCTCAGAGATATAGTTATTTTTATATCTATATTATAGATTAATTATCCATATTATATTATGGATGCTTAATTTTTATTTCATGAAACGCGACGTGTAGGTATTTGTACGAGAGTGACGAAAACTGAATTTTAGAATGATGCTATATTTATTTGCAAATACAAAATTCTTCCGAGATTTTGTGCAAAAATACTATGAAGATGAAAATAGTATGTTGCCCGTGAAGACAACCCTACCTAAGCCTAATAAATTATCCATCTATAGTTCAACTTTAACGTTAACTTATTGGTCCACTCGATCGTAATAGTTACCTTACAAAATATACTTTAAACAAATAATAATAATAAAAATAAAAATAAATAAATACACAAAACAAAATATAGAAGAAAAAACATAGAAGGCGGACTACGGTAGGAGTACGACTGGCAGTCACGCGAGTGAGGCGTTTACATACCGCCTTCACTACCACATACCACTCGCACTGCCCGCTCTTTGAGGTCCGCACCGAAAAAACCGCCAGTGGAGGGAGCACAGGCAGGACGAGTGGGAGGAGCAAGGGGCAGCGCGAGAGAGGTGTTTACATGCTTTCGCTGCCCTCTTCCCTGCTCACTTCCAACTTTCACGGAAGTGGGCTGAATGTATAAACGAGGTATCAGGGTTGATCGAACTGGATGCAAGTTGCATGAACAATAATAATTTCATAAAGTTCGGTCCAGTAGTTTCGGAGGAAAGCTCTGGACGGCGGACGGTTTTTTTTCCGAATTCGATTTTCTGATTTTACGAATCCTGAAACGTAAACCTACAAATTTTAGGGGGGGGGGGGGGGGGGGGGGTTAAAAAAATTTTTTTTGGTCGATTGCAAAGGTTAATTAATGAAAATAATTAACCAAACCAGATAGAACCAGTTGAATCAGCGTTGATAACTACATCTTATGTGCCACATTCAAGGGGTTTACTTTCAACCATTTTTTCGTTCAAAACGCACCAATAGTGAAATGGATCAAGGAAGCTCAACTTATGGTATGGCCTAGAGAATTTAAAAAAAAAAAAAAAAATTCAAATTTCCGATTTTTCGTATGAAAATTGCGGCCCGGAATGAGCGATACATACATAACACATAACAAAAACTTTAAAATAGAAATAAAGACTCTCTGATGCGTGGAACGGATTTGGCAAATAGGTACGTATGGTACTTTGATTTTTATAATAGCAAACGAAAATAATGCTCAATATTTTTGAATATTCCTTAGAAACTACCAATGTATACATTTTTCCTACTATAAGTAGGTGTATACGTGTGTGGGCATCATTGATGACTTGATCCTAAGAATACGATAATTCTTTCCTTCGTCTTATGATGGAAATTGTATATTAATTGAAAATGTGACTATTTCCTGGTCTTACTCAACCACTTGAACGAGAGTGACACTTTTGTTTTCGTGTGATGCACTTGTCGATTCACACATTTGGGCTGATTGGGACGACGTGGAAGGTTTTTGCCACCACCACTGTAAGGTGGCTCCATACTTTGCCATGTTTATCCAGCAGTACCGAAAAAGCTTCAATTCAAATTTCAACAATCAAGTTTCAACTTGTACCTGATCAAAGTGGTATCGCAAGTTGTAATAAATTATGCTCTACCTTACCCAGAGAGGCCCCGTTTAAAAATTCAGTATAGATAGGTACATCAGAAAAGCTGAATAGGAACAAAAGAAGCTAATGAGCCCACTCAGCTGATTAGAAGGGTTTGTTAAGTTGTAATATAATTACTCTACCACATCGAAAGATGTCCCGTTCCAATTTTTAGCATCTTAAGTTTGATTGGAACCAAATTAGGTGCAGAGTTCACTCTGCTGATTAGGGTGATTCTGTAAGTCGTAATTCTACTCTTCTACACCCAAAGAGATCCCGTTCCAATGTCCAGCATCTCAAGTTGAATAGAAATCAAATAAGCATCAGAGTTCACTATGGTGATTAGAGTGATTCATCAAAATGAAAGTATACACTACCGCACCAAGAGCGAATGGTTGGGGGGGGGGGGGGGGTCCTCACTTCATCATCGAATAGGAATGAATATAGGAACGAATATGAACATTCGATAATTTAACAGAATTATCCTACAATAAATCAGGAAAATTCCGTCATGCGATCATGCTGCATGACTTGAACTTTTTTTTTTTTTTGTTTTTGTTTGCGCTTGAGTGGTGAAAAATATTAATTTTTGAGAGAGAAATTGACCGAAGACCATCCGCACATTCCCAGAAAATGTCGTCTATATCGAATGAAACGTGTAGACGTGATGCAAGTTAAAAGTATTTCATTCTTGCACGAGTAGCAGCTACTAAGTTATGATCGTGTCGAATTTTATATGGGGCAATTAAATCGTCTTTTCCCGCCTAGGTAACCTCCAAACTTGGGGTATATTCGATGAATAGACCTTGAGAAAATAGCGCTTTATTCGTTTGCGTAGAGTGAAATATTAATATGTGAATACAGAAACTGATAGGGAACCATCAGCAATAATCATTCCCCGAGAATTTAATCAATTCCAGAGGTAAACTAAGGAATTAGGTCGTTACAAGTATTTTTGGATAACTACTCAGACAAACAACATCCTCTTACCGAGAGAATTGATACAAATCAAATTCAGAACTATCTAAAACGTAAAAATGAGAGTGGTAATTTTGATTTTGGCGAGAAAAAAAATTTTCAACTCCCGAAGAAGAAAAAACTGTTATAAGAAGGTACTGGTCCCCCAACAAGTCTAGCGATCAGCAATAAATTATAGAATGAACTAGAGGGGCCTCCTACCTAGATTACTGTCTTCTTACTAGTTGTTTTCGACTTGGGTGCATTATTTATTATTCTTTTTTAATACAACTCGATATCATTCTGAGAATTTTGACACCAATCACGCTCTCCTTCGATGATTATACATATTTCTATGATTTTTCGAAGTTTCGAATTGTAACTACATCACAGCCCTTTGTGACGTACCTAGTAATTATTCGGAACTTTCAATAATCATAGACTACTCACTAAACTAGGAGAGAGCGTTCAGTATCGAAACCATCAGGATAATTGCTGTTCACGTTTTCTTTTGTGTTTGCCTGTCAATGGCCCCTCTAAATTGTATAAATCCATTTCTTTCCGAGTTCAAGATCAATAGGAAAACGATAAAATGAAACTGTTGCTTCGCCAGCTTCTGCAATCTTTTTTCGCTTATTACAACCGTAAGCTGTGCACTGAGTCGTTTTCACAGGTAGTTTACACAGGTTTACTAAAAACGTTTGTGAAAATACGAAGGAATTAGTAGCAAGGAAATTGAAGGGCTACAGACCTGTATTAAACCTGAATAATGGCAAGACCCCGAACCGAGGAGGGGGCAGCTTGAGATATCCAAAGTCCTCCAGTCGGGAAAGATCAAAGGAAAACAAAGCGCGCCGCCCAAGATCGCGTTCGCCAGTCCTAAATTTCTTTTTCCGCCTCTAATGATCAAGGAAATTTTTTCTTGTTTGTGCCTACATGTTCTCATATAGTTCCCAAACACGGCTTGAACCTGATTTTTTGAATTAAAAAAAATAATCAATTTGAAATTGCAATTTGAAAACGAAATTTAAAATTTTGTATTTTTTTTTTCCAAGTTCCATGATATTTCCAATATTCTCGTAGATACAAACTCAAATATATATTGGAACAGGAAAATTGATTCATCCCTTGTAGAAATAATTGGAATAAACTTTTTATCTACCCTCTCTCTCGCACAACTGTCGTCCACAATGGCCTTGAGAGTGCAAAGGAAAGATGCACCTACAGATGTTACAAATAACTTTTGGATCTGGATGGGGTGGGAAACAACCAGCGAAAGTATAATAGGGCTACGCAAATTAAACAAATCATCTGCGACCTGGGTTTCGAGAGTCTATGGATCTCTCAGGAGCATAATTCCATACCCGCAAACGTAGACAACATAGTCCTAGCCTATGAAAATAAAACTAAAATGGCAGATAGGCAAGCTTAGGAATCTAATAATTATAGCGATATTTTCAGGCAGCTACAGATTGGTGGCAATGTGGGGTACCTACCTCTTCGGGTTAGGCCCATTTGTGGGTATTAGACTGGCAAGAGCCCGAAACATTGATCGACATAGTGTTCGATTGCCATATATATGAATTTGCGAGAGAGAAACTTAGTAAACATTCTGATCTATGTATTACACGGAAAACTTTTTCTTAAACCCAACGTCGAGCGTCATTAAGTTTGTGTACAACTACTCGTCCTTGTGCGAGGCGCTGAAAATGCGAGCATATATATTTAATGAATGAAAGTGCGGTTTTAAGATATTGTAGGTAATGCCCCTTTATCGAATTTGTCAAAAAAAATTCAATCAAATTCAACTTGTAATTGCAATTTTGAAGACAAAATTACAAAACATTTCAAAATGATGGATGATACTTCCAATCTCGTATTCGTCTTGAGAACATTTCCATAATTAAATTTTAATTTTTAATGAAAATGTTTCTACAAAAATGGAATAAACTTTTGGTGCGGCCGTAGCACTATGTCTCATCTCAGAATCATATTAAACTCCTGTCCACATTTGCCTTAAAGAGGGAAGAAGGTGAACAAACGTAACAACTGAGTCGTTTTATGCCAAAATTATCAGAAGTTTTCCGTTATGTTACGCTTTGAGTGATGCAAATTGTAATAATTTCCTATCCAGGGAGGCCTTAGTATAGACATGGAAATCTCAAAAATCTGAAACTTTGCACAGGGGCTGCATTTAGGTTTTCGTAGTGCCCCGAACTCAGCAGTCCAATCCTTCATCACCCAAGAATTTTTTAGGCAAAAAAAAAAAAACGGGTAAAAATTGGGTTTTGAAGTGTTTTCCAAGGTTTTGGGAACAAATAATTATTTTATTGGTTAGACAACCCTAAACCTCACAAGTCCATGGTCATGTAAATCGCAAAATCTAATTACCTGGGTACTTAGTACCGAACAACACTAACAAATTATCATCACAAAAAATATCTAGATTGAAGAGATGCAACAGTAGGTATCTGTATCAATTCAGCAATGCAATATTGATCACAGAAAATATGAAAGTGATGAACGTGGAAGTGACGTGTACCTATTGTCTGTAACGGGAATAATAAACCTTTGTCAAGAATTTGCTGCGTTTTTAAACTGTTTTTCATCCATCAAAACCTTGGGCAACCGCCGAGTTTCGGGGCAAAACATCGAACGTTGAAATCTCAACTATTGTTCAAATTTCCCTTCTTTAAACTTTCCTTCATGCCCCAGTGATATATTAAAAAATTATAATAATAATGTTGTTCACGTCAAGTCACTAGGGATGACACCAAAATTTGGAATTAACCTGATTTCAAGAACGTATTTGAACAAATTGTAAACTTTGAACGATGCACCTCATTGAATGAAATGTAGTCGCAGAACCACGTTTTTTCACCAAAATCATATTTCCACTCGTATTTTATATTGTAGACATTCGTTGACAATTTCCGTTTTGTGTAAATGACCGTTTGTCCGTCTGCCTCCAAGAATTATTTTCTCATTAGACACTATGTCTGTTTTCGCACAAGCTTGGATGGTACTTGGGGAGATCATCCCTCTGATAGTGGCGCTTTTGTAATCGATTAAGAACTATTTCTTTATTTTTCAATTCCCCTATAAATTTGATGGTTTATGTTTGAGATACTTGAATTACCAAAATCGATTTTAAAAAATCCGCTCGTCGTCCGCCGTCTGCCCTATTCCTACACCACACCGTCCGCCGTTCGAAGCTTTTTTCAGATACCTACTTCCTTACCAAAGTTTACGAAATTTGGCTGAAAAACCCCACATCACCCGAAGATGATCCTTGACACTTTGTATCACACTCACTCAATTCGAAAGGTTGTAATTTAATGGTTATAGGTTAAGGGATTATTCCGAGAATTATTATGGGGGCCGGAATTGAGGTTGCTGAGGAAGCACAAAGGAGTGCCACGAAACTCGAAAGGAAAGGGAGGAAAATAGCATTTTTGATCAGCTACATCACTTGAATGGAGAGTTTCAGATATATTTTTGGTTCAACACACAAGGATTTATAGGGAGCAAATATGATCCTTGTCCACTCCTTCATTCACATTGGAGCCCTGAATTCTTTTTCGGTTTCTGCTACAAATAAAAAGAAGATTCAACTTCCCTTCAGACAATGTACCTGAAGAATTTTCGGTTATATGTTTTTAATTGCAATTTTACAGACAGTGTTGTATTACCTCCCAAAACCGACCTGCCGCACGACGGGACCTAGAAGATCGGATTCGTCGTACTTTTTACTTGATATATACTATTTTGTTCAAATGTAAGATGACGAAATACGAAAAGTGTCAGAATTACCCCCTCCGTGAGATGCGAAACTCGACGAGACCTAGAAAATGGTATTCCTCATGTTTTTTACATAGTACAAACTATTTAATTATTTCAAATTTAAAATGATTAAAAAAAGAAAAGTGTTGGAATTACCCAATCCATGTGACAGCCCGCGCGACGAGACTTAGAAAATCGGATTCCTCGGATTTTTTCACCTATTAGAAACTATCTTTCTCACATTTTAAATGTCGCAATAAGAAAAATGTTGGAATTACCCCCTCCATGAGACGCGCCGCGCGACGAGACCTAGAAAATCGGATTCCTCGGATTTTTTACCTACTAGAAACTATTTTTCTCACATTTTAAATGACAAAATAAGAAAAGTTTCGGAATTACCCCCTCCATGAGACGCGCCGCGCGACGAGACCTAGAAAATCGGATTCCTCGGATTTTTTACCTATTAGAAACTATTTTTCTCACATTTTAAATGGCAAAATAAGAAAAGTGTTGGAATTACCCCCGACGAGACCTAGAAAATCGGATTCCTCGGATTTTTTACCTATTAGAAACTATTTTTCTCACATTTTAAATGGCAAAATAAGAAAAGTGTTGGAATTACCCACTCCATGAGACGCGCCGCGGGACGAGACCTAGAAAATCGGATTCCTCGGATTTTTTACCTATTAGAAACTATTTTTCTCACATTTTAAATGGCAAAATAAGAAAAATGTCGGAATTACCCCCTCCATGAGACGCGCCGCGCGACGAGACCTAGAAAATCGGATTCCTCGGATTTTTTACCTATTAGAAACTATTTTTCTCACATATTAAATGATGAAATAATTTGTAAAAAATGTCGGAACCCCCTCCATGAGACGCGCCGTGCGACGAGACCTAGAAAATCCCTACCATAGAAACTATTTTTCTCACATTTTAAATGACGTTTCGGAATTACCCCCTCCATGAGACGCGCCGACGAGACCTAGAAAATCGGATTCCTCGGATTTTTTACCTATTAGAAACTATTTTTCTCACATTTTAAATGATGAAATAAGAAAAATGTTGGAATTACCCCCTCCATGAGACGCGCCGCGCGACGAGACCTAGAAAATCGGATTCCTCGGATTTTTTACCTATTAGAAACTATTTTTCTCACATTTTAAATGATGAAATAAGAAAAATGTTGGAATTACCCCCTCCATGAGACGCGCCGCGCGACGAGACCTAGAAAATCGGATTCCTCGGATTTTTTACCTATTAGAAACTATTTTTCTCACATTTTAAATGATGAAATAAGAAAAATGTCGGAATTACCCCCTCCATGAGACGCGCCGCGCGACGAGACCTAGAAAATCGGATTCCTCGGATTTTTTACCTATTAGAAACTATTTTTCTCACATTTTAAATGATGAAATAAGAAAAATGTCGGAATTACCCCCTCCATGAGACGCGCCGCGCGACGAGACCTAGAAAATCGGATTCCTCGGATTTTTTACCTATTAGAAACTATTTTTCTCACATTTTAAATGATGAAATAAGAAAAATGTAAGAATTACCCCCTCCATGAGACGCGCCGCGCGACGAGACCTAGAAATTCGGATTCCTCGGATTTTTTCCTATTAGAACCTATTTTTCTCACATTTTAAACGATGAAATAAGAGAAATGTCGGAATTACCCCCTCCATGAGACGCGCCGCGCGACGAGACCCAGAAAATCGGATTCCTCGGATTTTTTACCTATTAGAAACTATTTTTCTCACATTTTAAATGATGAAATAAGAAAAATGTCGGAATTACCCCCTCCATGAGACGCGCCGTGCGACGAGACCTAAAAAATCGGATTCCTCGGATTTTTTACCAATTAGAAATTATTTTTCTCACATTTTAAATGATGAATGAAGAAAAATGTCGGAATTACCCCCTCCATGAGACGCGCCGCGCGACGAGACCTAGAAAATCGGATTCCCCGGATTTTTTACCTATTAGAAACTATTTTTCTCACATTTTAGATGACAAAATAAGAAAAGTGTTGGAATTACCCCCTAGATGAGACGCGCCGCGGGACGAGACCTAGACATTCGGATTCCTCGGATTTTTAACGTAATAGAAACTATTTTTCTCACATTTGATAACAACCCGAAAAGGGATAGAAAAGGGACGATCGACGTAAGAAACGTGCTTTTGAGGTAGGACGGAGTGGCATAGGTTTCACCTTGGATGATTAATTGTTGACCTATGATTAACATAGGTTTCACCTTGGATGATTACTGGAGTTGAGTTGACGATGGGACGATGAGCTGGCGACGGTAGATGATGGTGGAAGACAAAACGTCGGAAGTGTTCGGGAATTGGCAAAGATAGACAAAGCGGTATTTATTCTAAATACTGCGTGCTTCCTCCTACGAACAGTGGCTATGGTTACCCAAACGTTTTTGGCCATCATTATCTTTTAAATCAGATGAAAATTAAGTTTTTGAAGAGAGACTTACGACTCCTATTGTATCCTGTTATGATGGACCATTATTTTCATGCCTGTTGACCCAGAGAGTTGGTAGCTACTGGAAGCTGCTGAAAATAGTTGGATAGATTGTGCGTTTTTGTCATATTGCTCACAAGGATTCTGTTGAAAATAAAGGACGATTGACCTTGTTCGAATTGGAAGTTGCCTGGTTCAATGTGAGGTTTTTGCTGAGAAGAATGCTGTCACTGTGAGGAGACTCAAACCTTGCAAGAGTGAAGATGGCCTGTTGAGTGTTCTGACAAAAATCTGGGCAAGGAAAGACTCTGAAGACTTCAGGTCACCCATAATCCTTCATCTATACCATTTTGTTGAGAAGCTGATATATCATTACTGTTGTAGAAATGGGCTCATTGTTGGTCAGCATTTTTTGAATACACTTAGGGGAAGGTTTTGGGTAGTGAAAGGTATAAGGAATTTAGGTGCCCCCCCAGAGGTGCAATGGGGGCCTAAATCCTCATAAAAAGGTAGAGGAGGTAACAGAGGCATCCCGTCAGAGAGATACCACCCCTACTAATGAGCTTTTAATAAGCCATGTTCGGGGAAGGTTGATATTCCTGTCACCAGAAAATCATCCGACGCCAAACCAGCTGTCTAGAATGAGCGAGAACAGCGCGTCTTTCCCATTGATTCCTCAACGGGATGCCGACAACGCTATCTCTGGAGCTCTGACGGGAGCTTGATGGACCTCTCAGGAGGTAACTCTGTTACACTCCTCCCCTTAAAGACATACTTGATTGAAGATCAAGTATGGTAGTTGGGTGGAATAGTGAATAGCTGAGAACTAATGCTCATTCAATCATAAATAGCTGCATTGGCGTTTTGGATGGGGGAATAGAAATTAAAACTGGATTGTCAATGAAGCTTCATAAGAAGTATCTTCATTGAACAATCGGGACAAAACGGTTGCTCAACTATGGAGACTTATACCTTAGGAAATCAAAATATATATAGAAATTATTTTGCCCAACATTGGGGACTTAGAAATTAAATTGCCCAACTATGGGGACTTGAATGGCGCACTAATCTGGTAATTGACATATAGCAATACTCAGGTGGCGAAAAAATTGAAAGAAAATAGTATAAAATGAATTTGCCCAACTTAGGGGACTTGAATTGTGCACTCAGGTGGCATAAAATTGAAAGAAAATATCATTGAAAGAAAATATCATTGAAAGAAAATATGAAATGGTTGAAAGAAAATATGAAATGGTATAAAAGAAAATATGGTATATAAAATATAAAAAGGGAATAAGAGAGAAAAATTATAATTCAAAGACCAATGAAATTATTTATATACCAAAGGGTGATAATGGGAATTCCTTCTGGAACCCCGGGCCATGTTTCTTCTGAAACATTAACGCCCCAAAAATAGTGGATTGGACTACTAGGCGTCAGCCGTGCATAATCCAAACCACGCTCTGCTACCATATAAGGAATTTAGGTGCCCCCCCCCCCCCCCAGAGGTGCAATGGGGGCCTAAATCCTCATAAAAAGGTAGAGGAGGTAACAGAGGCATCCCGTCAGAGAGATACCACCCCTACTAATGAGCTTTTAATAAGCCATGTTCGGGGAAGGTTGATATTCCTGTCACCAGAAAATCATCCGACGCCAAACCAGCTGTCTAGAATGAGCGAGAACAGCGCGTCTTTCCCATTGATTCCTCAACGGGATGCCGACAACGCTATCTCTGGAGCTCTGACGGGAGCTTGATGGACCTCTCAGGAGGTAACTCTGTTACAAAGGGCGTAGAGCTGTGCAAAAGGTAACCGATAACTGTGTTGTTTGTCGACGTTTTGCAGCTAAAAATCTGGACGTTGAGGCACCCCATTACCTGAAGAAAGATTGCTCAATGCAAAGGTGTTTGAGGTGTCAGGAACAGACTATGCTGGACCACTATACTTAGCAGACGGTACTAAAGTCTGGGTATGTATGTTCACCTGCGCTATTTACCGAGCTTTACACCTGGACCTTGTTTCATCTTTAAG
The DNA here is from genome assembly GCA_030762985.1 of Adelphocoris suturalis. NCBI lineage: Eukaryota > Metazoa > Arthropoda > Insecta > Hemiptera > Miridae > Adelphocoris > Adelphocoris suturalis. Next base: position 39,426,391 of record CM061040.1, on the reverse strand, counting down.
CACTGAAGCCTCCATGCTTGCATTCGGAAGGTTTATTGCACACCGTGGTCGCACAGCTGTAATGTACAGTGACAATGGCACACATTTCTGTGGTTTTATAAATGCAATTAAATATATTGATTGGGATAAGGTCGTTGTTATGCTCAAGTGAGTAAAATCGACAGGCGTTTTAATCCCCCCACAGCTGCTTGGTGGGGTGGATTCTGGGAGCGGATGGTGCAGACCCTGAAGTCCCTCCTGAGGAAGAAGCTTGGGTGTGCTTCTTTAAACCATGATTGGCTTTATACAGATTTCCCACTCGTGGTGACACCTCAGCGGTTATGCGTGTTAGACCACTGCTGCGCTACAATTCTGTATTCATATTGCATTGTACTGTTTGTACATGTACTTTTTTTTTTAATCCTGGTATTTCCATTTTAAATTTTTATATTATTCCTCGTGATTACAGGAATATTTACGAATTGTCGTTTCCTTCCCCCTCTAGGTGTACCTTCAGGACTTATCTTGGATATACCTTGAAGTATGGACATACATTCCTTACTGTTATCCTAGTGTTACTGTTATGCCCCTTACGACCCCATCTCAGATTTTGACATCCCTCGGCCCGAAGGGAGTAGGAGTGGGGTGAGGGGATGCCATACAATAGAGGGATGTGGGTGATGGGAACCAGAGAAAGGTCCACAACCTGCAGCCTACCTACTCTGCCCCGGGATAAGGGAGCATAGCAGAGGTGCTGAGACTAAAACTTTTCTCTATGCTCTCCATCCTGTGAAGGGGGTCTAGCTGTCCAGGTCTGGACCTGGCAGTCTAGTGCTGTGGTTCTTTAAACAACTACATTGTTAAACCACCCTCTAGTGCCCCTAGATATAATTGATGAATAAACGAACTTCCTAGTGAAGTTCATTCATAATTGTCAGGGGCACTAGAGGGTGTTTTATGCCCGCCCATTTCCCGACCCAGTATCATAGACTGCCTGGGGACTCTTTCAACTAATGAAGATTTGGGGACCGCGGACAGTTGTTGCTCTGCTAACCTGACCGGGCTGAATATCAGTTGGCACGACCTCTTGGAAGGCGTTTTCCCAGTAATTTTTGAGTTTTCTCTTTAAACTGGCTCTGTCCGAGGCCACTACATTGTTAAACCACCCTCTAATGCCCCTGACATAATTATGAATGAACTTCACTAGGAAGTTCGTATTCCGATGAAATGATTGAAAACTTCAGTCTGCCTCCCCCCCCCCCCCCCCTCAATTTTATTTACGTTAGCAGACAAATTTGAAAATTGACAATTTTTCTAACTAAATTTCGTCTTGCAAGTTGACACTTGAAATTGGTTCTATGCGTCCTTATTTTCCTCTCACCCATGAAAATTTTGTCTGTCGTCAACATTAAATTGATGTTGGGTTGCAGATTAATTTGAAATTTGCCAATTCTACAAGCAAAATTTGACTAATTTAGTTGATTCTCGCAGCTTGGCCCACAAGTAGGTAGCGATGAGTAGTTTAAAGTGTGATTAAAGTGATTGGTAACTCAACTTACCTGTGGGAAAGATTGAGTAGAATTATATGGGTGATTCTCACAGAAAAGGTCAGTTTCGAGTTTGACTTTTGAAAAAAGAATAAGTGTTCTAATCGAACTGAAAAACAAATTACAGATGCTCTCTATATCGTATGTATCGAGGTTCAGTGTCAATCCTAACAGTAGCGCCTTTATTAATTGAGATAACAAATAATTAAAACTGTTGGACAGATTGATGATGCGATCCCTAGTTTCTCATAATTTTCATCATCTCCCTGTCATGGCATCATCGCCCTCTCCTGGATTTCCTTCAGTTTATTTGGTTGGTCAATATGAGAATAGTGGATTAATGAATGCGAGAATACGGGTTACTTGAAAATAAAATAAAATCCAAACAACATAATCCTAAGGTGTTTAAGGCCTGCAATACTATTAATAGCTAGATGCGTACCTTTAATGTCATTGCAGGAAGAGATCAGGGGATTAACGACTTATAATGAAGCCCATAGAGGCATCCAGTCAATAGTCTGAGGTTAAGGCCCTTGGAACTCTCAAATGAAGAACTTGACGTCTCCTAGATAGTGGTCTGTCTCAGCCACTGGATTGAAATTAAACTTATTTTCCTGCAAACCGACCTTGATACCCTGAAACATGTCAAAATATCATATTACTGCCTAATATGGGATTTTCTCCAATAATTGGTAAAATTTGGCATTTTAGTGTGGTGCTATGGAAAACATTTTGGACGGGAGAATTTAGTTTTTGGGAGATATTTTGGGAGTACCATCGTTTTTCGATTTTGGGTTTTCTTGTTAGTAGATGAACATTAGTCCTGAACTCTACATTGTGCAGACGCTAGCAGGAGAGGGAGGAAAGGTCCTGGAAATTAGTTTTTTGTCCATAACTCCGTACTAATGTGGGGTAGGTTTCAGTCACAATCCGTGTAATCATTTTTGGCCGAAATGAAGGTTTTGAACTTTTCTGATCAATTGTGACCTCGCTCGTGTTCTGGGAGCGAAAAAGAGGCCTTCGAATTTTCATCTATACTCTATGGTCACCTGCAAATTAGAAACCTCCAGAACACAATGTAAGTTACAATGAAATTCATTGTAAATTTCTTAAGAGATAAAATTGAGCCCGAAATTCCTATTTCAAGGAATGTATGGTCCTGAAGTAACTCAAAACGTTCATAGAATTAATAACATATACTTCGTTTTTTTAGCTCTTATGAAAAATTTTACGTCTTTTACTTACCTACAGGTGTAAACTTAATACTTACTTAACTCCATTTCATATAGTGCATTTGAATGTAATTTTTTTTAACTTTTAGTCGTGTGTACAAATAAATAAAATCAGTTACGTGTTCTCAAGTGTCACATTAATCCGTACTAAGGGACCATATTTCTGTGGAAGACCTCTGACCTCCTGTCCTTAAGGGTAGGAGTCTTAATACACGAACCCTACAAATGGTATCATTGCTATAGGAACCTCTCGACACAGCTACAGAGACTTATTCAAAACACCACTGGTGTACACTATTATTGAGTTAGGTTTCATAGGTGAGTAGAGGGATTGGGTTGGAATAATTCATGCTGCAGCATGTGTTGTGTGGCTGTGCCACGAACTAGGGCACTGACCTGCTCAGTCGGTAGCGTGGCTAGAAAACGCATTATAAACTGTAACATCATAAAATCCATTTCCGTTGAATTTACTTACTTAGTAGCTAGGTATGAATACATTTTTTATCATACAGTAATTATTGGACTAATAGTAATTAGTTTGATACTCATTTTCAGTACTCACAGATGTTGACAACAAAGGTGAATGGAAAGACTGCTTCAGAACCTCTGGCGTGAAACTTCCAACAGGCTACTACTTTGGCGTGTCAGCAGCTACTGGTGAACTCTCTGATAATCACGACATTCTTTCGATGAGGCTATATGAATTGGACTCGTCTGATCTTACTGTAAGCCCAAACAATGTTTTGTTGCGTATAAGCATGTTTTGTTGTTTGTATAACTATGTGCTTGAAGGTAATTGAGCATGCGAAGATTGCTCAACGCTATTTATTTTCTGTCTTTTATTCGGAGGTAGTAGTTGTTTAGATGACTCCGTATAATAATATTTATGATCTACGAATGAACCGTACGAGATTTGAATGAAGACTGCACTTTTTATTAGTTACCGAATTCCTAGGTAAACAAATCATATGAAATTAATAATAATAATAATAACCAAAAGATGCTACAAACACTCCCCTCCCTAATAACAATGGAAACTTGCAAACTTGGTGGGAAACCTAACAATTCTTCCTGACCTTGTCCTGTATGGTCCTGGTCGATTATTTTGCTGCTGTGGGCTTGAGGGCTGTGTAGAGTAACTTGGAAGTGAATGTACAGGGGAGGTTGTTGGGGGTTCTGACTGTGTATAGGTTTCTGTGTGAGCTTCCAGTGGCGCTGGTGTGATGTCTTTTGAGGGATCCTCGGCGGCCACAAAGGCTGGCTTAAGGCGGTCGATGGAAACCGAAATTTCCTTTCCTTTGACCAGTATCGTGAAGGTTTTATCTTTACGCCCCTTCACTTCATAAGGACCGTCATATGGAGGCTGGAGTGCAGACCTGATGGCGTCTCGTCGAAGAAAGACATGAGTGCAGGTTTGAAGTTCTTTATGAACAAACACTGCTGCCTTGGAATGCCAACGGATAGGCTGGGTGCGTAGCTGGTCCATTGTTCGCCTCAAGCTCGACACAAATTCGTGAGTTGGGGACGAATCAATTTTACTATCAAAAAATTCATTTGGGAGTCTCAAGGTAGTACCATATACCAGTTCGGCTGCACTGCATCCTAGATCTTCTTTCAAGGAACAACGTATTCCAAGCACAACAAGGGGAAGCACACTAACCCAATGTTCGGTGTCATGGCACCTGATGGCTGCTTTCAGCTGTCTGTGCAGGCGTTCAACCATCCCATTAGCTTTAGGGTTATACGCTGAGGTGAAGTTATGAGTTATCCCCAGTATAGATGTGAGCTTTCGAAAGAGGGAACTATCAAACTGACGACCTCTGTCAGACGTTATGTGACATGGGACGCCGAATCGACTAACCCAATGGGCACAGAAAGCTTGGGCGACTGTTTCAGCTTTACAGTCCGTAAGGGGTATCACCTCAGGCCAGCGGGTGAAACGGTCAATACAGGTCAAAACGTACGTGTATCCCTGCGATGGCACTAAAGGACCAACCAAATCCACATGTACATGCGAAAAACGATCACTGGGTGGTTGAAATTCTCCCAAAGGGCTAATGGTATGTCTTTGTACTTTATTTCGCTGACAGCTATTGCATGATCGAACCCACTCTTTACAGTCTTTGGCCATAGAGGGCCAGATGAACCTTTGGCTCAGCAATTTATGGGTGGCTCTATTACCGGGGTGCGACAATCTATGAACTGTATCAAATGCTTGACGTCGAAAACAAGGTGGAATATAGGGTCGGACGAAACCTGTCGAGACATCGCAATAGACGGCCGCATTCGAATCAGCAAATTGAATGCGTTTCCACTGTAGGGAGGAATCATTTGGAAGAACTCCTCTACTCTGTTCTTCAGCCAATTTCGCGTAATCTATTGAGAAGGAGGAAATTTCTTCAATACGAGATAAGCAGTCGGCGACTACATTGTCCTTTCCTGATCTATGTTGAATGTCAGTCGTGAATTGGCTAATGTAATCAAGTTGTCTGAGCTGTCTAGGTGCTGCTTTGTCAAGTTTTTGATGGAATGCATATGTAAGAGGTTTATGGTCTGTGTACAGTGTGAAAACTCTGCCTTCAAGTAAATGTTTGAAATACCTAATACAATCATGAGCAGCTAGTAGCTCTCTGTCGTAGGCACTGTATTTTTGTTCAGTGGGTGATAAGGTTCGCGAAAAGAAACTGAGTGGCTGCCAAACTCCATCTACCCGCTGCTGAACACTGCCCCTATTGCTACATTTGATGCGTCCACCATGACAGACCAGGGTACATTTGAACGGGGATGAGCCAACATCATCGCTACCTGTAGTTCTGCCTTGCATTGCTCAAATGCATTTCGCGTTTCTGGGGTCCATTGAATTTTCGAATTTTCTCTCCCCATGTGTCCTTTGAGATAGTTAGTGAGAGAGAATAGATGGCCTGCAGCTTTTGGAACAAAGCGACGGTAAAAATTGAACATACCAAGAAAACGTCTCAAGCTTTGGACATCCGCTGGCAGTTCGAATTTCTGCAAAGCCTCAACACGCTTCGGTAATGGTTTGATACCTTCAGTGCACACCATATGACCTAAAAACTCTATCTGCTCTACCCCAAATTCACACTTCGCAGGGTTGATGACGACTCCAAAATCTCTGAATCGTTGGAAGAGTTCTCTGAGGTCCCTTAAATGCTCTTCCTGGGAAGAACTAGCTACCAAGCAATCATCAAGGTATGCCCTAACGTTTTTCAAACCTCGCGTCAGTTCGTTGACAAACCGCTGAAAGGTCTGAGCTGCATTGCACAAACCGAAGGTCATGTAAGGAAACTCAAAAAGGCCGAAAGGAGTGATGATGGCAGTTTTCTCAATATCCTCAGGAGCCATAGGAATCTGATGGTAAGCTTTGAGTAGGTCTATCTTTGAAAATATAGTCTTACCATGGAGGTCCTGAGCCATATCCTGGATGGCCTCCAATCTCCAGTCTTTTTAGACACCATATGCAATGGGCTTGCCCAAGGACTTTTGGAGGGACGACAATGCCTTGAGTTACCATGTAGTCAAACTCTTTTTTCGCAATTGCATACTTTACTGCGTCAAGACGACGGTATTTAGCAGATATAGGAGGACCTGAAGTAAGGATGTGATGGACAACGTTATGTTTGGGTTTAACTGCAGTAAACGATGGCCTCGTGATATCCTTGAACTCTGCAAGAAGTGAATGGTAAGATGAATTCGCCCCTATAGTAGTTATTACTGGCAGATTGGATCGAGACAGTCGACCAATAGCTGAGATAGAAGTGAGAGAATCGTGCAAGCATCGACGCTTCAAATCTACTAGAAGACCATAATGAGCCAGGAAGTCTGCTCCAATTATCGGTTTCGAAACGTCAGCTATGACAAATGGCCAGTGAAATGCTCGACGGAGCCCTAAATCAACTAAGAGTAGTGATGTGCCATAGGTATTTATCTCAGTGCCATTCGCTGCGTAAAGGTGGTACTTGGAAGTGCGTTTCTTGTCTGCTGCTATAGGAGGAACTACGCTAACATCAGCACCGGAATCTACAAGAAAAATTTTCTTAGAACTCTTATCTTGTATGAAAAGGCGGCTACCTAGTTGGCCTGCATCGCTCGCCGCATCTAACGATTGGCCTACTGGTTTTCCGATGGCTTAACTGACTTGAAATAACAACATGGGGGTTCACATTTGCGGGCTTTATCTCCATACCGGAAATGGAATCTGCATCGCCAGGTACCTGCTGCTACTTGGCTGTCCCTAGAGAAAAGCTTAGCTCTAGGTCGAGATCGTGAACGTCTGGTGTTTCTAAATTGTGTGGCTTCTAGAGCATCGAATTTACGAGTTAATGCATCTATCTTATTAGCTAGATCGTCATATACTTGATTACAACTAGATCGCTCGGAACTAGATGAGCTAGGCCGGTTTTGCACGGCATTTATTGATGCATATTCAGATTTAGGGTCAGAAAGTTCCATAATCTTATCAGCTAGCGGTACTAAAGTTTCTAAGCTAGCATCTGAGCTTACTGATAGAATTGCTCTCGTGTTCGCCGGAAGTTGTTGTAGCCATAAAGATTTAAGAATTGAATCGCTCACTTTGTTATTGGCTAACTCTGTCATCTCTCGCAGTAGCTGGCTGGGTCGTCGATCCCCTAGGGTAGTTTCCTTCAACAAACGCTGCAACCTCTTGTCTTCGGAGTCGGTAAACGAGTCAATGATTCTGTTTTTCAGTGTCTGATACTTGTTTTGTGCTGGCGGTGTGATGACGAGATCACTAACTTGAGACAGGATACTAGAATCGATTGCTCCTATTATACAATCAAATCGGTCTTGGTCATTGGAAATGTTCTTGATTCGAAACTGGGACTCACATTGGCCAAACCAGATCAAAACATTGGCTTTCCAAAAAGGCGGTGCGATGAAATGGATATTACGGGTAATTTCTCTGGAGTACCCTACGTTGTTCTCATTGCTTGTGGGAATATTCTGATTTTCCATATTGGCCAAAAAGATCACGTCGGTGTTACCAGTTTTAGATGACTCCGTATAATAATATTTATGATCTACGAATGAACCGTACGAGATTTGAATGAAGACTGCACTTTTTATTAGTTACCGAATTCCTAGGTAAACAAATCATATGAAATTAATAATAATAATAATAACCAAAAGATGCTACAGTTGTACCAGAAAATCTAATTTCCAAGCCGGGAATGCGGGTAGATTGGGTGGGTGGGTGGGGGGGAGGGTAGTTATTGCTTACTTGGTATTGGTCAGAATACCGAAATTGGTACCAAATTTTTAATTTTCTACTAAACTTATTCACCATGTTTCTGACCAGTGGTCGGAGTTGGGACGTTGAGAATCAGACACTATAAAACATTGAAATTGGGTACCAATAATTGAAAATCAATCGTAAGATGCCTGTTTTGTTTTGAAATTTTGGACGCTCACTGAAACAGTTATCAACTCTCCCCACTAAACTCTTTGGTTCACCAAAATACATTTAGAGGATTTGCTCTCCTCTGTTGGCCACCCTGTCCCCTCCCCCCCCTCCCCCATTCACCGCGCCAGTTGGTGAGGGGGGAGTGCCTCCTCACTTGAGTTCAAGAACCATAAAAACACAGGTGAATGAATAGGTGGGGAAAAAGGCTCCAGCTTCCCACTATAATCCTGAACGTATAATTTTATGCTATTCAATCTTTCCCACAGGTAAGTTGACTTATACTTTTTAGTCCAGCAGTGAGGTCGAAAAATCTGTGGGCTGCTGGACAAAATTGGAAAGTTAATGAAATTTTGGGGTGTTGTTTTGGGATGCCTAGGAAAGCTAAATCCGAGTTTTCTGACAAAAAAAGCCTGTGCTCGATTGTGGGCGGCCGAAAAACCGCGATTTTTTCGGACTTTTTTCAGTTTTCCGCCTATAACTCTAAAACTATGCCTCGTGGAGGTCTTTTTTATTATATTTTTGGAAAGAGCACTAAATTTCCTTCAAATTTCACCAGTCACATGTTTTATTCGACCAAATAGCTGCTATGTTACAGCCGTTCCAAAGTACATCAAATTTCTCAAAATGTACAATTTTACGGAAAAATGCCTGTTTTAGCCTCATAACAATCATTTGTACGTACTATGACTCAAATGTATGTATGTTGTTAAATACTATATGAACCCCCCAACCCCCCCCCCCCCCCCTTTCCGCCACTGTACTCTGCATCCCCATCATATTGAGGTGTGCTGTATAGTATTCCAATAGTCCAAAACAATTTTTTTAATTGTAAGTACATGAATGTACAGTTATTACGTACATGAATATAATCTATACATATAAAAATCAATTGCTGTTCGTTAGTCTCGCTAAAACTCGAGAACGGCTGGACCGATTTGGTTAATTTTGGTCTTAAATTATTTGTGGAAGTCCTGAGAAGGTCTAAAAGGTAAAGTTGTTGATCTGCCTCATAGGGGGTCTTTTATGGGAGGAGGGGGAATGTGGTATCTTTGTCATCACTGAACAAACTGGGGACTTGATTGTCGAGTATGTTTGGATTGCTCTAACTCAATTCAAAGACTACTTTTTTCAAAATTGTCAAATCTGACCCAGAATGGAGGGGGAGGGGGTGGGGGAGTTAAAGCGTTTCGAACGTCACTGAACCAACTGGGGATCTGAGTTGTCGAATATGTTTGGAGTATTCTTAGTTAAATCACAGGCTACTTGAAAATTTTCAAATCTAACCCATAGAAGGGGGTGATTTAGGGGAAGAGGGGGGGGGGCGGAGAAATGGGGGGGTATCTTTGTCATCACTGAACGAACTGGGGATTTTATTTTCGAATATGTTTGGATTACTCTAATTCAAGTCAAAGCTTACTTTTATCAAATTTTTGAAATCTGGGATCTGAGTGGGCGAATCTATCAGCACTACTTTAACATGGGTCACAGTCTATTTGATAATGTTCAAGTCAACCTGTGCAACGCACGGGTGAACCAGCTAGTAAGGTATAAATCAGTCCTCTTTTTTTTTTTTTTTTTTTTTTTTTTTTGCAGAGCTGGCCCGTCATCCTCACTGCCGTCTGTGACACCTGCTTCTTCGAATGGAGTGAACGTGGTGGGCTGATCGTAGTTCAGCTCTTTGTCAGTGTCGTTGTCTGTGTCCTCCTCATTGAAGTGGCGCTGTGGGGAGTTTTCACACGCAGTCCCACAACAGTTTTTACACACAGCTGAACAGAGGAGTTTTGCTTTTTTGCAACTGCAGCCTCCTGTAGTGCACCCACTAGCCTGCACTCTTGCACTCCTGGTGATGTCAAGGAGATGGTCCGGAGCAGCAATTCATATTGTTGTTTTGGGAATCACGCCTGAAAATGAAAAGATTGATATGTCATTTCTGTTAACGACACAAGCGTGGATTATACTAAGAGCAGTAAAATCAAATAAAGGTGTGGTACTGTGAACAATGAACGTGAGCACTAGTAGTTCCAACCTCGTTTGGTTAAGCTCCAGCCCCAGGCAGATGGTATTTTTAGGCACATTCTCTTCTTTGAGCACATTCTCTTCCTGCACGCAATTAGTGGGTGTGACACAATATCAGCTCCCTTTGGAATTGGGAAGAAGAAAGCCGTGCAAGTGCTTGAAAAAACCCTTGGCTGTCAGACATAGTCAGCATTTTTAAGGACCCAGAAGCAACGCCAAACCAAATCTCTGATGCTGGAAAGCAGTTCTTGGTGAAGATGTACGGAGGGAATGTGGAGGTTGATGATTTGGATGGCCGGTGGTACCCCTCATTCCAAACTGTAGTGGTTTAACCAAAGTTTTAACTTGCCATACTGCCACTCACTTGAGATGCTGCGAAGTACCACTCTTACAGGGCATACCTACAAGTTTAAACATGGCTTGGGTATGCAGGAAAACACCTAAAAATACCATCTGCCTGGGGCTGGAGCTTAACCAAACGAGGTTGGTGTTACTAGTGCTCACGTTCATTGTTCACGGTACCACACCTTTATATGACATTATTGCTCTTAGTATAATCCACTCTTGTGACGTTAACAGAAATGTCATATCAATCTTTTCATTTTCAGGCGTGAATCCCAAAACAACAACATTAAAAGCTGCTCCAGACTATCTCCTTGACATCATCAAGTGCAAGTGCGCTAGTGGGTGCACTACAGGAGGCTGCATTTGCAAAAAAGCAGGACTCCTCTGTTCAGCTGTGTGCAAAAACTGTTGTAGGTCTACGTGTGAAAACTCCCCACAGCCCGACTTCAATGAAGAGGACACAGACTACGACACTGACGAAGAACTTAACTACGATTCGCCCACCACGTTCACTCCATTCGAAGAAGCAGGTGTCACAGACAGTTGGTTCAGTGACGTTCAAAACGCTTTATTATCCTCCCCCTCCCCTCCCCACTGGGTCAGATTTCAAAAATTTGATAAAAGTAAGCTTTGACTTGAATTAGAGTAATCCAAACATATTCGAAAATAAAATCCCCAGTTCGTTCAGTGATGACAAAGATACCCCCCCATTTCTCCCCCCCCCCCCCCTCTTCCCCTAAATCACCCCCTTCTATGGGTTAGATTTGAAAATTTTCAAGTAGCCTGTGATTTAACTAAGAATACTCCAAACATATTCGACAACTCAGATCCCCAGTTGGTTCAGTGACGTTCGAAACGCTTTAACTCCCCCACCCCCTCCCCCTCCATTCTGGGTCAGATTTGACAATTTTGAAAAAAGTAGTCTTTGAATTGAGTTAGAGCAATCCAAACATACTCGACAATCAAGTCCCCAGTTTGTTCAGTGATGACAAAGATACCACATTCCCCCTCCTCCCATAAAAGACCCCCTATGGGGCAGATCAACAACTTTACCTTTTAGACCTTCTCTGGACTTCCACAAATAATTTAAGACCAAAATTAACCAAATCGGTCCAGCCGTTCTCGAGTTTTAGCGAGACTAACGAACAGCAATTGATTTTTATATGTATAGATTATATTCATGTACGTAATAACTGTACATTCATGTACTTACAATTAAAAAAATTGTTTTGGACTATTGGAATACTATACAGCACACCTCAATATGATGGGGATGCAGAGTACAGTGGCGGAAAGGGGGGGGGGGTCGGGGGGTTCATATAGTATTTAACAACATACATACATTTGAGTCATAGTACGTACAAATGATTGTTATGAGGCTAAAACAGGCATTTTTCCGTAAAATTGTACATTTTGAGAAATTTGATGTACTTTGGAACGGCTGTAACATAGCAGCTTTTTGGTCGAATAAAACATGTGACTAGTGAAATTTGAAGGAAATTTAATGCTCTTTCCGAAAATGTAATAAAAAAGACCTCCACGAGGCATAGTTTTAGAGTTATAGGCGGAAAACCGAAAAAAGTCCGAAAAAATCGCGGTTTTTCGGCCACCCACAATCGAGCACAGGCTTTTTTTGTCAGAAAACTCGGATTTAGCTTTCCTAGGCATCCCAAAACAACACCCCAAAATTTCATTAACTTTCTAATTATGTCCAGGCAAAAGTACCTCACTGCTGGACTATTTAGCTGCAGCACCCGGCTGATCCAGCTGGCGCCAGCTATACTGCATGCTTCTACACTCATTCAGGTTCTCTGTGGTAAATACTTTTTTACGAGCCACATACAATTTGGTCAATCTGGATGATTGATCATTGATGTTGCCTGCCAGAACCCCACTTCTATTCAAAACAATATTTGGTTCGTAATTATCCCATGTATAGTCCCTTACTTGTTCGGCTTTTAGTTCCTCTTTGTCATCAGAATCACGGCTGGAATCATTGGGACATTGGCAAACAGGTAACTCAACAGGGAACATCGAAGAGGAACCATTCGCGGTTGAACCATTAGAAAACAAATAACGAAATAATTCAGCTTCGTCATCACTATTTTCGATAATATTCAATAGTTCCTGTTCAGTGTAAACGCAGCGCAACATCATGAGTTCACTTTTTTGTGAATGCCAAGGAAACAAACCAAACTGTTAACAAGCAGATAAGATGGCAACAATCGACAATCGCTGGATCCAAGCAGTGCTGCTCCCTGTAGGGGTACTGGTGAAATAAAGACTTATAAACGCAACCAGTAGGTTGAGGGAGCGAGCACGAATATATTTGTGCATAGCACACCAAAGCAGTCTCGACTCGCCCGAGTATTCTCGGGAATACCATGGCATGTAAGACACTTCCGCCCCGAATATTCTGGTGTAGCATCAAAAAGGTTAATTATAGTACGGTCCTCATAGAAGCTGTTTTCTGACGCAGCTCGTTCAAAGACTCCATTCACCTGCTCGAAAGAAGTGGTGGTAGGGATATCGTGTGACTGCATCTGACTCACTATGAGGCTCGAAGCGAAGGAACGAGATTGTTCACCACTCGTGGTACCTACACACTTTTTGTGTAGGGGAACTTTGAAACATCCATCTCCCCCATACCCAAATATGCCAGTGTGAGTAGTGCCCCCCCCCCCCCCCCCCCTCTCCGATCATGAGATCAGTCGGATACTCCTACCAGTTAACCCAAGAAGAAAGAGGAGTTTGTATTTTTTTTTTATTTTTTTTTTTTTCTTTTCAATTATGTCATTAGGGAATTTGCAATTTTTTGTTATCCCCTCCTGGGACCTTGTTGTGCCTTGCAGAAATGCAAGAAGTGCAGACACGAATTCTCCCCATCCCTCCCAGTAGTCGATTATAAACGTTTGTGAACTGTTTTTTTGAACGTTTGTGAATTGGAGCTCCATCCTGCTGCTTTGAATATTATACGCAGTGAAATTCCTCATTCCTCCTTCCTTACTAATTTTGAGTAAGGAAGGCATGACAATCAAAAGTGGCTTGGCCATTTCCTAGATGCCTCTGTAACTTAAGAAAAAAAAAGAAGAAGAGTGGGTCCGTGAAGGTTTTGCTGATTTATGACGTCCAGGAGTTAAGGTTGATTTCATATGGCAGAAAACCAAATGGTGGATCACCCGGCACGCTCTTAAGAATATAGTCAAATTGGCAGCTTAGAAATCTCTAATTCCATACATAGAATATATTGATTATATTTGTAACTCCAATACGTTACTAACAAGCAGCAGCCCTTCCTACAAAGGCATTACGAATGACATAGTCATAAATGTGAGGGAGTTCAGTTAAAAGGATAGTGAATAACCGGAATCAGTACTTCTTTACTCCTTGTTATATTACCTGTTGACTGTTCACTATTGAAAAATCACATTTCGAATGAATGTCACTTTTTGTTCTATGTTAAGTTGTTGAACCTTGTTAACATTTTGTTATTGCAAACTCTGTATCCCACCATTGAGTTAAATTTATCTATGTTCAGGTTGACAATGCCGAAGACAGGTCCAAAATTATTCCTTCTGCAGAAAAGTTTGAAGCACCTAGAGGTAAATATTATATTAAACGTTATTCATTAGAAATTAAGAGTTTCCATGTTCCTAGGATACCTTGGTATCCAAGGTTCCATGTGAACAGGAGCAATTTTAGCTCACCCTTGTTGTACCAGAGAGGTCCCCTTACAGTTTTCAACGTCTTTGTGTGAATGGGTGAGTGTTTGCGAATTGTCGTAGAAAATCAAGCTATTGCAGCTACTCGGAAGATTTTAAAATCAAAGTTTCTGAAAATTGTCTTAGTTGAAATCCGTTTTGAGGCATTCGGAAATGATTCCTGAACTTTGCGCATCTTCATATGTATAACTCTCCTTAGGATTGAGATAACAATTCCATTCTTGCGTTAAAAAAAAACATGTTCAAACGAAAGGATGAGTTTCTTGGTCAGCACTTTTTGAGCGCATTAAATTCGTCAAATTTCAAAAAATGTGCTTAAAAAAATCACTAAAAACTGCTAAAAGTTGTTGCATTCATGGTTTTTAGCAGAATATTGCTCAACTAAAGTTTATTAAATATATAAAATAGGACATCAAAAAATTAATGTACAAAATTATGCTGAAAAAAGTATTTAAATTTCATTAAAATTAGTTATATAATCGATAAAAACTGCAAAAGAGCAAAAAATCCAAAATCTCTTTTTGAATAGCTGTTTACTATTTGGAATAAGTTTTTTTACATTAAAATAATATTTTTTTTTTTAAACTATTTTTTAATAAAAATCTCAAATTTCAAATCAATTTTACATAATATCCTACTATGAAGTTCGTGTATTCATCATTACACTGCTCAAAAGAAAAAAATCCAAGTTTTGCCCCCACGAATCTGGTACTGGTTCAGGGGGCCTTCGAGGGTGCTGAATCCGAACCCAAAGCTCGTTTTACATGTAGACGTCAAATTTTTGGGGTACGTCACCTGCATTTTTGAAAAAATCTCTAAAATTCCAGGATAATTTATTTTCAATTTAAAGGTGCTATTCTTGTTTAAAATTTAACGCTGAACACGCCAATACCGCACATGATGGGTCTGAAATGCCTCTTTAACGTGCTTTTGCAGAACAACTGCCAAAAACTTGTTAATTCTCCGATTTTCAACCATTTTCCCACAGTTTTTTTGAAAAAAAAATGTGCAAATTACACCACTTGGCGACCTGAAAAAAAGTGCTATTACTTTGACTATTTCTGCATCAAATGAGACCAACTCTGGAGGTATGAAAATTGATTTTTGCTATTTTTTCAACTTTTGACCCGGAGGATCAGAAACACCATATAATTGATTTTTCAGTTTTTTCATCAAATTGTGCCATTCATAAAGAAAATTCAATTGATAATCACGGCTACACCACAATTGTTGGTCTAAAACGCCTCCACAACATGTTTTTTCGTAAAAAAAAACTACCGGAAAAAATGTGACAACATATCTTTTTGTGGTATATTCGCAAAAAACACGTTATACTGCGATAACATTACTTACGATAATGCGCTCGAGCGGTCATGCTGCATGACTGGAACATTTTTTATCTCACTCAGCTGATCAGGATGGAGCCGGTCATTTCATTTGTCATTTTCCCAGATAGGCTCCCTACCGATTTCTAACTTCCTATGGAGTACAGGAGAGATTTTCGCTCACTCAGCTGATCATGATGGACCAGCCATTTCGTTTCATTTCGTCTCTTGTGGTCCTAGAGAAGCTGTCTACCGATTTTCTACGTCTTAGGGTGAATAGGAGAGTTTTTAGCTCACTCAATTTTCAATGCCCTACGACGAACAGGAGTTATTAAGTTCACACTGCTGATATGGATGGACCTTGTCATTTCGTCCGTTTCTTGTCCCAGAGAGGTCAAATTGAAAATGACATGGGTATTTTAGAAAGAAGGCTCCCTTCCAATTTTCAATGTCCTAGGGTGACGAGGATTTAGAAAATTTTTGCTGTTACCGTTTTTTTTTTTTTTTTTTTGTATTTAGGTCATGGCGAAAGCATATTCATGCTTAAAAAACATATTGGTAAGTAATCCTTGCATTACTGGGACGTCCCTACGTATGGACCATATATCATTTTGGTGAGAATTGAAATAAGAGAGAAAAAAAGTATAATGATTACCCGGAAATAACCCCCCCCCCCCCCCATCCAACCATTCAACCCCTTCACCGTCGGTAAATTTGGAACTTCCGAGGTTGCATAACTGCCTTCAAATCTGGATCGAACAAACAATAAAAACAGTCCGAAAAGTCTGATGAATATTATAAAAATATCACGATTTATTGTTATTACCGCCTCCATTTGCCCCCTTCAATCATAAAATTTAAAACTCATGTTACTTATTCCAAATCTAGACCAAATTCAAAGTTGAACGAAAAAGAATCACGAAAATCGATCGTGAATAGTTAAAACATCGTGATTTATCAGTATTACCCCCTCCATTCAACCCCTTCTATCATGAAATTTGAAACTCCGGTTACACTTTCCAAAACTAGACCAAATTCGAAGTTGAACAAGAAAAGAATCACGAAAATCGGATGAGACTAGTTAAACCATGGTGATTTCTCAATATTATCCCCTCCAAGAATAGTTAAACCATGATGATTTCTCAATATTATCCCCTCCATTCACTCCCTTTCTTGATGTATTTGAAAATCCTGACATACTTTCCAAAACTATCGAATTCATAATGGAACAAAATAAGACTCACGATAATCCATCGAGAGGAGGTTGGGCAGTACCTGAAAGAATCTAGAATTCTGGTCCCAGGGCCGTGTTTACGCGCGAGCCGCACCATCACACGATCTGAACTCGTCTGCCATCTATCTGCGAGGCTAATGAACTTATTTTTTAGATAGTGTTTACTTGGGTATCCGAGAGACTGCGTTGACGTCATAATCGGCCTTGTTAGTTTTAGTGTCACTCGGAAGATCGCAGAAAGATCGGAAAGTAAACATCAGAAATCAGAAAGAAATGAGAAAGAGGGATGGGAAACACACTTATTCTTCTTTACATAAACAATAAACAACTATAGTGCATTCCGTTTATTCATATGCTGAATCGTAATCTTAATGACTATATTCAGATGTTGAAAATAGAAATATATAAACAAAAAAGACAACGTAACTAGCGAAACATTGTTTGGTTATGAGTTATGATGAAACTTAATCCACACAACGAAAAAAAAACGGGAAAAAACTTGTAGGTACTTATTTCAAAGAAAAACATCAAGTGAACAATTTGCTTGTCTAAATGTTAACATGAAGTATGACGGGATTGGCGAAAATAGAGGAGAGAACGCAGCACGAAACCGTCGGGAAAAGGCTGAAAAAGCTTGGGCTGGAGGGTGAGACGGCACCACAGTGTCTCAGGCTGCAGCGGGAGACGGGCGCGCGATCGCTCGGTAGCTATCAGGTTAAAGTCAAAATTCCCGAAGTTTTTGCACGACTAGAATAAAATTGAAATCGAACAAACAAAGAATCTTGGAAATCATTTAGAATTGTGGCCTGGGCAGCGTTGACACAATTTGTCACACACACTCCAATCTTTTTTTTCCACTGATTCAGTCTTGGAATTGTCTGAAACGGATTTGTATGTGGTTATTATTTTTATTTATTTTTTCTTGTGCTTGGGTTGTCCCCTACTGTCTGGATCACTTCCAATAGGTCGTCCCTCTTAGTTAGAAGCCTTGCCTGTATGATCTACCTTCTGAGGGACGTCCTAAAAATATATACTCGTATGTAGTTCTAAATAATAATCTGCTATTGAATAAAAAATTATGATTTTTTTGCAGGTTTTTAATTGATTTTTAAAAATCGCATATTAATGAAATTTACTTAACTATTGTTTTCAGAATGATTTGGTGCATATATTTGTTAATGTCCTCGTTCGTAGTTGAGAAACTATTTAGTATAAATTAATTTATTTTACAAATTAAGGATTTAACTTAAAATGGTCTGGGCCAGAAGAAGCTAAAAGCGTTTTGTGTTTCATGGTAAAAAAAAGAAGATATTCTTCTGGCAAGACGATGTTTCTCTTTCTATTATACCAAATGCAAGGCCGCCCCAAATTTTTTGGTCCAGTACCTGGGTAGCATGGTCGATGCCAGCGGGGGTGCCGAAGAAGATATTAAGAGCAGGATTCGGAAGGCAAATGGTTTGTTTGTCCAGCTATACCCGGTATGGAGAAATAGAAATATTTCTCTGCGGACAAAGGTTCGACTGTTCAACACAAACGTTAAGTTGCTACTCCTTTATGCTTGCGAGACCTGGAAAGTTACCAGCAATCTATCGAGGAAGCTACAGGTATTTGTCAATCGCTGCTTGAGGCGGATCCTCAGTGTGTGGTGGCCCGACACCATTTCTAATGATGTGCTGCTAAGAAGGACGCAACAGCTTCCCATTGCTGTTGAGGTGAAGAGGAGGAAGTGGCAGTGGATTGGTTACACTTTGAGGAAGGGCGAGGGAGCGGTGGAGCAAAAAGCGCAGGAATGAAACCCACAAGGATATTGAAGACGCGGGAGACCAAGGATGACCTGGAGGCGATCTATTGAGGCGGAGGCAGCTAAAGTGGGGAAGTCTTGGAACCAGATCAAGGCATTGGCCAGAGATTGAGAGGAATGGCGGAATTTCGTCTCGGCCCTATGCTCCTCTTGAGGAGTTACAGGAAATAAGTAAGGCCGCCCCATCTCCAAACACTAACAAATTCTCAGCTTGGCCTGCCTCTCAGGCACATACCAGAAGCTCGAATTACCGCAATGGCGATGCAGGCCCTTAGATATCCTTTAATGGCACTCTGAGGATGCATCTAGACCTCTTGTAGCCTCTCAGCCAACACTCATGAATCCGGCCATTTGAGGGGCAAACGTAACATCCATTGAACATGTAGTGTGATGCAGGTAAAGAAGTATGTTTGAACGTTTGAGGTCAAGTATATTTGATGGGCCCTTCTGGCCTCTTATATACAGGTCGATCTGGATGGAGGGTAACCCCCACCATACCGAGATTTGGTACAGATAGCAGCCAGGAGAGCCAAAGTGCACATCACACCTTCCACTCCTGGAATCTACATAATAATGTGAATGTTATAGTTCCTAAATATGTGAGCGGAAAGGAAAGTCACAGTGTAGGCAACAGAGCAGGAAGTGTGCTGTGAGTCCATAGAGGTGACTGGCGTGTGATGGAAGCGAGAAGGAGATGCAAGAGAAGAGAGCCAGGAGAGACAACTACTAAGGTGTCGAAAAACGTTTTAATTGTTTGTCTCTTTTCGAGACTTAGCTTAATAAAAGTAGTTTCAGCCCGTATCATCGGGGCATCAGGAAAATGACAATGATTGGTGGCCCTGAAAAGGGCCATTGAAAAAAAGGGGGGGGGGGGGGGGAGGAATGGCCGACACCGAGACACTGTCTTGGGATGCCTGGAGTCCAGTCCATCCATCTGGGAGGCTACTGATGTGGCGTGAGTCGGCGTCTGAGTGCCTGGGCGCATGCAACATCCCTGACATGTTCCCAAGAACTGTTGCAGGATATAATGGAGTGTCGGTGGCAGAGGGAACAATGCAATGCTCATGACCTTCATTCTGTGTGTGTGGCTTGATGAGGGAGAGACTGGTAGAAGAGGCAATGATGGGCCAGCAGCCCGTTCCAATGGCTTTGCTGGACAAGAGACAGATCGGGTTCGATCCCGAGCTTCCTATGAGGCCTCTGGTCGTAGTGGTGCCCTGGAGATGCCTGAGGAGCTAAACGTGTGGGTTTCCATCTTCTGGATGCGACAGAGGAGAGTTGGGGTGGTTTGAAGCAGTGGGAAGGTCAGTCATCGTTGAAATGTGATGACCAACAGCCTTGTGCTGCTTAAACAGGGCGTGAGTCGCAATGAATTGCATAGTGGGGCGAGGTAGTAAGGGCAAAACTGGAGGTGGGGCAGGCTTCACTCTATCTTCCCATCATTAGAGAGCACCGTAAAAGGGCCAATATAAAGGGGCTTAAGAGCTGGCTTAGGGACATCCACACGTATGTAAATGGTCTTGGCAATGCATATTGTGGAGGGGTAGTGAGTCTTAGTAAAGTTGTGGTAGGAGTTGTGAGAAAGTAGTGGCAGGTGGACGCTGAGGCATAACAAGATCGTGTGGGAGGCTTGGTGTAACTCCAAAGAGCGACTGGACAGGGAGAAGAATGGCATTCATATCCTGTGACCAACAGTTGTGAGATGAAGATGCCATCAGGACCTCTTTCAAGGATTGGTGAAATCGTTCAGTTAAGCCAATTGAAGCTGGGTGGTAGGTGTTAGTATGCTTCTTGAGGATGCCCAGCTGGCATAAACAGGAGAGAAAAGAGAGGAGGTAAACTGGGTTTTCCTTGTCTACTGTGAGGAATCGGGAAGGCCCAAACCTGCTGACCCAGACATCATAAAATGTGATGGCAATGTTGGCATGCAGATACATCTCTGATAGGGGCAGCCTCCGACCAACCGGTAGCACAGTCAATCATGGTGAGGCAATACTTGTTACCATTGGACGGTGGTTAGGCGATGTCAATGTGTACATGCTCGAGTGGAGAGGTGCCAGGAAAGGAGCCTATTGGAGCACGGATGTGTCGAGTGACCTTAGCCCTGTTGCAAGCTGGGCAGGCTCGGGTCATAACCTTTACTCATGATGTGAGATTTGGCCAGTAGTAGCGAATTTTGAAGAGTTTAGTAGTCGACTTGATCCCCGGGTGAGATGTAGGTACCTATCATGAATATGGTTGAAAAACAAAGGTCGCTGTGGGGATGGTACATATGGCCTTAGGGAATCATAGGACATGTCACAGAGAATCGGGGGTTCCTTTGATGACAATCTCTTGCAGATCCATGTAAGAGATGTGAGGGTATTCTTTTTGTTTTTGACAGAGGGTAGCTAGAGTGAAGGGTGGAGGCGGAATGATCGTAGATGTGGAGAGATGAGATAGGTAGTCAGCCGGTATGTTTGATAGTCCCGGGTTTTAGTGGATATCAGAAATTAATTCCAAAATAAATCATAGGTGACGAAGTCTAGTGCGAGGCATTGCATTAGAGAGTGAGGTGAAAGAAGATGTAAGAGGCTTGCGGTCTGTTCCTGTGGTCTGTGATTACTAGGATGCAACCCTACTATCCGGTGGAATTGGATGATCCTTCGGTTGATAGCTAGCAGCTCCTTTTAGGCGGAATATACTGATTGGGCTACGTTTAATGCCTTAGAGAAGAAATCTAAGGGCCCCCCAGAGTGGTGACATCCATGTAGTGGGGTGCTGCTCTGATGGCTGTATCAGAGGCATCCATGCGGAGTTTCAAGGGTTTTGTGGAAGCCGGGTGTGGCAAAGAGACAGCAGAGGAGAGGAGAAGTGTCTTTGCCTGAAGAAAATGGTTGTCATTTTCTGGGGTCCAAACTAGTAGCCTTCTGCCCTGTTTACTAGCATCAAGAGGGATAAGGCATTGTAAGGGCAGGAGTGAGTGTGCAGCCTTTGGTATGGCACGTTTGTGAAAATTTAATAGGCTGAGGAATGTACGAAAGCTGGGCGATAAGCTCAGCTTTTCTGGGGAGAGGTGAGATGTCGTTAGAAGAGACTGAATTTTGTAAGAACTGGGTAGTGTCGGAGGCTAGCTGACATTTTGCCTTGTTGATTTGAAGTCCATGGTGAGCTAGGGTGGAGAGTATGGTCTGTAGGTGGTGCATATGCTGTGCTCTGTCCAGAGAAGCTAAGATAATGTCGACCAAATATGAGTGAGTGAAGTGGAGATCTTATGAACCTCTGCCAATATGACTGTCCCACTGATGAATTGTTGTGAAGAGAGGTCTAGGAGGTGGCAATTGGCTAGGTCGACAGGGAGGCCAAAGTGAAGGAAAAAATCAGCCCCGATGCTGGATTAAGTGACATCGACAACCACCCCACTCAGCAAATCCCACTCATAAGGTGGAAGAGACGGTAGGTAGATAGAGGCGAGGTGTTTGCTAAATGTACGAATGGCACCCCCATTAGCCGAGTAGAGTCTGCTAAGTAGGCCTCAATCTGCAAATCAGTGAATTAGAGAGGATGGATGCCAGTGTAGATCAGAAAGGAAACCTTTGATTTCCAAAATTTGATGAATAGGCAATGGCGGGGGGAAGTGTGCACAGAGTTACCGACAGTGTGAGATCGTTTCCCGAAGTCAGAGACTGGGTCCAGGAATAAGGCTGGAGGCAGTTGTGAGTCACAGGTCCCCATATTCTGTGGTGCCAGCAGGACCCAGTTCTGGCAGGGTAGGTAGGAGGTCTGTCAGAGTAGGAGCATGCATGGTGGGTGTCCGAACTGCGGTGAGAAAGTAGTTGGTCCCCCAAATGACTGCTGAGTCAGAGAGTTAGGGGTCCTAGTGAAGTAGGCCTGACGAGGAGAAGAAGAAAAGGACTGATGCAGTTCAAAGCATCGACTTCATGCATCACACAGACACTAGGGTTTCGAGCTGTCCATTGAGGTGTCAATGGGCACTGAGACAGGCTCAATGAAGGGCAGGAGCCGGTCTGCTGTGAGGGCGAGTTTAGTTACATCCATATCAGCGAAGGCAGAAATCACTAGGTGAATAGATTCAAGTAGAACTTGTAGAAACATTTGCTGGAGTAACAAGGACGTAGTGCTTGAGGGAAGCATTCTGAAAAGTAGGGGTGCATAGGACGAGGGTGAGACATCATCCATAGAGGCCATTGAGAGGAGCTTGTGATCTGGGCCATCTGTAGGCTCGTAGGTAGCCTTTAGCTGGTTGCAGAGAGTAGTGTAGGGAGTAGAGCTTGTGTCGTCTACATTGACAACTAGTTCAGCTCCCTTTGAGTCAACAGCTAGGAAAGCTTGATGAACTTCGTTAGTTCTGTAGTGAGTCCCGCAGGCGTACGCAAGCTGAAGTTACACGCAAACTGCCTCAACCAGACCATCTTAGAGGATGGAATGGATTGAATGGAGGCAGTTAGTCGGTGTAGGAGGAGTCCTGATCTTGTCCTGAGTCATTTGCGCATGCAAACAATGACTGCCTGAAATTGGAAAAAAGAAGCAAATAATAGCTGGCTGTGGTGTAGACTTATTAGCAAAAAACTTTCAGTCAACCCTCTGCAGAAATGCACTACTAAAAAATAATTCAATATTTTTAGCTTATTTAACTATATTTAATACAAAGAGTGTCCTAAAAGTAACCCCCACTGTTTTTCAAAATTTTTGAGAAATTAAAGTGTAACTTGTACTGAGAACCAGTCTGGCATGTGGGAGACAATCTGGAGTATAACGGGTTTGTCACATATCTTCAAAAACTACTGAATCCTGGGGAAGTATCCTTAGATGTCTCTATATTGGAAAATGTATCGCTTAGAGAGACCTCATCCTTACTGCTACTACCAACATCCCCAGATACGACTTTTTCTCACAAAACAATGACTAGCCAGTCTCCAAGGGAAAAGTAAAAGGGTTTTTCAGTGGTTACAAATTAGTATCTGCTTGGTGACATGGAGCTAAAAGTTAATTAAAAGTGAACTATTTCTGTCGGATGAAAACTAAGTAAACGGAAATAAGAGTGACCTTTTTTGCTGTCAGACAAAAATTTGGAATGACTCTCAGAGGTTATCCATGTAAATTTGGTTTAAGAGGGAAATGACGTTTACAAGAATGCATGAGCCATCCTCGTTGAAAACTTACCAGGTTTGTAATGTGAAATTCCTCATTAACATAAACCTCCAGAAGTTGAGATACAATAGTATAAACTGTGCTGGGCAGTACGGGTTTCAGCATCAAGACTGGCACTGGCAATAATCTTTATTCAAATCTACGGAGTGTAAAACATTTCTTAGAAGAAAATATAATTTGAATTCTGTTTCAATTCATAAGTGATATTCAATTGCTTGATGATTAGTTAAATGTAACCGAGCCACTCTTGTGATTTCAGAACACATAGAGGACCCTAAGCCTGCGTGGTCTGGGACGAAAACCTTCTTTGTGATGCTTTTTGTGTTTCTTCTCATCATCGCCATTGCAATTGCTGGGATCAGCTGGTACCGTGACCAACAAGAGCACGCCAAGAAGCGCTTCTACTGATTCCCACTTGCCCTCCTCTCACACTTTGTGCTAGGAGGTACCAAGGGTTGTTTTCTCCCTTATCTTAAGTGTCAAAGACTGCCCTATAAAAATGAAAATAATTTATTGTAACTGGCACTTAGAGACTCTTGAGCGAATTATGAAATATCAAACCGTGTGATTAAGTAATTTGAAGATTCAGTGGGCTCCTCCAAAATTGATTAGATACTATTTTTTGTCAACGCTGGCGTGATGAATTTATTATAATATAAATGTACAGGGCTGCTGGGAGCTCCTTGTGCAATCTACAATGTCTAGACAACATTTTGTAAAAATCACTTGTGCTAACAGTCAGTCAGTACAGTTGTATGTGTGTGTGTGTCTGTGTGTGTGTATTTTGTAGGGTATCATCTGTTAAGGACCTTAGATGAAAAATGGTGGTGGACAGTTTGTTTTTGCAGAAAAGTTATAACTCCGTCAAAATATCCTCGTGATACTAGTTTTCTTTTAAAATTCGGCTTTTCACCATCTATGTAAGTACCTACATGTAGGTATAGTTGTAGGTACATACATAGATATGTTAAATTTGTTAAAATATATACATCATATCCATTAATTTGAAATTCGAATTGATATCAACTGCTGTTTCACGATCTACCGTTTCCTTCAATATTATTGAATCATTATCCCACTAGCTGCAGTACGAGTTATAGTGTTTCTATGAGAATATTAATTTTATATTGGGTCAGTTACCGGTTTGACAGTGATTGTCCTCATGGAATCCAACCATTGATAGTCGGGATGCCGAACGATAGTCAGCCCTGCTATAGTGACTGCCCTCTCAGGAGCTAAAGCATTCATATGTGATAGTTGCAAGATCAATTAGGCATTCAGATTGCTTGTAGTGTGACCCCTCCTTGAGTCAAGAATCGCCCCCCTTCCCCTCGACTTTCTGTCCAGAAGGGGCATGAAAATGGTTTAATTCTACGAGGGCAGTATACCCAACACTATTATGTATATAATTCAATACCGAATGGTTCGCCTAGGATATATTGTTTTTAATGTTTCGAGGTGGTCCTTATAATTTTAAGCCCTTGAACCTGTTTAATTAAATTATTTATTAGAATACAACCATCCTTGTATTTTGAAAACTATTGATATTCTTACAACGATGGCCACACACAAACCATTACTATAATTCAACAGGTAGTTTTGACCGTTATTGTCGTTTGACCTGTTCTTGTTGCAGGTTGCGAATATTGGATAGTAAGAAGTTCCAATATCTTGGTCCGCATTTGAAGAGTTTGTTAACAATGCTTTAATGGAAATTCTTTCTTTATTTGTTAATTCGAGAAAAAAATAGTTTTTTATTACTGGACCAGGTTGATTAGATACCTTAGACATACCTTTTATTCGCTATACACCTAATTACATCGAGTAGTGGGTGAATTCACTTTAGAAATATGGAATTCATGGCTGATATCGGTAATTTTTCCGATTATCACCCAATTCATATTTACCCATTGGTTTGTAAGTTATGTACTGTCAAAGCTAATAAGAGCTAGAGAAGTTGCTCTTGCTATTACTACTAGTGGTTGGTGTTATATTGTGATTCCTTTTTGTCCCACTAATGAAAAACTAGTTGACTAAAAGCATCATCTGTTATCAGGCTTCATACTAAGTTCAATCATATTTGTTCAACTTAACAGGTGCTGTTGGAGTTTCTATGCCCAAAATCACAAAACTTTCAATGATTGTAATGGTTATTGTTCATACATAATTTTTCTCAGCTAGAGAGATAGATCCTGTAAGCATTTTAGCAAAACTATTTTTGTTTGTTTTTTCAAAAATACCAATAGCCAAAATTTGATTCGTGGTATTGGGCATAGCTTTTACTCACTTGAAGAATAACTTAAATCCTATAATGAAATCTTGAAGAGTGCTATTCAGTAGAATCAACCACATGCCACTGAGGTCTTGGCTGCAGTGGTAGCAACTATCAGTTGCTAAGAGCTTTTAGCCTTTGTCAGAAAGGGAGAAAATGATGGTGGTGAACTTGATGGCACTTCTTGATTTCTTGAACCTCACTGGGCCAATATACTTTGATCTCTTACACCAAGGAGATGGTTTCAGATATGATAGTAAAGCTAGTCAAAACCCTTCTGACTTTTGAGTATGTACCCAGAAAGAGAGGTCAGGCATACCATGTGGCTAGTAAATGTGGTCCTTGAATACTAATCCAATTAATACAAAAACTCAAATAAGCAATGTGTATTTAATAGGAAATTGGAAAAATAAAAAGTCATTTATTATAAATACAATAGTTATTATGTCACCAAACTAAACTCATTCAATAACAGCTGCCTAGTTGGGCCTCAAAGCTTCCTCATATGATTCTCACATGATTTTATAGATCATTGTAATGTATTAGAGTGAATTTAAATAATATGACTTTGAAAATTTTTATACAAAGACCATAAATTTGAGGAATTGTGAGAAGATTGTTGAATAGCAGTTGTATCGAAACTATAGAAGTAATTTTAATATTTGTTACGTATGCGCATGTGCAGGCAGACACTACCTGTGACCTGTTGTGAAGTGCTCACCTCATTCCACAGCACAGACTAATGCTTCAGAATTTGGAACGGGTTCACAGCAGACAAACCTCAAGTTTCTTTAGGATAAAATCGTGTGCTCTATTTGTAGTCCAGTCATATGGTAGTTATGTCAAAAGAAAATTCAAAAAGAAAGTTTCTCGACGGGTTCCTATGCTTTTCGGTGTGCTGAATTCAAATCTGATGTTTGTCACACAAAAAAAAAAAGAAAAAAAAAGTCGGCTTGACAATGAAAATTCCCGTTAAAATGTCGGACTTTTTTCACGAAATTTCTTATAAATTGAAAAGTATGCATCCTAGTGTATCCATCACTATTTACTAAACGAGAGTAGACAAATTTTTCTTCAAAATTCATTGTTTACATTCAATTTTTGATTGCAGGATATCACTGCTAGAGCACTCTGAAAAAAAGAGCGGCTTTTTTTGGCAGTTGGCCATAAACGAGAGAAAGTCAGTCCTAACTAGCCCCAGATGCTTCCTTATTGTGTTTTCTTCATGAATACTTGCCTTATTCATGTTCTATGGTTTTTACATGATTAGGAAGTCCACGGAGTGGTACGAACCTATCGTAAAATAGAATTGTCCATGTCAGGAAGCCAGTTTTATTTAATAACAATTAATTTGTGAAAAGATAGAAACTGAGTTTCATTAGGAGCTTGTAACTGGGGGTATGCATTTTTAGAACGAACTGGAGCTTTCAATGAACGCCCTGGGGTTCTTGCTGGTTGTTCTAAGGCCAGAACGGGGCTCATTATTGAGGAAACTCCCAATCCTACTGCTTCTGTGTAAGTTACGCTAAAACCCAGACTGGAGAGGCGGACATCAAGTAATTTCCGGGAACCAAATCTCTTGTATAGAAAGACGGCCAAACCAACGAGCAATGGAGACAAGAATGAGTTTGGACGAACCGTGTGCATTACAGCATGATCAATCGCAAAGGACTTCCTTTGCCATTTGTCTAGATCTTCTCTCTTCTTGCTCAAAAACACTGTGTCATTGAAAACATGGAGAGTATGCGGAATGAGATTCTCATGGCCATCCAGGAAGCTGGCCAATGAGGGATTGTGACTTAGATAATTTACTTGTGATCGTATATCTTCAACAATTATGGTAGCTGCTGCTTCAACAATACAACGCCTCTCTTCTTTATCGGGTAATTTCTGCACCCCAATTTCTGCACAATACCATAGCGTTCATTGCTCGGTGGACAGTGGCCTTGAAACAGACAATATAGGGTTTGGTAGTTTGTGATCAATATTTCAATATCATACTTAGCGAGGAGGCGTCTTCCTACTGTTGCTGGGTACGACCAAAAGTCACCTGGTACCTCTCAAGCAATTCTTCAATGGCGAATTGGCATCAATCGTCGCTATTTTCAAGGAAAATGAATATTGAGTTTTATGGCTACCTCAACATTATCGAGAGGTCTGCCTTGTGCTTGTCGCTTTGTTTTGGGCTTGTGTAACATTCGCATGCATTGCAAGTGGTACTGAGTATCAGCAGCTACCAAGTCATTCACTCGTTCAATACCACTTGCTGTAGCGATTCCAAATTCATCGTTTCGATTGTTTGCAAGTTTCAGCACTGATTCTCTCATTCTCAACGTTCTCACGGAGTACACTGGATTGCGTTTTTGGGGTGCCTTCTTCACTTCCTTTTGAGCACAGTCTGGTGGCACAAGTTCTCCGCCCAAAAAACAGTGAGTTTGGAATGAAAAGGGAGGTGAAAACGAACGAACCCGTTTTGGTTCTGGTGCTGACTCAACATTTCTTTGAGTATGCTGCAATCATTCTTTCATTCACGTACTGTTTCCTACATTTATCGTGAACTTCAATTTCTGTGTTTCTTTTGGGAAAAAAACCTTACCATTCTGTCGTTTTTTACTTGCTTCAACAAATGATTTCAGTCCCCTCTCTTTCACCACAGCAGTTCGAGTCCAATGACACAGAGGCTCCTCACAAATTGCACATTCACGACGCGACATTTTCTTCCCCCACTTATTCACTACTTACAATTTTGAAAACACTGAACAAATGGCAGAAACCCCAAGAATAACGCTTAGCTGTCCCACAAGGAGAATATGGATTCGAATCCCAAACTAAACTAAACTGAAGGAAAGAGGAGACCAAACGGCGCTGGAGGCATGGAGAGGTACCTGAGAAGAGGTACCATTCTACCTGAGGAACATAACGGTTGCGCGAAGGAGAACATTTTGCACAAAGGGGAAACGACTCCTGTGTGACCTCGCAATTATTATTATGTTAAATATGTCTCTATAGGAATCTGTGAGATACTCGTGGCACGGTGAGATGTTGAATAAGAAAGCAAAAAAACTGTTTTACAATATTAACTCAACTTGAATATAGTAATTCATCCAAATTCTCTCCATCGAATTTTCAATATGAATAAAATAATTATATTAAGCATATATGGCATACATTTTACGTATGAATAAAACACGTATTCATGGAGGAAACATGATAAGAAAGTGTCTGGTGCTATGTAAGGACTGAGTTTATCTCGTTTTTGGTTAAGTGATAAAAAATCGCTCTTTTTCAGTGCTCTCTAGCGGCGGTACTCAAAAATTAAATGTGAGTAGTGAATTTTAAAGGACATTTTGTATTCCTTCACTTAATAAATCGTGAGGAATACGCTAGGATGCATTCTTTTCAAATTATAAGCCATTTTGTGAAAAAAGTCTGCAATTTTTATGGTTTTTCGCGATTTATGTTGTAACAGTTTTTTTTTGTTAAATTTTTAAATGCAAACTTGAAAGTCGGATTCATCACACCGAAAAACGGAATAATCCGTCGAGAAACTTTCTTTCCAAATTTTCTTTCTGAAACAGTGCTTCTGAACACCAAATGAACCTAGCACCCCAGCAGAAGGAGAGTCAGAATAAGAATGTCCCCACGTCGTGTTTTACAATCTCCCATCTTCAAACATTCCCCTCCGACATCCATATCGTGACACACTTTTCCTGTTGGGTCATTGACATCTCAGTCCATGGTAATCCTTGATGTCTCCCCTCCCCCCGCCACCATATCTCTGAGGAAACCTTACCATGTCATTACCTTCTTCGACTTCAACCTCCTTCCTTCCTCCATGACTAGTCCCTGGGCTCAAATTAGTTAGGGTCATGGCCAGTTTCTGTCGGCTTCTTGCAAGCATGGAACCTCAGGTCGCAGTTGGGCTGTTTCTTAAGCATTTCAAGAGATTCTCCATTGGGACATGACAAGATAGCAGGGGCGTGGTGTGACATTTTCCCGCACTCCCGCAAAAATATTCCCATACCAATGATTCACCTCACGAAACATTGTATAGAAAAAGATAGGCTAATGGTAGAAATTGATAGTAATAACGAAAAATATTCTCTGTAACTCTTGACACTCTTCTTCACTTAGAAAAAGGTAGGTACTCGTTGATAATGAATTGATTTTTAGTTTGTGAAGGAGGTAGGTAACAACTGTTTATAAATAAATTCCAGTCATCATAGCCAGTTTATTGAAATACCTGTGAGCTCCAAATGCTGATAATGTCATCAGGTGCTGGAGTAGACATTGTGAGTATGAGTAGTGGCACTCTTCGAGCATTCCTGAATTACCATCTTTATCACGCACTCGAGATCACAGCCGAAAAAAGTGTTGGTATGTGAGTACACAAAACCCGGTTGCTAAACTATTACAGAGATAAGGAGAGATAATAATGTGATAAGAATATCAGGTTCCTACGGCAAATTTTAAAGAAATTATCCGAGAAGCGCCGATCTTTGTGCATCTAGGAGGACCTTGAAAACAAGACTTCCCCCCTCTCCCCACTTCTGCCTTCCCATGTCACTGTCCAGACCGTTTCAGATCCGAAAGCTTCATGCATTTCCCACATAGAGCATGGGGTAGCACCTGCCCTGTCTCGTCCGCCTAGCCAGCGGCATCCAACCCCACGATTTTTTGAAACATCAGAACTGTCCTAAAACTTTTTCTTTCGCTCAGTTACAAAATTAAAATGAAAAGTATAGTGTTCAGATTCTGCTAGTCATCGCCGCATCTAGCGATGACTGTACACCTCGCCACTCAAGATACTATAGGTTCCATCTAGGGGGACCTGTCATACAGGTTCCATTCGACCAGTAGGTTTCGTCAAATTTTGTGTAACCATTATTGGAGGGCAAGTGACTAGATCACCTGAAACGGAGAATGTTGAGGTATTTTGTTCAACAATTGGCCAAAAGAGGTCCCTATGACAATAATGATAGACATTGGAAGTATTGCAAAAATAATTAAATTGGAGAAGTGAAATTTAGATTTTGCAAATATTTACTTATGACTTTGACAGATAATAATTTTTTATACGTATAATTATTTTATAATTATACAATATTATATTTAAAAAAATTATTTTTCTCAATATACTGTTTCTACTACGTTTCAAGTAGTGCTTATTCCAAATCTGAATTGTCCGTTGGCCGAGAGAGCCATTTACCTCAGTAGAAAAATTCAAAACACTTCTTGATGCGACAAAAATCGGATTCCAAAAACTCCCACTCGTTCTAAATAAAATGCGCTACATCACGGGGAATTCAACCCCATCAGGCATGATCAAAACGCTGTGGTTGAACTTCTGCTATCGACCCAGCCAGCATAAATCGTTTCGGAGGAATCGGACTTGAACAAGCTTTCATTCTTGGCACAGACAGACTCTCAAAATTCGACATACATGCGCTCCAAGCGACGACTGGACAAACAGAGGACAGTGAGTGTATGCTGCCTACACTTCCCAGTTCCGTTTCTACCTTGGGCAATGGAGGAAGTAGAGGCAGCATCTGCGCTTCCTAAGCCTAGGGTTGCCAAATATAATTTATCATATCATACCTACTATATTTTTGAAAAAAAAAAAAACTATATAGGTACATAGTAACAAAAAATACTATTTCTAATTTCGTTAATGATATTTCCAAGTTTTCATAGCATGCTGTGGAATATTATGCCCGAATCTGTTGGCCCATTGTGACTAATTTGTTATTCTCAGTTACCTGTCTATGGCATGTACCATGAATTGTCATAATGTCAAGCATAGAGTGAGGTAGGCATCAGTGGCGTAGCAAAGCCATTTATCATGGAGGGGCAACAACAACAGTCAAAAATTATATATATATGTAACTATCGTATATAATATGTACCTATGGTGGGTACTACTAGTCACAAAGAGGGCATTGTAGCACCTATAAAGGGTGTCTCACTTAAAGGTTATAAGGTTAGTCGATTACAAAGGTTCATTATTGAAAAATGAAAGAGCGAAAACAATCACTTTAGAATTACTTGAATTTGAGTCCTATGTACCGACCTATCTATCTACTCCTATGTATTATACCTACCTATCAACCGAGAGAAAATGAACGTAATCATGTAGGGAAATAAATAGGGAAGAGCAGGCACACTGTATTATTTTTACAGCATAACCTAACAATCTAAAAATTAAGGTAATTAACCCTTCTCTTGGTGGACACAAAAACAACATTCTTACCAAACTAAATCTGTCTTGCTATATAAAAATGCTCATGAACTTGGGAGCACTAGGCTTATCATTGACTTACCGCTTCCAATCCAATCGTGTTTATATACCTATGAGGATGTATCTCTCCAAGGGGTTCATAACTCGTAACTTTAGCACTCACTTTTACACTGATTACGATTTCTTTTATGTTACACATTGTACGCCAATTACCACGAAATAAAATACAGGATACAGGGCATTGAACATCGACGAGAGTGACATCACAAAAGGTAAACAAACCTAAGCCGGCTTGAAGGTAATGGTACAATCATTTATCGGTTGGTTCAGATATCGATTGTTGCAATCGTTTCCATTTGACTATGGATATTTCAATCACCACAGCACAGACATGTTTTAGTCCGTGTAAGATTCTATTAATGTTATTTTACCGTTACTTACCAACTTCTACTGGGACTCATACCGAAAATCAAGGACAACATTGAAGACTTTTATGAGTTAGAAAACTTATTGATGGAAAGAAGGACGCAATCGATGCTACTGCATTGAATCGATCAATCGAACGTGAATCGGAGGGCTGTAAAGGTGGGGAAAGTTAGGGGCAGTCAGAGAGGGGCAAAATGACTTATGGCTTCCAGAGGGAAATGAGGTTGGGCGAGCCCCATGCGAGCCCAAAACGAAGTGGAGGGACGACGTAGTTTCACCATAGTTTATAGTGTCCACACTTTATAGTATCCAGCATTCCATTATTTTCACTGTAGTAATTTCGCTTCTGTTGGATGGGCAATTATATTATCCACGGCGTTTGGCCCTCCCTGGAACCAGCCTTGGAGGAGCGTTCCAAGTTGCTAGGTAACTGGACCCACATAACAGGCGTGCTTTGCGGGTTGCATTCTCGAACTCACCGTAATTGGTACTGACGTTAGTTACGTGAAATTATTGATTATTGTTCACGCAGCATCCGTTTCAAGAATAACTTCTACATCCTCTGTGATCGTGGGGGGGCTCTGCCCACCCTGCCCCTCCTCAAATTACGCCACTGGTAGGCATGTTCTATAGAATCTCTCTCGAGCTGTTTAAAAAAGTAGTCAAATTTATCAAGGATTCCTATATTTACAGTTCCTATGTTCACGAGAAATCATGGAAAACAATATTTCATCGGTATTTATTTCAATTTATATATTTATTTAAAATGTTCTGGTAATTTGGGTGGGTTATCGTGGGTATGTTCTATATAGAATACGTCTTTATTATTCGATAGCTGTATTTTATGAAGAAGTATGCCCTCGGTGTTTTAACTGTGGTCTCCTATCTGCAATAATAAAACTTTTCCCAGAAGGATGGTGTCCAAACAGTTACTTGCCGGACACCCTGATATTTAGAAAATGGATAAATAGATCTTAGAGATACCTAGATATTTTTATTATTACATTATAGATTTATCATCCATAATATATTATAGATATTTAATTTTTATATCATGAAACGTAACGTAGGCATATATTTATACGAGTAAAAAAAATTAAATTTTCGAATGATATTTATTTGTATTTATTCATTTATTTTATTGAATTTTTACAATTAATTTCAAGGAATATATTCTTTATATATAATTCCGAACGGTCTTTGAAATTGTGAAGAACTTCGCAGTCTGATTATAGTGTTAGACTGCTCATTCGAATCAGCACGGCCCCAAGTTTGTTGCAAAAGTGTCGCCGTTCGTCTCTATAAACGCCTTGATCGTGTTCTAGGCGGTCCTTATCAACGAGAGTTGTTTATTATGCTGTGGCGGTAACATCAGTTGCCATCAATTCACGGTAAGTAAGAAACGTAGTGTAGTTACTAACATCTAGGAGAGTTATTTCTGAACGAAGAAATTGAAACTGAAGAACTTAGCGGACTTTATATATAATTCCGAACGGTCTTTATATATAACTAGAGGCCTGTTAGGGCTTGGAAAGCCCTAATCTAGAACACGATCAAGATAAGCACAGAGACGAACGGCAACACGTGGGGCCGTCTAACACTGAAATCGGTCCGTGAAGTTCTTCACAATTTCAAAGATCGTTCAGAAATAACTCTCCTAGATGTTAGTAACTACACTACGTTTCTTATTTACCGTGGCAACTGTTGTTACTGCCACAGCCTAATAAACAGAAAGTCTCCCTATAAAATTTCAACTTCCTACAGTGAACAGGAAAGAATTTAGCTCACTCAGCTGATCAGAAAAGACCCCATCACTTCACTCGTCTCTTAATGTCCTAGAGAGTCTCCCTATCAAATTTCAACTTCCTACAATGAACAGGAAAGAATTTAGCTCACGCAGCTGATCAGAAAAGACCCCATCACTTCACTCGTCTCTTAATGTCCCAGAGAGTCTCCCTATCAAATTTCAACTTCCTACAATGAACAGGAAAGAATTTAGCTCACGCAGCTGATCAGAAAAGACCCTCATTACTTCACTCGTCTCTTAATGTCTCAGAGAGTCTTCCTATCAAATTTCAACTTCCTACAGTGAACAGGAAAGAATTTAGCTCACGCAGCTGATCAGAAAATGCTGATGCTGATCCTAAGACAGCCATGTTTTCTATTCGTGCACAATAAGGAGTGTGTTAGACTACGAATCCATCTTTTCCCTTCTGCAATTAAATCCTCTTTGGGAAAATTGGATCGCCTCCAATACAGAGCTACACACTGCTAATGGGCTCCTCCAGTCAACTTCACTCTATGCACTCCTGGCGGAAGCGGGGGAGCCTCCTCTACACTTGAGGAGAGCCTTAATCGCCAATAGATATCCAGCATCTCTGTATGCAAGAATTCCCACTTTGAAAACTCATCAAAGTGAAAGTGAAGTGAAGTGATCAATGTCTTTGTGAACGTTTTACCAATTTAGAGCAAGAGTTTCAATGGGTGGCTGGAGAAAACGTACCCCATCGATATGACAAAGAGTATAGAGCATTATTGAGCACTCCAATCAAACATAAATTGCCGGACTGAGCGTACAGTTGCAGTTTGTCACCCAACATGTGCAACTTTCAACAAAGTCAATGCATTTATGTTAGAACACTCGCTGTCAGGTACCTACTTACATTAATTTATTCAGGTGACTCTAAAAGTAGCCTGTGCTTTCTGTGACCAATACAACAGAACCTCTAGGTCATTTAGACTGATGAATGATGCTTCTATCTTCATTGCAGAGGGTTATGGGATCCTGGTGTCACTGAGATAAACAAACGAGCTATGCACCACAACTTCCAATGTAGTAATAATAACGGAGTGCCCTAACTAAACTAAAGCATTTAAATCCGACCTCAAAACATATGTGAAAATTTTTACATTTTATGTAATTTACTTTTAATTGTAATTTAATTTTCACGAATGTGAAAAAAGGAATCATTAAGGAGATACATGGGCTGCAATAAAATGGTATTCAGAATTGGTTTCTCTGGGTAAGAGGCCACAAAGGAATAACAGGGAATGAGATAGTGGACCGAAAAGCAGGAGAAAGTACCCTTATACCTCTTCGATTATTTGAACCCCCTCCCCCTATTTCCACAAACAGACCTCCAACGCAGTTTTTCCCAGAGCCTGAATGAGGAACGAAATAAGGAGTATCTGAAATATCCCTCAGGGAAGACACAAAATCCTATTCCCTAACCCAAAAAAAAAAAAAAAAAAACAAGTGGATCTGTAACTGAATACAAACCCAAACAATTCTATAGTATAATATCAAGGCTAAGAACCAATCTCCTTCTTACCAATCATTACACACCGACCAATGTGAATACTGTCGCCACTCTGGAAACAGCGGAACACATTGCATTATGCTACCCCCGGTAGGCTGTAGCACGAGTTAAGCTTCTGAGGAACATTGAAAAGTTTGGGGTGCCATCCCCTTCTAATCTGTATATTATGTTAATATACAACTGATCAAAAATTTTATGAAAAATCGTATCAATTTTTCAATGAACTAATACAACTACAAAAAAAAATAATAATAATAAAAATATTTAAACACGAGCAATATACATGTATACATTAAGTCTAATAATAATTCTGTAATATAATGATACGTGTAAATACTAAATAAGGGACAAATGTAATTTTTACGAAGCAAATAAAACACTGACATTTCAATCAATAAGACTGTGAATTAATAGATAATTTATAGTGATTAAAATACCATTGAAGGAATTCACTTTCTAATAACACTGTGGTGAGTCAGTGTGTCAGGCAAATATAGTAACAAAACACAAACTTGAAATTTTCAAATGGCTGCTCACGTACTTTATTTTCAACAGTACAGCGAACTAACAACAACACGGTACATACAACCCAACGGTAAAAAGTGATATTTACAATACATACATCTAAAATATATCCACAAACATCCTGATGAATAAAATATTCTATGAATCTCTCAAACAATAGGTAGGGAATCAAAACAAAAATTAAGTCCAAGTCTTTTCTCATACAATACAATAGTTTCATTTCAGGACTTTTAGGAATATCAAATTCAAATTTAAATGTGTGCAAAATAAATGCAGCATCATTATCAAGAATCGTAACCACCACTTTATCATGGAGATAAAATCTCGTGTAAGTACTCCACAATACTCATTAATTTCTTGCTTTTTTTAACTTTATTAAAAGATCTATTCTTAATTTATAAATATATTGTTAGTTTGAAATGTTTTCTTCAGAGACGCTGGTTATTCTAAAAACAAAATGATGTATATTTATTGAGTATAATATTATTAACAATTTAAATAAATTTAGTAATTTAACAATTATTCATTTTATAAATTTAAAAAAACTTAGTAAAATAACAATTATTCATTTTATAAATTTAAAACCCTCAATGAAGTATGTAAGTTGAGATCGTAAACAAGGAGCCATTATGTTTAAAGAAACTGTCAGTTGTTTTGCTCAAATTTCAATAACTACCTACCCAACCTTATCTTTCTTCTGTATGTCGAAAGATGTGTTTTCAATAAGCTGGGAATGTTATTAAAAAAGGTAGAGAGTTAAGTGAAAGTAACGAATAAAGCAAGTAAGTACATCATGAAGAAAACAAGAAGTTCAGCTGAATGGATTGTTACCATATTTCAATTTGTGCAGAGATAAGAGATAAAAATATTAAAATAAGAACGAGATTTATTTTACTTTAAATTCAATAAAATCTTCACTTGAACACTATAGCAGGGTTAAAGAAGAAGTTCAATAAGTGTCTAAGAGCAGCATATATTTCAGAGAGGGTAGTGGCAGTAGCGAGGCTGTGCACAGTAAGAGGCGGTGGAGGGTTTCCTGCACAGGATAAGCAACCGGCCTGATGCAGGTGAATGTGTGGCATGGATAAGGTCTTGTGTCCTGTCAGGGTGACTTCTAATGCCCCCGCAAACCAAATTTTATCATTGCCTTGAAGGGAAGAGGTAAAGTTCCTGAAAACGTTGTCCGCTCGAAGAGTGACTTTAGCATCATCCCCCATCCAAGCACCAGCAGCCATTTTTACAACGATGGCGTATTCATACCTTTTGAGAACAAAAAATCATTTTTACTTACGTATATAATGAAAATATTAATGTATCAGAAATATGGCCAGAACATTTCATAGTATTTTGATTCCTTCTGTAATATAAGAGTAATTTGTATAGAGGATTTCATGAAGACACATTGACATAGACTATCACTAAAATATTACCCTAATTCATCTTATACGTGTACCTAACATTATCGAGCTACCTTACATTATCGAAATTGCGAATACTTAACTCAACCTAGGTGCTAGAAAGGGGAATCATCCAAAACTAATATTCTATATTAAAAGAGACAAGAAGATGCATGTAAACCACATGCTATCTTCAAATACCTAGCACTAGGTATCACATAACATATTGATACATGATTGGTGCTCAATTAAAATAACACTTTCAAATTGCCGAGCCCCTCTTACACCTCTTAGCATAATGAAAATGCTGCAAATGATAGGGCAGTTTTGAGTTCAGGAGCGAGAATGCGAACGATTGATGTCAAAGTCGAGTGTTCCTATTATAAGGAAATTTTCGTTCAAATTTTCAAAGTTTAAAAATTTCCAACCCTTGGGTTGGTTGTTAGAAAAGGGTTTTTCTTGTCCAGGTGATGGATGACTTCTAATCTAGAGGGAGACGTTTTCCTTCGGATGAGGTAGGAAAAGCTGGAAGGGCTCCTGGACTACTATGTTTACACTAGGTACCTTTTGGCCACATACGATACCCTCCATGTTGCACCTTATTGAAAAGCTCTTTTAGTTATTGGAATAAAATAAATTACGTGAAGTCGCCCATTAAAGTTTAATATTAATTTCTTCCTTCCTCCACACTTGAAAAAAAAATTGCAAAGCTGAGAAAAATAATTATTGATTTTTGCCAAAATAAATATATTATTTGACGATTTGAACATACCAGTCACTGACGTAGAGAAATGATTCTCCTGAAATGTGCGTAGCAGCATTTGGCTAAGCAAATTCATCACTTTCCGAAGTGGTATGATAATGGCAGAAAAAAAGTTCTTAAGAACTAGTCTAAAAATATATTGTATTTAACAATCACTGAGATTACTCATTATTTGTCTCCAAATTAAAATTTTAAAGTTGTGATGGTAAACCCTAATATGAGCCTTTCTTTCTCTTATCTTTTTCAACGTTCGGCTCTTCTCAATTTCACACTTTTTTTCTAAAAATATTTTTATACTCTTTTGAAAACTAATATACTTATTCAGAAATCATGATAACTGATAATGTTACTTAAGGTATGTACTGCAGTAACCTGTGAAATAAGTACTCAGAATTTCAATCCACAAATCATTTAAACTGTTTGTTACCTTTCACAATATTATGTAGGTATGTTACTCACCTGTTCCAGTTTGACAAATGGCACTTGTTCATCTGCTTGCTTAGAAATTCCGGCGATGTGCATTCGTGGTCATTTTCACAAGGTTCATACTTCTCACCGTACATACACGAAATTACACTTTGGACTTTCTATGGAAAAAAAAAAAAAAAAAAAAAAAAAAAGTTCAGAGTATAGGCATTTGAAGAAAAAGCACAAATGCAAATTCATATTGTAGGTTTGTTTTTATTTTTACATTTCACTGTTATACATATTTTCTTGTTATTTGTGTAGGTATAACCATATATTATAGGATTTATCAATTTATTCATCCGTTTCCACCTCTCACATCATGTCTTATCCTGCACCATACTTTCGCTTTCCTTTGCCGCCTTTTCTCTCTCTCGCACTCTCTCTCTCTCTCTTCCACATTTACGCCCTCTTTCTTAAACACTAGCTGCAGCAGCCACTGGTGCATCGAGGCCATCGACCTCTTAAGATAAAGTATAAAACTCTTCCTGGGTTTGATATTGATGAAGACTCGTAATATCTTCATATGAATGAAACTGGTAAAATTGAAATGAAAATGCCTGCTGACGTAGATATATCGAGTCTAGGTTATTTGCTGGGGTTTTCTCGATCAAAGTCGTCCATGCCGAGTCATTTCAAGAAATAAACTTATTACACAGCTGAATCATATCACAGATTAGATCCTTTCAAAGAGATAGAAATCCATTGCAACCTAGTAAAACCGTCAATCACTAATCACTACACCAACTCTAATACTCACAAAGAAGAGGATATACTGCACACATTCTGTCCTAAAATGGAAGAGATTCTTTTTGGTTCATTAATTATAGAACAACCAAATGAAATCAATTACATTGCCAATAATAAGAGCGTGAGATCCATTAATAAAATAGAATTGGAACTTAACCGTAGAATACTATCGAGGAGTCAAAATGACTCCAGCCTCCAATTTTCATAGTGTACCATGGCACCCCAGGATAGGGGGTCGCTCTCCTCCCAGCTATGCTTCCCCCAGGATGTCCGCTCAGTGACGCTCATACCACCAGCTGCCTCTGACTTCACCCGTCGTTGCTATCAGGTAAATACTGAAGTTCTATACGTCAAAATGACTCCATGATAGTAATGCTGTAGGTGAGGTGGAGTCAGTTTGACTCCACGATAATATTGCACGCCACTGATGTCGAGCCAAGTTGAGTCCATGATCACATTGTATGCCCCTATTGTTCAGTCAAATTTACTCCACAATATCAAAGAAGCTGTTGGGTCAAGAGCAGAACATGCATATTTGTACGAAGAAATTCGGCAGCTGCTTGAGGAGATGAGTGAACCAAATGACGACTTCGCACCAAGTTCTGAAGAAGACGAATCAGGTCCAGTTGACGGAATCGACTTGGAGGACGAAAACGGTCCAGATTTTGTTGCTGAAGATGATGATGGGGAACTCTCGACAGAAAGTGAGGACGAGGTGAAGGGGATTTGATAAAGGATAAACTCTCTCATCGTTGGAAGATGATGCGGTTGGAGAAAAATCAGAAATTTAGAGCCACTCTAAAATCGACCATTCAAGGGAACCTCAACATGTCAGGACCGCCTCCTCGCCCTACTTTTGATCCTGAAGAAACAACTCAGAGGGAACCTGTGGGGGAAACTACAGTTTCAGCTCTGCCCCCTGCTGACTCTCAAAGCGCTCCACAGCCAACAACACCCAAACAAAAACCAGTAAAAAGGATGTATTGCAGCATGTGTACGTCCTCTCTGAAGCAAAGAACGTCCACAACTTGCCCAAAATGTGACAGGCTGATTTGCGGAGGCCACACGGTAAAAATATTCCGTCCAAATTGTCTATTATTTTCAGGGGGCTGCTCCCATCTAAACATAGTTTTATTTTATGACTGTAAACAGCCTAACATTCGTTTCAACTTTTTTCCTATTCAATATTAACTAGAAAAGAAGTTCCATAGTCTTTTGATAGAGAAAATAGGAATTTCATAATCTCATATTTCGTAATAAATTTGTCTACTTATTTACTATTTATTTTCATTCCTATACTATTGTTTCTTGAATTTCCAAAGACTTTTTACTGTGATTTGTGATTCACCTGAAACGGTACTATTGTTCTTAGTCAAACGTTTAGTCAATTAGCAATGGAACTAAAGAAACTGACTGTCAAATTATTTTGCTAAGTAGGTATCGAGTTATTTTGAAGTCATTGTAGTTGGAAGGATTAAAAGTTTTTGGATTTCAGGTATTGTCAAATGCATACATATTTTGTAATGAAGAAGGAAATGATTAAAAATTTAATTTGATCATACGATTTTTTTTTTTAAATAAGAAAAACCTTGTTTTTAGGCTGAAAGGAGCGGATATTATGTTGTATACAGCATTAATATGTTGTTCACATTTCATTGTATTATGGTTTTGATTTTTCTCCATACAAACAGTATTGAAAAACCAGTGGAAAGCGACGAATTTCAGTGGGAGTCATTTTGACTCCGATCCATAGTAATGAGGGGGTATGATTCATCGATAGTATTCTAGGGTTAAGAACGAGTCAGGGGTCGAACTCGATTTTTCAGGAGCAGATATTATTGTATACTTGAAATTAATCGAAAAATGAAGGAACAGCATTATTGTCTCAAATGCAAGAAAAAACTGATAATGTTAATTCATCGACGGTTCAAGTATCGGATGGTTCTTGGAGAAAGGTGGCAAAGTGTAAAGTATGCACAAGTCAGAAGAGTCAATTTTTCAAGAGGGATTGGAAATCCAATCATAATGATATTAGTACGAACGATATACAAACAGAAGCATTGGGATTGTATAAACCAGCATAAAAAAGTTCAAAAAACGTAAAGCTGTGACTTTGGGGGTAGATGATTTATGGGCTGCAGATTTGATTGTGATGGCGAGCTATAGCGATAAAAATGATGGTTTATAAATATGTGCTCAATGTGATAGAATCTATCACATTGAGCATATATTTATTTGAAAATGTATCTGATACATTTTCAAAATATACTAGGAGTGAACCTTTGAAAAAGAAAGACGGAGCAACAGTCTCTAATGCTTTCCAAAAAATAATAACAAAAGCCAAAAGGAACAATCATTCGTCCCCCAATCCCCTTCACATAAGGATTCATTCATAAAGGATTAGAATTCAAAAATAAGCATTTCAAAACCATTTTAGATAAATATCCAATTAAATTATACTACACAGAGAGCTTGGAGAAATAGTCTATAATACAGCGTTTTAAATAGAACGTTAAATGGTAAGATGAAAATACACTTTTACCTAAATCAAAGTTATAGATGGATTGATGTATTGCAAAAACTGATCAAGGAATACAATCATAGTTATCACAGAACTATACAAACAAGCCCTGCGGACGTTAGTAAACACAATGAAAATACCATTTTGAAATTACTAGGCTACCAACAATCCTCAGTGATTCGGACTGATATTGAAGTAGGAGATCGTGTGAGAATAACTAAGG
This sequence comes from Adelphocoris suturalis, assembly GCA_030762985.1. Lineage (NCBI taxonomy): Eukaryota > Metazoa > Arthropoda > Insecta > Hemiptera > Miridae > Adelphocoris > Adelphocoris suturalis. The sequence continues at coordinate 39,383,699 of CM061040.1, read as the reverse complement.
AGAAGAAAACATTTAGCAATAAATATAGTAGTAACTTGACGGAAGAAATTTTCATTGTTGATAAGACTGTTTACACAGAACCCATCACTTACAAATTAAAAGCGATGGATGGTGAAGAGATTATTGGTTCATTTTACCGATCGGAAATTCTAAAAATAACGTTTTACTTTTGTCGTGATAATTATTATTACTTTTTTTCTACTGACAATACGTAAGAATATACTAAACTCAAAGCTACGATGAAAAAGGTGACATTCGCAGAAGGTAAAAACTTGACGCAGGTCAAGCAGTTGGTTGTTTGGGATTTCGCTCACCGAGCCGCCCATGTCAGCCTTTGGGAAATTATTATCTTTTTTTTTCAGCTCGCAATACATAAGAATTTACTAAACGCAAAAATGAAAAAATCCATGGACTTTTTTTTTTTTTTTTTCTCCGTACAACTCCCGAAATATACTTCTAAAACGTCATCCATTCTGACCTGCATGTCCAACTAATTTGAATTTTCACTAAGGGATTGACTACTTGATGTTATGTATTTTTGAGATGCGAGCATCCAGACCACCAAACTATACACATCATTCTGATCTACATGCCCAACTAATTTTCATTTTTACTAAGGGATTGACTGGTACACAATCCCCTCACCAATAAATCTGTTTTTTCTTCGCATATGGATAAATCCGTAGATTTACTGGTCGGAGCGATGCCGCAGTGTTGGCAACTGTCCTGCTCTTGTGAAGCGAATGCCGATCGTTCCCGAGTGCTCACGAAAGGAGCCGACCGGCCCCAAGTGCTTCATCCCACAGACGGAAGTTTGGCTCACGACCGCAGAAGAACATTAACAAATTTTCTGGTATCATGAGGGCGATAATAATTGGTTCCAGTAACTCAGGTAAAACATTATTGCTAATGAATTTCATATACAAGAATTGGATCGATTACCTACGCTTATTTATACATATTCAGCAAATCACTCAACCAACCTCTTTATCAGGAATTGATCAATCGCTACCGTTCTGTTGATAATGAAGTAGGTCTGGAAATATGTTTTTCGTTCGCTAATTGCAAAGATATATTTTCAGTCGACGACTGTCATCCTGATTCATTAGTGGTTTTTTCATTATTGTCTTCTCGAGAAACAAATAGAAATTAAAAATTATTTCACAAGAGGGCGTCATAAAGATATATCGAGTATTAATTTGGCTCAGTACCACAACTTGGTTGACAGGCAGGTGATACGCAATAATGTCAATTTTGTGTTTATATTTCCGCAGGACAAATACTATTTGAAAAACATATACCTATAACCACTTCGTTGTTGGTGACATGACCATGACCGAATTTTCTAAGCTTGGAGTGCAGTGTTGGGAGAAGGACCACGAATTTGTAACAATTGATTTAACCAAGAACAAGAAGTGTGGAAAATACCAATTTCAGTTGAATGAACAACCAAACGAACACGATAAACGAACGTAAAAATAACGCTAAATCACGTTATTCCAACGATAAATGAACGACCCTCGAACGACCCTTGAACGTCAAAAGAACGCTAAATCACGTTATTTTAATGATAAATTAACGTTCCCAGGACAATAGCTCCACTCGTGGAAAAATTCGAGGTTGTATAGAATTCACTTTTATGGGTGTATGCAGTCGGATATAATGTGCTAACGTAATCGACTGGTAAACTCACGTAATCGACTGGTAAACTCACGTGCAATTTCTCTTTTGGCGTAACTAGTACTATATATTCACTCAATAGTATAGAATAATAATAAGAGAGAATGATCAAGATGGATAAACAAAAATTGATTACCAACGCTAAGGAGGCCGAGAAATTGGATATCCTTAAAAAAGAGTTAATTGCTAAGTTTAAACGCGAACAGAAGAAACATCAAAATCTTAACATTTACAGAAAAGAGGGATATGAACCTATAACAAGTGCTATAGAGAATCTCATTGAAAAGGGAGCAGCTAGTGATTTATAATCACTATAATATGTTTATAACCTATTACGAATGCTATTGAGAATCTAGAAAAAAAAGTTGAAACTCAGCTTGTACCTTTCCAAAGATCAATAGCTCATTTTAAAAATCAATATGGTGATTATGACCAAGTGGATGACGAGGAAAGTAGTGCAGAAGAATCTAACGAAACTATAAAATTTCCCCCGGGCACTCATCACAGTACATCTTTAAAAATGATATCAAATTAACCAAATGTTGAGGTTGAGCCAAATCCTGCAGCTGAGGCTTTAGAAAAATACCCTCAGGTGGATGAGAGTAAAATATACGATACACCCAGTGATAGAGCATCTAAACAAATGGAGTTGGGGAAAATCGCTACAAAGTTTCTACCAAGTGCCAGTGATAAATCATTTGCTCTTTATTATAATGATCAAAAAGCATCGTTCATGATTGGAAATACACCTGTTATGTTCAATAATAATCATATTACAGTAGGTACCCAAAGGTATATGGGCACTTCAGGTCTTTGGCGTTTGTACACTTGTGAGAAGGCTCCATTCGAACAGCACTACACACCGCAGGATTTAGAAATTTAGGAAAAAATACTTATAGATACAGAATCTATTTTCCAAGGAAATAACCAAATCCAAAAAACCAAAGTCTAGCAAAGGTGATAAATGGACATGTCTAGTTAAGCGTAAATGAAAAAAAAAAAAACAATGATAAGAACGAAACTGAACACGTTAGGTCAGGGGTGTTAGTTTAATGAAAATCCTATAGAATAGTGTTAAAGTTTGATGAAAATCCTATAGAATATAAATATATCGATAGTTTGAACGAACTGATTGTTCGACTTCATTACATATACAGTCAGGAAAAGGCTGGGAAAGTAGCCGTCCTCAATTTCTTCAATGATCGTCTCGAAGAGAAAATAGACTCTCCGAAAGGTACAGAATAATATTTAATCCGTTTCGTTTCAACAGTACCAACGAAATTTCTAAAAGGAGCCCAGGTAGGATCGGGTTTGTTCAATTCAATACTGAAAAAAATTCTCTTCGAGATCCATGCTCCAGGATATAATTTTCTGGGACCGGGGAAGAATTTGGACTCGCGTTTACAGAAACGACAAGTGGGTGTGAATAAACTCGATGAAGCCACGAAAAAACATGATATTTTCTATAGAGATAACCATAAAACCGAGGACAGAGACCTAGCTGACAAAGTTTTGGAGGATAAGTCATGGAGCCGATTAAAATCAAAAGATGCTGATTTGAAAGAGAGTGTTTGGCCATTAGCTACAGGTTCTGCGATGAATCTAAAACAAACATTTGGGATGGGGATTGAACCACAACTTAAATTTTAATAATATAATAAGAAGACGTTTCGAATACCTATTGGAAAAACAACATTAATAACTCAATGAATTGTTCATTGACTTCTGGCCAACGAGCCAAGATCCGAATGGCATACAAACAAGGAAATGGGGTTATCATACGATTGAGTAAAGAGCAATTGTTACAATGCAATGGTGAAGAAGTCTTTATCAGTCTAACAGAAGAAAAACTTAATAAAATTACTGAATCTCGAGTAAAAGGGAAAGGATGCCGCTTGCTATTGTTAAATTAACAGTTACAAGAAAATTATGAAGGAGGGTATTTGTCACTCATATTTGCAGGATTTAGTCCTTAAATCATTCATTCAGTCTTAATGAAGTCCAAGAACAAATTCTCAAAATTATTCACTTTATAGGTATTCGTGCAGGTAGCCATTAGTTCGTACTGAATACTGGTGTGAAGGTGGAAGGATGTTCATTTTGTAGCACCTGATGAGGCCTATGCAAGGGCGAAACTAGTTGTGAACAATAAACACATAAAAAGGAAGAAGCCGTGATCCTTCCACCCTCACACCAGTATTCAGTTATTCACTTTATAATTCCCTTTACCAACGTATAATGTTTGATGATCGTCATACTCACCAGTTTCAGGTTCGTAATTGTGAAAGTTAACTTGAATGGGTTCGGAAACATTTAGAACGTAATTTCCACCATAAAATCCTGTCAAACCAAGTAAATATTCCTTATTTTCATCTAGATGAATGGATTGTTCTAATCGCAACCACAAATTAGAACCTCTGCCAGTTATTTCGAAGAGCGTCATGATTTTTGTATAATCGTTACTCTTATGAACACTTTTCTCTTGTCTATCGTCTTATTTTAAAAAAAAGTTCCTAAGTTTCACAGAATCGAACAGTTGCAGGTTCTTTTTATGACAAGGGGAGAGGTGGATTCGGTTATGGGCTAGCGGGGTGTGGGTTGAGAACAGTTCTATCAATGCTCGATTTCGAGACTGCCTTGATGTTACATCGGCTGAGGAATCTGCTGATTCTGCGTTCCTCTCCGCTCTACACCTACGCGTTCTGATACCTACACGAGAGGGAGTTGTGTTTTCTAATCAACGCAGTCCTCAGTTTTTTGTTTAAATCATCAAGAATTTCACAATCGATCGATCCAGGTCTCGGTGGTAAATAGCAACAGAACCCACCACTAAATACCATAAGTCTCTCACCATATTTTGTTTGAATTTTCTTCAGTTTTACAAAACTATATCATTTACAAAATTCTAGTTCAGAATACTTTTTCAACTCATTAAACTTCTCCTGATTGGATTTACCAAGGGTGTTGGTTACATTCAATGAGGAAAACATTTTGAACGGTTTCTCAGCAATCAGCTCTTTGTCTTTCTTATTATAGTGTTGACAATTCAGCAAACAACTTCACCTTTTTAAAATTTCATGTTGGTATAACTACTTACCAGCTCGAAACTATAAAAACCTACACAGACAGCTGACATAAACCGTCATTCAGATCTATGCACTACACATTGACCCAGAACCTTCATGAGGCGGCTGTGTAGTACGTTTTGACAATATAGTACATCTGTAGGTTCTATGTAGTAATTCGGGCCAGGTCCCCCAAAGAGTATACCTACTACTCACCAATCTAATGTTATTTGATGTAGAAACACTGCTGTAAGTTTCATTTAAATTAATTCAAACACGTGGTAGCAGCATTAGTTTTGTGAATGCCAAATGTAGCTATTTTTTACCTTTTCGATTTTTCTCGAAGCTCCAAGGGCCCATTTTGTCGAACGGAAAAATACATGTGGACTAATTTTTGATATAGGAACTTCAGTAAATATTTCATTGAGATCGGCGCCGGACTTACTGCACACTCCCCTCGTTAGTGCTACCACAAGATGTACCAAGTACCACTAAGAAAAGAGTATACCACAGATTTTCTGTTGAATTATCTCTGTATTCCTTTCACTATTCTTTCATCATTTTTTCTATCCTAGTTGCAGATTTTATCAATATTTTTTCTTGTATTCCATTCTTTGCTTTTATTACTACTCGTATTTTTCATGAGATTCAATTTGAATAGGGATATTTTACTCACTCCTACTGGATCAGGTTAGTAGGAATGGAAGAGTGATGATATGTCCTCGCAGATGACATGTCATCTATGAGGTGAAAAAAATTGAGGATTTTGACGCTACTTCAGTCAGCTGGTGGACACGAATCCAGATACTTAGGAATTTATCCAAAATTAGGATGTCTCCGTCATTGAACTCCGTGCATAGCATTAGTCTAATCAGTTATTGGATCAATATTTTAAAATGTATTGCTCAGTTTATGTTGTACATGAGTTGGTTGTCTTCAATATTAATGGGAGTTTGGATGGAACTCAAATTGTACATTTATTTTCAATTGTTAATGTGTGACGTAAATTGTTACTTGGGGGAACAACTAAATAAGACAACCGGGGTTAGGTGATGTTAATATAGAATAGTTAGCAGGATGAATTTCGTGTGATCATAGCTGGTCAAAAAATAGTATTGTTTTATATTAAAGAAAGAAAAAAGCCTACCAGCGGCAGTTTTGAGACTATATTGGCAAGTGGGTTGTGGATGCCAGTCACAGAAGTAGACTCAACCAGACCTTCCCACTGGACATAGAGGCCAGCTAAAGAAGAACACTTTTCTTGAGCTCGTGCTTTAATTGGTCCACCATTCTCCGTTGAGCAGAAGCTGTTGTACTGGGACCAGGTGAGAGGAACGCTTTCACTGTACCAGTCATGTGGCAAGGTCTCAATATGAGGCCACACAAGTAGTCCAGCAGCACACACACCCAGGAATATCTGTGCAAATAAAATAAAACCATTTAAATTTAGAAATTCTGAGTTTATTAAAAGCAAAACCCTAATTTGATGGATATGTAACGGCCCAAATATATTTGATATCTCGGACAGAGTTCAAACTCGTGTCCTTAGTACGCAGAAATTTCTCTCAAGTTCCAACCCCCCAATGGGTTGAGCTATAAGGCCGATTTAGCCAAACCTCTTCGACTGTGAGAGTTTTCCTTGATCATAACAGATACAAACGACTATGAGCATATTGAAAAGGGCAGTTGGGCAGATAAAACTAATGAAGGTACTTTTCTAAGACTCAAAAATTTCTTGATCATTTTCAATAATAAATCTTTGTAATCGACCCAGAAAAAAAGTGAGGAACGAGGTGCTTGCTGACACGATTCATTCATTAATGATGGAATTGTGGAATTATGAAAATCAACATTTATTTCAAATCCACTAGATAATTTATTTTTCATCTGTCATTAAAAACCATATCAACGAGACAAACTGACATCTGTTACCCAAATTACTCCTTTAGTATCCTTTAGCTATCGGACGATGATGACTAGAATATGAAATGTGGTTGAAACACGGTAAAGATTCTACATGCACCATGAAAACAGCGTCTACAGGATTTGGTAGCGAATCGTGGGAATTCAAAAATCTGTCTAGAAATACATGTTGAAAACTTTTCGAATGAGATCGACAAGTTCGAAACTTTCGTGTTTCGTCAGGTTGACATTGAATTCACCGCTAAATATTATAGGAATCGTTGAATAAACATCAAATCTCCAACGTCTTCGGAAAATTTATCGTATATTGTAACCATCTCTGGGCATTCACCGCAACATCGTATACACACAAGAGGATGGACCACTGATCAGCATAGAAGAGCATTCTAATGCCATATTAATAAATCTTTATGCAAAAATGAGCAGATTTCATCACTAAGTTGACATAATCTATATTTAGGTGCCCTATCATATTGGAATTGAAATAGTCCAATGTTAACTAAAATGATAAACTTACAATAGGTATTTAAGGCTGGAATCTATGAAAGAGAGGAAGATGGTGAGGGGGGATCGTACCCATGCATATGCTATCATAATTTTTATTGCATGGTGGTTCTTACAAAATTGTTATTAATCAATCAACACTGACCTGGATCCAACCAACTACTCTACCAGTTCTGGTAGGTCGTGTCCCCAAGTATAGGAGGAGAACCAGGCAGAAACAAGACATTGCCATTGTGACTGAAACAGGCAGCACAGTCTCGGTGGCCAGAAAAAATTTGAGCATGGCGATCATCGGTAACACCACTACAGTTAGTCCCGCCAATGGTACAAATAAGATTACCACTAACACTGCTAGGCAACTTCTTATCAGACCAAACTTGGTTGCACCTGTAATAATAAAGCAAAAGCAATCGCAACGGTTACCCTGATAATCTGGAAAGTGAGTTAAATGCGAATTGGGATTCATCATTGACACCGATTCCCATAAAATAAAATAAGAGGAACCATGCAATAGCTACCACTCAACAAAGAAAACCAAGTACCACTCTTTTGTTTATGCTTTTCATCTAAATATTAGCCTTGTAACCTGAGAGCTTGTGGTAGGATAGTGGAGACGATAAATTATTTAGCTAAATATTGATGTAGGTAACACCATATGGATTGTAGTGATTTATTTCAGCTTCAAGTGACACAAGGTTGACTACACAAAAAAAGTGAAAATACTCGAGAACAAAGAAGAAAAATCTTCTCAGAATTATTTTTGTCGCAAATTAGTTGGAGAATCGAATCCCAAAGTTTGGCTGAGACAATCTAAAACTTAACTAGGTACTTAAAAAACTTGATTTTATAAGGAGGTTTGTGCTATGGATCTCAAATCTGTTCAGGATGGAACTGTGTTCTGAGAAGGGAGAGGATCAGATTAGTTTGGAACTGTGTTTAGCTGAACAGATGGCAGAATTGTTCGTAGCACCACGTATCTAGTCAAAATATCTGCATTTGCACATAAACTGAAGCAAATGGAAGTTAAGGCCAATCATACCTGAAATATTTCCAAAAACGGCCATCATGTGCTTCAAAATGAGCTAAACTACGACTAGAGATTTTGTCCGATCTGAAAACGGCGTTGTACTCAGTAGAATCATGGAATTGGTTGTATATTCGATTTAAAATTTGTAGCAACACCTGCAGCAAGCCCCATCCATCGGTGTCGCTACAAGGCAGCCAATGAGCTGCCACGCTGACCACTAGGAGCAGGATGGTGCTAGCTCCGAGAAGGAGAGAAACTGCCATTAGCCCTTCCTGCTTCTTCCAAGACTGAAAGAAATTCAATCAGTCTATTTAACGCATATCCGATTTTCGTACTTATCCGAAAATATCGTATTCCGATTTTCGTAGAGCGGTTGATTAGAGAGCAGGTACAAATTCTCTGCCCTCAGGCCTGCTACCCGGTCAGGCATTCGGAAAGTCCAGTAACATGTTAATCTCCCATCCCAAAATCGGTACCACGGGCTGGGGGGAGCTCCAGGCTACCGGCACACTGGCACTATGACAAAGTGTCACCAGTCTGCCCCCCTCCCTGATGAGGTAGGATTCGTGGTGGCAGTGGTTGAGTACACCCCAGCCTTGGGACACCGGGCCCAGCGTGCTTAGGGGCAGAGAGCGCATCACTAGGGACTTGTAGCCTGGTAATGTGTCTCGGTATGTAAGTTTTGCTATAAACTTGGATACCAGCTAGAAGGTTCACCTCCAACTGCAGTGCCTTGGCTCGCAGGTAACTTGCAAGGAAAGCTCTGAGCAAGGGCTCCTGGACGGGGGAGAAGCGCAGTCCACAAGGGATAGGCTCTCCCAAGCAAAAGTCCCTCTTCTGTAAGAAGGGGGATCTCTTTTATATCCAATTTTCATATAGTAATTCTAGATATCTAGTGATTATCCCTATTGCCATCCAGGACTGATCCTCCTACTTATGGTCTACAGTTTAAACTGTAAAGTTACATTTGATAACTCCCTTTCATGGTTAGTTAGAATTCCCGTAATATTCTCTGGGGCAATGCAATTACTTCATTGAATAAACCAGTAAGAATATTGGCCTTAAATCTGTAAACCTTTTATTCCTCCGACTCCCTAAGATCAGAGCAATATTATATATAACTAGCCGCTCCGGCTCGCTACGCTCGCCTCCACGTCCAGCCGGGGGGCAAGCCCCCCGGACCCCCCATTCAATTGCTCGCTTCGCTCGCAAAGTGTGGCATATAGGGAATGTTGCTCGCTTCGCTCGCAAACGATAGATCCCTAAGGGTAGGTTTAACTTCTGTAAGGGATGCTGCTCGCTTCGCTCGTTTGAGGAAGTTATACTGCCCACCCAACTTGGCAGACGTTTTTTTCTGTTGGAAATTCTTACAAACAAATTAAATCTTATGAAACTACGTGGAACCACAAAAAGTTTAGATGGAACCTCGCAAACGATAGATCCCTAAGGGTAGGTTTAACTTCTGTAAGGGATGCTGCTCGCTTCGCTCGCTTGAGGAAGTTATACTGCCCACCCAACTTGGCAGACGTTTTTTTCTGTTGGAAATTCTTATAAACAAATTAAATCTTATGAAACTACGTGGAACCACAAAAAGTTTATTCGGGGATGTTGCTCGCTTCGCTCGCAAGGTATTGCTGTATATTTGTAGGAAAAAATCCGAATTTATTCTGTTGACATGACTCTCGCTTCGCTCGCAAGGTATACCTGTATACCCTTCAAGACGTAAGTGTGTGTACCTGCTCGCAACCCGTTCCCGTCAGGTGCAAGCCCCGCCTCATCGAACCCCTGACTTCGTAGAGCCTTCTCGCGAACACGGCAAAATTAATTTCTGATGTTAAACGCTTCTTCTCGCTTCCGCTCGCGATTTGACCGACTTAACGTCACTTTTTTCGATATCCGATTTCGGATTCAGATTCGGCGGACCCAAAACTGTATTTCGCCCGCGAAAACCGTTCCGAAAAACGTACCTTTATGGGGTATATTTTAATCGGAAAAAACCAAGTTTTTCGGCGGACTTTTCGAGAAAACGGGTCCGTACTCTCGCATTTTTTTAACGCATTTCCCGATACTTTTTTCGCGATCCGATCGCGCCGTCGTCTTCCTCGTAGGAAAACCTACGAAACCCGTATTTTTCCGGAATTGTCAACGGCCGTTTAGAGGGGTAGGGGAAGCGGGGAAGTCCAAAAAGCGCACATTAATTATTACTTCGACCCCCCTCCCGCCCTACGGCCCATGGTTCGGGTGGGATTAGAAAATTTTAAATTCGCTTATACACCCTATCGGAAAATCCCAAAAAGATCCCCCCACTCGTAGATCCGGCCCACTCAGCCGTTTGGCCGTGCATAGACACGACAGACAGACAGACGGAGTTTCATTCTTATTAATAATAGAGATTTAGGTGATATTGAAGCACAATGAGCCTACGACCCACTACAAGCCACCCAGCCACCTTCCCAAAATAAAACCAACATAACAAGAAACCCAGTAAATCAAACTAATACCTATAAAAGAATATAAGACAAGAAAAAACTCCCAGCCCAACAAAATAAAAACCGTTCAATATAAAACAAAGACACTGCAGCACTGCCAGCAATTAAAAAAAAAAAAAAAAAAAACCTTAACAACCTAGAACCAGAGACTACAAGATTCTTCTATATGCGTTTGCGTGTAAATTAAGATTAAAGTCAAGTAACACACCTAAACCTTACCGAACTGCTAACAAAACTACGACAGAGCGCAAATCGTGAGCCTTAATTGCAAACCCAATTAGCCCATTCAGTCCGGATGACTTCTTAAGAAGTCAAGGTAGAGTCTTGCCCAGCCAAGAAGCCATGGCGTTCTCCCATCCCCACGTGATTCAAACTCGTCGTCAGGGGTGGAGGGGGGCTGAAGGTCCCTTGTCTGGTGGTTTTCTCGTTCAGTGACCTTCAAGAAACCGTAATGTGTTGTTCGTTTGGGGTTCGGCCATTTTTCAACGTGTCTACAGAGCCGGTAACACGCCACTAGAGGTAACGGTAGACGCCGTTGTTGCTCGGCTGCTGAGCTGGACCTCTTCAAGAGCGCAGGGTTGAATGGGTTAGGAGACGATATAATCGACGTTAAAAACAAAAAGAAACCTTGACAGTCTTGACAGGACCTCACAGAACGACCCCTACCACGGTAGCCAGTCGATGAAGCATCCAAAAAGCTCTTCGAACAATCCTATCAATCAGTATCCAATCCGGGCGTCAATAATGACAGACAAAAAGATCACAACGTGCCAAAAATGTGGGCACCTGCTCTCAGAGAATCAACACGCAGCCCCTATTTACTGTATAGAGTGTAAGAAATACATAAGACGAACAATGCGTGCTATATACCAATGAAGACTTCCGCCAATTAGATGCGGTAAATAGAAGCTTAAGCAAATGTACAATGCAAAACGGAAATAGAAAAACCGCCCCTTGAACCTCAAAATCCAATAGACAATCATAGGAAATGCTTAGAGATAAGACAAGACGAGATGCTTCTAAACAATCCAAGAACGAACAAATAGCAATCTAGCACACATGATTCAAACAATGAACAAACAGACACAAGATAGCATGCAACATTAACGGAAATAACAAAACAAATGCCAACAACAACACAGGTTCCATATACTAGCACAATACCAAACGACGTTCCGGAAAAACCAAAAAAGAAACCGGCAACGCCAACGGACGATACGATCTCAGCCTTTATGGAACAACATTACCTAATTAAACGAAAAGCTAACTGAAAATATCCTGCAATTACACTCGCGCAACCAGACGCCAATGCACAGACAAAACGATCGAATGAAACTTCCAAAGCTAGTAGAAAATGAAATTGAACGGTTAACGTGGATATCAACGAACCTGACTCAATAGTGCGATTTCTAATAGCATTTGGACGACTAAACAACGTAGCCCCCCCAATACATGGAAATAATATTGAGAAAAATAATAATGTTGCCCAAATATCAATACCTCAAGAACAATTTTTTAGAACAACAAGGCGATGCTTGCCGCTAATAACCCTTCCGGTTGAGACGAGGCTTAAATTCTTTAAAAAAAAAAACTAGGTGATGAGGCGCTGACATATGAGACATTGCGTGATAAACTGACAAGCGAATTACTACCAACCCTAACGCGGACAATTATGATAATTAAATGTATACAACGCCTACAGGGTGATCGCGAAAGCTTCCGGAGTTACGCTGAAAGAATATACAGGGCAAACCGAAAATTAAAAGTAATGATCGAGCCAACACTCAACGAAACCATACTATACAGAGCAAACGACTCAAAAAGAATATTATTTAGTTTCCAGAACGTCCCCAGAACAGAACAGGCCATGAAAGATAACAAAATTAGAATAAAAAATTAAACAAACGGAAGATTGCAACGCAAAGTAAAACCCCCCCAAACACCGTCGACATTCAAAACAAATAACAATTTAATTAACCAGACGAGCAAACCAATGGGAGCCATACCCAAACAAACAAATCGGTAAAATATTACAAACGAAATTGGCCACAAACCTCATCCAATTGGAACAGAACACCAAATTATAATCCGAACTATGGACCCGTGAAACAAACCTACCAATCCAATTATAATTTAAAAAAAAAAAAAAAAAAATCAGTTACACGGATATGGTGAAAACACCTAGTAACGAACGGTGAGCACGGTCATTCATTGAGCCCACCAAGAAAAACTAATTCAACCCCAAATTACAATATATAGAATTTTTACAACAAACCAAAACATAACTGGTGGAGTTTGGTGGAAACCGCAACCATTAATAACTGTACAAAAGACGAGACGGAGATCGAGCGATAGAGACTCAAATTCATCATAAGTCGAAAAATTCTGAAAACCGCAACGACTGTTAAATCGGGGGGAATTCAACAGCCACAAACCGAAATTAAAACCCCCTCAACAATTCCAATTCAATTCAATATTTGCCCCACTAACTGATATTACAAGAGTTGCATACTTGCCAATAACAATAGAGCATAAGCATGTGCATGGATTAATTGATACTGGAGCGCTTGTGACAGCAATCAGTCATTACTTCTACAACCAATATTTAAATCCTAAACACACACCATTTATAAAATGTGAAACAACCATGTTAATTACAGGAAATAAAACAATGGTCACCACACACTTTACAACAAATTTAAAGATAAAAATAAATTAACGCTCGTGGACATATAGCTTCTACGTGATAACAATCTTAGCTCAAGCATTATATTAGGAATAGATTTCCTCACGAAAGCACAAATCGTGTAAGATATCGAGGAATAGGATATACTCGTATAATTCAACAGTTTTCAAAATAAAAATTTGATGATCAAAACTGTCGTAATATTGTCTCAAAGTTCCCCCTTTGGTTTTCTAGGAGCCGCCCTCATCCCTTGAGCTGCTTTCTATTCTGAGAAACTCGTCCCCATCCGTCTGCAGGTCATGATCACCTGAAAGGACCTAATTTTTTCCGAGGGGGCTAAGCATAGGTCATCCTGCTACTTTGTCTACTTCGAGGGAATGCATAGTGAGCCAGATTCAACATCTGGCGCACAGGTGTCCGCAAATCCTTGTAACAAGGTTAATTTCAAACTAAAAACCAAAGAATTTGACAGCTTAAAAAAAGCAATGGTCTGTAGTTTACCTAAAGATTTTTCATATTTGATGACATTTTAATTAACTTATTGGTGGTAACAAGAATAGCTTGGTACAGAATGACAAAACAACAAATAAATATTCAAGTTACCGTTGGATACAATCACAGCCATGTGCCACCATGATAGTGAGATGAGGTGAGGAACCAATGAAATGTAGATGCCCTTCCACCTATCTCGTGAAGCCATTTTGATTAGCAATCCAGGCATCATAAGGAAAAATATAACCTTAAAGTTCAAACAGAACTCAATACCGTTGCCTGAGAAAATAAAATAAATGCTATTAATTTCAAAGGGATCATAATTCAAATTTATTTTTAAAAATATAGGAAAATTAGGAACGAAAAATATCAACAGATAATTTACAAACATACCGACAACGTAAGAAGCAAAATTAGGAACTCTAACGTCCATAAAACGCCAGCTTGTAGACACCACATCATCAGTCTCATAAGGGTATCTCGCTAGCATACCCACACCAAAAGATACCAGTGCCAGGTAGTCCAATTTTCCTTTGTACCACTGAAAATCGGAAACAATAATTAATTTTTTAACACAGTATGTGTTTTAGCCTTGGCATCTCTCACTACTTGATATATCTCTCCATTTTTGTGAAATAGTTTCTGGTGACTGCCCAATATTGGCATTTCGAACAGTGAGGCACAAGTTTCGGTTATTTTCATTTAATCTTCAACAAGCAAAACTTTGTGACATCATATAGAATAAAACAAACACCCAGGTTTGGAAACACACCTTCATTTCAATTGAGTGAAATTTAGCAATTTGGATTGATGGCATAATGTTTGAGAAGAAGGAAAAAATTAACGTGCAAATTGCACGTTTTACTTCATTACTTTATTACGCGCAAAACTTACTACCCTGATTGTAATTGGTGACCCAAAGGGTAAAGATGAAATTGATAGTGGAACGTATAGTGATAATCTAAATAGACCAAGAAAATATCGTCAACACTAAACGAATCGATTTGGAGTTTTCAAATTGAATGGTTTGATAAGTTACCCCAAACACAGCTCACATTACAAACCTTAAGTAATTAGCTAAGATATAATAAGGGGTGGCTCACGGGAACAGGGCGACTTTCAACAAAAAATCATAACAATTCGAATATTCATTTAAAAACGTATTGATTATAAAAACACTTGGTAGAAGTAGGCATTTAAGAAAACATCTACAAGACTGGCAAACATGGTACGACGAGATATCGCTGATGAAAGGATTACCACCATTGCATCCAGCCGAATATCAGTCGTCAGACTTGGTTTTCTGGTTGGAAACTGTCGCGGAGGCGTCTCATTCAGCTCTTCAGACTGCGAACGGGACTTGGGAACAATAGAAGGACCCTATATCTATATGACTGTGCGGAGGATCAACTATGTACCCATTGCAACGTTCTGGGGGACATGGAACACATTTTGGTGGAGTACACTTTATATCAGTCGCTCCGACTTATTATATTGGGAGACCTCTTCGAAGAACAATCTATAACTTCCGTTCTCCGTAGACAACAATTATGTGACACTTTAAAAATTCTTAACTTTCTTGAACAGTCGAAAATAGTGTTGTGAAATATTTAACTATATGTTGATCTGTAACAAATTATGAATTGATGTAAATGATGGCAAATGGGTCTTGCACTTCAGCCAAATAAAAAAAAAAAAAAAAAAAAAACAAAAAAAAAAAAAACAAGTAGTCCTCTTCAACTTGTTTCCCGGCAAGCTCATATCGAGATTTGTTGTTGTTCCGGGACCCCCGATCTGTCTAGCTTTGATTTCTTCGTGGTATTTCCTGAAATCACTTGTTGAAGACAAATTGAAGTGGAACTACAAGGGGTGGAGGGAAGTTTCCTCCAACGATTTCAACATTGCATTGATGAAAATGCACACCATTATCAGATGTAATTTTTTATACATGATCTGTCTTAAATGCTCACTTATACCAAGTGTTTTTATAATCAATAAATTTATAAATATTCGAATTTTTATGATTTTTTATCCTGATTCCATGAGTATACTGCTTTCCGTCAATTTTAAACCATGCACCATCACTATAAAAATTTACAACCAGACTTACTGAGAAGTTGTAGAGTATGAGAAGTGATGCTATGATGGAGACAACTGTAAGCTCTGACGATGGGATATTATAGTGAGAGACGAATGGAGTAAGGAGGATGTTGGCAATAAGAGAGAAGAGAAACACAAAGCAAGGATAAATGTTATTAGTACAGTGGGTCCACTGTGCTTGCTCTGCATTAACACCTGGTCCTCCCCAGGCAACCAAAAGATTTGACCATCTGGAACACAGGGAGATACATAGAATGTATACCTTGGCTAAAGGGACATAAAACACCACAAATTTTAGCTGTGGAGAGAAAATGATAGTCTATGATCCCAATGGGGCTCCGAACATGAGAAGCTCGGGATAGAGCGCAGCACGTAAACAATTACCTTACCAATTTGACATACTTTTTTTGCCTGTAAGAGCAATCGTGACGGACACAAGATTTTTTGTTGTTTTATCGGTTTTTTGTTTGTTTGTGAAATTCTTCATTATAATAATTAATTTAATCATAATTCTCATTTTTGACCAGTATTAATGAGATTGATGGTGACAGGAAAGAATTATAGAGCAAAAATGGGAGACACAAGATATCAACAAGGGGAAGTCATGTCAACCACCATGTTCCTTAGGTCGCCCCTTACCGCTCCAAGAAGTGGACCTTGTTAGTTCGGAGCCCGATTCGCCAAGCTTACGATCATATGATCAAAAACCTTGATATTCTCATAGGAGATGGTAAACAAATCTCAATGTGAAATGAATGATATAATAAAATAACATTTCATCCACCGTACTAAATAACGTTGTGCCCCTAACAAGGAGCACAAATATTAACCATATATTAAAATTCAAGATCGGTCAATGTACAATTGCAGATCAACTTCCCCTCTTGGCTCAGGAGTCGAATATTGCTCTATCATATAAATTGATTTTACATAAATATGTTTGAAGTCATTAGGTATGGCTTATGATTATAACTCACTGTTTAAGCTGATCAAACTCCCATTTTTTTGTGAGGATTTGACAAGTGGTGATAACCATAACAGCCAATGCAGCGTAGAACAAAAATGACGGTATGGCTTCAATAATTCCGTCAAACCCAAGGAATGAGTAGACCGAGAGGATGACTAATGTTTGGAAAACTGCTGTATTTAGAGGCAGAAATGATCTTATTGGTCGCCGCCCTGTAACCAACGCGCCAAATAGTTAATTTATGTGGCCATTACGTCCCAAATAAAATATTTCCTAAGATGGGGTTTATTTTTAAGTGTCCATACCTAATCAGAAAAACAATTTTTTCAACTTAGTTGAAATAATATATTTGAATTATCTTAAGTGTTAATCACAGATTCATCAAAACGTATATACATATTTACACTACAGTTAATTGGATCAATTCTGACAATGATAGCTCATATATAAGACCTAGACTAGTTCTAGTTTTAGCATTATGTGAAAATTATCTAATCTAGGTAGGCTTCTTAGTGGGACTTGTAATAAGCAACAGTGAGACAAGTTGGCAGGAAATAGGACATAAAGATATAGAAGATCTTGTTTGAGGCTGCTTTTGGCGATAGTTGTAAAAGATGGACGAGAAATATGACAGAAACCGTCTGCCAGAGAATAATAATCTCTAACTGCACAAAGGGGTATGCCGGTGGGTCGGAACTTTGAAATGTTGACCTTGAATTGAGATTCAGCGCCCTTGAAAATCCCTAACCACCAATTTTCGAGCAAAAATCCTTCTAAGGCCAATAACAAATGCAAATGAAAAAAGGACAACCAATAAGTATGGTGGAGCCATATCACAGTGACAACCTCTATGTCACCTATTCCTGGAAAATAAAAGGAGAGTATTGGGACAGCATGACGTTGAGCTGTTTTCAGAAGGATCCGTTAATAGCGCTGGCATATCCATTCTTACAGAACGACTTGAAACAGTTTCTTGTCCCCTATCAGTCACGGGTATGAGAGGAACTATAGGTGATATTTTCAAGACTTTGACACTAGCGCATTCTTACATCAAGGCACGGCCTTATGCTCGACCTTATTGTCAGGGTAATTACAGTGTAGTGTGATGGTGACGAGTAAACTATGCGAATCAGCTCCATTCCGTCACCCGAGCCATCTTACAGTTCATTGTTTAGTTCCTTGTTCAGTACTCCTTATCATGCCAGGTAATAAACTTTATGCGAATTACATTAACCTCTTGTCTGGCGATGATCTGAAACGTTATGAACGCAAGATTAGTGTGTTCAAGATACCAATGAAATGTGTGTTGGGGAGTTTACAAGCAATGCAGTGTTAGAGGTTCCATACATCAGCCGCCAAAATGTTGTGGATTATCTAGTTTTCAGAACTATTCTTTGAATCAATTAAGAAACTAAAAATCTTTAGCATCCTGTGAAAGTGGTCGTATGAAAGGACATGCCATGCGATGAGAGCTCAGTCAGTCGGGAATATGAGGTAGGTACCTATCGCCTTTGGAAAGGTAAGTAGGTGCCTAGAGAAGTAGATATATCTACCCACTTTCCGTATATTATTACTTGTTGTTTATGTACTTCCAGAGAAAAAAACCAAAGTAGAAACCAAAATAACTTTTTTTTCCCCACTTTTTTTTGGGTAACCACCACTGACCATGCAATCTGTCTTTACACAGAGTTCAGGTCATTGTCTCTGTCCACTAAAAAGGACAAGGCTTGCCTTTGCGCCACAAGGGCCTTGGATAAATAGCCCTGAGTGGTAGCCATGGTAACCACTGCTTTCCGTACAGCCAGACATACGACCCCTGAAACTACCTCATCCATTTTTAGAGGGGCGAGGGCGGGAAAGTGGATCCTGGGATCGAATTGTTCATCTACTCTCTAAAAAAAGGAATATTCTAAGCCTTTTCCCATCAGTGTTGACCAGGTCTGCACCAATTGCGGATAAATGAATACCTTGTCTGATACAGGTTGTTGGGATTTATGAATCAGATTTTGAAGTGAGGCCAGTAACTCACTCATCTTTGTATCCGACGTGTAAAGAAAGGGGCTATAGGTGACTCATCATCCGAGGAATCGTTCAGGTCAGAGATGAGTTGAGATTGTCGACTGAGTAGTGAATTCGGCATCTGGTCCGCTGTTTATGTTATTGCTTGAAATTGGATCAACAAGGAAAAGTTTTATTTCAAATTTAGGTGTTCTAAAAAGTTTGCTATCATTCATTACATCAGCTTCTAATGTCTGTATATTTTCATGTCCAATAAACATAGAGTAAAGATCGTGGAATTTAATAATACTTAAAATCAAATTTAAATAGAATCGCCCCCACACTGATTATCACACAAAATAAAGACTGATTATCACCTTCAACTCCCAAGGAAGGCAATGACTCCTTGGAAGTGGAATAAAATGAAATTCTACAATTAAGTAAGCACCAAAATATAATAAATCTTCACAGATACATCGAAACCCTATGGTGAGTTGAGTAACAAAATGAAGACCCTTCACAATCACCTGAGAAGGTAGCCGATTTGGTACCAATTATAATCATTATTGACACTCGACGCTACCACCCATATAAAGAAATCAAGGGGGCGCAAATGCTAATCGCTAACACCGTATACCATTCGAGAACCAAACACATAGATATCTGGATCCAATTTATAAAACAGACAGTGGATGACAAACTGATCGAAATTAAGTAACTCATGATTGATGAAATGCCTGATGATTTCTTAACGAAAACTTGGAGCAAAGGAAAGCTTGTGGTTCTGTACCAAGAAGTCAGGGTTGGATAAAGTTTTGCCTTGAGAGGTGTATTGGAGATTAAGTCAAGTTTAAACTTCATTATTATAACTAGCTGTGTCCACTCGCTTCGCTCGCTCCTCCAACACATGAATGTACACATCTCAGTGATCCATCAGATAAAATTCTGATCACTTGTGTCGGTAATCCCAAGGAAATACTATCTAAACTTATATCTGCCATACTCAGAGAGACTAAGTTCCAAATTTTAGAGTTCAAGTTTGATGTGAGCAAAATTAGGTAATAAGCTTTACAGATTAGAATGTATGTTCCTTAAGTTATATTTGAACTCTACTACACCCAGAGAGGTCTCGTTCCAACGTTTGGCATCTCAAATGGGTATACAGCAAAATTAGGTACAACACTCACTCTACTGATTAGAATGAATGGTTTCTTAAGTTCTAATTGAACTCTACCTCACCCAAAGAGGTACAGTTCCAACGTTCAGAATCTCAAATTGGATTGAAGCAAAATTAGGTACAATGCTCACTCTACTGATTGGGGGGGTTCTTTATCGATTATAAAGGTATATTATTGTAAATAATGAACCAAAACTGAAGTAACGAAATACTTGCCATTTTCCCGACAAAAAAACACCTTGGTAAGACATGACCAAGGCTGAGATCTTGATGCTATTAGCAGCCACTCCATTCAATTTGAATTAAAATATTAATGTTACAATTAATAGTGTTTTCTTTGTAGATAAAACGTCTAGCATACACCTGAACCAATACTCACCAATAGAATCAATAAAATATTCATACGAAGATTTCACAGCATTCAGGGGAGATAGGAGAGATGCCTGGAGGAACGTTTTTTGATTTTGCGATTTGTTTACCATCATCACTCTGTGGACAAGTGGTAGTTCACCCCTAGAGTGGTGACTAGCTGCAGACACCAACATGTCTTCAGTTAGCTTCTCTGGGCTAATACACACCCGCGAAACCCAATCTGAAAAATTACAGATACAATGATACGAGAAATATATTGGAACAGAAATTGAGTTAAACGACAAGGTAATACCGACTGTTAGTCAAATCAACAGGACAAAAATAAATAACAACGCTAATCTACAACAAGGTTTATTGAATATAAGCCAGTATAATCTGGCTGGATCTGTATTATTATCTTTTAATTTTGTTATTAAATATATATATATATATATATATATATATATATATATATATATATTTATGTGTGTGTGTGTGTGTGTGTGTGTGTGTGTGTGTGTGTGTGTGTGTTTGTGTTTGTGTTTTTTTTTTCTCTTTCCTCCTCACAGTAACCCTGCAAGAAGGGAATTTATTATTCAGCCTGCTCCCTGACAGATTACAGGTATTTAAATCATAATAAATTTACTAATTTAATAATTACAAAATAAGTACCTTAAAATAAAATAAATTCACTAAGTTCACTGGTAATTTAAGGTCTATTGTTCATTCACTGATTTTAAGTCAATTTGAAACTTTCGAACCTTTATACTATTAGAGAATATCAAGATCTATAGAATTAATGAAAATCAACACATCTTCTAGATGATTCGATATTAAAGTTTTCATTGGAATTAGCCACACATCACCTTACATTTCCTTTCCAAGTGCGCCCGCTGCTGTTCAAAATATGCGCAGTAAAATATTATGTGCACCCAGTCCTGCTCTTCCCCCGAACAAAGGCACAACGAATCCTCGCTAA
Organism: Adelphocoris suturalis; assembly: GCA_030762985.1. Lineage (NCBI taxonomy): Eukaryota > Metazoa > Arthropoda > Insecta > Hemiptera > Miridae > Adelphocoris > Adelphocoris suturalis. Next base: position 39,362,261 of record CM061040.1, on the reverse strand, counting down.
GATGAAACCGGTAGAGATATTCTCGGACCCTTCCATGCCCTGTCAGTAAGAGAGTCAGCCTCCAAGACAGAGGGAGATCGATTTGGAGCCTATCTTTGATCTTTGGGAAGAAAATCTTAGTTCGTCGACCATCTGCAGTGTCTTCCCACAAACGTTCCCACTGCTGAATGCTGTCTGCTCTGCAGTCTCTCTTGATCCTGGATTTAGGGATCCCTGCATAAGCAATAGGAAGATCCGTGTCCAATGCCGCCTGTTTTGCACAGGTATCAGCCTCCTCATTCCCGATTGTGCCAACATGCGCCCTGGTATACTTCAGTCCAGCCTTCCAGCCCTTCTCATCCCTAAGCTCTCGCAGTAGTTTTCTTATCCTCTCAATAGTAGGGAGATAATTGCCATGGTCTGTCATCATGGCCAGACACACCTGGCTATCAGTATAAACGACCACTCTGCGATCCGGAGTTAGCATTGTTTGTTGTGCGTGCGTGCGTGTGTGTGTGTGTGTGTATTTAAATGGGTTACTTTTGCTTTTAGTAATAGTAAAACAAATCTGTCGTCACTAGCAAGTCAAGTACCCGGGGGCGAGTGCTTTCAATGCAAAGACACCATCATCAGGCCGTCAAAACAGTACTGTTTTTTGAAAATTCGGAATTGATTTGTTATCCAACCTATGAAGCTAAAATCTTAAATTGAGAAACGTTATAACTTCTAGAAACGAATCAAGAAATCTAGAGCCCCCCAGATCAGCTGAGTTAGTTGCAGCGCTAAGCTCTTTGCTATTCTAGGCTAAAGTAGCGGCGGATCTAATTTCTTTGCTATTCAACCTATGAAGCTGAAATTTGAAATCGAGAACCCTTGGTGGCGTCTAGAAACGAATCATGAAGTCTAGAGCTCCCCACATCAGCTGAGTGAAACCCGGAGTTAAGTTCTTAGCTATTCAACCTAAGAAGATGAAATTCGGAATCGAGGCCCTTGGGGTGTCTAAAAACGAATCAACAAGTCTAGAGCTCCCCCAGATCAGCTGGGTGGCTCCCAGATTTGATGAAACCGTCAGGAAATGTGCGAGTTAAGCTGTAGATGGTTCCCTATCAGTTTCACTGCCCACAATTATGCTTCTTTGCCTGAGCAGACATAAAATGAGTCAAAATCGTATCAAAATTAGTTGCAGCGCATACGCACGAATGTGAAATTCTTGTAACCGCTACATTTTTCTATGGATTTACTTATATGGAATTTTCTGAGTGTGATTCTGGCTAAGGATAATAGTTTTCACTGCACATGCGCAAACGTAAAATCCATCAAGCATAATTTTCTCAAATGTCGATTTGATCACACCATATGAGTTTTATCATGATCGTATCATTAGCAGCTGCTGCGCATGCTCGAAACTCTTTACTATAGTTACTCTCTATAAAACATTTCAATGTTACATATAGACACACATTCCATTTTAAATATATACTTGCAATTTACAGATACGAGTAAGCTATGTGCCACACCCAACTTGGCAAATGTTTTTATTTTATTTATTTATTTTTTATTACTAACTACGTTTCTTACATCTGTTAATGTAATTGTGATACATAATCATATGATAAATATCCATTGTTGTACATATTATTTATAAATCCTACTTTTTACCCCTTATATTTATGTAAATCTCAATTGTAAATGTTAGTATTGACAAATTAATGTCATCTCAATGTCGAAGACCTGTATTACCCACCTCGATTAATATAAATGCTGTTGTTAACGATATAACTTCTCCAAACTTCAATGAAATAGACATTCATGGACCCCACAAAGAGAAGATCTAGTGCTCGTCGATGGTCACAGATCTTTTTTGCCCCTATGATGTAGGTACCTAATCTTGATATTTCAGGACAACGTAAAAAGTGGAATTTGAGGGAAAATTTTGATTTCAGTGAAAAAAACTACAATACCTTGACAGAAGTTTTTAGAATGACTTGACCCAAGTTCCTATACCACAATCATGATAGACGTAAACTTAGCACTCACAAATTAATCGTCATCCTAAAACACATAAACGTAAACAAAAAATAAGTTGTTAAAACTTGGGTACCAGGATCCTACATTTGCCTATTTAGAATTCCAAATTTTGGGTAATAAAATTTCAAAAGTGATAAATGAAATAAACTGGTTAGCAGGTAATACATGGTACGTTGTACAGTTCCCTAGTATCAACAGAATTTTTCGGGTAACCTATTGGAACAAATCACTCCAAATTATTACACGAGTGTTTATTATTTCTGTGCTGACTGTGCCTGCCTGCTTCGCCAAGACATGGCTGTAGCACATAATTTTAGATTAATTGTATCAATACTGCTAGGGAAATACTACCTCCAGTACAGGAAATACTATCTACCACACTCAGAGAGGTTCCTACCCAGAGAGGCCTCGTTCAAAAAGTAGTATAGGTACACCTGAAAAGCTGAATAGGAACAGGAGTAATAGGAATAGGAGGAAAATTAGCTACAGCCCGCTCAGCTGATTAGAATTGTTTCTCAAATAGTAATATTTATACTCTACCATACCCAAAAACGTCCCGTTCCAATTTTTAACATCTTAAGCTCGATTGGAATAAATTAGGTACCTATAGATTTTTCTCTGCAGAGCTAGAGAGATCTTGTTCAAAAGTTCAGCATCTCAAGTTGAATAAGAGCCAAATTAGCTTCAGAGTACACTTTGCTGATTAGAGTGATTCTGCAAATCGAAATTATACACTACCACACCCAGAGCGGAGGAGCCCCGTTCCAAAGTTTAGCGTCTCAAGTGGAGTAGGAACATAGTCAGTTATTTATATAGGTATTGAAGAAACCCCCGCTCGCTTCTCATGCATGTCCTATTGCATACCCACCATCATTAATACCTATTATTGGGACAAAAAATCCTTAATGCTTCCAGAAAAATAAACAGTTTAGAACTTTTTTTGTATGACCCAACAGTCCCAAAAAGGCTTCAATTCAAATTTCAACTACAAGTTTCAACTGGTACCTAATTTATTCACCAACCAAGTGTCCCCTCAATGTAACTTAGACGACCTTAGTTACGTTAAAACTATTCCCGACCAATATTGCTTCATTTAATAAGGCGTTTTGAATATATATTTTTAAAGAGCTATCTTTACGAATAAAAAGTGCTCGGCTCAACCCACCAAAATCGTTTTGGTATCGTTGACTTTGTTATTGAAAGTTCATTAAGCATGAACCCACCCCATCCACATTTGACGCGAAAAGTTCAATTCTTCAGCATTTTCGGTGAAATTTTCTATTTTTACTTATCTTCAAGCTGCACCCTCTGCCAGTTTACCGGATAACTAGTGGACGGAGCGTAAAATAAATAAGTTCATCGTGTTCAGAATTACGAAGTTGTTTACCCAGGTGACGTCGTTAGGGGAAACCGAGTAAGTAGAGGAGTAAGTCTAGAGGATTGCAAAATGTAAAGGAGTAAGTCTAGAGGATTATAAAATAGTCTAATTATTATTCCGGAACTTGCTCGTCAATTAGCGCCCACCAGCATAGGAATGAGTGCAAATGTTTGGACATTTAGAGCAGACCATTGATCCCTGGCTAATTATAAAACAAAATATATGACACATTATGTACATATAACTTCATAGATGGATGCACCTACCAACTGAATGAAGATTAACAAATTAAAATAAAGAAGACCCACCAAAGTTAGTAACGAAAAATACCCACAATGAACTCTATTTTGTGAAAACAATTCCATTGAAATTATATCAGCTGGTCGATAGTGTAACCGCCCAAAAATATTTGATACCTCGACAGGAGTTCGAACTCGCGTCGTCACAACTACGAGAGATTACAGGAAATTCCTCGGAGTTGCGACACTCTAACGATCAGAGCTATAAGGCCAGGGTGACCAAACCTCTTCGACTGTGAGAGTTATTTTCCTGGAGCTTAACGTTTCCCCAGAGTCAAATGCCAGCCGTCTCGGCTGGTTTGGGGTTGGACGAATGACGAAGTGTAACTGCAGGCCGCTGGCTCAGCAGATGCTCGCAGGAACAAGTCAGCAGTCGAGCGAGGTCATTGTCACGGTGTGTTTTGACTCAAGTGAGTGAGGAAATGAAAGGCATAACAACAGGAAATGTGATGTTTACAGTCTTCTGGCTCGAGAGGGATTTAATTAATTATTGTTTCGTATGATATTCGGATCCTATTTCGACTGGGCCACTGTAACGGGCTAAAAATATTTGATACCTCGACAGGAGTTCGAACTCGCTTCGACTGTGAGAGTTATTTTCCTGGAGCGTAACAATAGTCATAGTTTATAGGGGATTAGCCGATTACCTGTGCTTTGCACAGACCCACCTGTTTGGGTTAGTCGGTGCATAGACTGCTGAAATAACCATATCCAGACTGTGTTCGTAACTACGGAAGTTGCATGACCAATTACAGCATACAAGTAGCAAAATCAGGCCTGGACAGATCAGGAAACAGCCCATAATTTCAATCAGATCTTATTGCCCCTGAGTCACCCTTTCAAATTTAATCTTCCTAGGGTGAACAGGAGAGTCAATCAGCTGATCAGAAAAGAGAACACCATTTCAATCGTTTCTTAATGACCCAGAGAGTCTCCCTATCAAATTTCAACTTCCTAGAGTGAACAGGAGAGAATTTAGCTCAATCAGCCTATTAGAAACCATAATAAAAGTTCAGGAACCAAACAAATCGGATGCGAAGGGTAGCGCCGTTCATGAAGTAAAAGGATGTTTTGGAGGTTCAGACCTAGCCTATATTGTGCGCCGGAACTTGCTGATCATTTTACGACCGCTCCTGTCAGAATCGGTCCAGCCGTTTAGCCATCTATTGGGAATATACATAGATAGATAGAAACAATCTTTGAATTTTGGTTCATTATTTCCAATTATGAACCTATGTAATCGACCAAAAAATTTTTTTGTCAAAACACCATGCAAATTATTTGGTTTACGTTTCAAAATACGTAGAATCCCAAAATCGAATTAAAAAACCTGTCCGTCCTGCAAATTATTACACAATGGTTTATTATTTATGTGTTAAGATATCCCTTCTACGCAGATCATTGGTCCACAATTATTGAACCCTGTATGTAATATATGATCAGAACCTCCGAGAAGGTTTCACACTTTTACAGTTCCAAGACCCCGCAATTTTACACTTCACAGCAAAAAGAAAAAAAAACGGGAAAATGGAGCGAAGTAATTTACGTTAGCGCATGCGCAGAATGGAGCCATCAGTTGAGAGAAATGAAATTGATAGGGTACAATCTGCACCCTAACCCACAAATTCTCAGAAAACGTAATCAAAATCTGATGAAAACTAGATCTTGTTCTCGGAGCACACTTTCGCTCATGCGCAGGAGCTAATAACGATGCAATCAGGTTGAAATTAACATGGAATAATTAAACCATTGTTCCCCAACTATGCACCAAATTTGAGCAGGATTGGACACGACTAGGGCGTAAAAAAATTATAATTGGAGGAATTTACGTTTGCGCATACGCAAAACGGGGTAATGATTTGAAAAGTACGGAATTAATAGTGGACCCCTACAGCCTAACCCGCACATTCCCTGAAAATTTCATCAAAATCAGATGACAACTGTTGAAATTAGGCTCGTTTACAAAGGAATACATATTTACGCATGCCCAATAGCTACTAATGATAGGATTTGTTGAAATTGTAAGGGAATGCTCAAATTAACATCTTTCACCTATCCTACAAATTAGAGCGAGATCGGGCAACGGGGGAATGAGAAAATGATGGTTAATGGAATTTACGTTTGCACATGTGCCGTGGGAAGTATTGATTTGGGAACAACGAAACTCAAAGGGGACCATCTTCACCCTAACCCGCGCATACCATGAAAATGTCATAAGAACCGGTTGAATATTGTGGAAACTAAGCTTGTTACAAGGGTTTGTGGACAGACACACACACACAGATAGAGAGAGAAAGACACGGAACGAAAGTTGTTCAGAATAGTCAAGGTAAAATGCGTGTGGAAATTTTACCACATTTATCACCTGTTTAAACAAAAAAAAGAAGCCACGCACTTTGATTTTAGTCGAGACCGAATGGTCAACGAATTTTGTGGGATGAAAAACGACGAAGTATCATATCCCTAGCAACGACTCGGTTGTAAGCGGAAATCATCACAATTATTGGCGCTACTTTCGTTGCACTCTCGTGGGACATTTTTCGGTAGTTAGGTCACGGCTAAAGCATATTCATGCTAAAAAAGAAGTCGTTTGATTTTAGTGGAGACCACAACTTTTAAATCTCTCGCAAGTGAAAACAACGCTTCTGCTACCTATAGGTAGACTTGGGAGCAATTTAAGAGATTAAATTTAGCATTTAGGTACCAATACTTCACTAGTAGGTACATCGCATGGACAATAGTTGATAAACTTGATTTCGCAACGTCATAATAAATTCCATTGGAACTATATCACCTGATAATTCCAATATTGGCATTATATCAGCTGATATTTACAAGGCAATTTTTATGGATTCCAGTATCACTATCTAGCAATATTTGATTGAATTTAAAGCTTGATCGTCTAATTCATAGATCCGCTAGCATCGCGTGATTTCTCAATCTTCTCGCTCTTAGAAATTTGAAGGTTTTTTTCGATGTTCAAGCCCTTAGGGAAAGCGAACTATTCAACGAACAGCGTTACGGGTGGTTTTAATCTATTCTTTGGGATTGAATTCATCATTGACAACCAAAATATTATAACTTTTCTTAGAAAGTTTTGAGATCTCGATTTTTTTAAATGTTCTGCCCTTTAATACAACCCTTTAGGGTTGATAAAAATTGATACCGAGCTTCTAGGACCATCAAGACCCCAAAAGTGATTTTTAACTAAAGTTGCATTTAGTTTGCTCTATTACTTTTGGAGAAAAGCCGCAAACGGCTGACAGACGGATTTTTTTAAATTCGATTTTCGGATTCTACGCATCTTGAAACGTAAACCAAAAAATGTTCAGGGGATTTAAAAAAAATTTCTTTTTTCTTGGTCGATTACAAAGGTTCATTATTGAAAATTATAAACCAAAAATCCGTCCGTAAGCCGTCCGCGGCTATCCTCCAAAAATACTAGACCAAACTATATGAAACTTGTGTTAAAAATCACATTTGGGGTCTACGTGGTCCTAGAAGCTCAGCATCAATATTTATCAACCCTAAAGGATTGTATTAAAGGGCTAAACATTTTAAAAAATCGAGATCTCGAAAAGTTTCTAGGTAACAGTTATAATTTTTAGCTTGTCAATGATAAATTTAATCCCAAAGAATCTATTAAAACCGCCCGAAAAACGCTGAACGTACGTTGAATAATTCGCTTTCCCTAAGGGCTTGAACATCGAAAAAACCTTTGAATTCCTAAGCGCGAGAAGATAGAGAAATCATGCGCTGCTAGCAGATCTACTGAATAGACGATTTACGTTTTAGACTATTCTGAACAACTTTCGTTCCATGTCTTTTTCTCTGTATCTCTGGGTGTGTATTTGTGTGAGTATGTTCGCAAATCCTTGTAACAAGCTTACTTTCCCCAATATTCAACCGGTTCTTATGAAATTTTCATGGTATGTGGGAGTTAGGGTGAAGAAGTGTGTTACACTGTTCCCTACATCCAATGATGCTAGCAATGATTTTCATCTGTTCTCACACATGGAGTTGGGAAACCTTCGAATGGCAGTTGCAACAAGTGTTACTCCCATATGAATAAAGTGGTCACAAACATGAAAGCGTAACCATCACATTGAAAAGTTGTGGTTCTTAAATTTCAAATTATACTGAAAAGTTGTGGTTTTTAAATTTCAAATACACCTACTTTAAAACCTTCACGAATAACAAATAGAACTAAATCACAAATACATCAATTATTACTTTATTAGCGAAAACTTTTGGTCCTCATTAGTGGTCTGCCAATTCAAAAAGGCTAAGAACCCCTGGCCTAAAGTGACTAGTAGACATGACCGCCCTAGGACCTGTCTGTCTGAATGTTGAGGCCTAAGCGTTTGAGATAAAGAGACCATTTTGAATGCTATTGGATGTTACTGCTTTTGAGTTGTCCAACTTTAATTAATTATTAAACTGCCCTTTGAAGGTACATGACTCTTTCGTTCTATGCACTCCCCAATAAATTGTCACCTATCTAGTTTATTAGTATGGTTATCATGAGTTCATGAGTACGTTTGTGGCTGTTGTATATCTCTCGGACGCAATAGAGTAGCCAAGTGAGTACCTTATACGCCCATGATGCTTTAGATATTCGTGGAAGGATGTGGTATGACTTGGACCTCCAAGTCAATGCCACATTACTTCCTGATGGTTGGAGTCTGGCTAAGCTGGGAGTAGGTATACTCCTGCCCAGCCACCTGGTACAATGGTGAGAGGTCTTGGGTGCTGTCTACGAAGGCCAGGCCCTCAAAATGGTTTAGTGATTTGTTTAGTGTTAAGTGAACATAACCAAGCACAGAATCAACCGAGAATGAAGTTCACACCCAAGCAGTGAAATTAACTGACGAAAAAGAAAGGAACATAATAGGATACATTATGAAGCCCAGTTGTTCGTATTAGAAAATAGAATGATGGCTTATTAGTACAGAACATTTTCTTCAACTTCCTAGCTCCTTACGCGTTGCAACTCTAGCACGCCTTAAGGAGGAGCATTTCTCGCCATTGTCTTGATGGTTGCCTCAACCAAATCATGGATCACACACACACACGTTTTTGTTCCATTTTAGTTAATTGGTTGTAAAATGCATTGAGTATGCATTTGTTATCATGCAAATCACCTGTATCTTTGCTACAATGTGGCAGAATTGTGTCCTCAATGCTTTCACGGATTTCATTACGGACCCCTTGCTGAGTACGCTCCATCTCTTCATAAAGCTGATCACTGGTTATGAAATCTTCTCCTTGTGACAAGCTGAAATCAGTACAATTGAACATGAATTTGAATCCACAAATGCAAAGTTCAGTTTCTCTAAGTAAAATAAGTAAGTATAGCAGTTGGAAAAGAATACTCACTTGGCAAATAATTCTCTAGCTGCGTGGCGTGATATTTTTTCAGCTTGTGGCATGTCCAGACAAGCCTTGACATCCCCTATATTCAAATCATTTATTCCTGTAAAAGCATAAGGAGAAACAATATTATATAGGACGTACAATAAGTTTTCTGAATTTTGTTGAAAATTAAACAATAATTGAAACTACAATAGATTGAAAAATATTGGTGCCAATAAAATAGGGTGCAGGTCGATCGTAGTCGCTACCAAGAAATTTAAAGTTTATTGAGAGCTCAGGAAAATTTAGCGCCTGGATCTTTAAGAGATAACTGACGTTTTCTTAGAGAGTTACCGAAGTTCGCTCACGCCATTGGAGGAAAAGATGCTTTTCACTCCCTTAAAATTTGTCAAAATGGTAACATCTTGATCTGCTAACAACTGAACAATTCTACAATCATCAGGAAGTAGAATTTCCCTTTACTATACGTGTTTAAATCGCCGTTGTATATTTTTACGTTCCTTTTGAGGATGTCCCGGCAAATTAATTGATTAAATGTTTTTCATGTGTAGCCCATTACTTTCCATGTAGACTCCATGTGTCGCTCTAACGCGAAAGGAGAAAAAGACAATAAAGCGGGAAGAGATCGGCGAGTGTTCGGTTACTGTGTAGCTTGTATGGTGGTATCTAGTGTTACCAAGAACTGGGGTATTATTATTGTGAATTAAATCAAAAATGAAAGATTTGAATGGTTTTAGATAGTTGCTAACTATTAGTGATTCAGCGAAGAATTATGTTATAAATCCTATATATATATATATATATATATATATATATATATATATATATATATATATATATATATATATATATATATATATATATATATATATATATATATATATATATATATATATATATATATATATATATACATATTTATAGGGTGTATTTTCAGACAATAACTCCCTTAATACGGCATAAAGGATTTGTTCCAACGCAGAAAAATCCGTCCTGGAAAAAGACAGGTCAAGTTCATTGCTACCCTATCACTCCAAAATTGCAGGCTCAAATTTACAATTTAGTGGCCCTAAAATGCTTTTTAAAAAATCGGTTTTTTGACAATAGGGCATGTGGGATGTCAAAGTAGAAGTATTTTTTAGCGCTGAGATGCGGACCACTCTGAGATCTAAAAGATTCATAAATAAGTAAAAAAAAATCAATTTTTAAGTGAAAAAAAAAAACCATAATTGACCAAATTTTTTAGTCCAGCTGCGTGCTCTAAAATTTTCTTTGCAATCTCGTCACATGGTTGTCTCCTCGGTTTTATTCAGGACATAGTTGGCCTCAATGATCAGAGTTTCAGTGTCTAACTTGATGTTATCCACTACTTTTCTTTGAAAATTCTTTCTATTAGTCATGCTACATGACTGAGTAGTTCTATTAGTCATTAAATAGTTGTCCCAAAGCATCATTTCAATAGAGTCTTGCCTTCTGGAATTAAATAATTTAGTATTGACCAGTGGTTCTCAACATTTCAGGTACTTAACTGAACTTCTATTGACAACACCTTTTTTCTACAATTATTCGAAGTGAATCTTGGCCAGTGTTTTTGGGGTGCCTGTTACTAAGTTTATTGACTTGTTTTTTCAAATTTATTGTGAAGCGTGGAATTATGGGGTCCTGATAAAGGTGTGAACCCTGTTGGGAGGCACGATGCACCATCTTCTTCTCGATCTTGATTTTTTAATATGTTAGCCCTTAATTACTACCCAAAATTTTGTTGATCAAACCTGATGCCAATGTTATTGACACATTTCTGGCTGATGTGATTTTTGAGCCAAATTTCATAAACTTTGGTCCAGTAAGTAGTTTCAGAAAAAAGCTCTGGACAGTTTTTTTTTTTTTTTTTTTTTCATTTTCATTCGATTTTTTGATACTAGGTACTCATCTTGAAACGTAAACCAACAAAGTTGGGTGGGAGGGGGGGGGGGTTAAAATGTTCTTTTCTTGTTCGATTACAAAGGTTCATTATTGAAAATAATAAACCAAAAGTATTAGTAGTTACCTCTACCAGTCTCCAAACATTTCTGCAGCATGTTGGTTGCCTCCAAGTGCCCTTGCTCGGAGGCTTTTATCAGCCAGTAAACTCCCAAACGATCATTTTGTTCTTGATCAACATCATCATCTGAAACCAAAATTATAATTTTTATTAGCTTCTGATATGACAAAAACATACAGTTATAACAGAAACCTAGAGGGAACTACGAAGTAATCCCCCTGGATTTGGGGATCCACCTGCCCTTGGAACTATTTCCAAAGAGGTGCTCTTCATTCTTATTTGGTGATACTTTAGGGGTACGTTTCAAGGATCACTTGGGGGCAGAGCGAAATTCCAAAGGGTTGGTACCACTGTGGAAACCCCCTCCCCCGAAAGTGCCTGCCACGAAGCCGGGTACCTCGAGGATTTCGGAAAACATGAACGGCAAGCCTGCTCTGTGAGGGCTGCCCACAGGAAAGGCCGAAACCCGCCCAAATTCTCTGGGTGCAAATCAGCGCCAACGAAGAACTGTGTTCCAAATGTACCAGGGGGCTCTCTCCCCAGAAAAACCGACCAGGCCAGCTCCTCCAAAGACGAAGTAGACTGTACTGGACATCCCCAGGTGAGTTTACCCCCGCTTGAGGGTCGCTTGAGTTACTTTATAAATTATTGGCATGCTATTATAGATAATAAGGATATTGTTGGATGGTTAGAAGGAGTTCATATTCTGTTTACCTCGATTCCTCCACCTCAAGCCCGCATGCTCCCACGACCCTGTGTTTACTAACCACATGAGCAAGTTGATTAAAAAATTGTTAGCAGACCGGGTGGAGTGTCTCTGTAACCCCCGGGAAGATCAAGTGCTCTCCCCGATTTTTATGGTACCTGTTTGGCCCTAACCAAAATTCGAATTCTCCCAAACTTCCGACAGAGCGCATAAGTCATTCGATGTTTTTATCCCGCCTTTTACATATTTAATGATGAAACACTGATAATACCTATTTTTCCCGATCATCTCGTAATAATATACAATTTGAGCTCCCAAAGGTGCAGTGGAATTGTGAAGTATTAATTGTAAATTGTACAAGAACTTTATATTCTGTAAGCACTGCATTGGTCACTAGCGCCCTTCGCGTCCTGCTGATGACGAAGGCAAATGAATATGAGTCTAATTCCGCCTCCCGTACGAGCCAAATGGCTCTCCCACTATTATGTTTCCGATCCCACCTTACAGTCATTAAAGTGAACCAGGATCCCGTTATTTTGTGTATTTTTTCTTCCCGGATTATTCAGTACCTAAGGCGTCTGGATGGAAACGTTTTATCTTGAACTTGAAATATTTAAACTCTTTCATCTGCTCCCACATTTTAAGCTAGAGGACTACCGCACCATGTGTGATTTAGTTTCATATAAATGTTACGGGGCTACCATCGACATGACAGACGCTTATTATATTGTACCGGTAGCCTCCGAATATCGGAGGTATTTACAATTTTATTTCCAGGGGAAAATCTACGAGCATACTTGCCTGCCAATGGGCCTCTCACTCTCACCTTTTATACTTCACAAATTAATGAGTCCCATAGTGCAGTACTTGCGATGTCAACACATCCCTTGTGTCAATTATTACTTAGATGACTTTGGGGTCCTGGGTTCCTCCTCTGCTAGCTGCACATCTCACGTCACTACGCTGGTTAAACTATAACAGGACTTGGGTTTCATTATCAATTTTGATAAGGGTATTCTCCAACCTGCCCAGCAGTTTGTCTTCCTAGGTTTTAAATTTGATTCGATTAGAGAAATAATTTCATTACATATTAGCAAACGGTTTTACATCCAGGACCTAGTGGTTCAGTATTCCTCTACTCCAAATCCTACAGTTAGACGATTCGCGACCGCGATAGGGGTTTTGGAGGCAGCTTGCCCCGCTACCACTTATGACAGAGCCTATACAGCAGCCCTGGAGTCAGTAAAGGTGTAGCTTTTAGCAAAAAATAATTGTAATTTTGACGCTAGATTTACCGCCCCTCCCCTCCCTTTCCATCTATCAAACTCTCCTGTGGTTGTATAAAATGCCTTAACCATGGAGAATATATTAAATAACAGTGAATTTTCAGTTACTATTTAGACGGACGCCTGTTTTGGTGTTAGAAGTCCCTGGGTGTACAACTCTCTGGACTGCAGTGAATTCTCATTACTACCTACCAGTTTACAGATACTGTGCTATTCACCTTCAAACATCACTCATAACCCTGATGATGTACAAATAAACGCACGAAACGTTGGTTACAAAAGCCTGTGTACTTAATCGACCGCACCTCAACAAACATCTGAAGTCTCCAATTTCAATATTCACTATTCGATTCACAGTCAACAATTTTATCAAACACACATATGTATACACACACACTTTTTTTTTTTTTTTATAAACCTCCCCTCAAAGACGGAGGGGGCACGCCATTAAATTGAAAACTAAAAAAATAAAATAAAAAAGTGGGGAGGACGCCCAGGTTTACCCGACGCCGGCTCTAGGGATGAGGGAAGTTGCAGGACGAGGAGGAATGAAATGGGATGAAAGGAAGTGCCCCTATAAAATTACCACCAGTTCAAGTAAGAACCCCTCATGACGCGGGTGGTGATACCACGGAGTACTCCTGCTGAGATGCCCAACTCAAGTAACTCCGTGGCGCTTTTCCCGCAACACACCCCGCGCCTTGGCACGGTCACGGCAATGACCTTGATGTTATTAGGTGCCACTCCTTTTAGCTCAGATATCGCTTGTCGTAGATCATTTCTATCATATTTACTTTTCTTAGCCCGCCAGGTCTGCTCCATGTCCACGCTGCCACTGACAACCTGGACATCCAGGATTATGGCAGACCCAATGGGCTTGATCGCAACGATATCTGGCTTCTTGCCCCGGTCACTCAGCATGTGGTATATTCTCTCCCTTTCGACATCCCAACCTCTAGATGACAAAGCACCTGCTATCTGCTTGGCAACCACATCGTGACGTAAATTGCGGCCACCATGAGTAAGAGGACACTGCTGCACCATATGAAATAGATTACCATTTTTAAACCGACAGGCACGGCAAAGGGTGTCAACTGTCCCACGACTACTCCTTGAACACCTCATTGAGGTGGCTAACGTAGCAACCCGGACGGCGTGAAAAAGGCGATAGTCGCGGGCCCCAATGCCCTCCGAAACCCATTCCACCCACTGGGTAGAAATGGGGGATTCGAGCACTGTCGGAGTTCTCTACCATCTACTGACTCATGCAGTGCAAGAGCGAACTCAGCAGATGAGCTGGGTTTTGGAGCAGTTGGAGTTGCTCGATCGCACCACAACAACAGCTGCCGGACAAAGTCCAGGTCAGCAGCAGTGCGGGCGACCTCCCAGCTCGAGCCCCTAAGGGCAAGAAGTCGCTGGCGGCGTAAAGATGGGATACTGGCAGAAAGAGAGATAATACCGAGCCCACCGGCCTTGACCGGTGCGTGTAAGTAAGCACTTGGGACACCAGGTGGAAAGCCCAGCAAAGAGCGCACAGCAGAGCAAACTTCATGATCTAACTCAAGCCGCCTCCCCGCGGTAAACCTGCCAAAGGCTAACCTATAGGTTAACTTTGGCAGTAAGTACGTGCGAAGGAGGCGCAGATTCTGCTGTGGCTTCAATGGAGCCTTGGTGACACTCCTTTTAGCTCAGATATCGCTTGGCGCAGATCATTTCTATCATATTTACTTGACACACACACACTCACTCACACACAAACACACACACACACACACACACACACACACATATATATATATATATATATATATATAATTGACGCAACAGAAGGTATTACCTACTGAATCAAAGAGAAATTATCAACAAGGGCTAATAATACTATTTACTCACTGAGAATTTGAACGTAAACAAACACCAACAGAGGGAAGAATTAGGAGGAAAAAAAGGCAAATATCCAAATCTATATTATAATACTGGAGTGCAATATTATGAGGATTTTAAGGGAAATAACACACTGAAGGAATAGTTGCTCATTGAATGAGCAACTGTCCCAAAACGGCTATTATTGGCGGCAGGCGGCTACGGAAAAGACAAGCCGCCCGATATATCACGTTGGCGGGCAGCAAAGAGTTAACTGTATGTTACAAGAGGACATTATCAGACCGTCACAGAGCAACTGGTCCAGTCTGCTCCATATGGTGCCTAAGAAGAACGCGTCTTGGCGCCAGTTATAGACGTGCATAGACGTGTCATTTGGCTCAGATGTATGATAATATAATAGAAATATTCAACTCATATCAGAGGGCAATATGGTGGAATGATGAATGCACGTTTGATCTTACCTGCTGTATGAAAACATGCGTTCAACACCTACACAAATATTTCAAATGGAACCAACGTCCAGATTTACAGAGAAAATTATGATAAGTTTAATGAAGATATTGAAAAAAGTAAAACAAAATGTTGATCGGATTTCTGTTCTTCCACCTCACCAAAAAACTGTTTCAGAAAAAGTCAAAATGCTAAAAAATAAAAATGTTGGTACACCAAAGGCCATTAACCCCGCCGAATCATATACTCGAAAATGGGAAAAATAAAATCAAAGAATTCGATGAAAACCCGGATTTAACTGGCCCACTCACATCCCCTTTTTCAATATGGGAACTAAATAATGTTCTGAAAGGCACAACTAATAAAGCCCCTGGGAAGGATGACATGGCGTAATCAGTAATTTTCAAGTCCATTTGCTAAACCTACATATAACAAACGTTGGGTTGAGAGAAAGTAACCAGAGGAATGGACAGAAATTATGATGACCCCATTAATTGAACCAAATAAGTCCTAATGATTAGAAATCATATAGGTTAATTTCACTATTGTCATGTTTTATGAAGACTTTTGAAAACAATTATTAAACATTGAATGGAATGGTGGCTGGAATACTAAAACAGGCTGCCGATATCACAATTTGGTTTCCGATCATCAAGGTACATTTGACATCTTATCACTCCTTATTTCTGACATACAAGAATCAATAACGAATAACCCAAACTCTTTTTCTTGACATACCTACCTCAAGCATATTATAAGGTCCAATGAGATATTCTGGTTAGACTACTTCCCCTCTTAACAAATAGAAAAAGAAAAGGTTTATACGCGTAGGATTCAACCTATATGGACCAAGAGTAGTACATTAAAGTCAAGGAGGGATATTGAGCCCATTGCTTTATGCCGTAGGTATATGTATCAGATTTCGAAAGTCCGGTGCTAAAGGGAGTTCGAATTATTCAATTTGATGATAATATTTCCGCATTAGTAAATTGTAGCTGTATTGAGACTATGAGGGAGCTTCTGGAAGAATTTACCATCAGACTCCAGAACTGGACTGTTGAAAAAGGCTTGTCAATATAAATAGAGAAATCACATTCAACTATGTTTTCTAGAAAAAGACGATTGGGTGTTGGCAGTTCCCTGGGGCTAGGCGACCATGGTTTTGAAATTCATCACGAAACTAAATTTTTAGGTGTATAGCTAGACTAATTGCTGACGTGGAAATGTCATATCACCCATACTATAATCAACATGAAAATATTATAATGTAATCAAATCAGTAATGACACGGAATGGGGAGCTGACCCTGACATTGCACTAAAAAGCTACAGCAAGAGCCATAATGGACTTTAGGAGCCTGTTTTATGGGCAGGCATGTAGTGAACACTTCAATTATGGCTGTTTCTTGAGTTCATCAACAGAGATGGATTAGACAATGTTTAGGTTACCTTAGATCTACTCCTATAAATATGCTAGTAGCAGAATCTGGTGGGTTGCATTTGTGTATTCGAAGGCAAATCCTTTCAGATCGATATATGCTACGACTGAAATCGATTAATTGACACGCCTTGAATGATCTCTAAATCTGTACACTAGTCCTTCCTAACTAGTGAAAAATGGGTTTCGAAGCCTAGCCCGCCGTTAGTGTACTGTTTTACTCAGAATTTCATGGATTTGTACGAATTGGGTAGGTTTGAGATTCCAATATAATGTTCACTATCATTCCAGGAAGTAAGCGTTGAAGGAAATTTTCATATGCAATAATGGGGCTCTCGGTGTGGGAATAAATGAGGAGTTTCGAGAGTTTATGTCAATGTAGCCAAATGCAAATCTGATATTCAGGGATGGGTCCAAAACTGGAAATTCTGTCTGATGAGGAATATTGTGCCATGGAAACTACTATGCAGCATTCAAGCTACATCCTGTAATATCGAGCCACAATGCCGAGTTGACTGCCATAAGTAAAGCCTTGGACCAAATTTAGGAGGGACCTTCGGGGGGTAATATCAATATTATATGCACGGATTGGTAAAAGCGCACTGTCACTCTGGGATAAAACAAAATAAATAGATACAGAATAAATAATTTTGCACATACATTTTTAATGTTCTATTTTATAATTAGTAAACTTAATTTGAGTAATATTCTGCTAAAAACTATAAATTTGACGATTTTTAGCCGTGTTTTGCTGTTTATAGTGATTTTTTCAGCACATTTTTGAAATTCAACCATTTTACTGTGCTCAAAAAATGCTGGCCAACAAACTCGTCCTTTCGTTTGAAAAGCTAGTTTTTTTTGGCGCAATCAATCCTAAGGAGAGTTGTTACTGTCTGGAAGCACATCACACCACACGCCCACGCACACACACACACGCACATACACACGAAAAAATGTTGAACTCTAGGATTTGTTTCAGAATGTCTCAAAATGGATTTCAATAAACAAAATTTTCGAAAATATGGATTTTAAATTTTTTGGAGCCATTTCAATAGCTTCATTTTCTAAGAAAATTCGCTAAAATCAAGACTTAATATGTCCAATTAATAGATAATAAAGGAGATTTTATACAGGGTGTCCCCCAAAAATACCCCCCCCCCCCCCCCCCCCCCAACAGCCCTGCTAAAATCGTTAACAATGGATCAAAAAATAATTTTTTTTTTTCAATCTTGATGTTTTTTTGTAAGGGTCTCAATATGACAAAACTGCGCAGTACGCAAACATGCGCAAAGCCCCCAACAGCGCAGTTGCCCTCAACTTCGTTATTTTAAATGAGAACCCCCATTTTTTATTGCAAATTTAAATTCTACGTGAAATTTCATGAAGAAATGGCCCATCACTCGATTTGCTGAGGTGCGCGCAAACGGATAGGAATCTATACCTATGTACATTGTTGCAATATGATCATTGCCTGTACAGTTTTATAAATACTAACTCTGATGATTAATCAAATTTCCCTGAACAGCTTATTAGATCGGGAGAACAATAGGTAGGATAAATAAATTTAAAGCCAATTACCACATCCTCCTTCTTCAAGCAACTGCTTGGCAAGCACCACCTGCGAGTCTGGACAACCATCTTCCGCCAAGTAACCTCCATTTCGATGGGAAGGGGCCCGTGATCCAGCTATACAAGAAGAGAATATACGCGTTAGACCCATGGAGTATTCTAGCTAAAATACTGCTCACATCAAATCATAAAGATCTTACAAAAAAGAAGTAGCTCACTTATTAGTATCTCAAAATTAGTAAAAAGGCCAGTCCAACATTATTCCTACCTTATGAACAAAAATGTGTCCCAACAAATTAACCCCCCCCCCCCCCCCTCACATTAGGTACTAAAAAATCAATTCATAGAAAATTTTCAAATGATAACACCCCTCAAGTTTTTGCGTATCCACTATTCAACGGTTGCACTAAATTTTATTTATGGGAACCCTCACCCCATTTTTATTGCAGATTCAGATTCTACGTAAAATTTCTTGGGAACATGATCCATCACTTGAAATTTTTAGTGCGTAAAAACGGGCATAATTATGTGCAAACTGTGAAATATTGAGTTTTTGAAGATATCTGTTTGCCTTGTGCATGTAATGCATGATTTTGGAGTTTTTTTTCGCGAATCATGTAGTACATTTGCAATCCCAACTTGGAAAAACACTAGTGAAAAAACAAAAAAAAGATTTTCTACTACGGAGTGTTACAACAAATGGTAAAATGTACAATTCTGACTTCTGTGTGTATTTTTGCAAGTTGGTATTGCGAGTATCAATAAATGAACATGAGGCGCAACTGGAGCGTGCGAAAGTATTTTTCCTGAGATCTATGAAAAATATTATGAAGTATGACGTTGGTTCGGTCCAGGAAGATGTCCTTTGTATTTTATTGCATTTGTGTGAATAGTAGTTAACTATTGCGCATGCGCAAAACCAATATTGGATGACACTCCATAAATAATTAATCAATTTTGAAGAAATTTTCAATTATGTGGGTTAACCTTTAGACGATCTCTGCACATGCAAACATGAATTATAGGCCTAATTTGCATTCTAGCATGCATGATGCACATGTATTAGTTACTGCTATATTTTGCATTCAATCATTTCGAGTCGTTTTTCGTTCTTCATCCAATTCTTTAAATCCATTTTACGATGGTAAATAAGAAAGCTATACTGTCCACCCTACTTGGAAGACGTTTTTGAGTTAAAAAAAATATAATTAAATAATTCGGATAGGTACTGTTTACATGACCAAAGGGGGAGTTTATAATAGTGTATCGAAAAATTCACATCTTCCCCTGAAAAGTTTTAAATACAAACCACAATCAAGTAATACAAATTTTAAAGGTATTGTTGAATGATGAAGAATGGTGCCAATTAGCCGTCCCTGTATTCACCTTAACAGCTGTGGCTGCCCATCAGACTTGAAACTTTACATTCCCAACTCCAGTCTACATTTTGTTTCTTTAAAAATTAAGTTAAAGAATATAACATGACTTCAATATGTCCCATAACTATTGAGTGTTCACTTCATCAAGTTTAAAGACATTTCATTATACTTTAGTAATACCTAATTTATAAAAGCATCTGAAGAGATTGTGCGATAACATTCCAAGTCAGCTTTCCAATTACAAAACTAAGTACATGGTTTGTGCAATTTTGTTCAGTTATTGAGATTTTACCCCTATACGACTCTCAAAATATGATAACTTTAGCCTGTAATACATTTGTGAGAAATGTTGGTGAAGACACCCTTGATTTGACATCTGTGAAATTAATAGGTAAATGGTTTTACTATGTCATGTGTCACCTAAGCAGAAGACGACTGCTATCATGAAAAGTAAACTAGTAAGACAAAAGCTTAACAAAATAGTTTTATTCAGTAATGTTTAACATATATTATTGTTAATTTGTATTGTATTTTATTCGTGTCATATTCTACATTTTGTATATTATTACATTACATTATAAATAATGAGATTACCTACATAAAAAGTTTGTTCACATTATAAAATAAAATATAATAAAAAACCAATAAGATTTAAAGGTCAGTAGTGACATTGTTTTAGATGTTGTTTGTTTTAAGGTATTTCATCCCATTTTAAACAAAAATATAGCTAGAAATATATAAACATCTATAATAGCAAATACAAAATCATTGGTCCATTTTTGCAATTATTATTACCTAATATTACTTTATTTTATTTAATCTAAAGCATTAAGGTGCTTATTATTAATATAACATTATTATGCATAAATTAAATTCTTCATGCCACTCGATTCATTACATCAAGATTTATAACCAGTGATTTATAAACCAGCAAATTATAACTGTGAAAGGCAAATCCCTGTACCCGGGTGCTGGCCAGTTGCCCCATTCAAAGATGGCGGCCGGTGGGGGCAGCTGACCGTTTCCGAAACACTCAGCATGCATGTTATATAATTCGTTGGCACAATCAGGGTTGAATCATAATGGGTTTCTTAGAATAGAACCATCTGATCAGTGCTGTCAATGCGGGGGATTTTTAAGGGCTCTCAGAGCCCTAGGGAAATGGGGATTTCTGGGGGATTTTCGAGCTTCACTGACAATCCTTGATTTCTATTATTTTTTTAACTGCCTTACATATGAATCAAAGGTGAATTTCACCATAAATACAAAAAAAAAAAAAAAGATCCCTCCACTAGATTATTTTCTGAATAACGACAAATGAAACGCATGGACAGTGTCAGGCACAAACGTCAGTTAGCCAAACTAAATCAGACGAGAGTTAGTGAAGATGTAGGAAAGGGAAGGAGTTTGAACCCCAGGAAAAATTGTTTTCTCCAAAATTTTGGAGGAAAAATAAATGGATCTTTCTACATTATGTACTGTGGGTGTACCAGTATTTTTTCCTATTTTACTTACTAGTCAAACTTGTTGGTTTAAATTATTTTGGTGATCCATGTTATGTTGATGTTAACCTATTCAAATTTATTACACGTGTGAAAGTTAGGTGGTACCCATCAAGTTTTTCTTTTATTGACATGATTCACCATAAGTGCCTACAGAATAACGACAAAGTGGTAACGGAGTCTCCTTTTTTTTTAATAATCCGCTCTTTAATTTCTTTCACATCGTTTTCCTTTGTATATGACCTTTTATTACCTAGGTACTTAATAATTCAATTTATGTTCAATATTGTGTCCAAAAGAGCTTTTAATGGCACCTCAAATTTGGGGGATTTGCTGGTTCATCCTGGGGATTTTTTTCGTGAATTTGGGGAGATTTTAAGCTGAAACGGGATGGCAGCACTGCATCTGATTTGGTTCATCACTTAATTTCTATAAGTGCAGCGGTCTATCAGTTCACTTGCGTCTCTTTGCTGTGATGTAGGGATTTTCAGGAGAGGCTGGAGCTCGACCTTCTCGGCTCTACTAGCACTCCGAACGGGCAATGCTTCAAACCTCGGCCACACGTAGTGATATGCTGTAATTGCTTATATTCTGATAAGTTACACCGTGGCATTGTGGATAACATTATGGACAACTGAGTGGTAGGTCCCACGTTCAAGATCAGTGTGGGACCAAGAATTTTAAATACCTACTTTTATTTCAATGTCGGTAACATACTTTTTAATGTCATTTTGATCTATTTGCTCAATTAATCTGTATTTTGCTAAAACGATTTGATTTAGGATTTTTATTTATTTTTGTCCACCAAACTATACAAATCATTCTGATCTATTTAAGTAATCTTAATTTTTACTAAGGGATGGACTACTTGATGTTATGTATTTTTGAGATACGAGCTTGCAAGCATCCAGACCACCAGACTATACACAGCATTCTGATCTATTTGTCCAACTAATCCATATTTTACATTTTCCCTAAAGAATTGTCGGTGAAGGAATCAAACAATGATTTTCTGGTATTGCACATTGTTATAGGTTGCGAACTAGTTTGACTAATATAAAAATATAATTAATTTTAATCAAACTATAATAATTTTTAAGTAGGTACACTGATATAAGGATAGAATGAATTTTAATCAAACTATAATCATTTGAAAATAAGAGAGGGAAGGTTTGAACGAGAGTTAGCTATCGAGGAATCGTTGCTACAATCTGAAAGAAGCTTACAGAGCAACGGCAAGAGCGCTCTGAAATTCCCTACATCGTAACAAAGAGATCCAAGTCGATCAGCTCTCGGGGGCAGGAACCGTCCAGTATCTTATTTTTGAGGGTTCTACATTGTACTGGAATAATTTCATATTTTTTAGAAGAGAAATGACGCAGAATTCCGCTAGGTAAGAGAGGAAATAAGTGACATTCCAATAAAATCATCGCCTGACTTTAAAACTTAACATAATAACTTTGATGCCTGATTGCTCAAAACTAGATTGTTGTGGTTGGCTCCCTTATGTTCAAAGCCGCTCAATTCAGAGTAAGGATCTCAAGGAAATATTTTCATATATCTTTCCGTACAAATTAGATATATTAGCCTGAAGAGAATACATTTTAAAACAGTCTGTGTTTCACTCAAGTAGGTTTTACTTTCTTTTACCAAAGAAGCTTTTCAACAAAAGAAGATATTCGAGTACTCACTGAATATTTTCCACTGTTTTCTTAAACCAGCAGTTTTGGCTGGCTGGCCTGCCATCCTTCAGTGCTTCAGGAATATCACGGAAAACTATGGATGGGAGCAAAGATCGGCATGTCTCCTTTATTGAAGCAAGTGGTTGCCGGAGTAATTCACATAACTAAATTCAATACGGGTACAGATGCCAGGCTAATTCAGCCTATATGAGAACGGTGAGGTTCAGGAGATCATAACTACTTGAATTGAAATTGTCTGAACCTGAACAGAGTGAAATAATATTCAACACCAACCGTCAATTACATATACAGCACGTACAACACAACCACACGCAGCTGCCAGCTGGGTTCTGGCCACAGAGTAGAGTAGGAGTTTCCTGGTTCTGGCCTTTGAGTATGAATAATATGGAGGGCTATTAGTGGTAGTTGAGTCATCAAACTATAGAAGCCGCTACTGTCACGGAGGACCAGGAAAGTGACGCTGTGCTGCCAACTCGATTGTATTCCTTGTTATATGACCTTTTAGTACCTACTTATTTAATTCAACTTGTGGTCAACATTGTGCCCAAAATTGATTTTATCGGATGTTCTTGTTCATCCTGAAGGATTTTTCCCCTTGAAGAACTTCTCCAGGTATTCTGTAAGCCTTTACTTGAAATAGACAGCCATGTTTTGCCATGGATAACTTCGGGTTTGTTCGGACACGTAGTTCCGAACCAGTTCGGAATTCATCTAGTTCGGAATCGAACTGCAAAGGGAGGGGATGGGAACCAGTTCAGAACTCTTAGTTCTGAACTCCCAGTCCGAACGCCTTTTCGTGTAGGTAGTTCGGAATTGATAACCTGATAACCTCTCCGTCTTTTTCCCAAAACGTGGTTACATGTTTGTAATTTGTGTTATAAAAACTATAACTCAATATTTTTGTTATACTTTATCAAGTCTGTTAACCGCCTGTTAATGTTTATGAGGCCTGTTAGTATCTTGTGATACTACATTTAAGCAGGAATACCTAAATTGTTATTCAATAAAATGTTTTGAATTTAATTGCGTACCTACTTTCATGTTCAATGTATTTCCGCCCAAGGTTTGACTTTGATGTGTTTTGAAAATGGCTACTGAACACATAAATCTGAACTAAACCTCTTTATCATTAGTTGAGAGTTGCCCTGTCAGGAACTGAACTTGACCTCGGTAATTCCTATGAATTTCATTGATATCCCTCGAACCATTTTGGAGAATAGACCAAAAAGTGCTAAAACCGATTATTCCCCCCCCCCCCCCCCAATTGGCCATTTAAGAACTTTTTTGCTAATTAGGTAAGTATCTACCAGTCTTACGGGATGAGGGGAACTGAATATAATTTGCACCCAGAAGAAGAATAACTCCTATGAATTTCATCAAAATCCCTTGAGGTGTTTAAGAGAAAAGGCAACAACTGCTAAAAAAAGACGTTATTTCACATACTTCGATTTGTTAACCCTAAAATAATAATTTTAGGCTATTTTAAGTAGGGGCATAGAAACCCATCTCTAGAATCGGAATGTTTTTATGTCGTACCGTAAGGTCGCAATCGTGTACCTACACGAGTTACTTACAGTTGTATGAAACGTTAAGGGCAAGATAAATTGAAAAGACATCAGATAAAAATGTGAGCGCGAGAACGTGAAATAAGAAGGCTGATGACAACTTGAAAGTTTGGCGGGAGGTACGTGCATACGGGGCGGGGCCAAGCTTGTTTACTGCGCATGTCTAGAACTATTAGTTCTGGAAAAAAGACAGAACTGGTAGAACTGGTTCGGAATGGTAACGAACTACTACGTCCGAACAACGAACTGCTAGTTCGAGGTCTTCCAGAACTGGTTCTCGTGTTGTCCGAACAGCCAAAAGTGGGCGTGTCCAGTTACGAACGGTTACGAACTACGTGTCCGAACAAACCCTTCTTCAGGTGATCTGTTACCCAGTTATTTTCTCCACTCTAGTAAACTTTCTCACTACCTCTGTCTCTGTATCTGGTCATAAGATTTACAAGATGAGGTTAAGTGTATTTACACTGAGATTTCAGTGTTTCCTCGCCCTCTATAATTCTCTTTCTGTATGTACTAGATAGGTAAATCTCTCGGTGATTAATTGATGTATACTTTTTAATATTCATGAATTAAATATAAATTTAATCTGAGTTTTTGGTCCTCATTGTTGAGGTGAACAATTGAAATTTGTATTCATTTAGCAACAAAAAAGAGTTGAACCATGGTGTTAATGCCTGATATACCTACTCTTGGTTAGTTTACTACTGTTGCTTGCCCTCATTGTGCCTGTTGGTGGACAATTAGTCCAGTGGAAAACTACTGTTGGTTATAGCTCCAAAAGTTACAGAACACCTTCCCAGTTATCAGAATCATCAGTGGTAACAATGAGTGCTGATACGAACTAAATCACTCGCGACGAAGTTGTGGAAACCCATTTAAAAACGGAAGTTAGTGAAAAACGTTGTCTATTTCCACGAAAAATAAAGAGTTACACTGTTAAATCGATTTCGACGGTTAGGCCATCATCAGTAACAAACAATAACTTTAAGTTATTGTTTGTTACTGATGATGGCCTAACCGTCGAAATCGATTTAACAGTGTAACTCTTTATTTTTCGTGGAAATAGACAACGTTTTTCACTAACTTCCGTTTTTAAATGAGTGCTGAAACGTCTTTCACATGATTACTGTCATCAACAATTTCTGGTCAACTTGTTTAAATCCTCCTGCTTCTGATGGTTCTAAAGCGGCCCATTCACGATCCTGCTGCAGGAGGTGAGGAGTGCAACAAAGTTCCCCTCTTCGCTCTCCTTCCTCAGAGTGAGTTCTCCATACACAATCCGTCATTCCCAGCTCAAACCGAAGATTTCCCGCCAGTATACAGTATTCTGTGCTTATCTTCTGCGTTCTCCATTCTTCAATGGCTTCAGAAGGTCTTCAGGTCTTCCGGCAGCACCACAAACGCTCAGACCTAACAGGTTGATAGGGTGGGGGACCCCGGACTGCAGGTTGGTCCGATGGGAAACCCATCCGATGAGCTCTGTAGGACACCTGCAGCAAGAAGGCCTCCACACACGTCCTGACGCCTCCCGTGCAAGGAGAGAGGGAAGTTTTTGGTTCCCCTCACTTCCTGCAGCAGTATCGTGAATGGGCAGCTTAAGATTAATAAGGGACCTGAATCATCCCCTGGTGCTGGGGTGTTTATACCAGGGTTGCCAACAGTACGGTACCAATCTCATTACCATACACAAAAATAAGGTAAAATGGAAAACCTAGGTAAATACCTTATAAATCTACATATCTATCACTTTAGCTTAGCATTAGTTCATCTTGAGATTGTAACTGATTTAGAAGGAAAATTATTAGCTTGGTACCTAGTATCAAGGGTAAAAAAGAAATGCAACTCCTGCCGAAATTCGTATTGGACTAATTTGCCCTCCATCCCTCAAATGCACAATGCGAGAGGACTTTAAGCAAGACCAATATTATAAACACAAAATTAGAAATAATTTGAACTAGACGATCATCGCTGGAGTCATTTAAACATTTTGACCAGTGATATGCGAAAAATGATGACATCTATGTACTTATGCTTCCAATTTCACCGACTTACAATCAAAGCCCAAACAATCAGTAACCTTGAAGCCTGAGAAATCAATCTTAGATAAATAGTTCTTGTGACATTTCAACTTTTGTTGTATGAAGTAATTTTGGTTTTGCCAGTTGATTAAAAAATGTACCAAGTTTTGCTGTAAAAGATGTATAAAGTTGTAGTGGATTTGTATATGTTCGACTTGGAATCGGGAGACCCAGTGGTATGTCATGGAAAGTACCGATGTTTTGGTTATGCGGGTTGTACCCTTGGTCGTATCCAGACGGAAGGTGTGAAAAAGTACTTTTACCCATTTTGGTATTATCAAAATTACCCAGATCGTAGCCGGATCTAAGATCGTAAGATCGTAAGATCTGTCTGTCTCAACCCGGGCTTCTCGTGGTCGTTCGATAGAATATTCCCGTATTGGGGAATGTTCTGGTCTCAACTCTATATTGTGATAATGAGTTGAGGTAGATGGCTTGGGGTACTGAAAAGTACCTTTATGTTCATGCGACGGGTGTATAATAGGAGTGAATAAAACACTCGTGTCAGCCATACGTTCGGCGGAAAGTCGCGTAGAGATTTCTGTTTTTGTCAGGAAATCTTCGTTATTTCTTTCAGAGAAAGATTGATTGAGATAAACTTGATCAGACCGTGTCTCAGGTTGCTGAACATGAATCACGTCCTTCACGGAGTTGATTGAGAGGTCCTCCAGCAGCTCAGAATGGCTGGGGAGCGGGCGATCTTGCGCCGGATCACGGGAGATTGGAATGCGTAGGCGGGAGCCCACGTGACTGTTTCCCGCCCGTTCTGTCTCGAGGTGCGGGCTACCGTCAGCGCTGAGGGGGTGGAAAGACGGAGATCGTTCCATTTAGGAAACTCCTTGAAATATTTGGTTCTGTAAAAGAACTTGGAATTTCTCAAGGACTCACTTGCCGTGTTGGCAGGGTCCGTCGAGATGCTCTTATAAGAACAGTCGTAACGTGGGGGACTCGCTTTGCGATATTGGCACGTCTGTGTATTGGCAAGGGTCCTCCCAACTAGCCCTCAAAAGAGCTCCCTTAAGCGGTTGATCGATTCGTATGAGAATTTCGATCACCCGGCGGCCCCCTGCGGACGATCAAGTGACTAGTTCAGCTTGAGGTATCCCAGCGGACGTCCAGAAAGATAAAAATATCTTTCTGAACCGGGTGGTACCCTGACTGAAGAACGCTGGTAGTGAGTAATACTGAAAAGTACTGAGCTCGGAGCTACCAGGGACTGGTGACTAGAGAGAGTGCCTTGAAGTGTGTAGAATCCCCGTCGAGAAGAGGAGAATCATCAACTGCAGGGCGAATGCGAGATCGGATCGTGTATAAACTTCGTCTTTGAGAAGAGAAGAGTCGTCAGATCCGTGTCGTGAATAGTAATGAATCAGATCATGTAGAAACTTTGTCGTCGAGGAGAGAAGAGTCGTCAGATCTGCGTGGAGAATTGGAATGAGCTCAACGGGCTCGTGCATCCTATATTTATATGTGGAGGCTGTCTCTGATTGGCTGGACCGCTTGGCCACCTAACGGTTAGTTCCCAAGATGCGCCCACAGCCTCCCAGTATCTGATTTGATCGGTCGCGCTCGGATTTGATCGGTCACGCTCGGTGGGCGGAATGTGAAATGCGAACTTCCGCCCCCCTCTCCAAAGAGCGCGTCTGGCTTGTTTTGCCCTTGTCCCAGGGGGTGTAGAGTAAACGATAATACTTAGATCTATCGTTTTTATTTGGTTTTGATAATCCCTCTCGATCTGGGATTATCCTTTGTGAGGACGTTTCCTCCTCTGCTCCATTTTTAGGGAGCTCGAAACGATGAGAATCATTCTCTGTGATTCTCAGTCGTCTGCTTTTCCTTGGGATCTGTATTTCTCGTTTGTCCGTTAGGGAGCTCTCGTGTTGGAGCTTGGTATTCTGTCTTTTAGGCGGCCCATCGTCTTTATTTGTCGAAGATATTGGTGGTAAATTCACCACAAAGTTACCTAAATGCATATGATGAACATCCTACTTTTTGTTGATATATGTGTGAAAGGTGAAGGTATGGTAAGTTTAAGGATTGATGCACTAGAATGTACAGTAATTTGGAAGTGATTGGTACGGTAATGGATGACCATGAGTTGGCAACCCTGGTTTATACCCAGCCTTCATGTGGCAGAATAATAGCCTTGACAAACATGCAACTGTATTTCATTCAGTAATCTTTGCTTTTTGGTTTGTTTGGGCAGAGAGTCCAGGACCAGCCCAGGATAGAACTACGTTCTGAAAAGGGAGGGGATAGAACCGGCCAGGATCTAGTCCTGGACCTAGTCTGTCCAAACACACTCGGATGATTCTGATGGGATATCCCATGGAAGATCTTGATGATTACTGAGCATAGGCTAATAGGTTTGACTGATTTTCGATCTGTAAGATCAGGTCTACTAGCAGAACTAGAGAGACACGTGATTTGATGAACAAGATATAAGATAACAGAGTGGTAAGAAGAGGGCTGGGAAAGTTCACGTAATTCATGGGGGCGGAAAGGGGAGCGCCACCAGTCGGTACCCAACCTGGCGGTGAGACTCTCCTGTTAAATTCTTATTAGTTAGTCAGCAGTCGTTTCAAGATTGATAAATGATAGTTATCTGAAAGTCTAACACATTTTACCTTTAACTGATTGTAATCAGTAGTTAGTCAGATAGTTAGAGAACCGGCCCTAGTATTTTATCTACGCCTCTTCTACTCTTTTCTTTTCTGTGTTCTGTGGGCGATCCCGCCAAAGAGCTTATAATAGGATAGAGAGGACAGGTCGTGAAGGGGAAAGAAGCCACTTGAGAATCCGCCATGTTAGGGACTGAAACCAGGTAGCCAATGAAATAACGATAACGATGAAATGAGGTTTTATAACAGTGTTGGAGGTTATTCCCGACCATATGATTGTAGGTCCCGCCTCTTAGAGAAAACTGGTTTCATGAGCTCCCACAGTTTAACAGACACATGCCCTCTCTATCCTATTATAAGTTCTTTGGATCCCGCTCACGGTGGTTCATTTTTCTGGCGCTAGGCTATGCGCCGTTCTACAAAAAGAACGGGTATCAGCGCTACCAGCGGATTCTTTAGACAACAGCTCAAGATCAATGGCTCTCCCGATCCTCTCCTGATAGGGGCTCCCCCTCTTTTGACACTTCTGATTGTGCTATCGCTCATGTCCTTCGGATTCGGAAGTTAAGATAAGGTACCTAAAAGGAAGTCACACATTGAATTGGTAAAAACCTGTGTCACTTCTCACCAAAAATAGAATAGTGAAAGTGTTGTATAACGGAGGACATTACAAGGTCCTGCCTTCTCTTATACTTACCTACGACTCAGAATTTCTCTTTAAACCATGGTGAGTCGTATTCGTTTCGCCGGTCAGCTCTGCAAGCTATTCCTTCCCAGTGTAAACCAAGTTAGGTACTTGAATCTACTAGAATGTCACAGCAAAGTTCTTCTGCAAAACTATGGTGTCAACGTGCAGAAGTTCGTTATCATCGAGGATCCTGTTGAAGCCAAAGATCTCAAGAGCAAGTTCCAGGTGGACGAGTACGTCGTTAAGGTAATTCACGTTGTACAAATTTCACTCCCTTCCATGGGTCGCACAGTGAGCCAGAAACCGATTCTAGGCGGACAAAATTATTTTATAGACAATTTTGAGCTGATTCCGAATATACCCCGTGTCCCTATACCTAGGTAGCTTCTTCGAACGAAGAAATAGATCTTTGACAATTTGTCTTACTTTTTGACCTTTGGAACTGACCTAATTTTTTTTTTTGTAGAGGAAGAAATTTTGCATCGAATGGGACCACCGCCAGCTCTCTAACTCCCACCTTTGATTTTCGGCGATTTTTCGAAGTTCTCGTGACATACCACTCACTTGTTGAGGATTTCCATAGAAATGGGTAGTGAGTGGTAGGTCACGAGAACTTTCAAAAATCGAGGAAAAGAGAGATATGGCAATGGTCTCATTCGATGAAAAATATCTTCCTCCACCTCTTTTCAAAATTCTTTCGACTTCTGCAAAATAATTATGTCCACCTAAAATCGATTTTTATCTTGAAAATTTTCCTTGAAAATCTCGAGAAATTGAATGCAGCCAACTGTTATTAACACGTTGACTGCATCTCCAAAAACCAAACTCCTCAAGGGCCTGAAAGGATTGCGAGAACCCTAATGATAAATCGAAATATCAACTTCAATGATCGATTCTAATTTTTTAATCAATCTGAGGGCACAGCGAGAGATACCACTACCTTCATACACTATCGAAGAGTAATATTCAACTCGGAATAGATTTTTAAGTCCTCAGTTGACTCCCCCAGCGATTGATATTCGGACGTCGGTTACTCTGTCGTAAGGACGTCGTTTGGTTACCTCTCCATCGAGACGCACCATGAGGAAACCAGTTTGAATCTCATTCTACACATATTTGAGAACCAGTAGGC
This sequence comes from Adelphocoris suturalis, assembly GCA_030762985.1. Lineage (NCBI taxonomy): Eukaryota > Metazoa > Arthropoda > Insecta > Hemiptera > Miridae > Adelphocoris > Adelphocoris suturalis. The sequence continues at coordinate 39,331,163 of CM061040.1, read as the reverse complement.
ACCAAAGTCGTCGTGATCCCCTGCGGACCCCGCTAGTAATTGCTTTTCAATATCAAAAATGCGCATAGCAAAATTGCAATATTTCTAGTTATATGCACTATAATGACCACTTGTGTAAACAAAATAAATAACCATTATCACACAATCGCAGGATTCACTGCGCGAGGCTGAACGAGAAAACATTTTATACCAGTTGGAACCTGTGTTAGTGACTCACCAACAACCTCTAAACAGCTCAGGATATCAAACTACTCCTTCCAAAGACTTTCGACTTTTTGATTTTCGCCAGGTAAATATAAGGGGTTTCTAAACCACTTAGGGTCGTTCGGGTATCCAGGACTAATATTTAGTGAAGATAGTAATGGACCATATTTCCGTTAATATTGGTCGTAATTTTGTACATAATTTCATATTTATAGATATATAATAAATATTATATACAGATACAGGGTGTCTACAGAAATTATGGGACGAACTCAAGGAATCGATTGAAGAGCTCGTTTCTGGTCGAAAGTTACTCAGAGACTTTTTTTTTAACGCTTTGTTTTCAAGTTATTCAATTTTTAAGATTTTTTTTTTTCGTGATTAGTACCTTATGACATTAAAACGGCCTCCCTAGAATCACAGTAAACTCAAAACTAAGAACACCTTTGGAACACTTGTGAATCTCCCCAACTCCGTTATAACCAAGTTTTACACTTTAACTAACTAGTTTTACTCTTTAAAACATGAAATTCAGCATACAAAAAGGGTGCTCTTAGTTTTGAGTTTACTGTGATTCTAGGGGGAGTTATGGCCGTTTTAATTTCATAGGTTCAAAACTCGAAAAAATCTTTAAAATTTAATAACTTGAAAACAAAGCGTTTAAAAAGAAATCTCTTTGATTAACTTTCGATCAAAAATGATCTCTAAAATCGATTCCTTGAGTTTGTCCCATAATTTCTGTAGACACCCCCTATAGGTATCAATCTGCTACATTCCGAAAGAGGTCGGAGGTGGCGTAGCGACCCCCAGGGTGGTTATGCAAACTCTCTATGAATGCATGTGCTGCAAAAATAACCATCAGAATTGGTTTCAGCGCCCCCAAAAACCTCCCTGACAATATTTTTGTTGATTCTGCCAAATTATGAGAAGGGGACACTGAAGAACAAATGAAAGGTTGTTAATGAACAAGCGGATGATTGGAATTGTTATGATCAAGGACAATAACCCACAGTCGAAGAGGTTTGATTACGTTGGCCTTACAGCTCAACCCGTTCGAGAGTTGCAACTAAAGGGAGATTTCCCCTTAGTAATAAGGACACGAGTTCGAACTCCGTCAGAACTATAAAATATTTTTGGGCCGTAAGAGTTGTCATAGTCAGTGAAAACCCGAAATAATACGAAACAATAAAGAGTTCCTAGTAGATCCGTCGGTCTCAATATGGCATGCAGTAAAAAGAAACATTTACCGCACCTTAAAGTCATGCCAAGTCCTTAACAGATCTTACGCTAAATCCATGGAAGGAGGAAATTATCACGAGGAGTTCATGAGGGTAGGCTTGGAGGGCCCTTTTTTGATTTGCAGAATATTATTTAGAACGAGGTTTTTAGTCATAAAACTGGCAGTGAACGATTTATTTACATTCGAAGTGCTAAAATTTCAAAACAATGCAACATAATATAATACAATAATAATCTACGAAAATTCGCTCACTCGATCATGCTGCATGACCATAAACCCCCCTGTACCCTGAGGGGACTTTTTTCATTATATAGGTATACGAACATATTCCTAATTCATACATCCAATTTTATATATGTATATTTTTTGTTTCGTATGAAGGCTCAAATTCTTGCTGGAGGGAGAGGCCTCGGTCATTTCAACAATGGCTTTAAAGGTGGTGTTCACATCACTAAAAACCCCGATGAAGTTCTGCCAATCGTAGAAAAAATGGTTGGAAACAAATTGATAACAAAACAGACACCCAAAGAAGGAATCGAGGTGAAGAAAGTTATGATAGCCGAATCTGTGGATATTTCACGAGAAACCTACTTTAGCATCCTGATGGACAGGTATGTATGAAGGTGCTGTGGGTACATGAGAAAATTTATCTGTTAATAATTACATAATTGGTACTAAAATATATTTCGTAAATGTAACGATACAAAAATAACAATTACCATGTGTGATACATAAACTCAAAACTCGGTAACTACATAAAATTGATATGATAGGCGTACATTCGAGTCATAGGCGTAAATTGAAGTCTTCATTGGACCCCGGGTCACTTATGGGTAACTATGTAATAACATAATAAATTTTCTTACCTGTTATCTACCTTATGTATTTTGTTCATAGCCATTCCTGTTATTGTTTGTTACTGATGATGGCCTAATCGTCGAAATCGATTTAACATTGTAACTCTGTATTTTTCGTAGAAATATACGTTTTTCACTAACTTCCATCCTGTGTTGACGTTGGATGGGAAATGAACCGTTGTTTCTTAGAATAAGTAGAATAATATATAGGAACACCACGTACTGTCAGTTTTTACAATCCTTCATGTGTACCTATTGTTTTACTAGTGAATTTTCGTAAAAAATGAAATTATTGCAATGGCTCCAAAATTTTTAAAATAATTTTCCAAAAATTTCTTCCAAAATGGTTCTTTTTTTCATCCGGTTTGAGGCGTTCTGAAACGATTCTACGAAAATTCGCTAGAATGTTCTTAAATTTCATTCATATAGTGCTAAAAAATCGATGAAAACCGCAAAAAACCCAAAAATTCAAAATCTATGAATAGCTGAATATTATTTACAGGGTGGCTACCAACTGGATAATTCAGGAAAAACCTGGAACTGTCAGGGAATTCTTAGCTTCGGGAAAAGTCAGGGAAATGTCGGGGAATTTGCAAAAATCGCCAAATGTCAAGAGTAATAATTAATAAAATAATTATCAAGAGTGGTGGTTCAACTGTTCAAAGATTAACACGCAGATACATCGGTGATACTCGGATACGCGGATACTCTCGGTTACTACAACACTTAGTAGTAAACCATGTGTGGGAAAAATCAACTGAGTATTGAACTAGGGAGCATACCAAGCAGAGTAGTGGACTGATCCATAGAGAGTCCCAACAACTAGTTTGTATACTTAACCTAGGACTTTGTGAATCTTAGAGATCTGGGAGTGGTTGTAATCGAATCGGCGCTGAAAAATACTTCGACTGTGACACCCCACATGCCCTATTGTCAAAAAACTGATTTTTTAGAATTTTTTGAGATGTTGTAAATAGCAAATTTGAATTTGGCGATCGGGCTGGCCAACGAACTCGACCTGTCTTATGCTAAGAAGGAACGCATTTTTTAAGCCGTATTTTAAGAGAGTTTCTGGGCATACACCATATATATATATATAAAATACGACGTTAAAATCTACGATTGTATTCTTTGATGTACGAAATAGGTTTGTAGGGGGTCCCCGCCCCCTTCCTCCCAATTTAATTTTTGAAGCCTTCTAAATAGCTCAATTTTTCTTTGAAAATTCGTAAAAATGACAAAAAACAGTATTTGATTTTGATATTTTTTGTCAGGGGAATCTGAAGTTCGGTCAGGGAAAAGCCAGGGAAATTTCAAATTTCCATTTGGGGGCCACCCTGTATTTAGAACAAGTTTTTATGCCATTAAATTGGAAGTTAACTATTCATGTGTCTGAATTTTTTCGCCCTCTATTATTACAATTCACTACTAACCAAAAGGAATTGATTTTAGGTAACGCACCGGGTAGGGACTAAAACGTCTCAGTCGAGCAGCGTTTCCTTATGAGCGAATATAATATAATTGTAATTAAATTATAATATTAATATGTTATTATTATTTAATATATAAATAATATTATAATATAATACATTATATATACATATAGTTTATATTATTAATATTATCATAATTATATATTTATATTATATTGATAATATTATTATATAATAAGCATAATTCTGCAAGATTTTTGAAAAGTATGGAATGTCAGAAATCGATTCTAGATGCCTTTAGAAGAATTTTTATGGTGAAACATTCCAAAAAAGCTGTAATGATTGTGGGAAAAGTGAAATGAATATTATTTATTGATGAAAGGCGCTTAGTTGTTATTGGTTTTTGTTTTGAGCTAGCTATCGATATTCAATGACAACGAATTGGCGGTTAGTTGGCTCTTGCATAACGGCATAGTATCACTTTTCGAATTTGCAAATACCAACTAAGCGATAAAGGGCGTAAACGCTTAGAATTTTTAGGGATTTTTTTTTATTTGGACGTCCTCAGAACGAAGTTTAATCAAAATCGATGGATAAAAACCCAGGCTACAGGAAACGGAAGCCTGAAATCTTTTATCGCGATTTCCCAAAAATAGTGAAACTGTCGCTTAATAGGATTTCGCTAACGCCAATTGATCGTGGCCCAAACCAAAATTCGCCAGTAGTGCCAGTGCTGATCTATGAGTATAAAATAAATTGAAAGCTTGATTAGTATTTTCCAATAAAAATTGGAAAAACTGTCGCACCTTTCCCTGAGAAATGTCTAAGGGATCATATGTTTGTTGACAGTAGTTTACCCATAATTTATATGATGACGCATACTGCTTAACAGTAGCCTCAGAAAGAGAGCTGCGCAAAGTAGGTATTATACCTGATGACAGCCCTTTGTTCTGGAGCGCTCGCCCAATAAGAGCGCTGCCCATCAGCTGCTGTGTGGCTGCTCCTGGGTACATAAGGCTGTAAGGAGAAAACAACAAATCGTCATTTGGACTTAGCTACACAACGTCTGAAGCAACATTTATGAAAAATGGAGAACCATGGTTGTGTTGGCCGATTGGGTACTACTACCACCCACCGTGCCTGCTCTATATATATACCTAATATCTTATAATTGTGCCCTTAGAACTGTGAAAGCAAGGCTTTAGTCGCGCTCAAATCTCACATGAAGCTGTTATTTTTCTCAAATCTGCCACCAAAAATGGTGAGTTTTTGGGCCATCGGGTATTCCCTGGATGACAAAAATGGTCACGGATGGTTTCTAAGTCAGACAAACAAACTATGCTTCCGCCTCAACTGCTGCATTTTGCTTTCTGGACGATAAATAATATAAAATTTGTAGCAACCAAGTTGTAGCCACCAGCGCAGTATTTTTTGTTCTTTATTTTGGTTCTGTGGCTCATGCTAAACATGAATGAAACAAACTTTTGGTCAGTAAGGATTTGAAAAATACGTCCAAGTGGAAAGTGTCGCCAATATCTGATGGGTCTAATAATTCCATAGGCTTCCTTCTGTACTGCTGAGTGTTTTTGCTCACTTACAGAAAGGGTTCCTTGAAAAGAACGCTACTGGACGCCCTGCTTCTGTCAGAGTTGCTGCTATTGCATACTCTGATGCGTCAGTTTCAACCTGGAAAGGGACGGAGTCATCGATTGCTGAAACAACTGCATTTGCAACGTCCTGTTTGAGCTGTTCAAAAGCACTTACAACATCAGCAGAAAGTGGAAAACTCTAGGACTGAACTAGTGGGCGGATTTTGTCAGAAAAGTACTTCACCCATCTAGAATGGTGTGTGAAACAACCTATAGCACGTTGAAGAGCTGGAGCTGAGTCAGGGATTGGCAAAGACAATAGGAGCCTAAGTCGGCCTGGGTCTGGCTTTAATGTGCGATTTTATATCAAGTAACCTAATAAGTGTATGGATTTAATCGAAAAGGTGCATTTCTCCTTGTTCAATTTGAAAGAGTATTTCTCAACAGCTTGCATGAATCGTTCAAGATTGTAGTCATGCTCTCGTTCATTTCATCCACAAATGTCTACATCGTATAGGTAAGGGTAAGTTTTTCTTCCCAACTTTTTCTGCTTCAATGATGCTGTCAATCGTTTTCTGGAAGTATGGAACCCCGTTGATCACTAAAAATGGGATTCAGTGAAACTGTTATAGCCTACCAGATGCCTCAAACACAGTCATAGGCATCTTCTCCAAAAGGATAGCGATTTTATGGTTGGCGTTCTAAGGTCAATTGAGCGTAAGACAGATTTTTTGTGACCTTTTCCACGATTGATTCAATGCGTGGAAGAGGATAACCGTCTAGATAAGTGAATCTATATATGTCTGAGAATAGTTGATTACCATTCTTGAGCTCCCCTTGGCTAGTTGCTGAGCTCGATGACCTCGATGAGCGGCTTAGAAACTTTTTCCGCAATAAATGCCAGGTCACAATCATCAGAATATCTACGTGATCGAGTCACAATGGGTTTGCATCCGGGTACAATATTAGCAAAAAGTGAGACTGGTTGAATGGACCTTGAGGTAGTGCCCTGTTTTGCCACAGTTTTTACAAATACTCATTCGAGCTGGACAATCTGGCCGAGGACGGAATTTAGAGCCACAAAAATAACAGTTTCAAGACAGTTTAGCTACCATTGATTGATCTCGAGATGCTGCAACCTATACAGCTAAGGCCGAAGGCTGCCCCTGTAGATACAAGTGTGAGTGCTCCTCAGCCATTTCGTGTGTTCAAGCCTGTTCCCTAGCTTGGTCAACGGTCAGTGTAAAACTCTCCAACAGTCGTTGTCAAATTTGTGAAGAGGGCATACCTCGTATAAAAGAATCTCTTATGAAATTATTCCTATTTTGTTCATCTGTAACAACTTTGACGTTACATTCTTTACTTAGCGCTTCACTATCCCAGAATATTCGTCAGGAGTCTCCCAGGTTGTCGAGACGTGGAAGCTAATTGGTGACTTGGGAATATTTCGTTTACTGGCTTGACAAATGTATCTTCTAAAACGTTCATAGCTGTTTAGTAATCATTGCAAGCACTAATATATTTGAAAACTTGAGGAGAGACATGATTTTGTAGCAGCCGGAACTTATGCGCATCCTTCAAGTCGTTGATGTTGGCTAAGAAGTTTGTGAATGTCACTTTCCAGTGAACCCAGTCATCTCTAGCCGTCGCAGATGCAGGTTCGATGTCTAGTCGATTTGGTTTCAAGAGCTTGTCCATATTTCTACTCAAATATTTGCGAATAAATTGTGATAGAGAAAACCTTTTGCGAATGTAAGGTTTTATTCGCCAAAATTGGACATTTGGAATGGAATTATGAAGTTTACAAATTCTAACGATAAGACCAAAACGTGCTCACCTCTCGATAATTTACGAAAATTCGCTCATACAATCTTACTGCATGACTGGCACTTTTTCTATTCCAATGAGGCAGAGGCAGTGAGTAAGTGAGGGTGAATAAGTCGAAAAAATTGTAATATGTTGAACTGGACATGGCCCCTTACATTGAATATAGGCGTAAGCCTAGTAAATGAATTTTTCAGTTTCAACTGTTTTAAAATTGCCAACTCTGTTTAAGCTCATAAATAGTAAAATATTTTTCATCTGTACCTAGATGTAATAATTTACGAACAGTTAACTTATGAATAGTTGCTCGGGTGTTATTGATTGATTTCTAGTTCATTAATGGAAAAAAAAAAAAAAAAATCTGAAATCCAAAGAATCTTCCCATTGTACCATTAATTCGTTTTCTGATTTCCTTTGATCCATTATGTAAAAAATATGGAAATACTTTTGATGTAGCATCAGCACGATCTGTTATCTGGAAATCTCGCTTAGAAGCTGTATTGGAGAACGAGCTACTCCACGAGGTACCTAAGAAGTTAACAGGTGTGAACTTATCAACAGGTGATCTCGTGGACGCCAGAGATTTTAGTTTGATGTTGAAATTCAGTTCGAATATTATTCGGGAAAATATATTTTATTATTATCAATTATCTAAGGACTTGTCTGTTCCGCTAAATTATAATAAGCTGCTATCTGTAAACTTGACGTGATCACTCAATTATCTATGAGGAACCCCTTGTCTTCCATCAGTCGGAGCGAGTTATAAAGTCTCATTTCACCTCCTCTGGTGTCTGCTAGTTGAATAAGGTACCACTGGTCTAATAATCTAATTAGGCCTTCCATGAGGAATATTTGAGATGAGATTGAATAATGATGTACTCATCTAACTTATTTAATTTTTGCTTTAAACAGGGGCTGGAATGGACCAGTAATAATAGCATCACCAGCAGGTGGGACAGACATAGAGAAAGTGGCTGAGGAAACGCCTCATCTCATAAAAACGTTCCCCGTAGATATCCTTCAAGGTGTTACACAAGAGCTTGCCACAGACGTGGCTCTCTTCCTTAACTTTGAAGGAGAGTTACGGGAGAAGGCGGCTACAGAGATCAAGAGACTCTATGACCTCTTCCTTAACGTAGATGCCACTCAGGTTATTATGATTTAATTAATATCAACATGGTCTAATTTGGCATTGTGATATTCATTCGTATTGGCCCTCCTCAAGTGACTCCACAGTTGCACAGTGGAGCTCTATAACAATTTATGTCACTAAGGTTAGTAAAATATTGTTTCATTTTGCAATTATTGACATTTTATTTTATAAAACTCAAACAAACTAGAAAAAAGTCTATAAAAGATAAAAAATACAAAATTTATAAACATAAAATTTGGCGGAGACACGCCTGATGGTGCTCCCCTAATATTTTTACTCCTCCGCAGGTTCTCCCCATAATTTTTAATTAATCGTAGAAAAACTACAGTCAATCGACAATACTTCGAAAATGCTCGAAAAATTCTTTGTAAAATACGGGGTTACACGCAACAAACGCCTGCCAGGTTCATGTGCACCTTTTTTGGTGCTGGGGCAAACAAGGCAGTTTCAAAAAGCGAAGTGGAAGAGAAAAAAAGATAGAAAAACTAAGTATTTCATTTGTTTCGATATAGTCGAGTCTCTTCTGTTTATGATGTTGCACTCACTTTTTGACACTGAATGTCGTCTACCAACTTATGCTGCTTACTCTGAGGTTCCTGCACGCTAACATTTGTCAAGATGCGAATAAGTGGGGCTGCTCTGGTTCTTCGACTTGGTAGTGTTCACGATTGAAAATACATTCGCCGAGGTAGGTAGACCCAAAGCAAGATTTAATATTATATGGAACTCTTCTTACTAATGGAAAGCTGTTCTTTTCCACAAGTTTCTAGAAGTGTACATATGTGGCATGTGCATGGAGGGTAATACCATTCTTCAATCCGACTGTTTCCAGCTCAGGTTTTCCTCTTTTTTCAGCAATAATTCTATCGATTCTTGCAATTGGTGTGTTGGTTTCAGTTGCTTCATATTGAATGGTGAATGTGTTGATAAAAAAGCTCACCTCTAGCCCCAGACAACTGAAATCTTGAAATTGTTTTTCAAATTGATCCAGGAACATCTTAGGATGCCCGGAAAATTGCAAGGACCCAAATAATTGTAGTCATTCGCCATTTTTTTCGTGTTTGAAAAAATGAACCCTTGGTGTTTCTGAAACCCAAGACCAAGTTTCTGACCCCTACCCCGCCAAACCCCCTCTATATCAATTCCCAAAAAGACTGTTGCAGAACAAAAAAAGTTTGACAGGCACTATGCTAGTAGATTCTCTCGGGAACCTCAGTGCCCGCAATCACTGGGTTGAGTATCCCGGGGTTAAGTAAATGTCGAGATTGTTTTTGGCATAGTGATCCTGGGTAACTGGAACAGGCGTTGACCAGGATTGTCGGTGGTTAGTTCAGAAGTTGATGGAAGTGTCAGAAGTGGTTGTCTTTCGATGTCATTGCTTCATAATAATCATGATGAAACTTGAGTGTTTCAACTGTTTAGTAAGTTTTAGTATTTTGCGTGGAAAACGTCTTTGTGGGCTCATTTTTTTTTCTGCCACCATTGTAAAGAGCATATGGTTTGTGAAGTCTAACCGTATTTAGAAATAAAACGCGTACTCTCAGAAATTGGCAAGAACGGAAAGAATTTATTTTTACTCCATCTTATCGAACAAACAAACGGGTACCTAGCAACTGAACACATGATGTCAAACAATAGATCGAATGGTTAACTAGATTGAATGAATAATTTAATAATAATACGAGTATGAAGCCACATCACTCCCCCTCAAGTGTCAACGATATCGTTCAGGAAATTGGACGTGCCGGCCACTGCGGGTGGTAGTTGGAGGTGAAGTAGATGACGCTGGGAGTAGCATCGCTGCAGCTGGACTCGTGGGTTGGGCGAGCATAAAAGCTGGTCTATGGAAATAGTCTGTTCCCCTCGAGGCATTTTGATACGAAAAACTTTATCTGTACGGGAAATTACAAGATAAGGTCCGTCGTAAGTAGGCTGTAAGGGTCGTCTCACTGCATCCTGGCGTACAAAAACGTGTGAAGAATCCTTCAAATCGGGGTGAACGTAGATGGTTTTAGCAGTGTGGTACTTGAATGGAACTGGGCGGAGCTTCTGGACATGGTCGCGTAATGAAGCAATGAGCGTAGGAAGATCTGAAGAGCTGGTGGGGGAATCGAACACATCAAGTGGGAGTCTTATTGGCTCTCCATAGATGATTTCAGCTGGAGTTACCGCAATTCCTGGGATAAGGTAAGATCGTAATCCAAGGAGAACTGTTGGCAAGGCTGAGACCCAATCGTCTGTGAGTTGAGCTTTCAATGCGCATTTCAAGTGGCGGTGCCATCGCTCAATTGCACCATTTGCAGCGGGATGGTAAGCAGTAGTGCGAAGGTGATGGGTACCAAGTATTGCAGTGAGATTTTTGAAAAGTTGGCAGTCAAACTGCTTCCCCCGATCCGTAGTTATGCGACGTGGAACACCAAATCGGGCAATCCATGAAGTGATGAGCGTTGAAGCGACAGTTTCTGCTGTAATATCACTCAGTGGAATTGCCTCCGGCCATCTAGAAAAACGATCTATGATGGTTAGGAGATAACGGAAACCTTGTGAAGTGGGTAGGGGTCCAACAATATCATACGAACTAAATCACTCGCGACGAAGTTGTGGAAACCCATTTAAAAAACGGAAGTTAGTGAAAAACGTTGTCTATTTCCACGAAAAATAAAGAGTTACACTGTTAAATCGATTTCGACGGTTAGGCCATCATCAGTAAAAAACAATAACTTTGTTTGTTGCGTTATTGTTTGTTACTGATGATGGCCTAACCGTCGAAATCGATTTAACAGTGTAACTCTTTATTTTTCGTGGAAATAGACAACGTTTTTCACTAACTTCCGTTTTTTTTTTTTTTTTTTCCAACAATATCGACATTTATGTGTGCGAATCTGGCTTCAGACGGCTGGTAGGTACTAATTTCGCTGGAAGTATGACGCCAAACTTTTGTTCGTTGACATGGAATACATGTTTTTGCCCAGAGCGTGACATCCTTTTTGAGAGAAGGCCAACAGTACCGAGTCTGGACTAGGTCAACTGAAGCAGCGATTCCAGGGTGAGCGAGATTATGCAAGGAGTTGAAAATTATCCTGCGAAATGGCTCAGGAATAAAAGGACGAAGTTTGCCAGTTGAGGTGTCGCAAATTAGTACGATGTTATTGTCGAAAGTCATATCTAGGAGATTGAGCTTTGAGTTAGTAGATCGCTTCAGATGTTGAAGTTCAGAGCACGTAGCCTGTGCTGCTGCTATGTCTTGGAGTGCTACTGAAGAGGCAAGGTCAATGGCCGAAATGCGAGAGTGTCAGCAGGGGTATTAGTAGAACCTGGCACATACCGAATATCCGTTGTAAATTGACCAATGTAGTCTAAATGTCGTAATTGGCGAGGAGAGGCTTTTCCTGGTCGTTGTGCAAACGCGTATATAAGAGGTTTGTGATCTGTGAGAATGGAGAATTGGCGTCCTTCGAGCATAAATCGAAAATATTTAACTCCTTGATATGCTGCCAAGAGCTCACGATCGTAGGTGCTGTAAGCACGTTGGGCAGGGGATAGCTTTTTGGAATAAAAACCAAGAGGTTCTGGAATTCCATTCTGCATTTGTTGTAACGCAGCTCCTACTGCTGAATCTGAAGCATCAACCATAAGAACCAGTGGGAGATCACAGGATGGGTGGGCAAGTAAAGTAGCATTACTTAGTGCAAGCTTTAGCTGGTCAAAAGCTAGTTTAGAGTCAGCCGACCACTCTACTTTGCGATGGTCACGTTTTCTGGGACTTGCACACAAGTCAAACAATGGCTGTTGCAGAGTAGCAGCATTTGGCATAGAACGACGGTAAAAATTGACTAAACCCAGGAAGCGGCGCAGCTCTTCGATTGAATCGGGAAGTGGGTAGTCATTAATAAGAGCAACACGTTCAGGAAGAGGTTTTATACCACGACAGTTGATGAGGAAACCCAGAAATGAAATTTCTGGAACTCCAAAAACACATTTCGCCACATTGATACAAATTCCGTGGGTATTAAGGCGTGTGAAAAGGGTGTGTAAATGAGTCATATGTTCTTCTGGTGAGGTAGAAGCAATCAGGATGTCATCCAGGTATACGTATAGAAATGGTAGGTCTTGGAGGATCGAGTGTATATAGCGTTGGAATGACTGAGCTGCATTTTTCAATCCAAATGGCATGCGTAAAAATTCAAACAGTCCAAAAGGAGTTACTACCGCTGTCTTTGGTATGTCATTCTCAGCTACTTTCACATGGTGGTAGGCGCGGACAAGGTCGACTTTTGAAAATGTAGTCTTATGCGCAAGCTGTGAGTTGAAATCCTGGAGGTGTGGAATGGGGTATGCATCTGGGACAGTAACTGCGTTCAGAGCCCTATAGTCACCACAAGGCCTCCATGTGCCGTCTTTCTTTGGGACCATATGGAGGGGGCTGGACCATGGACTTTTTGATGGTCGACATATACCCAGGTCAATCATATGCTGGAATTCTTGTTTCGCTTGGGCCAACTTGTCTGGTGGAAGTCGTCGAGGTTTGGCAGACACTGGAGGGCCTTTGGTTTCTATTACGTGGGCGAAATCACAGCTTGGGTTACAGAAAGTAGGGCGTTCTTGTAGGAGGTTTGGAAAAGATAAAAGAAGCGAAGCATATTCATGACGGGGATCTATGACATGTACTGTGTGGTGGTCAGGCACATCTGCTGTAGAGGCTGGACGCCATAATCCAGTGGAGGAATCAATTAGGCGTTTATTCTTGAGATCAATTAACAACCCGAATTCTCCTAATAGATCAGCACCAATGATAGGGTATTTGACATCCGCAATAATGAATGGCCATCTGAACTGGCGACGGAGTCCTAAATCAAGAGTTTGAAGACGTTCGCCATAAGTTGAGATGTGTGTACCGTTGGCAGCAAATAGTGGCTTTTGTGATAAATATCTTCTATCAGCTGGAGTTGGAGGAACGACAGACACGTCAGCACCTGAATCAACTAGGTATTTTGAATTAGTGAGGCGATCAAACACGAATAGGCGACGAGAGAGTTGAGTGCCCATGCTCCCAGCTGTCGCGTCCAAGGAGGGGGCAGTTAGTTTTCCGGTTGGGAGGACTTGAACGAACACGGGAGTAAGCATTTGCGTGCGTTGATTCCATATCGACGGTGATAACAGCAAATTTCATGTTCATCGCGGTCTGGTTTTGGAGTAGCTGAACGTCCTCGTGGTCGGGTATTCCGCCCAACAGATCGAGAACGGTTTGACTGTTGGGTTAGCGAAGCTATAGAAGCGGTCAGTTGGGCGATTTGTGATTCCAAACGGTCAAAACGAGTGTTAGTGGAGTCAGAATTGTCAACAGTTTGAATGGAGTACTGTGTGGGAGCCAATTCAAGAACCTTATCTGCCATTATTGCTAGATTGTCCAGAGGATCAGAGGATGGTGCGAGTATTGAACGCACATTGACGGGTAGGCGTTGTAGGAACATCGTTTTCAGGAAATCATCTTGAACTTGACAACCAGCCAACGAGCGCATTTCACGGAGCAATTGCGAGGGTTTTCTGTCGCCTAAATCAAGTTCAGTTAGGAGTTTACTAACTTTGCGACCTTCGGAAATCTCAAATTCTGCCTGCAAGCGGTCCATTAAATCTTTGTAAGGTGTGAAGGAGAGAGGTTTTAACAAAAAATCGGAGATAAGCTCGGCTACATCGCTATCGAGGGAGGCTAATACGTAATTATATTTCGTTAGCTCCGTCGTCACTGGGGAGTTGGCGAACTGGGCATCGACTTGCATTCTCCAAATTTTCACATTCCGACGCCAGAGTGGCGGAATTTTTATAGATAGTCTGGCTACGTGCATCTCGGGTTGATCATTGCCGATTTGTGGTGCGGTCGAAGAATCAGATTGCAATGTTTCCATAGCAGTTGTACGGAAAAATCGAAGTTACGCAGTTAATGGAGTACGGTCTACCGGAAATCAAGCGATGTTACGAAATGTTCGCGGAAATTTCGCGGGATATTGCTGAGATTTGATACGTAAATAAACGGTACACTACACAATCCAAAATTTTGTTTACGCGGGGTCACCACTTATGGTTTGTGAAGTCTAACCGTATTTAGAAATAAAACGCGTACTCTCAGAAATTGGCAAGAACGAAAAGAATTTATTTTTACTCAATCTTATCGAACAAACAAACGGGTACCTAGCAACTGAACACATGATGTCAAACAATAGATCGAATGGTTAACTAGATTGAATGAATAATTTAATAATAATACGAGTATGAAGCCACAAGCTAATAAAAGGGTGATTGGATGGGATTTTGTTGGTTTGAAGTTTCCTGTTTCTTGTACCTACAAAAAGTCTAATAAATTTCTGAAATAGTAGTTTTTAGTTATCGAGTTACAAGAGTAGCACTCTGATTAACTTTTTTTTACTAACTTTTATTCAAAGCGACACGACACAAATAATCCAACTAAAACAACTGTTTTTTTTTTTTTTTTTTGAGTAAACAATAAACACCTGAAAATGACAGCGTGACAACAAGAGTTTACAATATGTGAGATGTCAGTAGTGACCACCACATCACTTTCCCTTACGGTTTTGAAAAATCTGCCAAGTTCTTGGGAAAGCAGACTTGACGTCCACATCTTGTAACTGTGGCTGGCTGAGGAGGCTGTGGTGGAATTGACAGTCCTTGAGATGCTTCCAGTGGTGGTAAGCTAGGAGATTGGATGGCGGTCTGTACTTCCTCATCATGAAAGGCAGGCTTGATCCTGTCTCGAGAGACAGTAACATGTCGAGTGCCCACAATTATTCGGAAAATCTTTGGAGATCGTGATACAACCTGATAAGGGCCTGTATATGGTTGCTGAAGGCTGCTTTTGACACCATCCATCCGCAGATATACATGGGAGCTAGTGTCTAGATGAAGATGACTGAAAGGTTTTACTGATCCGTGCCATGCTGTAGCGGTCGGTCTCATGTCAGAGAAAACTTTCATCAAATCTGAGAGTTATTCATGGTTTGAAGAAATTACACAGTTTGGGTGCTCAAAGAACTCTCCTGGTAATCAAAGACTTGTGCCTTGAACAAGATTAGCTGGGGTTGCTTTCAGATCTTTTTTGTAGGTGGAACGCAAACCCAACAAAACTATATATAGTTCTGATGACCATGTGCAAGTGTTGTTACTCATCCTTCACATCATTGCCTTAAGTGTACAATGCTAATGCGTGACCAGCCCATTTTCCTGTGGATGGTAAGCTGTAGTTTGGTGCAACTCTATTCCAAGGGCTAGAGCAACCTCTTGGAAGAGTCCAGACTCAGAGTTACATCCACAATCTGTCACTAGGCACATTGGAGAACCAAAGCGTGCAATCCATCCCTCAAAAAGAGTACGAGCTATTGATGTTGCTGTTTGGTCAGGCATTGGAAAAGCTTCTATCCATTGTGTAAAACGATTAATGCATGTCAAAATAGGTAACTGTACTCTCTAGACTGTGGAAGGGGTCCAACTAAATCTACTGGGATATGTACGAAACGCTCATCTGGGTTCAAGAACTTACCAAGAGCTGTCTTTTCATGGTGCCGTACTTTTGACGATTGGCAGTTATGGCATCGACTAAACCAGCCCTTGATATCTCGCTGCATTGATGGCCAGAAAAAACGCTCACAAACAAGTCGGGAGGTTGCTCTTCCACCAGGGTGAGATACGCCGTGAAACTGTTCAAAAATATTTCGACGCAGGTTTTTTGGTACATATGGTCACAATTTACCAGTGGATTCATCATAATATAATCTGCATCTTCCATATGCATCTTGCGGAGCACCAAATTTTGAGTGATAGATGTTTACTGCAATAGATTGTGAAGCTCAGAATCGGGGTTCTGGGTCATAACGATGATGGCTGGTGTGATCAAGCGCCTGACAATGGTTGATATGTGAGAAAGAGTGTCAGCTGGGGCTCCAATGCGTCCTGGCTTTGCACATGTCTAATGTCTGTAGAAAATTGGCTTATGTAAGCCAAGTGGCGTACTTGTCTTGGTGACAGATCATCACAAGACTTGATAAAAGCCTAAGTGAGAGGGCGGACATAAGATAAGGGTTAAGGAAATACCGTTTTTCAAAACTGTGTTCAAATGAACTTAGAGTTGGTTTATTCCTCGAGAATATTTTAAATGAAATTTGGCTAAACACCGTTGAATAAGTTTTTAGTGAAAGAGGGCCTAAATCGACGAATTTTTGAAGCAAACTCCCCAAAATGGACAAATACGCGTAGATCTACGCTGGTACTTATGAACCAAAACCTATTCACCTGACAAGGATATTTGAAAGTTCAAAGCGGATATTGAAGTTAAAATCTCCAATGCTATATAGACTGCACGCAAAAGTTAGGATCTCCGTCGCCATGGTGACTTCATACAACAGCACCTACTCCAGTGAAAAATAATGGTGGCGAAAAAATGTTTGAGGGAAAATCCTGTGCCGACACCCGGAAATCTAAGGCCAGAATTGTTTAACGCTTTGGCCTTTCACGGTTTTGAGTACTGTGAATTTTATCTGAAAGCTCGCAATTAACTATACAACCTATCCATCCACGAGTTCGTGCCCGAATGACGATAGTTTCTGGATTAGAGTGTGCAGTTTAAAGTTACATTCAAGTGGCAACAGGGTTGTTAATTTTGGTAATAAGGTATGTAAATGTGGACTGACAGAAGTATGGGTTCCAATCCAGGAAAGATCATCTGGGAAGCCACATAGCTGAATGCCTTTCTTCGTAAAGGTACTATTGAGATAGTTTTACTGGCGGAGAACTTGGGAATAAAATGTGAAAATAAAAGGAAAATGATATGTGAAAATGAAAAAGGATGGATTGTTAATGAATCTTCAGGAATTGTCATCTAAAACATTCATTGAATGAATCTTGTTCAGGAATTGTCATCTCAAACATTCATTGAGCTACTAACCCCCAATCAAAGATTGGAACAATCGGGAAGGATAAATTGCTCAACTTTGGAGACTTGCAACATAGCAATAACACTATGTTAGAAATATAACTATGCCCTCTTTGGGGACTTTGAATAGAGGGAACTTATGCCCTGTAATATAGAAATGGGAACTTTTGCCCTTGGATATAGAATTGGGGATTTAACCCATGGAAATGTATAGTAATAATAACCCAAGAAGTAAAGTAAAGACAGAGGCGCCTGGAATCATCATCAATTAAATGAATAACTAAAGTGTGAAAAAAGGAAAAAATCGAAAATTAATAAGTCCTAATCAACCAATGAGGTTAAGCCACTGCATCACGCCCCCATTGTGGCCACGCTGGAGTACCTACTCCAACACCCATGGTTTTAATAATATTGGCCCTCCACGTGCGGCAAACCGCGCTCGCTTTTTGCTACTTTTATTATAATGTATTTTGAATTTGACCACTTAAAATTGTGAATAACTCTCATTGTATTAGAGCATAAGTTTATCATATAATTTAATATGAATATAGGATGTAATGATAGGGAACACGTGCTTAATGGTTAAAAACTTAACTATATTCGTGTGATATAATTCAAAACAAGGTTCTAAAAATGAACCCACGTCACTTATCACACACTGAAAGGTAAACATGAGTAAAATTATTATAGAAACCCAACGTGGCAGAAACAAAACAGTGACTGAATTCAATCTTTTTGCCGTTATTTTGATGAGAATAACAACTTCTTTGATTTCAACGCATTCTTTCGGATATTAGAAGTAAATACTACATCATGGCATAAGAGTCGATAGAATGGAGGGAAATACGAATACTCCAAAATACATCAGCAGGCGTCTCGGAGCACTTTATGGCCAATGTATTATTACGTCATTAAGGGTTACGGAGGGCATCTGTGACTACGTATTAATATGGCAGCCGTTGTGAAAGAGTTAAGGGTACCTGGTGCAGGGCGTCCAGGGCTAAAACAATAAATAGCAGAGGAGAGGTGTGACAGCCCCTTTGCCTACGAGTGTATATACAGGATGTCCAACGAGACGTTGACCCCCCTGCTAAAATCGTTATCTGTGGATTAAAAAGAAAAAATTGTTTTTCTCAAACGTGAGGATCTCAGAAACGACAAAATTGCGCAGCGCGCAATTGCGCAACCATGCGCATCCAACATCAACTTTGTTTTTTCAAATAAGAACCCCCCTTTTTTTATTCCATATTCGGATTCTGCACACAATTTTATGAAGATTTGACCACTCAATCGATTTTTTCGGCCACGCGCAACCTGTTCAGCGAGTGCTCAAAGTTGCACAACCATATGGTTGCGCCGAAATTCAGATGTACGAAGTACCCAAGTGTGACACATGAAATTTCATTATTTTTCGACGCTGAGTCACATGATGCTATCCGTTTTTTCATTTGACTAAATGCTTTAATGTGGTTATTTTAAGCGATAAATAGTCTCCCGAAGTGTGTTGATTTTTTTCCCCCTCTCTTTCCCTCCACTTTTCTCAACCTGGCTGGGGACTGGCAACGGCAGAGTTAAAAGAAAATGAAAAAAGTCCTTCATTTTTTAAATTAAAAAAACCTCATCTGGTGGATGAAAAGCTACACTTTTAGTAAAGAAAATAAAAAAGCACCATTTCGTTCAAAAAAAAACCTGAGGAAAAGAAAAAATCAAACGAAGCATGATGGCATAGATCTCGCACACGGAACTGGGAAGAATAAGCTTATTCCAATGAACCTAGAGGCTTATAAGCGATAAATCGCCTTCATGATTTGGCAGGAAACGTCAACTTTCCAGAGATATCTTACATCCCAACTTTGAACCTCTGTTTTGATGAAACTTGGACTCCTCTCGTATTCACTCGCAAGGAATAATTTATTTTTATCTTGAAAACTTAGGAAAAAAACGAGTTGCAGTTGCCCGAATCAGCGTTTAATAGCTATGAAAATTCAACACACTAACCTCGGAAGAGTATTTAATGGTTAAAATAACCACATTTTGGGCTATAAAAGCGTTGAAATTTAGTCAAATGAAAAAACGGATAGCACCACGTGACTCAGCATCGAAAAATAATGAAATATGTGTCACACTTGGGTACCTTGTACATCCGAATTTCGGCGCAACCATTGGGTTGAGCAACTTTGAGCACTTGCTGAACGGGTTGCAC
Source organism: Adelphocoris suturalis (assembly GCA_030762985.1). Classification (NCBI taxonomy): domain Eukaryota; kingdom Metazoa; phylum Arthropoda; class Insecta; order Hemiptera; family Miridae; genus Adelphocoris; species Adelphocoris suturalis. Next base: position 39,311,722 of record CM061040.1, on the reverse strand, counting down.
GTGGCCGAAAAAATCGAATGAGGGGTCAAATCTTCATGAAATTGTGTGTAAAATCCGAATATGGAATAAAAAAGGGGGGTTCCTATTTGAAAAAACAAAGTTGATGTTGGTTGCGCATGGTTGCGCAATTGTGCAATTTTGTAATTTCTGAAATCCTCACAAAAAAACATGAAGTTAAAAAAAATTTTTTTGTTTTGATCTACAAATAACGATTTTAGCAGGGGGGTCAACGTCTCGTTGGACACCCTGTATTAGCTGCGTTCAGGGAATATCTTTCCCGATCAAACGGTTGCGGCTATATCCCCAATTGTAGCAGCCCGAGAACGCGAGAAGAAGCGGTGTTCATCCCATGGCTGAGCGAAAGGTAGATACACTTTCTTGGAAATGACGGGTACTGTCACAAACTTATATATTTCGTTTGTGCAATTGCTCCGATCCCACTTAAGAAACACCTTTCAGTTGATTTACTGGAGCAGAAAAAAACGGATTTTTCTTATCCTTGTCATTTTCATGATCTACTTTATCGTTGTCATTTCAGTAGACTCTCACTTAACCGGCCACCTTGGGACCAGAGCCTGGTTGATTGGCGTTTGGCTGGTTAATCCAAAATGTTGGCATCTTGTCAAGAAAAATCAACTACATACACGTGTATTTAACATATTAGGTAGGTACGTGAATATTAATAGAGTGTACGGTGAAAACAAGTATTTATTTGTTTACATAGTGTAATGAGAAAACCTTTTGGGAATAAGATTTTATTTAGCACAAAACTCGTGTTAGAATGAAACTGAACTTGGCAACGTAACGTAAAATAAACTACAACAGGTGATCATGGATTGATCACAGTGACAGTGGAATCACCACATTCTTCCAGGGAGGGATAAAGGGAATCAGTCCAATTCCAGTTGTCTTTGGCGAATCCGTGTTGAACATCTCAGCTCAGGATTATTCCTAGGGTTGGTGTACTGGGCTTTTGTCTCTCAACTTCGTCCGATGATCCATCTTCCTGAAGGTTCTCCAAGGTCAATTTCTCATCCGAATGATCTTCTGTAATCTCACCATGTAGAGCTAAATGTTTCAGCGAAACTGTGGTTTCTTTGTCGTCAAGAGATTTCATGCGTGCGTACTGTGGGTTTACATCGAGAAGTTTGACCTCTTCAACTAATGGTTCATATTTGCTATGTCGCACGTGCTTTTTCATTAGAGCTTTACCCTGGGGTACCAACCATGAAGGAAGGGCTGCTCCATTGGAGGAACGTCGTTGGTGACCGAACATACGTTCATGATGAGTTTTATTGGTGGCCGTGCACAGAAGCGATCGGATGGAGTGAAGTGCGTCATGGGGTACCATCTCCCACTGCTGAATTGCTAAATCTTTTTTCTTCAAAGCTAGGGTGATAGTTTTCCATAGAATTCCATTTTCACGCTCTATTTGGCCATTTCCCTGTGGATTGTAGGGCGACGAATGTGACGTGGCTATCCCTCGTGAATGGATAAAGCTGGATAATTCATTAGACTTAAATGAGGTGCCTCGATCTGAATGAATATAGCATAGCATTCCAAAGATTGAAAATAATTCGGTGAGAGACTTTATAACTGTCGAGGAACTCATATCGGTACATGGGTAGGCAAATGGAAATCTTGAATACTCATCTATTATTACAAGAAGGTATCGATTTTTTTAATTCGTGGGCAGAGGACCTTTAAAATCAATACTCAGCCTTTCAAACGGATGGGTGGCCTTAACTAGTTTTGACGCGTCTGGTCTATGAAATTTTGGCTTAATTTCCAAGCATGTTGAGCATGAAGCAGTTACATTTCTGATTTCCTCGACTGAAAAAGGTAGATTGTGAGTTCGAACCCAGTGAAGCATTCTAGTAATTCCTGGATGACATAGGTTACAGTGCAACGAATATAGTTTGGAAGCGTTGGTTGAACTGCAGACTCTTGAAATGGCATCTGCTACATGATTGCTTTTCCCTGGTCTGTAAATTATATCAAACATGTAGCACGATAGCTCTAGACGCCATCTAAGAATCTTTTCGTTTTTTATTTTATTCTTATGTTTCATATCAAACATAAAAGCTACAGACTTCTGATCTGTAATGACTTTGAAATGTCTTCCCAACAGATAATGTCTCCACTTCCTCAGGGCACCAACAATTGCGTAAGCTTCCTTCTCCACTGCAGCATGTTTACGCTCGGAATCAGTTAATTTCTTTGAAAAGAAATTAAATTCTGTGATAGGACAGCTGAAATGGAAAAATCTGAAGCGTCAGTCTCGACTACAAAAGGAACGAACTAAACCACTCGCGACGAAGTTGTGGAAACCCATTACAAAACAGAAGTTAGTGAAAAACGTTGTCTATTTCCACGAAAAATTTTTTGTGGAAATAGACAACGTTTTGACATGGATATGTCTTTGCTCTGGGGGGTCAACCAAACATTTCCGTGACGCAAAATTTGTGTCACAATTTCAGTATTTTTCACGTACAACCCAGCCATTGCTAGGGGAATGGAACTTCCGCAGTTTTCATCGCACAGAAATCGTTCGCCACTCGTTGGAAAGCGCTTGATTTATGTGATAAATGTTCACATCTCAAGCTACCAATTTCCCCCTCCTTACGTACCTGGCTACATTCCTAAACTAAGTTGATTGGACTATAAACAATTTTAATAAGCCGGTTACAATATTCTTAACGTAAAGCAATAGCATCATTTACTCCACTCCATAGGAAACATTTTCATCCTCTTGACAACAGTCGACTGTTAACAACAACTCATTGTAGTGGCTTCTCTCCACAGTTATTTTCAACATTTCTATAAGTAAACCGTTGTTTTGTTGGGATGCGGCCCAGGGATTTGTTTAAAGTTAAAGGATTTGTTTACAACTCTCGAGGACAACCGTTATGAAATCCCCAATCAAAGACATATCCATGTAACATGGTATCTGCTTGTAAAGCAGGTAGTGGAACTCGTTTACGTTTCACTAACTTCCGTTTTTTTTACAAAAGGAATCCCACAATCAATAGTAGCCACCACTGATTTTGATATTTCGCTTTTTAGGCCATTGAATTCAGCTATTACAGTCGGAGTTAGCGGAAAAATCTTAGTTTCAAGAAGATTTTTAACTTTATCAGAATAGTTAGGGATGCATTTGGAATAATGGGCGAACATTCCAATTGTGCGTTCTAGTTTATTTTGCATTGGTTGGAATTGGGAGTTCTAGGAGAGGCTTTATGCGGTCAGGATCTGGGGAGATAGTGTTATTTTCAATTTCGTAACCCAATAATGTAATCTTTGTAATCCCGTATTGACTCTTGTCTTCATTGATTGTGAATCCAAATTTTTTAACAGCTAGTAGGAATTTTGAAAGATTTGTATCGTGCTCTTCTTTTGTTTTCCCGCAAACGGTTACGTCATCCAGGTTGGCATATGTTTTAGACAGTTTTTCTTTGGAGATTAAATCATCGATTATTCGTTGGAAAGTAGGAACTCCATCAGTGAGGCCGAAAGCGACACGACAAAACTGATAAAGTTAACTATTTGCTTCAAAAGCAGTGAAGGGACGATCTTTTGAAGTCTTAGAGGAATTTGATGATAAGCATTTTTTAAATCTGTAGTGCTGAAATGAGTATTTTGGGACACTTTTAATACAATTGATTCTAAATCTGGTATAGGGAACGCGTCTAGTGAGATGTAGCGGTTTATAGTTCGGGAGTAATCTATTACCATTCGTTTTTTGTGATTTTCTGATTTCACAACAAACGACTGTGCCCTCCAAGGTGATCTACTCTCTTCTATTATCCCATCAGCCAAAACTTCCTCTCGTATAAATTCATTATCTTCTATTGTATGTTTTCTAGATTTTGTCACTATTGGCTTAACGTCACCGACTAGATACTGAAATAGGGGTGGAGGCTCTATATTTGCATGAGCTAAAGCACAAATGTTTAGAGGGGGCTTACCACCAAAATCTACTTGAATCGATGAACGATTCTTCAACAAGTCATGCCCTATTATAAGGTCACAGCACAAGTCTGACATAACAGAAATCTTCACATTCTCGTAGATGTAACTCAACATTTTCAATTGAACGACACAATATGAAGAAATTTCCGTACTAAGCTTAGTAGAGGCCATTGGAACTGGAAATGATTTGATTTAGTGAGTATCTACGAATTTTTTATTAATATATGTCTCACAACTACCAGTATCAATTAGTGTAATTGATGATACATCATTAACTTGGACAGACACCATTGTTTTTTGGAGAGATGAGGGGGATGCTGCTATGATTGATGCGAGTTCAGAGTTTGATGTGAGGATCGCCGTTGATTTAGTTGGACGGTTGGAAGATCGGCAAACCTTTGCAAAGTGTCCCTTTTTCGAGCAAGATTGGCAGATAGCGTCTTTTGCTGGGCATTGGCTACGAAAGCGATGACGATTGTTTCCACAGAAGAAACAATTTTCTCCTGCGAATGTTGCAGCCAACGTATTATCAATTTGCTCGTTGAAACTAGAATTATTAGAGTTAGTGTTGTTTAAATTTGAAAACGGTTGATTTGAAGTAAACACTGCACATTGCTTCTGAGCTGATTCAAGAGCTCGAGCATTATCTACGGCTTGTTTGAATGTAAGATTGTTATTCTCAAGCAAGCGTAAACGTATTGTGTTAGAATTAAGGCCACTAATAAAAGAGTCCCTGACATAACTATCCCTATACTCGTCAGCAGACACAGACATAAACTCACATTCCTTCCCTAAAAGATTCAAAGCATGAACGAACTGATCAACCGTTTTCTCGTAGCGAGCTGATGCCTAGCAAATATTACATTTTTAGGCTTAATGTATATGTCATTCAGGACTTCAATCGCTTCGTAGTATGTCTTACATTCAGAAATGTAATGATGGACAGTGTGTGACACATGATTAATAAGCAATCGGCGCTGACCTTCATCTTTGATTTTTGTTTTCTTATCGTTCCCAGACTCCAAACTGTCTAGGAAATATGAAAACGTCTCGGTAGATGAATGAGGATCAGCGTCAAATCTATCTGGTTTGAAATAACGTGACATGACGTGTCGTTTTTGTGCTAAATAAATTGTAATGAGAAAACCTTTTGGGAATAAGGTTTTATTTAGCACAAAACTCGTGTTAGAATGAAAGTGAACTTGGCAACGTAACGTAAAATAAACTACAACAGGTGATCATGGATTGATCACAGTGACAGTTGAATCACCACACATAGTAAAATATCAATAAATTTACTAACAAAAGTATGGCAAAAACTGAACTAACCACAGTCAAGAATTTTTCTAATTCGCTTTGAGTTCACTTTGTAGTGTGGAGCAAAAGTCATTTGTAGAAGGTGAACGAATGGTGAATGATTTTAGTCCTTTTATTTTTGATTCAAGGGCATGTAGTTCATAGAAAAAAAGTGCGAAATATTTTCTTTTCCTTCTCATTACCTTCCGGGAAGGCTGTGCAGCGCCAAGACACGCAAAACAAGTAAAGATAAATGTTGTTTACGCCTCCTCTTCTTCCGGGAAGGTCGAGCGGAATGAAGACAACAGGGAAGAAAAAGAAAAACGGTGGTCGGTTAATCTTATGGCCGGTTTAGAGAGAGTCTACTGTGTTAATCTTGATGTATTATCCTATTACCTATTTGTGGTTTAATTTCAATCGCACATTGCAAATCAGGTGGAGATCAATCCTTTGGCAGAGACCTCAGATGGCCAGGTTGTGTCAGTCGATGCAAAAATTAACTTTGACGACAATGCTCATTTCCGGCAGAAAGCAATCTTTCAGCTGGATGACAAAAGTGAAACTGACCCACAGGAAATGAGGGCCGCTGAAAATAATCTCAATTACATAAGGTAAGTGGTAAATTAAGGCCATGTCTTCTGATACCTAGTTACTACTGTTTTAAGTTGAAAATGTTTTGTTGGCGTTTTTCAAACTTGCAATGTGATACCAAGGTTGAATGAATTTTGTCCTATTTATTCTATTAACCTTTTAACTGCCAAGCCGTTTCGGACATGACTTTTCCAGGTGCCAAATGGAAATATCAAGTGTAGGCTTTCCTTATGAGACAAATTGGGGTCTTTACATTTAGTGAATGCATTTAACACATTATGTATATTATTATGTACTGAGACCGCCGGTGACCTTTATGGCACCTACTGGCATCAGAGGACTCTGTGTGCCATGAGGGTGCTGGGGGTCTCACGTATTTTTAACGCAGAAAGTGAGGCTGCCCGCGGTCTCATTGGCACCCATGGTAACCGTTATTAAACCAAGTTGCAAAACGTTTACCATCCCGGTTGCTTGGACCCCGGTTGCTTGGGACCTAACAAAGCTAATATTTACCGGAAGACCCGAAAAAAAAAACTTTTCTGTGCATATACAGATGAAAAATTGTGAGTTAGCTGGCGGCCCTCACGGGATGTTAACCTCCAGCGGGTGCGTATCACACAGCGGGCTGCACAACCGCAAATGTTTGAATTTCAGAGAGTTGGTGTAGAGGAAAAATCCTGGGAGTGTAAGGTATTCCTTGTTCACAACCTACCAATAAGTTCCCATGGTCTGAACCCGGAAAATCATATTCCGTCAGTCGCAACATTTTCGTTGAAGATGATGGGTCTAAGTGGGCTGCAAGGAGAAAAGCATGCACCACCAAGAAGATGTCTCTGCGCCTACCGCTTTGTCCTTTCCTGAGGAGTCCCACTGCTCAATCTTTATGAGTGTGTACCCGATGCTTGGATGAGGAGATGGTACCCGATGCTTAGTGGCCAGCAATACTAAGGTGCCTGGGAGAAATGAGGTGCCCAGGGAATTTGTATAAACTTGCAAAATCATATTTTAAAGAAAAAGATGCCACCGGGCGGACTGCCTCCCTCATGAAGGTGATACCCATGCCATGCGATGCCGCTGTTCTCGATCCTCACACCATCAATCCATGATAGTAAAGACGTTTTAAATGAGGAACAAAAAACTGCTGGAAGCAACACAATACTCCTTAGGATTTCACCTGAAATTGAGGAAATAAGAGAGAGGAGCATGCTAATGTGGTGAACAAAGTAGTGCTTTGCCTCATCCCAAGATGGTGGAGCACGGGAAGCACAGGGTGGCCAACATGAGAGAATGAAACTTCTATGTTGAAAAACCACGCTTTTTTTTACCATGAAACATGTGTAACATGTAATCTGCATAGTAAACAGTCTTCTCTGAAGACCGTACCATAATTATGTATTATTTATTCATACTACTTATTTAGTAGCAAATAAACCATGACAACAATTAAATAAATAAACTATGTGATTCCTATGAGGTAGAATATATAACACTGTAAATTGTGTTTCCAGATTCATTGTTTGATACAGATGGGTTTGCCACATGTTGTCCGACATTTTTATATACTGCCTAACATATCACAGTATGAAAAAAATGTAACAAAGATTGAGGACTAACATTATTCGGTCAATTCTAATGATGCGCGTTGTTCATTTGGCAGACTTGATGGAAACATTGGTTGTATGGTGAATGGTGCAGGACTGGCTATGGCTACTATGGATATTATCAAGTTGCACGGTGGTCAGCCAGCCAACTTCCTTGACGTTGGTGGTGGAGTAAACGAGAGCCAGGTATAAGTTTATATAATTATATTATTGTGTATTAATATACATAACACCCATCAATTCATCCTCACTTATAGCTAAGATAACTTAAACCTAACCAAATCCCCTGGGGGTCGAGCAGGAGGCTGTCAACTTACTCAAGAGTCTTATATATCATTTAGATAATAGTCCACAAGACAACGACACAAGATTCCAGTGTTGGTATTTGACGATAAAGGCTTAGCGTTTTTACATTGTTTGGTAGTGTTGCAGGAGTGTGTCCCTAAATTTCCAGTTGCGAATTACAGCCATTCACCCTATGTGTAGGGGGGGTTTGTTTTTTCAAGTTTTGGCTTGTAGCCCCTTAACCCTTTCGCGACGGCCGCCGTATTAATAGGTCGGCATAGATGTCCTCCGTAACGCCTGACGACGTATTAATACGTCGGCCATCAAGTGCTCCGTAAAGCCTGCTGACGTATATTGGCATTTTGGAATTTTCCTCCATTCTATCAACTCTCATGCCATCCGTTGAGTGGCATTGTAACTAATATTTACGTGTAGTATCTAATAGAATGCGCTGAGATCAAAGACGTTATTGAGAGTTTATGTATATTCTGATCAAAATCGGGAAAAACGTTGACTTGGTCACTGTTTTGTTTTTTGCCCACGTTCGGTCTTTGTCATAATTTTAGTCATATCTGTTTCCATACTTGTACATTCTTTTCCTTTTTTAATCCTCACCATGGACCACCGCAGGTGTACAGATGAAGAAATTCTTAAAGAAATGATAACCGGGAGTGACAGTGAGTTAGGGAGTGATGTGATTGACGTTGAAATTAAAGCTCGTTCAACAAACTTTTTGTATCAACCCAAAGACGATAGTTTTGACGATTTTCTCAATGATGATCATGATACTCAGGAAATTTCAAATTCTAATATTCTTGATCCAGTTCCGAAAAGAGAAGGTGGTTCACCACACGTGGAGGACCAATTATTCAGGCACGGGAGGTTGGAGGGCTCCGAGGCAGCCAGGCCAGGCACGTTGCAGTGGCTGAACGACGCCCGTCGCGAAGAGGTTAAGCTATGTGTCTTAGCCGTTCAGTCTATGCAACCTTTTTGTGATTGTGTGCATTGAATATCACAATGCTTTAGTTTATTTTTATGTCAGATGCCATAAGGGCCCGTTGCACCTGGGCTGTTGCGTTTTGATCGATTAGATCCTTTATTTTCAATGTAATCTAAAAATAACTAAGGGGATGTCTTAATCAGAGTAATTTTTACAAGTTGAGATGAAGGCTAAATTTAAAATTTCCCAAAATTTTGAATACAACTTTTTTTGAGGAAAATTTAGAAACTCTTCATACCAACACCCATATATTAATTCTAGAGTTATTCCCAAAATTTGATCATTACAGGTTGAATGGCGTGTATAATAACTTGCTAAAACTGAAATTTCTGAAGTTAGGGGTTTGAGGGGGTGAAGGGGTGCGAAATAGTTCATCACTTTTCCAAAAGGTACTGCCACAGTATTTTAGTGAAACTTGTGAGTCATTGACTCCCAGTCGAAATAGTGGTGAGTAGTTACTTGAGGTTTGTTGCTTGTACGAGAAAGGTGCAAGAATTACGATTATCTTACCTAGTTGCTCTTGAGTGACGATAACTACTCTTTAGCCGTTTCTTTTGGAACAGAGAAAAAAGGGTTACTTTGACAACTTGGAGAGAAACCTATTGAACCATCTCCTTGTGTCGGTATAACTAGAAGTAATGATCTCTATCTAGTGCTTTGGCCAATGTAAAAAACGTATAACTACTCACTGTTGGTTGCTTTATATACATTTAGGAGACGGGAAGGGTAGCAAGGGTTGCAACAAGGTGACACATGGGGGAGAATCACAGTTTTTCTGTCTTTGCTATTCACTGGATCGGCAATATTAGACCAGACAAATAGGACTTGCCACAGATACTTGGGACTTTAAAATCACATTCAAAAGCAACGTGTTGCGGGGAAAGAAACTGCTTGCCAGGCCGTAAATACGAGGGTCTTGCAGGGGCAGCTTCACAACCGTGCTCACTAACTAACAACAGGTCAGCTCGATATAAAGGCTCGATGTACACTGTATGGAGAAGCTCGTCGGGTGAACTGAGGTAGCAGCTCCCCCACCCCTCTCTCCGATGGTAGTAGGGTGGAGGTTCGTTGGCAAGAGGGGGGAGCTATGTTAGTTAGATCTGGAGCTGGCTTTAGCTGCTCCTTGAAAAGGGGGACAGGCCAGTGCTGGAGGAGGACCTGGACACTTGGATCTGGACCTGGACTGCCTACACTTGGATTCGTTTATGAGGAACTTAGGCGTCACATGTCCTTGGAGTTGGTGTAGCCCTAAACTTCGCCAACCATGAGTGAAAAAGCAAAAGAACCCAGGCCTTGTGGTTCTCCATCAACGTTACATCACTTTCAGAGATTTGACTTCTTCTACTCGATGTCGTTTGAAACATTGGTATGCAATAATATTCCTTTGCATTTCGAAAGTTTCGGTAACCAATCGAGGCAGAATTTAATTCTCTACAAGTTTTCCTTGCAAAGAATATTTTTTTGATCGGTTCTGCGAGCCTAAAAAATGTCGACGTGTTTTTTATTATTATTATTTTTTTTTCCGAGGGTTTTCTTGAAAAAATTCATTAAGGCGCTATTTGGGTATATGCTATAATATTGGAGTATGCTTAAAATTCTTTGAATTGAATGACTTCTTATAGTTTTGACAAATCTGACCCTATAGATACTAGAGATTATTTGTTAAAGACGTCTAGACTTTTGCCCTTATAAAACCCCTAGCGACCTCAATATTGGGCTGATTCAGATCTGCCGAACCTCTATTGATTCAAGGTATACTTTCCAAAGTTCGTATCGAGCACGTTTTTGCTCAGACCGTCCCATTAAAGTACGAAGTAAAAGGCCGTTTTTGCAAACTTTATGTGTAAAATGACATAAAATTCAAAAGTTCGGCTGTAAGTCATTGGGGAAAGGTCTCAGCTGAAATATGCTCGATACGAACTTTGGGAAGTATTAAATCTTGAGTGGAATGAGCTTTAGCAGACTGAAATCAGACCAATATTAACGCCACTAGGTGATTTTGAAGGGAAAAAGTCAAGGCGGGAGAGGAGAGGACTCACCCAAAATTAGCCTGATTTTCAGTTGTTTGTTGTTCACTTATTTTAATAGATAATCCATAGTTTTGGGATCGAATCGTTTTGTTTTTTATGCTCTACAACTTTGCTATGTATAAAAATTGCTGTAGGATGTACGGTTTAGGAATTATTAGAGAAAAACTTTAAAATTGGCAAGTTAAGCCATCTTTATGAGGCCGCCATTTTGTATTCCACCAATTTTTTTCAAAGATTTTCTCACTCAGAACGGACTAAATTTTCAAAATCTAATCTCAAACCTTCTCCCTAAATTACTACCTGTTTTTGACCCTGGCGCCAGGATTATCAGAACCACAAACCCCTCAGTGAGAAAGGAGTTTTTCAAGGAAGTAGAAACCCCGTACAGTGGAGGAAGAGTGATTTGGAATTAGAAAACCAGTTCGGTGTCATGAAGTCTCCTTGAATCAGAGACGTCGCTAAGCCTCAAACGAAGTACAATTGGTGGTACTCTTTCAACCGGCCACCTCGGGACCAGAGCCAAGCCAGTGGGCGTTTTGGCTGGTCAGTGCAATGCGCAGGCATTTTTGTAAGAAAAATTAATTTTGTGTGCTTAATACATAGATATGTGTACATTGATAGAGTACTTGGATTATGCAGTTCGAAAACAATTTTTTTTTAAATAGTAAAATATCTAAAATTTACTGACAAACGTATGGCAAAAACGGAACTGGCTACAATACTTATTGAGAAATACTTTTTTCTTCACTTAGAGTTCTGAGAATGTTTGCCCTGCGTACGTGGGTACAGCTTCGTGTGGGGAAAATTCATTCCTAGAAAGTTAACTAACGGTGAATGTTTTTCGTTATTTTGTTTGTGATCACTGGGATGAGCTTCGCAGAAAAGAAGGAGTGAATCATTACCTTTTGGGAAGGATGGTGCAGCGCTGGGATACAAGAAACATGAAAGGAGAGATATTGTTGCCTCTTTCTCACCTTCCGGGAAGGGTGGCCTGTTAATCCGATGGCCGGTTAAAGCAGGGCAGCTTAAAGGAGAGTCTATTGTGTGTAGGATGCAGGTGAAGTGAACAAGACTAGTATTGAAAATAGAATGAGTGGGATGATTAGAACGATACCGATCCATCATGAGTGCTCTTTATATATCCCTTGAGCCAGGTGGTGCTGTAGAATGGGGTAACTACAGGGGTTTTGCAGCAGTGAATAGTTTCTTGCAATATTTTCCAATGAAAGTTAACTAAAACAGTGCATAACGTTGTATTTTAACTGTATATGTTGGATCTTCCACAGGTGCATAAAGCCTTCGAGATTCTGACTTCGGACCCCAATGTTAAATCTATTTTGATCAATGTCTTCGGAGGTATTGTCAATTGTGCGACAATTGCCAATGGTATTATTAAAGCGACGAAAGCTCTGAAGCTGAAGGTAAATAACTTCTCAGTAAATATAAGATTATTGTCGTTTTAATTAAAAATATTCTGAAATGCTCTCAGCTTTAGACCACAGAAGAAAAATGCAGCTTATACAAACAAAATAAGATAAATTAATTAATAGATGAATACAGAAGATGTGAAAATGAAATTATTTAGATTTCAATACTTTTCCCTTTTTTGGAAGCACCCTTATTAACTCAGCTTTGGTATCCATTTTAAATTCAGGAAACCTTAAGGTATATAGGTACATTTCTTAATTATTGCTGTTTGAGCGCAGCAGTCAGAAATAAAATTGATCAACTTTGGTGTTTTACTGTTCATTCTCTATCAAGTTTCACTAACTGTTAAGTATCACTCTCGCTTTTTTAAAGTCTCTTGTAACAGATGTCCACTACTATGTTTTGAATAATAAATGTGGTTTATTGAGCCATGTGATTTCGAAGTCAATTAAGAGATGTGAAATTCATAACTATTTCATCAAAGTTAAATTTGGAATAATACCTATGAATTATTGAAAGAGGCTGAATTTATCCAGTGCTAACATCCTCTCACCTTGCTCACATGTGTGAGCAACCTCTACTTCTATTTTCACCAATTTAGTCACTGTGGTTTCATAACTTCACGACCACTTTGTGTATGCTTCAACGAATTCACATGTGTTCTTCTTCTGTCTTGACTGTGGGATAATCTTCACTCTTGGTCTTTCTGGTGGTTGCATTTTTCCCCAAATTGTTGGCTTGCTCGGAAGTACTCCTTACCACACTCTTCGATAGATGATCACATACCCTAGACTCCACCTCGTGTACTTTTGCAACTCAATGCCGTCCATCAGTTCTGGGACGAAATTCAGTGATAACCCCTAAGGGCCAATTGAGTTTTTTCGTGTGGTCTGCTCCAACTAATATGACTTCTACTACTTCAAACTTTCTCTCCTTTTGCTCTGATCAGTGAACCAATATTGCCAAATACAGATTGACAAAAGCGTTGCCTTATTACATCTGTTTGTCTTGCGCCCTTGTGATTTTAAATGGTTTTCTTTCCTCCGCCTGGCGGAAAGATCCTAAAACTGTTGTCCTGCCCTAAAAACGAGTTCCCTTGGGTGGGCGTTTAAGGGAGCTTCACAGTCACATAAGATTGTTTTTAATTCTTCATTGTATTGGTTTAGCTAGATTTCTTGTCATTAGATCTTTACTAATTAGTTGCTTCCATCATCCTATCAGGATAAAAAAAGTGTCCTGAATCCTCATCTAATTTATCCGAGAGACGTACATACACTAATTTAGTCCCACTAAAATTTGAAAAGCATTATTTGTGCCAATAAAATTCGTTGGGTTATATGAATAAGTCACTTTGACCGGGCCTCTTCTTGCGATAAACCTACATAACGCTTGGAGAAAGGTTTCTGTGAAAAGTGGTGTGATAAGCTCTAAATTAACTGCTCTATAAATAGCGCGTTTGTGAATAAAGCTATCCACACTTTCGATTTACTTTTTGGATTCAAGGTTCCAGTTTCAGTTCAAATGTTTCCCAAATTGTTGTACCCCGTCATTTGGTAGGGATGAAACTGGGCGCTCTGCTACTTTAGATTCTAATTTCTTCAATAGGACTGATCAAATGGATTTTCAGGCTTTTGTTGTCCAGAATCGCTGTTGAATCACACACATAAATATTGGGACCGTTCATGTTTAGCTTTTTGAGTTAACTCATAACAGTTTGCTTACAGTAGATTGTAGGGGCAGAAGAAGAATGGGTGGAGTAATTAACAAAACATTAACAAAAAAATTGATTTTGACATCGACCTACCAGGTTATTGGTATGAATTCAGTCCTGCCGGACAAAACGCACCCAGGTTCCACTGATACGCTCTCTCAGAAAATCTCAATTCAATGTCAGAGGCATTCGGCAAGCATGCCAGCACTCTGAGGGTGTAGCATTCAGTGAGAAATTTGGTACCGTGGGTGGCAGCATGTTCGGCACATTCTTCACTAGCAGCACGAAGTATGGATGATCTGTGATTGTTCATGTGCACATCATTATGTACACCGAGTTCCTACTATCACAATTTGCCGGAGGTCCTTTGGAGCGGTAGGTGAAGGTCGTATTTACAGTGGTGAAGTACGGCTCAGAGACGACCACCATCTCACACAACAGGCAACACGCCTTGTGAAAGGAGTGCAATGTGGGCAAAGCCTTGAAAATAACTTATGGGAGAGTATGTTCCCCATTGTGGGGGATCCTCTGTGAGATACCACAAATTGGTCCTGGAATATATCCCTCGTTAGAGCCGAATCGGATGGAGCTCCCTCAGAGTTATGCTCACTTTCTGTATGCCTGCAAAATAGTAGGTGACAAAGAATGGACCTGTACACACCACAAAAATCCTCGGGGGGGGGGGGGGGGGGGGGGCTGGTATACCACATCAGCAGGCACAATCCTGTTGCTCAACAGTCTCTGTGGGTATCCCTGTTCAAGAAGACGTTCCTCCAGTTCACTCAAGTATGGCTCCAGACCAGCCTGGTAACTGCAGATCCGGTGCCCCCTCATAGACAATGACCTAGAGATGGATTTCCTAACATGGGGGCTACTGGAATAATGCAAGTACAATTGAGCATTTGTTTCTTTGTGATGAACTCTAGTGGCAAATCTCGTCCGAACCAACATAATGTCCACATCAAGGAAAGTAGCTGTTGCTTGAAAAATAACCCAAGTGAAGTTGACTGAAAAGGACGAGTTTAGTTGTGTCAACAAAGCTTTCAGTGTATCGGGGCCATGCAACCAAACCTTTCACATCTGGAATGGAGCTATACAGAGAGCTGACATCTATATTAACCATCAGTGAGGGTACTTTGGGTTTTCTGGATGCCTGATTCTATTCAAAAGTTCAAGGAAATGGTAGGTGTCTCGCAAATAGGACTCAAGCGCCTTCACTCTTGGCTGGAGAAAGTAATCTAGATAAGCTGAGGGGGTGTAAGGCATCCAACACGTGACACAGTAGGCCCACCAGGTGGGACACAAGTAGGTATGTCATAAGATTTATGAATCTTTGGGAGTATGTAAAAGACAGACCCTCTGCTGGTGCAAAATCCCAAAGGTAGCCAGTTATTTCACTATGGAATCACTCTGTTGGATCCTCCTCTAGTCGCTCATAGCACTCTGTGTCCTCTAACTGTCAGAGAACCTCTCGCCTATAATCAGTGTTATTCATTATAACCACAGTCGTCCCTTTATCTGTAGCCATAGTCTTAATCAAGCAGTCAGACTTAAGACTTCGCAAGGTAATGCTCTCCTGTTCCAACAAGTTATTAGGTGGATTCAGAGACCTCAAAAACGTGGGGGACGACAACCTCGTCATTAAAACCGTTACGAAGCTATTCAAAGCATGCCCAGTGGGGAGGGGTGGAGGCTCAAATACAGCTGGCTGCTTGAATTCCTGCAATGCCGCATGAAAATCAGGGAGTTGGTTGAAAACCCTCAGGTTGGGTGGCCCAAAATACTTCCGTCTAAGGCTCCCCTCAAATCTGGTAGCATCCTTCAAAAGCATTACATGGTCTACTCGAGGAGTAGGGATAAAGGAGAGCCCCTTGTACAAAAGGTATTTCTCTGGTGTGGTTAGCCAACGAGAAGACAGGTTCAGAACTGGATCAGGCCTGGAGGGAAGGGTAGAAGTCTCATCTTCACCATGCTGAGGTGCCACATCATTGCCGCATGCCGCACCCTGGAAGAGTTCTGGACCTACATACCCGTTTAGGGTGACAGTCAGAGCACTATGTGCACTTCTGTTGTAAAGGGGGCTGGATGGATTTGTAGGGGTAGGCCAAGCGGGGTTCAGACTCATTCCTCCAACGTTCACTGGCAGACCGACTCCTGGACGGAAAAAGGATAGGAACAGCTGATTTCGTTATCTGAGATTACATTGTCTTTTCCTATCCAGAAACTCATTTCACTCTGGCAGGACACGCTCCAATCTAAATCTTGGATATGGTATTTCAGAGCCAATGTTGACAAGAGGGACAAGGTGTGTGTGCACATAGTCATCCCTCAACAAACTGATGGTACAGTTGCAAAGTCAAAGCTGACAACCGAGTAGACGCTACAAATCCAAAAAGATGGACCCTACTCCGCATCACTTCCGGCATAGCCACACATGTCATTTTAAGTAGAAGGCCTTTAGGCACTATTCCTACTTGAGAACAAGAAGTTAGGAACTCAAATGTGCAATGTGCATTTGGCAACTTGGTACACAAAATGTTGCAGTTGTTTAAGCCAGTGACGTGGAGCCCTCTCCATTTTTCTACAGATCGTATGATCACCTTCTGAAGATACGATGTAAACTAATTCTGTATTGTAAATGAAATGGTAAATGGAATATTAAAAGAAATAGAATGAAACTTGGACTAGAAAATCACAAAAGAAAAAAATAATAATAAAATGGTACCTAATCATAAAATCAACAACAATGAAATAAAACTTCGATATAAAAGATATGGTAAAAGGTTAAATGAAATATCTAATGGGAAAACAAGGACGATTGAGGAGGAATAACAAAAAGGAACGATAAAGGAGACAATGGAAAAAGAGAGGAAGAGATAAAGTTACACTTAAGTGCTTGAACGAAGGTAGAAACGGTCCGGTGAACTATATACTGATAGGTTAGAAAGGAAAACAAACAACGATTTACACTCACTTCTGAATATTTCGCTAGATACGTTTTCAACAGACTGACTCCACCGTCGGGACTTCCTTGTCATCATGACGCGGGGATAGGAGAGGGGTTGAGGAGTAAAAGTGATGTGGGGGGGGGGGTCCATAAAACTGTGGATCCAGTAGTGGCGGGTGGGGGAGGGAAGGAAAAAATTGACAACTCGAGTATACAACAACAAATAACCCAAAATAGAACAAAACAAATGAGTTGAAAAATAAATAATTTAAAAAATATATATATATATGTATATATACTTATAAATTT
The DNA here is from genome assembly GCA_030762985.1 of Adelphocoris suturalis. NCBI lineage: Eukaryota > Metazoa > Arthropoda > Insecta > Hemiptera > Miridae > Adelphocoris > Adelphocoris suturalis. The sequence goes on along the minus strand of CM061040.1, from coordinate 39,294,552 downwards.
ATTTTCCTCAATGTGAATTAGCAAACAACAATAATAATTATTGGTCCCTTGAGTATTGTAATACTCTGTAAAATAGTAGTTTGAAATAAGTTGACACACTAAGTCAAGCTACACTGTCTTAAGGAAGTAGGTAGGTATGTAAACTTTCATTAAAACTGATGACGCTCTCCTTTCTTATTCTCATAAATTAGTTCGTTGTACTACTTTTAAGCACCATGTTGAGCTGAGCATAACATCTCGAATTTTTCTTTTTCAGGTTCCTCTTGTAGTTCGGTTGGAAGGGACGAATGTGACAGCAGCCAAAAAACTCCTTCAGGAATCGGGTCTTCCCATTACCTATGCTGAAGATCTCGATGAAGCGGCTTTCAAAATTGTAAAGACTGTTAAGTAATTGACCTACCCACTCACTCACGTTTTCGTCCTGAGAGAATTTACCCACCCTTATAGATAGTTACGTTATGTTTTGCGGCTATTTATAAGTAACATGATAATATTCCAGTTATCTGGAAGAATAGTTTGGTTAAGGCCCTGGTTGTAAGATAAATCCTTGGCAGGTCTGACCTCTACATTTCTTTTCTAATAATATAATTGATGTCAATATTAATTTCTCCTCAAGAAATTCGAATCTGTAGACTTCCTATATTAAACCAAAAATTCACAAAATTAATTCACTATTAGGTTTTAACTCTTTTGTGATAGTAGCTCTCGAAATCTGATTTATAAATCGTTACAGGTTTGCAGTTTGTACGATTTGGGAACGGTTTTCACGTTCTTATTTTTGGCTGCACTGTAGTGGTAATGATCTCGTCCCTTTCTAACATTTACATTAGGTCCCAATTTTAATATATATGTACGTCACTATTGGATTTTAAAAAATGTACTACTCTACCATAAATCCATCCCATTTATGAAACTCAAATTCATCTCTGAGCCTAAGAATTATTATTAATTTTTATTGCTTATGGTATTCAAAAAGTTTCCGTTATGTGATGTAGTCAGTGCAATGTGTATATTCTTTTGGTTTAGACTTCCACTGATCCATAGTAGGTAATATATTTTCTACGAGTATCTTCAAGTAAACTTTCTGGAAGTTTTACAGATTTTTGTGTCATTTTCCATCTACAGAATCTTCGTGACATTTAATTCAGGTTATTGATTATGAACATAACATACCTTTCCCTGTTTTGAATGAGTCATGTTGCATTACATGCCGTCACGCTGTAATTTTATGGGTACCTACAAAGTTGTTTAAATTGTCATTTGGGTAAAACATTCGAGGTATCAAGGGATCTGGAATTATTAAAACTACTCTACATGTTTACTAACGTTTTAGTTATGTGAATTTTGCCATCGTTTTTGTTGTTGTTGTTGGATTGAAACACGGGGCGACTCCTTTGAAACTGAGTTTACTCTGTTTCTAATAGTGTGATGGTACTTTGTCTTCCATTGATCGCTGAACTATAGGTAACTAAACGTTAAATTAGATAACTATATATTTACATTCTAGTTTTTTATTTTCTTGTCTTGAAATCCTTGAAATTTCCCCTGAAAACTTTTATAAGGGTAATACGTTATTAATAATATACTATGTTTTCATTTCTTAAACGTGTTTCATTTGTGGCGTTTGTTCGTCCAATTATCACCATTGATGTGAACCAATGCTAAAGGAATCGCAATAGGTATCATTACAGAGATTAGGTCATGTGAATAAAACCAAGCAAATACTAATAGGTACTTGGGTTTTTCAAGTAAATGCTAGAAAATAAGTGAATAGGTACAAATAGCAAAATCTTATACTAATCTAACCAGTACAAACGCCAGCACAACACCTTTGCTAGAATCAATCTGCGTAATGTTAGTGTTTAGATGAATAGAACTTACATGTTTATATTGAGCAAAACTAACGTTCAAATCCAAGAACTGAATAGAATAAATCAAGATTACAAAACAACACTGGTGTCTAAGACAACATATATATTAAATCACATAGTGGCCTCTAAACATATCCCTTCAACGCTGTAGGGCAACTTAAGATTAGCTTCAAAGGTCCAGATGTCGAGGAACCGGAACGATTCTTCCAGAACGGTGATAACTCTTTGGGCTAATACTCAGCTTGACGGTCTTTGAACAGTCGGTGTGCGGAGTAGTTCCCAGTGAATTCCCCAAATCTGGTTGATACGAAACATTTACACTGGGGAGAGGGAGGTTCTACGTCTGGAAACACAAAGGGTTCTTCCCAACTCTGGCAATCCTATAGATCGATCCATGATGTCTCGATTAGATGTTTCATGAGGACTCTGCTCTGATCCATTGGTGTCCCTTTTCTGATGCACTCTTTCAGATTGTGGTGTAATCAATCTATCTTCCTGGATTGCTTGGTCTGTAGGATTATTGAGACGCTCGGTATGATTCGGTATGACGCTCATTCTATTTTGTCGTTTCTCTCTATTTCTGCCATTGGGTTGAATCCAGTATGATCGAGGCTCAGAAGCTTTACCCTGGACAACTTATTTCTTTAGATCAGTAATCCACACTTTAGCACCTTTAGGACAATGGTTTTACTATGTGTCTGGTATCATAGTTTTTTTGTACCTTTGTCTCCTTTCTTTGTCCCACTGAATGAATTCGTCATCGCACTTAGTACTGAAGAGAATTGGTAGTGTAGGAATGGTGTCTCTCAATCTCGGGTCCATCAACAGCTCCGCTGGAGTCCGTTTGAACTCAAGGATAACCGTATTTCTGTAAATTAACAGCAAGGTATGGATCTTCGTGCTTTTTAAGAATTGCCTTGGCAATTTTTACTGCTGTTTCTGCTGCTCCGTTTGATTGTGGGAAGTAAGGACTACTTGTTTTATGTTGAAACCCATAACCATTGGCGAATTGCCTGGATTCCGATGTTCCTGGTGTTTGAAATTGAGTTCCTCCATCTGAACGAACAACTTCTGGAATACCATGTCTACTGAAAACAGATTTACATTTTTGAATTACTTCTGATGCTGAAAGATTCTTGAGAGGGGCTACCTCAAAATATCTCGAGTACAAGTCAGTTATTACAATAAACCATCGACCCTCTAATTTATAAAGGTCAAGAGACTCTTTGTGCCGAGGTCGTTCTGGTAGTGTATATGGAAGAAATGGTTCTTTCCTGTTTGTCCGATTCCTCCAACATATTGGACAAGCGTGACAGAAAGCTTCAACGTCAAAATACATCTTAGACCACCAGAGTGATCTTCTTGCTCGATGTTGGCATTTTGACTCCCAAGTGCCATTGATGAATTCTGTCCAGCATTTCAGTTTGAAGGTTTCCTTTCACTATCAGCCTTTGGTCTCGGAGCCATGTTCCCTTCCATATCGAGAGCTCTTCTCGAATATTATAAAATTGTCTCAGTTTCTCATCCATTACTGGTACTTCCCATCAATTTACAATGCTTTCTTTGATCTTCATCAAGTATTTATCCTTTAGTTGAGATTCAAAAATCTTCTGTAGATTCATGTCTGATATTGGGACATTTTTTACTACCAATTGGATTTAGGCTTCTGGCTCTTCTGTTAATTCACCACTTGGTGTGTCAACATCCTTTGGATCTCTTGGAAGACATATCAGGTTTTTTGCAGGTGTATACACCATTGAATAAGAATATCGGAAAAGCCTGATTCGTAGACGCTGAAGTCTGGGGGATAAATTAGTTATGGGTATCGTTTGCAGGAGTTGAATGAGTGGCTTGTGATCTGTCTCAATAAGAATGGGTTTTCCTAATGCTATGACCATGCTTGGCTATGCATGTGCTATGGCTAGTGCCTCTCGTTCTATGTTGGCATATTTCAGTTTTGTAGGCTGGAGAGTGCGGGAGCAGCAATATACAGGTCTCAGAACATAGTTTTCTGAAACTGGTTGTAGCATGACTGCTCCCAACCCTCTAGTGGATGCATCGCAAGACAGAACTACAGGTTTTTCAGGGTCGTAAAGGGCGAGACAGTTGTCTTAAATAAATCTAATAAATCCAATCTAAATAAGTCTAATAAATATTTGATGTCTTGAAAGCATTTTCGTTGATCACAACCCCATGCCTACTCAGTTTTATTACTCATGAGTTCAGATAAGGGTTTCATCATGGGAGAACTATTAGGAATGAACTTCAATAAGTAAACAATTGTTCCAACAAACCACCACAGTTCTTTTATATTTTGGGCTTCTTTTAATGCAAGTATTGCTGCTACTCTTTCTGGATCTGGCTTCACCCCTTGCTTAGAAATAATGTTTCCTAAGAAAGATAATTTGGATTTCTGTTCTGTATAATGCACTTTTATCTATTTGGAGTAACCCCACCATTCCTTAGAGCAACTAGTACCTTCTTTAGACATTCATCGTGCTCTTGTAACGTCTTTCCCTACATTAGGATATCATCCATGTGGTTTATGGTGTTTTTCATACCTTCAAGTAGCTCTGCTATTTTCTTCTGAAAATGTTCAAGGGCCGAGCACACTCCAAAAGGCAGTCAAAGAAATTGGAATCTGTCGAATGGCGTCAGGAAAGTAGTAAGGTGTCTGGACTTGGGGTCTAACTCAATTTGCCAGAGGCCGTTATTGGCATACGATTTCGTAACGTACCTTACACCTGATAATAGTCCAAGTTGATAGTCAACTTTAGGGAGAGGGTATATTTGTCGTTTTACACTTCGATTCAATTCTGAAAGGTCAACACAAATTCTTACTTCACCTGACTTCTTGGGTACAACTACTATAGGGGCACACCTATCTGATGCTTTTTCTATAACTCCACGCTTTACCATATTCTCTAGCTCGAGTTTTGTAGCCTCCCGTAGTATTCTTCGAGGCACAGTGATGGCACAGGGTTTTGAGTTCGGTTTAAGCTCAATTGTGTATGGCTCTTTGATCTTCCCGAGGCCTCTAAACTGTTCTGGAGTTTTCCCCTTCGTCGTTTTTGATTATGTTCCAATAACATTGGTCCTCTTGAAAAGGCTGAGTTTTTCTATGGCTGGTAACTAGTATGAGGTAACTTTATCCCTTCTATGTAATAAATATCCTCCCAAATAGATTCATTGTGATATTCAATTTTCGCTGTTTGCAAGCCAATAGTCTTAAAATTACTTATTCCAGCGGCAATGAGCTGCTTGTTGGGAGCTTGCAGTGTGCCTGATGCAGTCAGCGCTGAACTTGGTAGAACAGTAACGTCAGCTCCTGAGTCGATTTTACACCGCCAACGTTTGCCATTTATTTTTAGGTCAATGATTCATTTATTGGGGGAGGATATAATTTTGTCATGAATAGCTCTGATGAAATCACAGTCACTGTGGTTGTCGTCTGTTGTTTCTTTTTGTTCAATTCGGGGAATTTTTTTCTTCTTATGCACAATATCTCTTGGTTTAGAAGTTCTAGTGCGACACTGTGACGCATAATGTCCAAAATAATCACATTTATCGCACTAGGAGTCAACAGCAGGATACTCGGACTTCTGGTGGTTGGGTGAGGATCCTCATCTCCCACAATAACTATGAGAAAAATATTTGCCCTTTTGTTTCTCAACTCTATATCTTGCTATGGCTGGTTGTATTACTTGCCAGATTGGTTTTTCTATCTAAAAGTAATTTATGCTTTTTGAATTCTTCTGTCTGCCTCACTATGGTCATGGCTTTTTCCAAAGTCAATTCAAAGTCCTGAACAAGTTGATCACTTACCTTTCTGTCTCTCACCCGGAAAACGATTTGATCTCGAATTAATTCATCTCTGAGTTGTCCTTAATCACATTTGACACTTGAAAGTATGATGATCGTTAATAAATGACTCCACTAACTCACCTTCACGTTGAATCCACCGGTTGAATTTTGCACGTTCATCTATAATATTTACTTTCGAAGTAAAATGCTGTTTGAGTTTGGCACATACAACATCGCAATTTGTCTGCTCTTTAACGAGGAGAATATTTCTTCTGATCTAGGTCTCATATAGTATAACAATGCATTGACCTGCTCTTCTTTTGTATTTGCTTTGAGTCCAAACACCACACGGAAACGGTAAAATCTTTTCAACCATTTGTTAAAGTCCGAGTTGAAATTAATTAATCTGGGCCATGGTTTGGTGGAGCTGTGGTTACAGATAGATAATCGGTCAATTGTGGTCCTCCATAACTTATCAAACTTCGTAGTAAGCTCACTTTCACGTAACATATCAATTCTCTTTTACTGCTGCTACATGTTTAGATGAATAGAACTTATATTTTTGTATTGAGCAAAACTAAAATCAATCAAACCCACGATCTAAATAGAATAGAATCAAGATTACATAACAACACTGGTGTCTAAGGCAATATTTATGTTATATCACGTTGTGGCCTCTGAACAGTTAGAAATCAGTTAGAATGAAACGGGAATAATGAGGGTCTTCCACTTGGCCGTCATCTTAATTTCGCGTTTTTAGATGAAAAATTCCTTTCCCATCTTCAAAAACTGAGTAGTTTTTCAAAACTGAGCGTTTGTGGTCCCTAAGAAAGTATTCCTTTTGTTCATATCTAAAAGCAATAGTTTCTGCATTCAAGTATTTTTCACTGTTCACATAATGCAGATCCGATTTTGAATTTTCAAAACTGAATTTTTTTTCCTACCGGAATTTTTCAACAATCAAAATCCAAAAACAATTTTCCGGTAGCTGCTAAATTTGGCCGCCAGGTCAGACAAGGAAATGGTTGTGTTTGACGTAAGTAGTGCAGCTGTTGTACGAGGTTTGCTTCGTTCTGGGTTGACTTCATCCACATTGGGATTTACATAGTCGTTTGGCCATTTACCCGGTGGAGAATACAGCCAAGATTTGGACTGTAAAAACTGATCAGGGAGGCACCCACCTGAAAGAAGGTCAGCCGGGTTGAGTTTACCAGCAACATGTTTCCAATGATATATATCCTAATATGAACAATTTCCTTGACTCTTTTTTGTACAAAGACAGACCCTGTCCCTGTGTTAGCCGTTGAACCCAAATGTTCCCTAACAGATGGCGAAGTAGCGTATTGAAACTTCCTAATTTAAGTGTACCTATACAATGTTCGAGGCAACAGATGGTCCCCTCGGCAACAATAATCAGAAAAATGTGTTCGTATCTAAAACTCCTATGAATTCCGGTCCTTGGACCAACTGAGAAGAACCAAACTATAGATACTCGTGAAGCAAGTATCACAATGGCTAACTTGTACAGGAGTGCACTCCGAGGAAGAGATCAGAAACAACACAGCCCTCCTCGATAGTAACAAAACACAATTTATTAGGTAACGGAACAAGCATTCAAAAATCAAGTATTATAAGAAAAGCATTACATGCGGTAGCGTATTGCCCTGGTAAACAAATGAAATCTATACTCTCTTATACTAAAATGCCTTAGGTCTAATTATATACGGTATCGAAACGACTAACAGCTAAAACTGCAATGGGACTTCTGACTCTGATAAACTTAGTAACGATTACATATCTACTACTTCAAAAGATTTGTCGTGGCTCAATTGACATCTGGAGGCATATGCTCCCTACTCACTAACAAATGCAAATATGCAATGGGAATAAACAGAATTGAGTAAAGATATGATAAAGCCTGAAGTGCGAGTAACTATCAAAATGTAGTGATGGTGATGCTAGATATCAAACTGCAAGCAACTCTATACCTTGAAAACTGAGTTCACTATCACTTTGGTAGGTCCTTTGAAGTTTCTGCGTCGTGTCGCGAAAATCGGTTGTGTTGTCCGTACCCAATGGTTGACTCGAAATACATTTACTAGGGACTAGTTCTGGGCTGTCAGTATACTGGCAAAAAACAAGGCCTTATCTCGACGAGCTCTGGAGAATGACTGCCTGCTCGAATGCCTGCTTCCTCACCAGTCCCTCGACCTCCCCTCTGCCAGCTCCTTGGTGAGGGTTGCCCCCTCTTGCCTGCTCATCAGGGGGAATAACCCCTCCATCGCTAGGGGTGCGGGTTCCTGCCTCCGCCCCGCCTCCTCCCCTGAGCCATTCCAGTTACACCTGAATCCAGGCCAAAACGACTGATGAGTCTGACTAGAAACAAGTCTTGATGACATGGTGCAATCCTTCTTTGGTCATACTGCTGACTCGATTCTAATCAATGCAGCCATCAGCTCTAACCGAGGAAGAGTCAGACGTTTAGTGGGAACCACAGCTTTTAGCTAAAACCAAGCTGACGTGTACCACTCCATCTTCTAGCTTGGGTCTAACAAAACAACAACAAGCATAAGAATTTTGCATGTGTCGCAAAATACATGCAGAGAACTTGAATCATTCAAAATTATTCTTCGAGGAATCATTGATATGATGAATTTGTGTTATCCATTTACGGAAATCTGTGCACATATCTAGGGGTAAAGGTTCATCTCAATCAAGCCCCAGGTGTCAGGATTTTTGTAGTATATATTTTTGTCAAATGACTTTCGTAGTTTTTCAGCTAAGATGAATGATCGAGAACTGTGGCAAGAAGGAAAGGACTGCTAATCACCCTAAAAACAACTCTACAGTGGCGAAGGGTCACAATTTTACTCTCCACCCACCAAAAAAATCGAAGGAACTCGCAGTGCTCTTCATCCACTGGAATTGATAAAAAAGTTGTTTCTATATCTGCTGAAACTGCCACTTTGAATCTATGAAAATTTATTAAAATTGGAGGAATTAACTCGATAAGATTCGGACCTTTTCCCAATAACTGGTTCAATGAAAAACCACTTCTACCTTTATAGAATGCATCAAAACAGGTCTGATCTTAGGGTAGCATTCTCTTTGAAAAGAGCTCTATGATTAAGGTAATCGAATTTAGAATTCATGTCTAGATGGAGTATCCTTAACTATTTCAATAATTCCAAGCTCGAACCTGTTCTGGCAAACACCGTCATAATCATCAAACTTAGTTATCTGTTGAAGTTTTCGTTGTGGCCCAGGGCCTCTTCTTTGCAGGTTCTTTGTTGACCTCCAATTCAGGAAGTCCTTCAATCCAAGGCATTTTTACTTTAAAACGTCCACCCTCTTCTTTCTGTAAAGTGTCTTAAAAAAAGGAGAGCCCAACATTGTCTTTTTCAGTTTGATCTATTTTTAGTGCAGGTTCTTCAATTCCTAACAATTCAAGATTTCAAAAATTTGATAAGTAGGTGAGGTAAATGAAAGAACCTTGTAGACTAGTATAGTAACACGTAGCTTTGTTTATTCAAGAATGATTACATGGGGATTACTATGCCCTATTTATACCTCAGAAGGAGGACAGGTAGATTTCTAGTGTCCAGTCAGAGGGCTCGTTATTTGAGCCAATAAGAGGCCACCCTGTGGGGGTCTACCCTTCGACCCTAGTGGTCAAAAAGTGTACTATGATTAGTTGTCCCTAGGATAGGTAAGAGTTCACATGTAGTAACAGCCAAGTATAATATATGGTGTTTGATGGTTACATCACCATCCCCTCCCTAAATTTTATATGAACATATAACAAGATTTGTACGAAACAATAAACGATTTAAAGGTAAAATTAACTCAAGGGTTACTTCAGGTACTTATAAGGTACTTCATATTACAATAATGGATCACAGGCTGAGTCTAAATTAATGTAGTGACTTGAATATCTCTTAAGAACCGTCACTTGACAAATGAAAAAAAAGGAACATAGAAATTAACATAGGTCAGCAAGAAAATTACTCACTAATTACAAAAAATACCACAGGAAATTTATCACATTTTTACCCCCATGATAAGGGGCTTATCACTGGAGGAACCTTAGGTCGCTCTGGAATGGCCGTAAGTAGCCCCAGAACGAGTCCTGGGTGGGGAAGGATGGACAGGATAAGTAGCCACTCTCCGTTGACTGGGTAACTGTGGGGCTGGAGGCGGTATTTCGAGCAGGACATATTATATTCGAGGACATGTTCTTAGTTGAGCCCTATGAACAATGTTTTTGGAGTTGGAGGAGCTTATAGTGACTTCATAAGTTGATGGAGATAAAATTCTTGAAATAACCCCCTTCTCCCACTGTGCTGGGTGTTCATGCGGGTGCAGGAAGAACCCACACTGGGCCTAGAGTTAGTGTAGGCAAAGTTTGTTCAGTGCGAATTACGTTATCTTACGTGAAATTTGTGATATTGGTGTCTTGGGGTGAAAATTGAGCAACATTAACATAGGAGCCTTCCCTGTGGTTGTAGATGGGGCTGCCCTGTATGAAGCTAACGCATCCTTTAAAATGTTCTGTGGTGGCACTGCAGAGGAGACAACAGAGACCTTGCGAAGTATATTTTAAATAATAAATCAAACCGTTCTGCCTGACCATTGGAACGAAGGTTGTAGGGGGGAGAATATTTCAGGATCACTGAACGTAATTCGCAGACATTTTTAAAATCAAGACTTGAAAATGTGGGGGGGGGGGGGGGGGGGGGGGGATTATCTGCAACCAATGTACCTGGCATCCCAAAACCAAAAAATACATCTAATAGAAAATTTGACACATTTGCAAACTATTAAGATGGTACTAGAGCTGCCTCCGGAAAAGCTGTCTACTAGAAGTACATAATTCCCCCCCCCCCCCCCCCCCCCCCCCCCCAATGAAAGATATCTAAGTGGACCCGCTCAAAAGGATAAGTGGCTGAGGGTCATGGATTGCGAAACTTTGGCTCTGGGTTGTGGGGTCCAAATTTGGCACAAACATCACTGGATTGAGCAAAAACTATGAAATCCCGATCAATGGCTGGCCACCAACCATCATCTTCATCCGAGAAACTCCCGGGTGCCCATGGTGAAAAATACAGCCGTGGTCCAAAAACAATTCATTTTTAATCCTAAAAAACTGAGATTGAGATTCCCTACGTTCTGCCGATCAATTTACCTTAATCCATGAGATAAACCTGTTCAAGAAGGTGGTCCCTGGCAGTGGACTTAGCAACATCGATTAAAGACAGCGGTGGGAGGAGAACGTGTAGGAAAAAGCATTCTGTGATCTCTAATAAAATGTATGGAATTTTTTAAATCCAAATATAACAGCATAAACATGTTTGCATAAACATGCGCATAATTTCTTTGGGCAGAGTTTAATGTAGCAGACTCAACTGCTATGGGTAACAGTTTGTCGTTATGCTTATGGCTAAGTACTGCGCCCACGCCTATTTGACTTGTGTTCACAGATAGAACTAACGGTTTAGGTGGGTCAAAAAAGACTTATCGAGATTTTTCAGACAGTAATTTTTTGGCTTTTACAAAAGTTGATTGATGCACTGATGTTCACTGCCAGGGGCGTCTCCTTGCGGAGCAGTGAATGTAATGGAGCCAGGGTGTTGGAGGGGTATGCCCAAAAATGGTGAAAAAAGGTCAGCAGGAAGGCTCTCAATTGAGTTATATTAGTTGGAACAGGCATTTCCTACCGGGCTTCAATTTTTGATGGGCATGGAAAACGACTGTGTGCAGAGATCACCAACCCCAAATATTCTAATGTAGTGACGAAAAATTCGCATTTGTCAAAATTGATTTTAACATTGCATTTATTGAGAATAGACAAAACTTTTTCTCAACCTAGTATTGCACTGTGGCTGGTCCCTCCCCCCAATTAAAATGTCATCAAGGAAGGCGGCCACCCCTTTCCTGTGACCTAAAATTTGGTCCATAAAATTTTGGAAATCAGCCCAAAAACCATTCTAGTGTACCTAAAAAGCCCAAAGGCTTAGAACGGGTTAGAAAGGGTTGGCTGTCTTGGTGGACTAATAACTGTAAATATGCATTTGATAAGTAAGCCTGACAAACACGGTACACCTTGTAGATTTATGCACAATCTCGCCTGGCCATGAAAGTGAGTAGATATATGTCAGAAGTTGGGGGTTTACAGTGTGCTTTAAATCTACATATAATCTAATCGAGCCTGACTTTAGGGACGCAAACAAGGAGGGACGCCAATTGAGATGAAGTGACTGAAAATAACCTTTGCTTTTGCTCCTGGAGCTTGTAGCTCAGCCACAACCTGATCACGTATGGCAAAAGGGACTGCATAGGGGCGTTGGAATATTGGCGTAGGTGGACGCTTGAGGTGAATGTGAACAACATGATTTTCAATGGGTTTGTCACTGTCTAGTAGCCCAAAAGCCCTAGGGAAAGAGGAAGCGAGGTCCTGGGAGGCATAATTTATCGATAAAACGGCAGGGGGTGGAATCAGGGCAGAGGCCCGACATTTAAAAATTAATAATTCAACGATTACGGCTCAAATTTCATCAAATATGTTTGTACATACCTCTCACAGGCCCGGCCATCGTTTTTTAAAGCGGAGAACCGTACCCCATGCGAGAGAACTCACTACTGTCTTTCGACTGTATCTTGCTCTCCCTCAGCATCCTTTTGTTTACAGGTATCATCGTGATTAAGTGACCAATGTAGGTTCAACTAGTGATGTTTTTCTCACCTTTAGACCTCTCTGAATAAGCCCACATAGGTAGTTTCGGTTAACTAAAATGTTGATTTTTTAAAAAATTTTCCATTACTTGAAGCATTGTCGGGACCCCTGTGGTACTCGCGTGCGGCTGTCTCGTAGTAGCAAAAGGCTACATTTGAGGTCCTACTAGGTGCAACGAATCCCAGTCCCGTTGAATGAATTGGCGCCTCGATTTTTATTAATCTATGTGCGCTGCTAAAATATAGATTAATTGGACAAATAGATCAAAAAACTTTGTGTAGTTTGGTGGTCTGGATGCTCGCAAGCTCATCTCAAAAAAACATAACATCAAGAAGTCAATACCTTAGCAAAATACAGATTAGTTAGATTAGATTAGATAGATCAAAATGACGCTTAAAATATTTAAAATAATGACGTTTAAAAATATGTTTGGGAGGTTGAATTTAAATGTAGAAATATTATGCTCCCAACCTGGGATCAAACTCGGGTCTCTAGACTCAGTTGTCAGTTGAGCTATCAACTAGACCACTGAGGACTTCAGCAACCTATGAACAATCGTATATAGCATTTACAGATTTAATTCAACCTTTTACAAATTCATTTAAACCTTTCATAAATTCAATTCAACTTTTTACAAATTCAATTCAACATTTTACAAATTCAACCTTTTCCAAATTCAATTCAACCTTTTCCAAATGCAATTCAACCTTTATAAATTCATTTCAACTCTCCACCGGAAGGGGTGGATATGGAAAGTAGCTGATTGATTAGGAGGAAAGTTATAAGTAGTGGGCTACATGATGTGGGTAAGTAGGTAGGTAGTATGTACGTTGCTACCTACTTACCCACCTCATGTAGCCTACTACTTATAACTTTCCTCCTAATCAATCAGCTACTTTCCATATCCACCCCTTCCGGTGGAGAGTTGAAATGAATTTGTAAAAGGTTGAATTGAATTTGTAAAAGGTTGAATTGAATTTGTAAAAGGTTGAATTGAATTTATAAAAGGTTTACATGAATTTGTAAAAGGTTGAAATAAATCTGTAAAAGGTTGAATTAAATCTGTAAATGCTATAACTTCGTAACTCACTAGGGAGCTCATTTCCATTGCTCGGTGGTAGGGAGGATCCGCAACAACCGGGGAGCGGTATTGAGACTCTCCTGGTCCTACTTGCCAGCACCATTGTTCTGTGCTGACCAACAATAAATTGTTAATACCTAGTATTGGAACTCAACTTTTGGGTCTGGGCTTTGGGGGAAGGTCGCCATTTAAACCCGATGCCAATTAATCAAATTACCTCTTTGTCTAGTGAGTTTCCTTTTGTATCAAAATCACATCTGGTAGGTACGCTGCGTGGAGATGTAGTGGATTGAGAACAGTTTCATATTTTCTTTTTTTGTTGTCGACTATGTCGTAACTAGAAAAATAATGTGGTAAGTACCTACGTGCTTATATAAGTTAATTATTAATTAAATTTACTTGACATATAAACATTGTAAGTACCTACCAATAGTGGGTTTGGGTAGGGTATTTATTGAACTGACGTCTTTCTAAAAAAAAAGTTTATAATTACAGTATAGCTGGTATAAAACTTTTTACATCTAGGTAAAGTACCTATGTATTTTATCACAAACTCGGTCAATAATTTGGTGTACGCCTTAACATCAGGATTTGTTATTAAATAAGGAAAATAAAGAAGAAGAAGAAGAAGAAGAAAAAAAAAAAACCAATGAAACGAGTTTTACCCTAAGCGGTTGCTAATGATCAAATCGTTCTCTGTATTAGTATAGCTTATTTTTTCAATTCTCGACAGCGTAAATTTAGGTTAAGGATGATAATGATTATTTCTTTGTGTGATGGTCTTCATAATGAGTTTGAGAATCTTGTTGCAAGTTTTCAGCTTGGTAGGGCACACCAACCTGATTTCGTTCAGTGTTAGCTCCAGATTGATAGTCCTGTTCAGAATGAGTATTGAAATTTTCGATTCTAGGTTGGTCGTAAGCCAAAATGCCGGTCTGGTCATAACCTCCTTGGTTAGAATGTAAGTTTCCCTCGTTAGAATGTTGATATTCTAATTCGTGATGATGGTTCAGCTTGTCGTGATGTTCTTGATGCACAGGGATCTGGACGGGCACTGGGTGAGGGATTTGAACAGGAACACCAACTGGCACTTTTATTGGATAGGGTACAGGTTTCTCTATTTCAACTGGAATTTCTTTCTCCACTGTGACTGGGAAAGGTTTCGTAACATGGACAGGATACGGCCTATCGAACGGGACTTTGATTGGATATGGAACAAGCTTTTCAATTTCTACTGGAACTGGCTTGTCTACATGAACTTTATACGGAACGGGTCTGTCTACAGGAACACGGAAAGGGTATGGAATGATTTTTTCAATTGGCACTGGAACTGGTTTTTCTATGACGACTGGGTATGGCTTGGAAACGTGAACGGGGTAAAGAGAAACAACAGGAACTCTAATAGGAAAAGGTACAGATTTCTCCACTTTGTATGGGTGAGGTACTGGGAATGGGATTTTCACGTTTACAGGGATGTGTCTGGTTACAGAAACAGGGTAGGGTTTAGTGATGTGAACCGGATATGGCTTGCTTATATGTAGAGGTACGTGTACTGGTACAGCTCTTTCGTGATGCACTGGATATGGCACAGGGACCTTTTTAATGTGGATCTCCTTGGTGTGACTGTGCTGATGATAGCTCGAAGTTTGCCCTTCAAGACCAAGATCAACTGGGCTGAAACTCTCTCCAGAGAATCCGTTGAGGGAGCCGTGGGTGACACCCCTTTTTGAAATTTTATTGGCGGTTGGGGTTTCATAAGGCTGCAATTTTGATTCGATGTTCTCTGCCGTTGCAACGAAGAGCATTACTACCCATATAATCTGGAAATAAGTGTAAATTAGTTTCTAGGCAAGTTGATTATGATTCGTGAAATGGGACATTTGGGAATTGAGATGTGAGATAAGTTGACATAAACCCGACTGACATAACAAGTTTTCAATCGTAGGCAAACCGAATGGACCTGAAGTTCCCCGCAACGTTCGTTCGCCTTCGTTTCCCCCTAGCAACTCAAATTTACACTCAATGCACATTTATTCACTCGCGCCTGTGTCAGGGAAAGTTAGGCCTGTATTTATGGGGGTGTTCAATGTGTTTTGGGATTAGTTAGGTATTGGTAAAAGATGATTTAGGACGTCAAGAGATGGTTGAGAGATCTATACTATTAATAAGAATGAAACTCCGTTTGTCTGTCTGTTTATTTGTTTGTTTGTCGTGTCTATGCACGGCCAAACGGCTGAGTGGGGGGAGTCTACGAGTGGGGGGATCTTCTTGGGATTTTCCGAAAGGGGGAGCGAGCGAATTTAAAATTTTCTAATCCCACCCGAACCATTGGCCGTAGGGCGGGAGGGGGGTCGAAGTAAGAATTAATGTGCGCTTTTTGGACTTCCCCGCTTCCCCTACCCCTCTAAACGGGCGTTGAAAATTCTGGAAAAATACCGGTTTTGTAGGTTTTTGAACGAGAAAGACGACGGCGCAATCGGATCGCGAAAAAAGTATCGGGAAATGCGTCAAAAAAATGCGAGAGTACGGACCCGTTTTCTCAAAAAGTCCGCCGAAAAACTTGGTTTTTTCCGATTAAAATATACCCCGTAAAGGTACGTTTTTCGGAACGGTTTTCGCGGGCGAAATACAGCTTTGGGTCCGCCGAATCTGAATCCGAAATCGGATATCGAAAAAAGTGACGAGAACTCGGTCAAATTGCGAGCAGAAGCGAGCAAAGCGATTAAAATGATTCTGCCGTGGACGAGAGAAGGCTCAAGAATTGACGTGAAGGGTTCGATGTCACAACATTGCGAGGCGAGCAGGTATGCCTACATAGGTACCTACCTTGCGAGCGAAGCGAGAGCCATTTCAAATAATAAATACGGACTTTGTCCTACACATATACAGGTATACCTTGCGAGCGAAGCGAGCAACATCCCCGAATAAACTTTTCGTGGTTCCACGTAGTTTTATAAGATTTAATTTGTTTGTAATAATTCCCAACTGAAAAAAACGTCTGCCAAGTTGGGTGGGCAGTATAACTTCCTCAAGCGAGCGAAGCGAGCAGCATCCCCTACAGAAGTTAAGCCTACCCTTAGAGATCTACCGTTTGCGAGCGAAGCGAGCAGCATCCCCTACAGAAGTTAAACCTACCCTTAGAGATCTACCGTTTGCGAGCGAACCGAGCAACATCCCCTAAATGCCATACTTTGCGAGCGAAGCGAGCAACATTTTCTACATGCCAGACTTTGCGAGCGAAGCGAGCAACATATCCTACATGCCAGACTTTGCGAGCGAAGCGAGCAATATTCCCTACATGCCACACGTTGCGAGCGAAGCGAGCAACTTAATGGGGGGTCCGGGGGGCTTGCCCCCCGGCTGGACGTGGAGGCGAGCGCAGCGAGAAGGAGCGGCTAGTGTCTAATAAAAATCAAAAAGACTTGACTCTATCTAACTCTAACTCACTATGAAAATGTGATATCGGGGAATCGGGAGTTGTCGGCTATCTTTGGTTTGCTCACAATAAGGACTAGTTCAACCGTTCAACCTCCTCCTTAAACCGCCAATTGATTCTCATGGATACAAAATTTAAGTAGATCTTGGAAGAAGTCTTTTTTGGGTTATCAGCGGTCAATGATCTATTATGTATTATACGGAATTTACGTTTGCAACTTGAGATAACACTCTAATCAGCAGAACTGTTTGCTGAACCTAGGAACGGAGCCTCTCTGAGTGTGGTAGATAGAATTTACTATAAGTACTGTAGATAGTATTTACCTAGCAGAAAACTTTAAAAAAATCATCTCTCTTATTATTAAAGCTATAGAGATAGGGGTTGGTCTCGTTCGAAGCGTAAATATCTCTTCTCAATGGCGTTAGAAGAAAATTTGCGAAGGTTTTAATTTTCAGCCTATGAGGGGGAATGTATCGAAAAACTTGGCACAACCATTAAAAAACCTTGGTTTATTTTGTTGTGTTTTTAGGGGAGAATCTTGAGTTTGAAATGGTTTTAGACCCTATGTCACACACACGCACCACGCACGCACGCACACACACACACATACACACACACATTTATTATATAAATGTGTGTTTGTTTGTGTATAATCAGCGTTGAATGTCCAGTATGAAGAGTATTTGAAAACACGAAAAATTAAAAAATTTCAATATCTAACAAAAAATGGACGTCAACTGGGAAGACGGTGGTAATTTCCAGCTCATCATAAAACATAAAGATGGTGATTTTTCCCGGGTGAAGTGAAAGTAGATTCTTTTTTTCGTAAACCTGTGTAATATTTTCTAATAACAAGCTTGATATTTTTTAGAACGAACCTACGACAAATCTGACTTTATAAGTTCCTACATAAATTTCTGTTCTAGAACCAAAAATTTCAACCATGTATCATGTTTTCTCCTCGATTCCAAGCGGTTGCAATCATGTTCACAATATCAATATTGAGAATGATCACCTGTGTGTAAACAATTATTTATATAACCATGCTCATAACTCAGTTTGTTGGACACGCACTTCGCAGTAGTTAACATAATATTGTTGGATAAATCGAGAGCTTTCGAACGAATGGTCAACGAATTTTGTGGGATGAAAAACGACGAAGTACCATTTCCCTAGCAACGACTCGGTTGTAGGCGGAAATCACTGTAATTTTTTTCGTGCGCGGAAAAAAATTGACTCGCAAAATTTGCTAGGACCCCAGGGCTAAAACATGATACATGTTAAAAGAATTGAGTAAAAGGCTACATCGTTTGGAAGCTAAGTTTTAACATGTATCATCAGCCCTGGGGTCCTAGCAATTTTTGCGAGTCAATTTTTTTCCGCGCACGAAACATATAGTGTTACAGTGATTTCCGCCTACAACCGAGTCGTTGCTAGGGAAATGGTACTTCGTCGTTTTTCATCCCACAAAATTCGTTGACCATTCGTTCGAAAGCTCTCGATTTATACAACAATATTATGTTAACTACGGCGAAGTGCGTGTCCAACAAACTGAGTTATGAGCATGGTTATATAAATAATTGTTTACTCACAGGTGATCATTCTCAATAATTGATATTGTGAACATGATTGCAACCGCTTGTTAATTTCTGATGTTTTCATAGAATTTCGAATCAATATCGAGGAGAAAACATGGTACATGGTTGAAATTTTTGGTTCTACAACAGAAATTTTGGCCAACCCTCATTATCACAGTATGGTAACATCATATACAATCATTTGAACTCAACAGTTTGAAAAAATGGAAATTTGCTGTTCTTCCAATTGTATTGTTTAGGATTCTCCTACAAATGAAACTGGAAAAAAAGAGAGAGAGAACAAAAGAATTTGCACGAGGGAGATTGGAAATTCAACGCTCTTTCCAATGATGTTCTTAAATTTGAGTGCAATCTATAAATTGAGGGATTTATTGCCATTTAAGGGTCGGAATGAGGTTAAAGCACTAAAGAAAATTTAGAATTGCAATGACTCCCTTCGGAAGAGCTTTCAACTTTTTGTTGAAAATTAATTTTAGAATCGAACCCTAACCGGTAGTAGCCGGTAGTACTCAAAAACAAGACACCCGGTATATCTAGACAGCAAATTAACTAGCTAAATTTAGAAAATATATTCCAGAAAGCTTTTGAAAAAGAAAAAAAAAAAGAAAAGATTTAAGTACGTTCCTGAGTTAGTTATACCTTATTGTTAGTCATCGTCAAACTTTGTCATTTAATGAAAGTTCGTACAATTGCAGAAAGTTCGTACTTTGGGTGTACGTACTTTTTGGTTCGTACGGATTCCATAAAGTTTGTACAAATACGAACAAATGTTCGTATCTAGCAACACTGATCAACCTGCATTATGTAACCTGGTTCTTACCTTCATAATGGCAACAAAAGTTTTACGAACTGTCTAAATCCTGCTGTTCTCCGTTTTGACCAACTGCTATCTTTGATGGGCGAGTTGACTCTTATATAGGTATGAACCTACCTACTTACCTTCGATGCGATATCCCCGCCGGCATCACAATCTCCATTCTCAATGTCTCTATTCAAGGACTAGACCAGAGATTTCCCTCGAAGGGCCCCATGAAAGCTATGAGAAGCTAATCTGAGATCTCTTGATTTTTGTTCGTCCTTGTTTAGAGTATCAAATAAATTGACCGTCAGATATTGGCGTTTTTGTTGCCACCACACGATATAAGTTAGGTATGTTGGCATAGCGATGAAATGGTTACAAACTATCTGATTTATTGAAACCCACAGCAATAAGTTGCTGTTGTAATTAGTTGTCTTGAGTAATAAGTCTGCCTTCTGCCATGTTGGGTGGGCAGGTTCTTCATTTATTTTAACAGAACGAAGTATGAGTCAAAATAATTCAATGTAAAATAGAACAGTCGTACGAGTATATAAGTAGTGTAATCTTACATTTGGAGTAGCATAATATGAATTTCCTAAGCATTGCTGTTCGCCGAAATATCCCAACAGTAAGGACACCATTATTGGCCACACCAAAAAGAGAGAGTATAGTTAAAAATGCTTTACAAAAGGTAGGCATTACGCTTGAAGGGGGTGATGAGGTAGAGAGATCTCTACGCCAAGTTCACCTTTTTGTGAGACAGTTTTAACGGGCATTATTGTCAGGGGTTGATTTGGATACTATCTACGCTCCCAAGGTTAACGCTAATGGCAGCTTGAGTTTAAACTGAACAATTACCCATGGATCGTGAATCTATTTATCTAAGCGATAAAGTGAAGTTCCTATAACTGAAGGTCTGCTAAATTTATTATTCTTACGTCAATCTACTGAATATGCGGTCGATGATAAAACTCATTACAGAGATCTGATGTGGTTTGATACCGCTCATTAAGGATACTCCAAGTTCAGACCATACAATACAGCCAAATATAAATATAGACATTTGTATTATAAACATTTGTATGTACATAGATATTTGTATTATAAATATAGACATAGGCATCACTTGGACCCAATGATGCTGCTGCTGCTGCTAAAACAATAGAAAAAGGATTTGTAAAATACGTCCTTGGCTTCCCTAGATATATATACCTCAATGACGCAAATGAGCTTGCTGACCGTCTACACTTGCTGTATGCTTCTAAGCAGGGGGGAAATACTGCGCTTGATCCAGAAATATATTCCATAATGGACGAGTTAAAAGAGTTAATATTATTTTATAATCCACATTACCATGTCGACCATCAGCAGATTCGGATCACAACCCACCACTCCTTCTCCTCGATTGACTGATACGAAAGATCTGGGGGAGATGATGAAGGAAATAATTGAAAGCGAGATGGATGTTGGATTGGAGAAACAGATAACAACAAAGAACATAGTTATAGGTAAACCACAAGTAGTTGATTTCGGTGGAAACCGTCTAAGGAATTTGAAACCTTTGATTGCTGGGCTACCTCCACTTTACTAAAATGGAAGAATCTAGAAGTTTGCATTTTGGATCGTATTGTTTATTCAGTACAGGAGATCCTAGTACACCGCGAAAGGCAATACCCTGATAAACATAATGTACCTAGTAATAAAGAAGGAAGAGAAGGGATAACCTTGAATGTGTGGTGGAGGGGGAGGTTTATAGAAGCGTTGTTAGCGCGCATATATACTAGCAGTAATTATCATGGAGTCGTTAATGTTAACAAGTCCGTTCACGGTTGACAAATCTAATAAAGTTTATTGAACCTTTGAGGATTGGGAACTATTTACAAACAGTTTACAGCAAGCAGATCGCAAACGTGACACCACCTTCTTTCATGGAACCTACATGTCCGCAAGTACCACACCGCAACAACACCTAATATTGACCTATTACCCAAGCTGGGTAGATAAATTGTTAAATGCTGAATCTTATATCACATTCAGTGCGATGGCTACAACAAATTTGGTGAATTTGATTCCTACAATCAACTCCGTTTTGGATAAAATGATAGATTTCACAGCTGTGAGTGGAAGTAATGGTTTAACTACCAATCTCGCAAGCTCCCCACCACCACCACCACTAGTCATATATAACAATGGATTTTCTCAGGAAACAACCTCATAGAAATATTTCAGTCAACAGTCAGGCATTGACGTTAACACACACCCAGTAAAAGATCTCGTTGATGGGTTCAGTCATGTGAAGACTGCGATCACATGTGGTAAGAACATTACTATGGCTGTAGCCAATCTTACTCTGATAGTTCAAACCAAGTTTGCACTTACCTTGTTTCTTACAACCTTCTTTCTGATGACACTTCTGTTCTTTGGAATACTTTTCCTGAAAAAAATATGTTGGTTTCTACAGAAAACCATAAATGGTCGTCGAACACCCTCCTTCACCACCATCTACTAAGAATAGCAGCAGCATTGGTCTTTTCAAACTGATGACTTTACCAGCATACTGCGAGTTCCGTCGTTATTTGCCTCCAGTGGATTTTTACAAGGATCTGGTGTGTTTAAATACCCTAATTGATAGAATCTGTATGATGGAAAGTGATAATTTGGGTACATACTACATCGAAACAGCTCATGGAAAACATTTCAACACCTGCCCATGGGTACAGTGCCAAAATGGACAAGCCTACTATGTTGTAGATTTTTGTATTTTTTCTCGCATTCAGCGTGCAACTAACAGTGTATTGCGCTAATACAAACTATGGGATTAAATGTGAATGATGTATAACTTTTTGTTTACACCTAAAAACAGTATATATAAGGTTTGAATCTCGGTCCACTGCTACAGTTGATGACTGACCCTTCGACATATGCTGCAGCTGCGATTTACAATCGTATTTCATTTAACAAGCAACGCAGACGACGACAAATGCGTCGGTTTAGGAATTCAATACCTACGATGAAAGATCGGGAACCTTCAAAAGATGGCCAACAGTTTTAAAACACCTAGTGTCTGAACTCAGCAGCTCCGATTCTACTATATTCAAATCGGAGATGAAGTTCCTTGTTATGCTTGTAACGGTTGATTGGGAAATAAATTACTGTGCATGGGAACAGCATGCACGCTTGTATCCTAATTGTACTCATGTTATCAACGTAAAAGGATCTTCTGTATGAAAAATACAATTATTGTAAATGAATGGCGCTAATAAATTCTATAAATGTATGATCCTTTTTTTTTGACGGGTCAACTGGAAATTTTGTGACGCAAAGAAAAAAACGTCACGCAACCTATAAACAAATTAGGTGTTGTTTTCTTATGATTTTCACGTACAACCATGCCATTGCTGGGGAAATGAAACATTGAAATTACTGAGACATTTTCAATGTTTTTTGGTTAACCAATTATCTGCATTGCTTCTTGTAGAGAGTATAAGGATTTAGGAGTTCATAAAGAAAACAACAGCAGGTCTCAGGTTAATATCATAGTAGCATACTTTAATGTTTGTACAACCAACCTCATTTCACTAGTGATATCAACAAAACATGATAGACTGACACTGTGCCAGTTGAGGATGAAGATACTGTATATGAAAATTTGATGAACGTATATTCAAATAATTCAATTTGAGATAGAGAATGAGGGGAGGGGAATATATATGAGTGAAGAAGCGAGAAGAATATGGTCCAGTGTTGAATGTTTGGGAGCTTGTTTCACAAGATTACTTATACGATAAGTTCATAAGTGAACCATTGTGGATATCAATTTAATGGACGAAAAATCTATAGAATTTATCAGTTGTTTGACAGCTCTGCGTTTGTTACGATCTCTAGCAACCACTAACATTATCTCTAAACTGATCATCTTACTACTTAATTAACGATATCGGGCAACCTCATTATAATTGTTACATGACCTTGTAGCGGTACGCTCAAATATTTGTATACCCACCAGGTTGTGGCGCCATTTTAATCTCTAAATTAAAGGGCTAAATTTCGAACTCCTCCTCCTCCTTACCTATGACACCGTTCTCCCGAATTCGGGTTGCGATCTGTTATCTCATCCTCCTCTATCATTTTGCCTATTGACCTTTCCTTATCTAGCCAACCTTCAAATTTTACCCTCACCCCTGCAACTTCAAAGCTCTACCTCATCTTCCCTAATTGTCGGACCGCCATCAAATTTAAATTTCATGGATGAAGAAGAGTGTGATCTATTTACCTACCGAATTTCAGCTCTTTTGAAGGGCTCGAAGGGTGATTTGGAACCATACTGTCATTTTGTCTCCACTCAGCTCCCATAGAGAAATGCCAAGCCAAGATAGAAAACAACAAAAACAGAAAAGGAAAAAGAAACTAACAAGAAGCAAGGAAGCTAGACAGCAACGAAAATGGTCTTGATAGATCAAGTCCATCAAAAGGGCAATGGAAGCATGAAAAACAGCAAGGAAAGGATAAAAGATATCAGGGAACGGGTTATGGGACACGACAATGAGGAAGATATTCCAACCAAAGAAGCCCAAGGACTCCATACGACTGAAGAAATATGAACTTGATAGTGAATCTATGGAATCTATCTACGATATGGATGATAATTCGATCTACCATGAATACGAGGACAATTCACCTCTGTGGAAATGTCGTGAAGCAGACACAAAATCGACTTTTTATGTTCGATGGTACAACCTGACCATTCCTAGTGTGACTTGTGTTATTCACTACTTAGATAAAATTTGCATTTGAAGTGCCAGTTGCACTGTACCTAATCTGAACCGTATAACCCATTTTATGATGTTAACGATTTGATGATTTGAATTAGGTAATAATGTCAAATAATGTTCTAAAATTTTTATCATAATTTTCATACATGATTATTCAAACTTAGGTTTCTAGTCTTCTTTCTGATCCTGATGAAAATTTCGTCTACTATTCTCAATGAAAACCTCGTTTTTAAACAGAAATATATCATTGAAAATTTTATTGTAGCCATGTTTCATTTTATTCAATGTTCCTTGGACTGATAAATTGTTTCAATTGGACTGATAAATTGAATTAAGAGTTATGTTTTTCGTGGGTGGATATTACTCCACGTGGCTGTGTAATAACCCCAAATCCACCGGTACGTTTGTGTGATAGGCGAAAATCGGCCAAGCCATTGAAGAAGCGTCTTACCCCCGAACGCAGTCAAAAAGAGTGAGAGAATCCGACTATTGGCTTGGCCCAAGTTGGATGATATCATGCATTTGGGACTTTGCCCAAAGTGGATGATATCATGCATTTTGTGGCTTGGCATCTTTTGTACACGGAGCGTCTTATTGGGGGGATAGGTCGGTAAGCGATTGAAAGGGAAACAAATTCATCTCATTAATAACCCACAAACGAGAGAACGCCATGAGAAGAAATTTACTCAATTTTATTATTCCCTACCTTTTTTGTTCTGTTACATAAACACAAATAAATGCATGTATTGTTTTTGTTTTGCAGTTGGGTTGAGATTCTATCTCGTTTGTGCTCGCATTATGAAATCACTAAATAAATTGACAATATTGTTGAATTTCAGTCTGCCTGTAGATTTTAATGGGCTAGTCTAGACAAACTGTTGTTTTTATACCACATCCACTTGAGAATTGAAATTTGAAATCTCACAAAGGTGATGGCATTAATCGCGAAAGTTTACGAATTCTTAATCCGAACCTGCCATTACTTTTCAACTGCAAAGGCTTGGCAGATACCAAGCTCCTTAATTCGATACGTATAACCATGCTTAAAAATTGGAGGAGTTCTAAATACCAAGCATTTTTACATGCATGGAAAAAGTGCACTTCTTCAAATTGAGGCTGCCACGGGTCATAATCAACATTTTTCAACGTTTCCAGGAGAAAGGATCATTTTTCGCGTTTTCTAAAAATTTAAACCGTTTCCATTTCAAATTCCCTTTCAAGACATCGCATTTATTATAACTTGTGTACAAACGGGGTGAAGCAAAGGTACTTAGGTAATTTTTTAGCATGGAACATGCTTTAGTCATGACCTAACTGCCCAAAAGCGTTACTTTTTGTGTTGCAAAAATGCGACCCCAAAGTAGCGGTCATTTGATTTTCCGGTAGCAACGTAGCAGCGTTCCTAAAGAAACAGTCGGACTGTTATAATTCCAAAATATGTTGCAATCTGGTCACGAATAAATTTCTACAGACAATGTTGATCGTTTCCATAATGGAGCTTGCTCATCCGGTGAGGCCCGAAGGGCCGAGTTTTATTTTATATTTCAATAACTTATATTTTTCCATGAGTGTCTGGGACTATATAAACTCCATTTATTAATAAATATATACATAAGAAACATTTTTATAAATATTTGCAGAGTTCCCTCCCTTTTTTCAAATTCTTAAATGAACTCCCATTTTTGACCTCGGATGTAGGATTGATGTTATTTTCACTTGAAAAAAACCAGCTGTAAAATTTATATTCAAGTTTTTGGAGCCATTGCAACAACTTCATTTCGTTCTTTGAAAATTCGCTAATAATTTAATAGCGTCAATGACCAATTCAGACGGTAACATCTATTGTTTCGACCTTTAGGAATCTCCCCCCTCAAGTGCACCCACCTACCTACTCAAAGTCAGGACATGAATTTAGTGAATTCTAATCCACGAAAAACTTAAGAGCCAAACCTTACCTCTGCTCTAGAATTGAATGTATATGTAATTGCCAGCCCTTGAACTGATAGGAATCAAATTAATTTGCTCCAAGCGTTCTTTTGAAACAATATCCTTGGAGACGTTAAATCTCAAAACAACTCCGAAACGTGACCACAATGTTAACTTAAAGGTAATGATAAACAAAACATTCTCCCAATAACAGTGGCAGGTAGCGGTTGATTGTTAGATATGACAGCAGTGTCGGAGCATTCGAATCAGATTACTATCTCTGTACAGGAATTCGAAGGTAAAATGACAATATCTGGAAAGGATAATGGCAGACCTAACGGGCCACTGCGACCGTGAAATGTAAAGACGTTTCTCTGTTACGCGTTAAGCGTGTTTTCAATGGGATAAAAGTAATGTCTAGTGGTTGTACATGTACAGGCTGCAAGTACAAAGATGCGCGGGGTGTCTAAAGACGCAACCACGTCGATCATGACTACGCTTTGTCTTGTTTATGTGGCCCGTAAGCTTGATCTGAATTCTCAGGGCCGTTTCCAACCCTCCGATTGGCCTTTGGAAAGTACCGGCCAAGTTCGTTCCCTATACTTAAAAAAAAAAAAAAAAAAATCCAATCATGCAGCATGAACATAATGTGCAAATTTTCAAAATTCTTCACTTGTTTTAGAACGTCCCTCTGAGCTAGGTCATTTAGGCAAGGCTTCGTATAAAAGAGCGAGGACCTGTTGTCGGAATTGATCGAGGAGGGTAGGAGACAACTCAAACCTGGGAAAAAATGAATGACTGAATGGAATCAATTGAATGACTTTTAATCGCGATGTATTGAATATTGAGCTAAGGCAAAAAAAGTATTGGTTATAGTCAGCCACGACCTTTTGTATTCCATCCTCGAAGCAGAACTTCTGGAATGTCAACAAAATCATGAAGAGCTATAACCAAACAAAACAAACCTTGCTATATTATCAAATTAATAATGAACAAAACCGTCGATAAATCTGGCTTGGAGTTCGTTTTTTTAAATAATTCAGGTAGGTACTTCATTTTTGAACAACATAAATTCTATTGAGTATTTACAGAGACTATTTTACAGATTATGCAGTAAAGTAGTAAATATTTCATCACTATCAATCAAATATCTTATGAAAAACAAAAACAAAAATCCCATTTACATTTATTTTTCCCATATACAAATTCCGTTCCTAATTTGAAATGAACCACGCGGCTAATGTGGCTACAAATTATTTATCCTGAGGCGGATCTGAAATTAAAAATAGACTTTAGTATTGGTACACTACATGAGGAATACAGTAAATCGCACGAGGTTAGCCCTTTTGACGTAATTTTGAGTAATTGTAGATAAGAGTTATTTTTATTTATTTTGTTATTATTGATTTATTTTATTTATTTATATAATCTATATTAGCTACCTTTTACGGTTTACTACTCCTGTAAGAAGAAGAATGAATGATTATATTATTGGTACCTAATTAATGAGTTCATACTTTGAGCTCATGATCACTTGGGAAGACATTGATTGGTTAAATTAATGCGTTTATGAACGGTTTTTGTAATTCCAAAGGAGAAATATAATGGAATTCAACGAAATGGTTAACGAGGTGATCAGTGGTTTTGATTAATGAAAGATATTCTTTGCTAATATTCTGATGCTAATAAGCATCAAAGGTGAATATATTGAAGAAATTAGCGCCAATCATTTTTATCGATTATTCCGTACACCGATTTTTCGGTAGGGTTTACTCCCTATGATTTTTACGGATTTATCGGTAAGGTTAACTCCCTATGATTTATACCGATTTTTCGGTAAGGTTTACTCCCTGGTATCGTACATGGGCCCCGACGCCCAAGAGCCCAAGTCTTAAAAACGCATAGCCCATGTAAGTACCCTCACCAGGAGTGAGTCGGTAGGAAGTTTAAATTCTCCTCTCATCTTGGAATGCGGGTGGACGCCATCATAATACCTGCAGAGTATGTAATGTACGTCAAAAAGGGGAATGCCAATTGCTACACAACCAAAGCATACGTCTCAGGCTTTCAGAAACAAGATGTAGCAGCACCTGTTTTAGAAACATGCTGCCTATGAGCATTGGTCGACGCTGCAAAAGGAACTGATCAGGTGCTAACCCAACTTTGTCCTTTTTTTTGGAATGCTCTAGTACAAATTTAATTTTGATATTTGGAAGTAGAAATGAAAGCTTGGTTGAATAGAATTCGTGGTATAATAAAATATGCTGATCATGGCACAATGTTCAACTTTCAAACCTCTTCTTTTTTTTTAAATCTCCTTTAGATTTAAAGTGGTGTCTTCAGAAATTTTTCTAATTTTCTCATGAGGATATTTCACTTTGTTGCCTGAATTTAAGTTTTCTAAAATTTACCTATCATGAGGCAGGATTTCCACTACTTTATATAGGCCTTTAAATGTTGGCACTTTTTTTCTGATGGTTCTACGTATCGAACACATAAGTCCCCTAGGTCTAACAGTCGTACGGGCGCTCCCTTTACAATGAAACGTTTTTCTTCATAGCGTGCGCTACGATCAATTTGTGATTTCGCTTCAGCCCGATTTTTATATAGGTCTGAACGTTCAGAAGGACATAAATTTTCCTCAATTATTATATTGGGCAATTTTGGCTTTTTACCGGTGAGTAATTCAATTGGGGAAACTCCAGTTACTCTGTAACAGTGGAATTAATTACAAGTTGAACCTGAGGGGTTAATTGGCGAATAGTTTGTTTATTAAGGTACTGGGCCACTGTAACCGAATTTATGATAGATTTCATGTATCTTTCAACCTGAGCATTCTCTCTGGGAGCGCCCGTAGCAATATTATGAGTTTTGATATTATGTTTTATGCAAAAGTTCATGAAAGATTGTGCTGTGAAGGACGTCTCTTGATCATGTATTAGTCTTGTAGGACATCCGAAAAATTGTATGAATTCAGATAAGGCATTTACAGCAGATTTTGCTGTGAGAGCATGATGTGGTAAAAATGTAATACTTAGTGAAGGCATCTATTGCAACTACGTAATAGTCAGCAGATCCATCTTTATTCCGCTTAGTCGACCTGTAATGTCTATGTGTACAGTACCAAACGGAATGTCTAATTTTAGAATTGGATACTACTGAATCTGTTGCTTACCTGAGGGAGACTTGGCAATTTTACAGGTGACACAGTTCTCAATGGATTTTAACATAGAATGAGTTTTAGCCATGGACTACCTAGGCAAAAAAGCTAACGAAATCTGGGACGAAATGTGGGACGAAATCTGTGACGACAACATTCTGATGATTTCCGCTTACCGAGTTGTTGCTAGGGAAATGGTACTTCGTCGTTTTCCATCCCCCGAAATTCGCTGACCATTCGTTCGAAAGCTCTCGATTTATCCAACCATATTATGTTAACTACTGCGAAGTGCGTGGCCAACAGCTGAGTTATGAGCATGGTTATTTGAATAATTGTGTACACTCAGGTGATCATTCTCAATAATTGATATTGTGAACATGATTGCAACCGCTTGTTAATTTCTGATGATTTCATTGAGCTGGTGTTTCGATGATTTGATTCATAGCAGGTGATCCGAATATTGCGAGAACGGTTTGATTTGTGAAGCGGAGGTTAAATAAGCTAAGGATCTTCTAAGGACGCCTGGGTGATCACTGAGGCGTCCTAAGTGAGCTAAGTAAGCTCCTAAGCCATTTTCTTTCCTATTCAACGTAGGAAGCTGAAATTTGGGAGGGAGGCTCAAGGGAGAATGCTGAAGACGCCAGGGTGATCACTGATCAGCTGAGTGAGCTCCTAAGCCATTTTCTTTCCTATTCAACGCAGGAAGCTGCAATTTGAGAGGGAGGGTCAAGGGAGAATGCTGAAGACGCCTGGGTGATCACTGATCAGCTGAGTGAATCCCAAAGCCATGGAATGTGTTTTAGCCATGGACTAACTAGCCAAAAAAGCTAACGAAATTTCGTAACAAAATCTGGGACGACAACATGGATACCGATGATACGGAACTTAGGATCGTGTAACCTGGTGTAACCTATGCGATATTTTGTTATGACGCGGTTTATGAGTTATAAATATTTTAAGTTATTATCTCACTATTGGAAGTTAACCAATCTTCAACCTAAGATTGAAGACGGGTTTATGTGAAACGTGTGAGCTAAAACACATTCTGTGTTTCAATAATTTCGTCCGAAGTATGTAAATAGAGGTAACCGGAGGTCCAGAAGGCTTGCCCCTGGCGAGGCGCGGAGCGCCGAGTTTTGACAAATTTATTCATGTTTTCAAACCAAAGATTTTCCATAACTTTGTCCATTGTTTTTTGATGCCCAAAATGAAAGATTGCTTCATGCACAGAATTTGTGACAATCCAACAATAATTTTTGGGTACTATGGGGGCTTTATGATTTTTGTTGGCATATTGGAATTTTCTGAACAGGACACCATCATTGATTTCATAAGTATTAGCCAAGTCATGGGGTAATGAATCGGTTTCAAGACGTTCAATTATAATTCTAATTTCTGGATCCTGTAGTTGTGCCACCTGAAGCCACTCTCCAGTAAGTTCGATTAGAAGTTCGACTTTCTTAATTTGTTCCACATGTGCTAACTCAGGGGGTAAACTAGATTGAATTAATTTATATGTTTTTGATGTATGTGGGGGAGAAAATTCATCAACGTGTGCTTCAAAAACACTAGCTTCCTCGCACTCTCCAACTGGATGGTGGCTAAAAAAATTGACTACCGTCATTTTAGTTCCTGGGCGATATTGAATGTCAAAAGTGAACATCTGGATGAACCCGATGGCCCACCATCGATGAACCCTTGGATTATGGTTTTGCTTAATATAAATTGCTTGAAAGGATTTACAGTCAGTTACTAAAGTGAATTTAGAATAAAGTAGAAAGCATTCCCAATGTTTGAATGCTTTTACTGCGGCAAGAGTTTCAAGTTCATAACTACGATATTTGACCTCAGCCAATGTTGTCTTTCGACTGTAAAATGCTACGACTCTTCTTTTTCCCTCCGTTATTAAACATCGCTGCTTCATAACCAATTTGAGATGCATCTGTCCAAACTTCGACTGGATAGTTAGGATTGAAAATAGTTAAGACAGGTTCAACGGGAAAGATAGTAATAAGCCGCTGTCGAATTTGTTCATGTTCAGGACCCCAGTCGAATGGAAGTTGAACAGACGTTAGGTCATATAATGGGGTACATAATGTTGAGAAGTCATTTACAAAATTTCGAAAATAGGAGCATAGACCTAGAAATAACCTAAGGGCCGCCCTATCTTTGGGAGGAACTAAATCAGCAAGACCCTTGATCTTGTCATTATGAGGTCTTAAATTCATATCCTAAATAAATAACTGAACTTACAGGACTTTGAGAACTATTTCCAAACAAGATAAAGACTCTTCTACAGTCTTTGCCACAATGAGCAAATCATCCAAATATGCAAGACACCAAGTCTCAGCTAGTTGACCCAGTGCTTTTGTGACCGCTCGTTGATAGCAAACCGAAGCATTTCTAACACCAAAAGGCATACGTTTGTACTGGTAATGGGCATCCGGTATTTGGAAAGCAAGAATTTGACGGGAATCCTCATTTACTAGGATATCATTAAAACCTGATGCGCAATCAAGGCTTGTGAAATATTTCTGACCTGACAATCGAGCTATTTGATCTTGGATCAACGAAATGGGATAGCGTTTATGCACGAAATTATCATTGATAGCGCGGAAGTCAGTCACCATGCGAAGAAGTAATTTTTTTAGGTACTAACAAAATAGGTGATGAATAGGCACTATTGGACTTTCCAATCATTCCCGCATCTAATAATTCTTTGCACTCATTTCGAACAATTTCGCGATCTCTAAGATAGAGTCGATAGGTATGCTCATCTATTAACGATTTTATTAGGGTCATGTGAGGTTATCTTGAACTCAGTTCACATGATGTCTGGAAAGAACCCTTGTGAAATCTTTAGAAAATTTACTCAAACATTTTCTAAGGTTGTCTATTTTTTCGGGTTTTTTCAAATCTGTATCTAATTGTTCAATTTCAGGTCAAAATATTTCCGTATTAGGGTCACATAATGTCGATCCTGGGATCATGCGAGGTTGAGATTCAGTAGCTGAAATTGACTCAACTCCAAGGTCAACAACCGGTTCGAGCTGATATAATCGATGAAGATGAGGTACAACGAGAAGAACAAAATGAAACACGAGAAAAACCTGAACAGCCGCGTCGCTATCCTCAGGCTCCTGATTTTACCCAACTTTTGGAGAAAATGGCGAAATTATTGGTAGATACCAAGTTCCACAGCCTGTACCTATTGTTATTTCTCCACCACCCACAAAATTGGCGCTTCCCGAGTTTGATCCGTGTGAAAGAGAAAATTCAAAATCATGGAGAATGGCGGCAGGTATATTAAATCAAGGTCGAGAGCCAACACCAACCAGTTCTGAATTAATTTCAGGACTCACACTTTCCTTAAAGGGTGCATCAAAAAGATGGTTTTCTTCAATTATCGATCCGAATTTAACTTGGTAGATTTTCAAAGAAAAATTCACTTGCGGAAATCGAAACTGCCCCAGCTGCATTGCATCAAGTCATCACTCGACAAGTGGAAAAGGGTGATTTGACTCAGCACATCTCGGAAATCATTCCTAAAATTAGGAGTGCATTTCAGGAACTCAACATTGATGAGGCTTCGATCATT
Organism: Adelphocoris suturalis; assembly: GCA_030762985.1. Taxonomy (NCBI): domain Eukaryota; kingdom Metazoa; phylum Arthropoda; class Insecta; order Hemiptera; family Miridae; genus Adelphocoris; species Adelphocoris suturalis. The sequence continues at coordinate 39,261,774 of CM061040.1, read as the reverse complement.
CTAGCTTCGGCTATAGCATCCCGATACGACCCCAATATTTGACGAGGGGCCTACGGCAAGAAAAAAATTACTGAAGTTGAATTACTTCAAGAAATCAATGGGTTTGAGCTGGTAAACACGTAGACCAGCCAAAACATTTGACACACGCGGCGCTCGACAAGCGTCCCAATCACGAAAAGGAATAAAACGACCATTCTACAACCATTCCGGACAGCAAGGCACAGAAACAAAAAAATTTAAACCTCAAAAAGTTTATCATCAAGCGCTATTTTCCAGACCTTTCTCGTCTGGAACCAACAACAAAACCCGCAACAGAAGCTATGGTGTGACAAGTGCAGGATGAGCAATCATAGCTGGAGTCGATGTTGGAACAACCCTTCAAGTGGGGCCTACCGCCCCTCTGGGAATGCTGCTCACAAACGTCCTGAGAAGAAGGAGGCCACTTGCGCCGCTAATCCGCGAGGAATCCTGCAGCATAGTGGTAAGCTTTTTCCTTATTTACTTGATTCGGGGAGTGAAATATCTTTTCTATCATATCGTTTATTGCCTCAACTTTCAGGCCAGCGTTCGAAAAACCCTATCAGTATTACTTACGGGAATAGAAAAATGACAGAATTCCCATTGATGATCAAATGTTTACTGTAGTTACAATAGACAACATAGAAATAATTGAAAATCAAATTTTATTGGGTCGTGATGTAGTAGCCACCAGGATTACAGTCAATGTTTTTCCAGATAGCTACGAGTTTTTCAAGATGGGTAAATCTAAGGAGAATAACAGGGAATCAATACTCACATATTTGCAAAATGAACAAGAAAATCAAAATATTATGTCAACCAAAATTTCTAGGGGAAAATCCGCTAAATCTACATTAAAATCCATCAAAACATCCGTAGGAAGTTTCGTCAAAAAGCCGCTGGAAAAATTAGTACAATCAACGAAAAATTTTGAAAAAACATCCGTAGAAAAATCCGCGTATAAACTATGGGAGAACTGAAAACAAATCCAATCCAAATGACTTTGTTGACCATCCTTGGCCAATTCCATGTAAATTTCCGGTTATTGACCTTAGAGTTGAGTCAATTTCAGCTACTGAATCTCAACCTCGCATGATCCCAGGATCTACATTATGTGACCCTAATACGGAAATATTTCGACCTGAAATTGAACAATTGGATACAGATTTGAAAAAACCCTGAAAAAATAGACAACCTTAAAAAAATTTTGAGTAAATTTTCTAAAGGTTCCGCAAGGGTTCTTCCCAGATATCATGTGAACTGAGTTCAAGATAACCTTACATGACCCTAATAAAATCGTTAATAGACGAGCATATCGACTCTATCCAAGAGATCGCGAAATCGTTCGAAATTAGTGCAAAGAATTATAATAATTCTTGCAAAAGTGTGACTGTCGTGTGTCCGCAAATCCTTGTAACAAGGATCCTTTCCACAGTTTTCATCCGGTTTTGCTGAAATTTTCAGGGAATGTGCGAGTTAGCGTGCAGACGGTCCCCTATTAGTTTCGTAGTTTCTGACGCAATACTCCACTTTGCGCATGCGCAAACGTAAATTCAACCAAGGATAATTTTCTCATGCCTTATTTGTCCGATCTCGCTCAAATTTGGATTATAGTTAGGAGATGACGATTTGTTACCCCATTTCAATTTCAACGTGATTGTATCATCATTAGCTACTGCGCATGCGGCTTTGTGGAATTGTAACGGCCTTAATTTCTACTGTTTTCTTCCAACTACTCGTATTATGAAATTGTCAGTGAATGCGCGGGTTAGGTTATAGTCCCGTAATTATTGCATAGCTCTCAACTCATCAGTTCATTCTACGCATACGCAAACGTAAATTACATTATAATTTTTTCGTTTCTATCTTATATGACGTTTCACGCTTCATCTTGATTTACTCTTTTCCGCTATGACATTTTTCAAGCTCATTCAAGCTTTTCAATGACCTATTCATTCACGATACGCAAACGAGGAAGCTATGTGCAACACCCAACTTGGCAGACGTTTTTTAAATTTTGAGCAATTTAATGTCATAAGGTAGAAAACACGAAAAAATTCTTTAAAATCAGATATCTCGAAAAATCTATAAGGAGAACTGTTTGTAGGAAATCAATTGTAAAATCAACCCTTGATGTCTGTAAAACCTTAAATGTGTTCACCCTGAATATTGATGTATTTCTGATCTGCTACCGTTAGGTGAAGCAAATGTGTTATCTATTGTAGCATTTGTATTCCATGGGGTATTCTAAATGGCTACTCAGCTGAGTGGGAATACCCCAACTACGATCGTGGTACTCCTAGGTAGGTAGTGCATAAACTCTTTGCAGTAAACGATCAAAACCTGTTTGCAATACTATATGGAACATGCCGTCGTTGGAAGATGACTGAAACATATTGGTAAGTAATGCATGCATTACATGGACGTCCCTATGAATGGATTCTCCATAATTTTGGTGAGAAATCGCCCTCAGGCGGTCATTGTTATTATTAACATTTATTTATATACAATGCGGGCACTCTCAATACAAGAGCATCGACATGAAGGTATGAAAATAGTCAATAATTAAATGTAAGGATATAAAGACAAATTAATATAAAGGCTGAGATATAAATTTATTTCTAGAGAAGCCACTGACTTTACCATTGGGTACTACTGCCCATATTGACGGCTCAACCGGTCGTTAGTATAGCAGTGTTTGGCACATTCGTACTGTGGCGAAAAACCCTATGAAATAAAGACATGTTTTCGATCTGGATGCGGTTGAAGTGATGTTAGTTGTCCACCGAGTATTTATACCAGTCTAGTGAGCTGATATTAAATGATGAATGCTATTGCCTTTGGGCAATGGTTTGTACTTGAAAGGTTGCATGGGCTATGTCGCCCCAAGGTCTTCTGTTGAAGTGGGGTGATGCCTTGTTTTGACTTTCGGGGATCCGTATAAAAGAATCCGTCGATATCTTGAAACCACTAGTAGATCTACTGGTTGTTTCAAGATCTCATCTAATATGAATATGAAGGTAAGAAGAACCCATTCGGTAAAGTATGTAGGTTTATGATAAAAGTATGCAAGTGAGAGAGAGTTCCGCATGACGAACAAATTGATTCAGTAGGATTTGGTGCCTGAGACATATTGTAATATGTACTTAGATTGGTATATATCAAGGACAAAAATAAATAAATAGATAAACACACACACACACAAAAAAAAAAAAAAAAAAAAAAAAAAAATATATATATATATATATATATATATATATATATATATATATATATATATATATATATATATATATATATATATATATATATATATATATATATATATATATATTTATCACCGCTAATTAGCGTCGTTTCCCAGGAACCTAAAATCTAAAAATCACATCCAGAAGCCTTTAGCCTTACGTACTGCATTTTTGGTTAAAAAAATAAAATAAAATCCAAGGAAACATTTTTTTTAAAGGAATAGTGATTGTTTTGTTCATTTACCTTGTCCAAACTTGAAGTTCCATACCTACTTCAATATTCAATATGTTGCAATTCAAATTGGTTCGGATTTTTGAAAATTGTTGGTAGATGCATACGATTCGGTGATAGGTACCTCGATATTCTAAAATGGTCTGGTTCAGATTTATAACTGGTTTATTACGATCAAAGTAATTCACAATATTGTGTCCGAAAGTTTTGATCCATTCACTCATCTTGGTAGACTAGATCTTGGTGGCGTGTGGCGGAAAGGGGGCTGGTGAGTATTACCTAAAGTATTCATTCCATATTATTTTAAAACTAAAATAGCTTCCATTGTAAGAAATTTGACACCATCCGCATTCTACTACGATGTGTAGTTTACTTCCATGATTTTTCAATTCCCGCACTTGTGACGTCCCATTAGTGGAGTCCCGCTTTGGCGGGGGGGGGGGGGGGGGGTGTTGCTTTGATGTCACCAGTGCGCGAAACTTTGGGAAAATCATAGGAAGGAAAGTATGTACTTCTTCGCCCCCATGGGTAACGCTAATTGCGCGGGAAATGTAATATTAGTGTGAGCAAGTCTCTCATCTCCATCATTCTGATAATTTTTTGTCGGTATTTTGTTTGTTGGTGTGATTATTATAATAATTTATTCATTAATAATGTAATTTTCATTTTTGAAAAGGATTTGAGTTTGGTGGTGCGGGGAAAGAATTGTAGAGTGGAAAGGGGCGACGCAAGGTACCGACAAGGGGAAAATCATGTAAACGACTATTTCCTTTAGGGCACTGCCCTCCTAGCGCTCCTAGCGGTGGACCTTGTTAGTTCGGAGCCCCGAGGTGAAGTAAATGAAATTGAATTAAACTTAAATACACTTCTAGTAGAAAGGTACCTCTTTACGTAACAAGAGCTGAGATCTAAGTATAATTCATCAGAACCTAGGTATTTCATCGTTGACATGATTTTCGTCTTGAGAAATCGCTACAATCGCTACACTGGGTAGGATTATCTCGATCTATCGTCATAGATCAAGGCATCCAAGAACTGGAAATTAATGATATAAAATAAAATACTAACGTATGGTTTACCGAACATCTACAATAGGAGACAATACTAATAATGAACTGATACGATCGCCGTAGTTTATATGGCGACTGCTGGGTACTAGGTATGTTCACTCTGATCCTCCTCACTCCTGTTGATATTGTTTCCGAGTCTAGCCGTAGGTAGCGGAAGTATTGTTTTCACTTTCGGGAGAAAAAAATTGTAGGTCTCCAAAATCAAAATTTCCACTAGCATTTTACGTTTTAGACCATTCTGAATAACTTTGGTTCCGTGTCTGTCTGTGTGTGTGCATGTATGCCGTGTGTCCGCAAATCCTTATAACGACCTTAATTTCCACAGTTTTCAACCGATTTTGATGACACTTTCTGGGAATGTGGGGCTAGGGTACAGGCGTTCCCCTATCAGGTTCATCGTTCCTTACTCAATACCTCACTCTGTGCATGCGCAAACGTAAATTCTACCAAGCATTATTTTCTCACGCCCTAGTCGTCCGATCTCGCTCAAATTTGGATGATAGTTGGGGGGTGACATTTTGATAATCTCATATCAATTTCAATATGATTGTGTCATTCATAGCTACTTCGCATGAGCCAATGTGAAATCCTTGTAACGACCTTAATTTCCATAGTTTTCATCCGATTTTGATGAAATGGTGTGGGAATGCGTAGGTTTGGGGTTTTTTAAATACGTTTATTCAGCATGCTCCCTAAAAATACTACATGCATGTACAACAATAATTATACAAGCTAAGCGGCACAAAGATAATTTTGCTCATTCAACTGATAGAGAAAGAGCCCACCATTTCAGTCGTCTCTCAATGTCCCAAAGAGTAGCCCTATCAAATTTCAGCTTCCTAGGGTTAACAGGATAGAATTCAGCTCATTCATCTGATCATGAAAGAGCCCATAATTTCAATAGTCTCTAAATGACCCAGAGAGTCTCCCTACCGAATTTCAGCTTCTCAGAGAATTTATCTCACTCATCTGATCATGAAAGATCCCATTCTTTCAATCGTCTCTTAATGGCGCAGAGAGTCTTCGTAACAAATTTCAACTTCCTACAGTGAACAGGAGATAATTTTGCTCATTCAACTGATAGAGAAAGAGCCCACCATTTCAATCGTCCCTCAATGTCCCAAAGAGTCGCCCTATCAAATTTCAACTTCCTAGGGTGAACAGGTGAGAATTTAGCTAACTCAGTTGATCATGAAAGAGCCCATCATTTCAATCGTCTCTTAATGTCGCAGAGAGTCTTCGTAACAAATTTCAACTTCCTAGAGTGAACAGGAGAGAATTTAGTGGACACAGCTGATCACGAAAGAGCCCATCATTGCAATCACGGTTACTTTACTAGTTACTTTACTCGACAACTTTGGTTTTTGTCGCAGAAGATTTGCCCAAAAGCAGGTGTGGAACTGTGCCCAGTTTCAAATCAAATTTCGGAGGAATTTTTGTAACTCAGCTCTCAAATCACGCTTATAATCACTCTGTTCAAAATGAGTAGAACATACCCGAGCTTTGTCTATCTTGAAAGAGACTGCACGCTTAAGCACACGCCACAATCCACAATCTCGTCTCCTTATCCTTCGGAAACCGGTGAAAATGGAGTCCAGGATTTTTCTCACCGTCTTTGTTCGAACAAGTCACTATGACACAGCAAACCATTTTTAAAAACTTCACTCACCAACAAAATTAGAAACGTGAATGAGGGTATAAGCGAAATGCACAGGGCGAGTTAAAGGTGGCAGAGGGGACCAGTGACGTGGCGCTCCTTGGGTTTTCCCTAAGCGCCTTCAGATTGACAGGTACCGTCTAGTAAACTAACCGTGATTGCAATTGTCTATTATTGACCCAGAGAGTCACCCTATCAAATTTCAAGTTCCTTGGGTTAACATGATTGTATTTAGCTCAGTCAGCTGATCGAAATCGTCAAAACCAAAGACACACGAAGAAAGGCCTCGAACTGCTTGTTGCCAACCATAATAACATTTCGCGGGCCAAAAAAAAAAAAAAAAAAAAAAAAGGTTTTCCGCGCATAAATCCTTTCAAACTCAACTATTAGAGTCATATGATATCTCAAATGAAAGGGCATGGTTCACTGAGTGTTCTTAGACCAAAACGAACAATGTATCATCTCAATTAGAACCTGAGATATCGAATTCTGGGATATGCAAATTGTTTATTATTCAGGGTTGCCCACTGATTTGCAAAGAAGGGATATTTACTGGAAGTAATATACCTTTGTCAAAAAATGTGCGGCGTTTTTTAGAACGAAGGTCCGGGAAAGAATGATTTCACTATCAATAATGATAAAATAGAAAAACGCTGCAAATAATATTACACTACTTGATAAGGTTTACTATTTCTGTAACAGAAATAGTACTGTGCAGATCTGTGCGTCTGTTGTGTGCAGATCACTCTTCCATATTCAATAAACGTTGTCTTTGTCTGTGGTACATCATCGGGATATAACTACACAGACAAAGGCACCTACGACGAAGAAAATAATGAAATTAAAAAAGTCTGCCCTTTATAAATAACGCTGTGCGTAACTGTACGCAAAATCTAAGTTCTATCGTTTATCACATTCAAAGTATATTGACACAGACGTAGGTATCCATCACTGACAATTAATGAGATAAAATAAAATACCCACATACGCCTCACCATCCATCTATAGACGACAAATGTTATCACAAACTCGATTTCGTGGGGTGAGAATTTCATCTAATATATATTAGCTGATGCGATCGTCAAAGTTTATATAAGGCAATTTTGGTTTTTTAATTTCAATAATGAACCTGGTAATCGACCAAGAAAAACAAAAATAAAAACAAATTGTAACCCCCCCCCCCCCCCCCCCCCGTTCCAAGATACGTAGACTCCAAAAACGTATAAAAAACGGTCCTAGAAGCTCGGCATCAATTTCTGTACCCTAAAGGGTAAAATTAAAGGGCTAAACATTCAAAAATTGAGATCTCAAAAACTTTCAAGGTAACATTAAGTAATGATTTTTTGCTTGTCAATGATAAATATGATCCCAAAGAATCGATTAAAACCATACGCAACGCTGTACGTTAAACGGTTCGTTTTCCCTGAGGGCCCGAACATCGAAAAACTTCTTCGAATTTCTAGGCCCGATTTTTAATGCACTGCTAGCGAATCTATTGATTAGACGATCAAGCTCTAAAATCCATCAAAGATCGCTTGATAGTGATACTGGGATACATAAAAATACCCTAGTAAATATCAGCTGATAGGTATAATGCCAATATTGGAATTATCAGGTGATATAGTTCCAATGGAATTTATTCGAACGTTGCGAAATCCATTCTATCTACTATTGTCCGTGCGGATGTACCTACTAGTGAAGTATTGGTACCTAAATGCTAAATTTCATCTCGTGAATTGCTCCCAAGTCTACCTATAGGCAGCGGAAGCATTTCTTTCACTTTCGAGAGATAGAAAAGTTGTATTCTCCACTAAAATCAAACGGTTGTTGTTTTTTACAGTGGTAAAATTTCCACTCGCACTTTACGTTTTAGAATATTCTGAACAACTTTTGTTCTGTGTCTTTCTCTACCTCTGTGTGTGTATGTCCGCAAATCCTTGTAACAAGCTTAATTTCCACATTATTCAACCGATTCTTATGAATTTTTCAAGGAATGTGGGTTAGAGTGAAGATAGTCCCCTATGAGTTTCGCTGTTCCAAAATCAATACTTCACTCGGCGCATATGCAAACGTAAATTCCATCAAGTATTATTTTCTCACGTCCCCGTTGTCCGATCTCGCTCAAATTTGGAGGATAGATGGAAGAGGTTAATTTAAGCATCCCCTAGCAATTTCAATATAATCCTATCATTTGTAGCTACTGCGCATGCGCGAATATGAATTTCTGTTTAGATGCGCCAAATTTAAACAGTTTTCATCCGATTTTGATGAAATGTTCAGGGAATGTGCGGGTTAGGCTGTAAATGGTCCACTATCAATTCCATACTATCAAATCGTTACTTCACTTTGCGCATGCGCAAACAGATGCTTTCAAGCAGCATTAGTCGTTCAATCCCGCTCAAATTTGGTGCATAGTTGGAGGACAATAGTTTAATTATTCCATGTTAATTTCAACATGATTGCATTATTATTAGCTCCTGCGCATCCAAAAAATAGTACTCCCAAGAACAAGGCCTAGTTTTGTGACAGTTCCCGTGAGATCTAAGAGAATGCGCGTCCGTCGCTCTCGCGCCGGGCGTCATGCTCAAGTTCTTGGAATGCTGCGTTTGGCGATAGATGAGGATCCGAGAACCAGAAAACCATCTTCTCCGAACATAGCACACATGCTATTAGTACGATTTGTATCTCTTGTGGTACTGTCACACCCCTCTCTCTCTATGAGTGTGGATTTAAGCCCCATTGCACCGCTGGGGGCGACCTAAGTCTGTTACATGGTAGCAAAGAGTGGTTAGGATTATGTACGGCTGATGCCTAGTAATCCGATCCACTATTTTTGTGGGCGTTAATGTTAAGAAACATGGCCCAGGTTTCCAGAAGGTATACCCATTATACTCCCTTGTATACATACATAAATACTTTCATTGGTTCTTGACTATTAATTTCTCAATTTTTCCCCTCACATTATTTCTATTTTACATACTTAATTTCTTCCAAGGGCATTGTTCCCCAACCCAGGGCATCGTTCCCTATTCCAAAAGTCCCCAAAGTGTATGATTTACACTTTGTTTAAATGTAATAGAATATTGAAGAATGAATTTAACCGATATTAGGCTTTATTGAACGGAATTGAACTAATACAAGTTTGAGAAATATAACAACGGAGTTTTGTAAACTTAATGATGAGAAACTATGAAAATATATGATGGGTTTTTCATAACATTCACCCTCCACTTATGATTGAACGTAGTCCTTCAGGTAAGAAGGTGACCGACCGTTCCTCGTACTCCTACGCAATTGAGGAATCTCTGTCGTTTCTTCTGCAATGGAAGTCATTGGTGATTGAGGTTGGGAGCTTGAGAGAGTTTCTTTAGCTGGACTGTATTGAGGAGAAAATTGCCTCTCTTCATGCATGGTACGATCAGTTGGCACCTCTTCCTCAAGTGCATCATCTTGTTTTTCATTTAATGTAGACTGTATATCTTCACCGGATGGAGCTAGGTGTCTTGTGGAAACAGTTGTTTCGTGCCCATCTGGGTAACGAATGAGAGCATACTCGTGATTTCCTTCAAGAAGTGAAACTTCTTCCACAATTGGGTCGTACTTTGATTGTCTATTGAATTTTCTAAGGAGAACCGGTCCTGGAGTTAGAAGCCATGAAGGGGTTGAGTGACCATTAGCTGTTCGACGTGGATATCCGAAGAGACGTTCATGGGGAGTCGCGTTTGTACTGGTGCATAGCAGTGAACGGATCGAATGAAGAGCATCTTGAAGAACAGTCTCCCATTTTGAAATTGGCTTATTTTTCCCTTTCAGACCTAATTCAATTGTTCTCCAGATGATTCCATTATACCGCTCGACCTGCCCGTTGCCACGAGGATTGTAGGCGGTTGTTCTGCTTGTGGATACTCCATAAGAAGCTAGGAATGTTTTTAGCTCTTGGGACATAAACGATGAACCCCGATCGGAGTGTATGAATGCAGGGGCACCGAAAATACTGAATAGCTGTACGAGACATGAACTGACAGTAGATACACTTGTATCAGGACATGGAAATGCAAATGGAAATCTACTGTATTCGTCTTTTTTTTTTTTTTTTTTTTTTTTTTGTTTAAGCCACTGAGGCCGTAATGGCCTATTGTAGCTGGAGAAGGAGGCCGTACCTCCTCCCCATCCCAGACACTAGGTCTGCCCGATACCAACAGCCCTGCCAAACCAAGCACTATCTGCCTGGTTCCGGCACTCCTACCAGCCCTCAGGCACTGTCTGGGCCCGAGTGCTCCACCCTCGGTAAGTTACTGAGTCGCAGCCCCAGTCTGGCTTGGCGCCATATCGCCAATGCCAGTCACAGCTGGGAAGTCAATCCTTCCCCACCACGTTTTGGCAAAAGCGAGGAGAGTCTTAATCTCCCCCATCTTAATGTCTTGGGGATCGATGGAGGTTCTGCCCCAATTCAAGAAGCGATTTCTTGCCAACATAGGGCAATGGCAGACCACATGACTCGCCGTCTCATCCTCTGCCCCACAGAAGCGACATAGAGTGGAGTCTGATTTGCCCATTTTATGGAGATGGTATCTAAGTGGGCAGTGCCCAGTTAAGAGCCCCACAACCATACGTATCTCCCTTCTCCCCAGGCTGAGCAGCTCCTTAGCTCTCTTCCTAGAAAAGTGAATAAATTGTTTCGCCTGCCTCAGGCCCTTGACCTGAAGCCAGTGGGCAGTCCTCTTCTTACTCTCCCATTTGGTGAGCTCTCCGAGGAGAAAACTCCCCGTAGTGGCCAGAAAAGGTTCTGGGCCCACAGGGAGAGAAGCCGCTCCCTTCCTAGCAAGAGCGTCAGCTTGTTCATTCCCCTCCACCCCCTGGTGCCCTGGGCACCACAGCAAGGTAACCTTATTGTTCCTGGCAAGGGTCTTGAGGTTAGTCAAGCATTCCCACACCAGCTTCGACGAAATAGTGAAAGAAGCTAGTGCCTTCAAGGCTGCTTGACTATCTGATAAGATTTAGATTTTTGCTCCATTCACTTGACGACTCACCAGTCTGTCAGCGCAGGAGCCTATGGCATATATTTCTGCCTGGAAAATGGTGGCGACTGTTCCTAGGGATTCTGAAATCTCCGTTCGTGGGCCGAAGATACCCGATCCAGCCCCACCATTCATGACCGAGCCATCTGTATAGAACACTATAGCCCCACGTTCGAATTGGGGCCTCCCTTCTGTCCAAGTTGATCTATCATGAATGTGGACCTTGAAGGGGAGATCAAAGTTCCGTGTCTCCGCCATGTAATCGGAAACACTGAGCGCTGACTCATCCACTGCAACCTCCTTCAAGATGGCATGGTGAGTACGCCCAGATTCCCGCTTTAAAAAGCCATTCCTCCACAGCCTCACTCCCTGCAGGAAGGCAACCCTCCTCACATGGATGTGCAGGGGAGGAAGGTCCAGAAGGACCTCCAGTGCAGCTGTAGGACTCGTGTGCATGGAGCCTGTAACCCCAATGCACGCCATCCTTTGCAGCCTTGCTAGCTGACTCACAGCCGTTGCCTGGCTGACCTTTGTCCACCAGACAAGGGCCCCGTAGGTCAGCATCGGTCTGACCACTGTGGTATATAACCACATGGTCATCTTTGGGCTCAAGCCCCATGTCTTCCCTAACATGCGTCGGCCCGACGCCATAACAAAGATGGCCCTGTCCACAGCCCTCTTAATGTGAGGCGTCCAGGTTAACTTCTGATCAAAGGTGACTCCCAGGTATCTGGCCCTGGTGCAGAAGGGAAGTTGCCTGCCTCCCAGACAGACCACCTGCATGTCAACCTTTCGTCTTCTGGTGAACGGAAGAAGGGTCACTTTATCAGGGTTCACATATAGCCCCTCCTCCGTGCACCATTGCTGTACGACATCCAACGCCATCTGCATACGTTCGCGGACTGTCTCCTCGAACTTGCCCCTGACGATGACCACAATGTCGTCAGCATATCCTACCACCTCAAAGCCCTTGACTTTGAGTTTTTGTAGGAGGCTATCTACCACGAGTAGCCATAATAGAGGGGAGAGCACGCCGCCCTGCGGACATCCCCTACTTGGAATGGCGCTGACGATTGCTCCCCCCAGCTCCGAGGATACAACCCTGCCCTTCAGCATGGTGTGTATCCATTTGGTGATCTGCGGATCGACATCTCGATCCTCTGCTGCCTTAATGATGGAGTCATATGACGTATTGTCAAATGCTCCACCTATATCCATAAAGCAGCAGAGAGCTACTTCTTTGGCCTCCAGACTCCTGTCAATCAACACTGTTAATTCATTCAGAGCAGTCTCAGTGGATTTCCCCCTCTGATACGCGTGTTGTGCCGCCTGGAGTGGTATCTGGGTTAATTGCTCTTACCTGATCACAAGGTTCACAATCTTCTCCATGGTTTTCAATAGGAAGGACATGAGACTGGTGGGGCGGTAGTATTTTGCATGGCCCTGTCGGCCTGCTTTCGGAATAAAGACCACCCTGACCTTCCTCCACATCCTATAGATGTGGTTCAGTGTATAACTGGCCCTAAAAATCTTAACCAGCACCGGCACGAGAGCCCCCCCTCCATGTTGTAGCATGGCTGGGATGATCCCATCCGGGACCAGAGATTTATAGGGCTTAAATGTGCCAAGTGCCCATTTAACTCTACGGGGTGTAAATTTCCTGCCAGAAGCTGCATACAAGGCTTTCCTTTCACGGCAGAAGTCATTAGTATGCTGATGTGGAAAGCTTTCACTGTGTATGCGTGCAGACCCAGGAAAGTGCACCCGTAGGAGCTCCTCCAGGGTCTCTTCCGAGCTTCCAGTATACCCTCCATCTGCCTTTTGTATCATGCCCAGCTCAGCTGGTCTGTCCTTGGCAAGGATCCTCTGCACTTTGGACAGCACGGACAACTCCGTAATGTCCTGACAGAAGTTCCTCCAGGACAGTTTCCCGGCCTTTCTAAGGGCACAGCTGTAGGAGCTGGCCATAGCTTTATAGGCCTGCCATCTCCCATCCCGTTTTGCCCTGTTGAAAAGCCTTCTCGCTTCTTTGCGAAGGAAACCCAGGTCCCTGTTCCACCATGGAACAGACCTGTTCGTTTTGACAGTCTTGACTGGGCAGCTTAGCTCGTAGCTTCGCTGAATGGCTGCCCAAACGAGTTCATTAACTCGGTCAAGATCTCTTGTTGTCTGGATGTTAGTGTCCAGGTCCTCCAGCTCATCAGCTAGAAGAGTGTTGAACAGAGTCCAGTTAGTATTCTTAGGACTCCGATATGTCTCAGTGAAGCAGGTCGGATGCTCCAGCCGGAAGCCAATAATTCGATGGTCCGACAATGAAGCCTCTTCCGACACATGCCACCCTGTGACCCTATTTGCATAGAAACTACTCGCCACAGTGATATCCAAAATCTCACTCCTTGCCCGAGTAACAAAAGTAGGCTCATTGCCCCTATTCAAGACCGCGAGATTTTCCGCCACCAGAAACTGGACAATGGACTCACCTCTTTTGTTGATGTCGTCGCATCCCCACAGCAGATGATGACCATTGGCGTTACACTTAATGATGAGATGCAGCCGTTGTCTCTGGCAGTGCGTCACTAGCTGCCGCACCATCACCGGAGGGGGCTCGTCCTCATCCCCTGGGAAGTAGGCTGAGGCGACCACACATCTTCCTCCGTTGCTGTCCTCAAGCAGTATAGTCGTGAGGTCTCTGGAACAGAACTCAGGCATGGTCAGAAACTTGACTTGGCTAGTTACTAGAATGGCCGATCTTGGCCTATCCTTGCCACGGTGGAAAATTACCTTTCTGTTCTGTGCTAGTCCCATCACATTGCCCTCAGTGGCCCACGGCTCCTGGATAAGGGCAATGTGGTGGTCTTCCGATGTGAACTTGTGGCTCAGGACCGCCGACGCGCCCCTTGCCCTGTGCAAGTTCACTTGAAGAAATTTTAAATGTGTATTATTCTTTTTTTTTTTTTTTTTTTTTAATCAAGAGTGGTGGGAGGCACTACTTTTTCTTTTGCCTCCCCCACTGCCTCTTGGGCGTAAATGGGGGGCGTTCCCCCTTCCCCCTACGGCCCGACGCCAGTGGAGGGCGGAACCCCTTATTGCCGGAGCCCCGTCCCCCCCCCCTCCCGTCGTCCTTCAGGGAAATTTTGAGGCCCTGCCGGCCTCCGCACTCCTCCTGAAGTGCTAGGACCCCCTCCCCCTCCGGCTGCACCGGCGCCCGTCGGCACCGTCCCAACCGGATCCGGTAGGAGGCGAAATGGGCCCGACTGCCCCGGTGGAGGGCCCTGCGCCCCCGCCTTGGACGCAGGTTCCCCTTCTCCTCCCCTAGCGGGCGTCCCAGACTCTTGTGCTGGTGTGTCCCGAGCAGACCCACCCAGCACCGCCTGGGGCACAGCTTCCGCCGGAGGCACTGCTGCCTCCGTCTCAGGAAGCCCTCCCCGGGAAGCCACTGCCTGTGCCGCAGACCCCGGAGGCGCCCTCTTGACCCTAATCGTCCCATGCCCCAAGCGGACATGGACACCAGGGTTCTCCTCCAGAGTCTTCGCGGACTCCTCGTCCACAATCAGATTTAACAGGACGTTAGGTCCTGTGTCCGTCCGATTGAGGATCGTCCAGCTCCCTGGTCTTAGGCCCCTGTTCTGCCTTTCCAGCAGCTGGAAGATGCCCTCATTAGTCTCTTCTGCGCAACCCGGGAGGAAGGCCGTGGCAGTCCTTGGCCTGGGAAGTTCCCTGCCCTCTGCCACATAAAGCCTCGCACCCTCCCACGGCGCGCAAGAGACAACGAGTTCTCTCAGCCAGGCCACCGTGTCATCATCCGCACAAATCAAACTCAACCAACCCCTTCGGTAGCTGGCTGAGAGAAAGGCGGGTTTTGGCCCGTCGAGCGGCAGTCCCCTGATCCCTTGGATAATGGAGTCCTGGATCAGGTTCATCTGCTCGCTCGTCAGTAGGAAGCTGGGGAATTCACGATGGAGAATCCCCACCCTCCTACCGGTCAGGGCTTGGGAAAAGGATTTCCCTGCCCCCTGCCCGACTGCTGGACCACCCGTCGAGGACGAATTCCCCGGGGGCTGGTCCACCTTACGCCTCTTCACGTCTTCTGGAGTCGTGCCCCCAGAGGAACGAGGGCGCTTGTTATTGTCAGGCTCACGCGGCTCAGAATTTGCCACCGCAAGCCTGGCAGCCGCTGGTGCCATCCCCCTGCAACCAAGCGGTTGAATCTTTTCCTCTGGCCTGTGGTGAACCTAATTCTACCCTCAAGCCCAGAGGATTGATCCTGAGAAGGGGTTTCTTGGCTTACGCCCATCCCCTCCCCCAGAGGCCTATTGCCTCTGTCAGGCACCGACTCAGAGGGCACTTGCTGCACTATTCGTCGGGCCTCCTCTATCCCAATTCCTTGGGATAGAAGTTTTTTGAGGTGCTTCTTCTGCCTGCTGTTCAGGGCCACCCAGCCCGCAGGACGAACAGCACCAGCAGATGGCACCTGCTCCTTGTGTGAGGCACTAGCTGAGCCCGCCTCCGACAACACTCCCACCCCTGCCTCTTTCTGCCCCTGCATCTCATGCGAGACTAGTGCAGGGGCAGACGGCTGGGCGGACATGTCGGAAGGCTCTTGGCATGCAGCACCTGCCTCCACCTCCATATCCTCTATGTTCATACTGACGGCTCTAAAGTCGTCAGTGATGCTCAATGGGGAGGCCCTTGCGGCCTCGCCACCGGTTTGCGAGTCTTGCGACTCTTCCTGGTGAGAGAGGGGTGAGCTCCGCAACAGCTCATCCTCGGACTCCAGGCTGGGGAATTTAATGTTTAGTATTTCTTTATCATCCATTGAGGTCTGATAAACGCCGGAAAAAACAGTCACCCCCCGCAGAGCCGGGTTACGGGGGGAAGGCTAATACTACTGGGGGTCGCCTGGTACCCAGAGCCTGCATACTAACGACCAGACTTCCCTCTGGCCACGCATCCCTCGGCGTACACTACGTTCCACCTTGGATTGGGGGTTGTCGTTTGGTCAAGAGAAGGGCTAGGGGCTTTTACGCCCACCCTCCTCCAGTCCGGGGGGCACCGCGCGGAGGCGACAACCATCACCCCCCACTGTATTCGTCTACTATGGTCAGAATGAATCGGTTTCGCGATTGTGATGGTATTGGTCCTTTAAAATCCAAATTTAATCGCTCGAAAGGTAAGGTGGATTTGATTAAAGTCCCATGATGGCGGAAAAATTGAGGTTTCACTTCGGCACAGATTTTGCATGTTGAAGTTATCCGCTTTACATCATCCACAGAATAGGGAAGGTTCTTACTTCGAACCCAGTGATTTAGCCTCGTTACTCCTGGGTGGCACAATGTTTCGTGGAGCTTCCTCAATTTCTCGTCATCTCCTTTAGCTATCAGGCAAATACGTGATAGTGCATCTGCAGCATGATTAAGGTTGCCAGGACGATATGTGATGTCATATGAATACGGAGATAGTTCTAGCCGCCATCGAATGACTTTTTCGTTTTTGATTTTCCCAGCATGCTTGGTATCAAACATGAAAGCGACAGATCGTTGGTCAGTCACTAACCGAAAGTGCCTCCCTAGAAGGAAGTGTCGCCAATTGCGCACAGCCTCTACGATGGCATATGCCTCTTTTTCCACAGAGGAGTGATGACGTTCCGATGAGGACAAGGTTCTTGAAAAAACGCAACAGGTCGATTGCGTTGGCTGAGAGTTGCTGCGATTGCCCCATCAGACGCATCCGTTTCTACAGAGAAGGGAGACTCATCATCAATGCAGGATAAAGCTGC
The DNA here is from genome assembly GCA_030762985.1 of Adelphocoris suturalis. Classification (NCBI taxonomy): domain Eukaryota; kingdom Metazoa; phylum Arthropoda; class Insecta; order Hemiptera; family Miridae; genus Adelphocoris; species Adelphocoris suturalis. The sequence goes on along the minus strand of CM061040.1, from coordinate 39,244,755 downwards.
GTCTTTTATTGAATGTTTCAAGTCATCGAAAGCTTTCAGTGCTTGCATAGTCAAGGGGAATTGACAGTTAATCAGAGGTCGTATTCTAGCCGAAAAGTTAGAGATGAAATTTGAATAATGAGAGAACATACCCAGTGCCCGTTTGAGAGATGAAGCATCAGTGGGTGGTGGAAGATCTTTAAGGGGTTTCAAACGATCAGGGTCGGGTCTCAAAGTTTTATTGCTTATCGTATAGCCTAGAATATTAATTGATGTGAGAGAGAATGCGCTTTTGTTTTTGTTAATTGTCAAATTGTATTTTGCCGCGGCTTTCATAAAATTAGCTAGATTGATGTCGTGTTCAACCTGTGTGTTCCCACAAATTGTGACATTGTCCAAGTATGCAAATGTATCTTTGAGATTTTCATCACGGATCACGCTGTCAATGACCCTTTGAAGCGCCGAAACGCCATTAGTTACTCCAAATGGGATTCTAGTAAAATGATAAAGTTGATTAGATGCCTCAAAAGCCGTGAAAGGGCGATCACATTCTGGGATTGAGATTTGGTGGTAGGCACTGCGTAGATCGATCGTACTCCATATTTCATATTTAGCGACCTTGTTCACAATATCACTAATGCGGGGAAGCGGGTAAGCATCTAGAAGAGTGAATTTATTTATGGTACGAGAATAGTCTACACACATTCGACGTTTATGATTTGCATTGGAAGTAACCACGACTTGGGCTCGCCAAGGAGAGATACTCTTTTCTATTGTGCCGTCTTTCAGAAGTCTCTCCACTTCGACTGCTATAAATTTAACATCGTTGTCCGATTATCGATGAGATTTAATAGCGATTGGGTGACAATCATCAGTTAGATTTGAAAACAACAATGCCGGTTTTACGTTAGCAATGCCTAAACTACAAATTTGGAGAGGTTTCTTGGTTCCACCAAAATTAAAGTGAACGCTTGAATGTTGTTGAAGGATATCTCGACCTATTATCAGATCAAAACAGAGGTTACGAAGGACTGAGAGAGTTATGCTAGGGTATTTGTGGTCGAGAATTTTCAAGTTGACTTTGCACTGGCCAGAAATGTTAACTCGATGAGAAGCAGATGCAAGTCTCACTTCCTCTTTCGTTGGAGTGATCTTAAGACGAAGTTTTCTAGCAACGTCCTCACTGACTATGCTTAGGTCACTTCCAGAGTCGAGCATACCCGAAATTTTATGACCATTCACTTCAGCAGTGATTTGGACTTTGGACATACGATTGACGGGGCATGAAATAACGGTAGAAAGAGAGGCTGATACTTTAGAGGGTTTATTGAGAATTGTTCCAGGAGACCTACACACTTTCGCCCAATGTACTTGTTTCCCACAGGAGTTACAAACAGATTCCCTAGCAGGACATTTGATGCGAGGGTGTTTGTCCATACCACAAAAATAGCATTTAACACGGGCCACAGCCACAGAGGAATCGTTGACGTCATTGGGTATATTATCAGTACCTGCTGGGGCGCTGAAAGAAATTGGATGAGAAACAGCGTTGATTGATGGAGGGGGATTGTCATAATGCTGGGATTGAGCTTGAGCTAATTCCATTGACCGAGCTTGGGTATACGCATCGTTCAATGACAGTGTGAAATTTTCTAATAAACGCTGATGGATGTTCGGACTTGCTAAACCTGTAATGAACGAATCACGAATGCAGTCATTTCGGTTCGTTTCTGCAGTAACCGCCTTGAATTGACAATCCCTGCTCAAAATTTTTAGCGATTCTAAGTATCGATCAATCGATTCGTTTGGCTGCTGACGTCGAGCCAGTAACTGGTGTCGAGCGAAGATCTCGTTGACTGGCTTAACAAACAGGTTTTTTAGGATGGAAATAGCTTCAGTATAGGTGTATAGGTATGACAATTTCTAATATGTTCGAAGATATTAGAGGAGACATAGTTTATGAGAAGATGCAGCTTACCGTTGTCATCTGCTTTAGCAGCTCGGGAGAAGTTTTTGAACTTTTCATACCAGTGGCCCCAGTGCGAAGACGCTAAGTTTGAATCAGGATCGAGGTCAAGAATCGTTGGTTGTAATAGTCTTTCCATAATTCCGTTCAATAAATTGTAATAGAATATTGAAGAATGAATTTAACCGATATTAGGCTTTATTGAACGGAATTGAACTAATACAAGTTTGAGAAATATAACAACGGAGTTTCGTAAACTTAATGATGAGAAACTATGGAAACAAATGATGGGTTATTAAAGTCCCGGTGATGATTTACTAATCAAAAGTGATATGTAACAAAATATCGCATAGGTTACACCAGGTTACACGATCCTTAGTTCCGTATCATCAAAACATATGATCAACGGTGTCATTGGTTAACTTCCTCCCACTAAATCAGAATTTCGCTACTTTCCTCCCACTAAATCAGAATCTTATATAATCACCGCGTCATAACAAAATTTCGCATAGGTTACACCAGGTTACACGATCCTTAGTTCCGTATCATGGGTATCCATGTTGTCCTTCCAGATTTTGTTACGAAATTTCGTTAGCTTTTTTGGCTAGTTAGTCCATGGCTAAAACACATTCCATGTAAAAAGTCTCCAAAAATTCAAACGGTTTTTTATTTTTTATTTTTGCAGTTGTAAAATTTCCACTCGCTCTTTACATTTTTAACTACTCTGTACAACTTTCGTTCAGTGTCTTTCTGTGTGGGTGTGCGTGTATGTGTGTGTTTGTGTGTGTGTGTGTGTGTGTGTGTGTGTGTGTGTGTGTGTGTGTGTGTGTGGGTGTGTGTGTATGTCCGCAAATTCTTGTAACAAGTTTAATTTCTACAGTATGCAATCGTTTATAGTGAAAGGTTCATTGAATGTGCGGGTTAGGGTGTAGATGGTTCCTATCAGTTTCGTCGTTCCCAAATCAATACTTTACTCAGCGCATGCGCAAACTTAAATTCCATCAAGCATCATTCTCACGCCCCCGTCGTCCGATCCCGCTCAAATTCGGAGAATAAATGGGAAAGATTAGTTTGAGCATTCCCTAGTGATTTAAACATAATCCTATCATTAGTTGCTACTGCGCAAGCGTGAATGTGCATTCCTTTAAACAAGCCTAATTACAACAGTTTTCATTCGATTTTGATAATATTTTCAGGTAATGTGCGGGTTGGGCTGTAGATATACCTTTACCAATTACGTTTATCTAAAATCAATAATCCATTCTGCGCATGCGCTGAAGTAGATTACCTTAAGAATCATTCTTCCGTTTCCTAAATGACCGATTTCGAAGTTTTACATTACCTACATCTTGATTGACTATATTCCGCTATGGGGTTTTAATGATTATTGAAAATATTTCAATGAACATATTCCAGTTCGTTATTTTCAGTGGGCAGGTACCTACTTACTTAAATATCGTTATACTGGGATCAGAGGGACTAGTAAAATGTAGATGTTTTAATTAATTGCATCAATTTTCCCTCCGCAGGTGCCTAAATATATTAAGGCATATTGATGAATACCTAGGGATCTGCAATTTGAAAAGTACCTCCTTTGTAATACGCGGGATTCAATGATCAGCCTCTGAGCCTAATTTGTTTTTCAATCTACTTATGATGCTGAAACCTGAAATGTAGTTCCTTTTCCGAGATCTGGAATACATAATTACTAAGTGTGTAGGGACACAAATCAACTTCGGAACCTCTGAGGCTAATTTCATTCCTAATCGACTCATGGTCCTGTTATTTTGATGGAGCTCCTTTGGGACTCCTCGGAAAGAATTACTAGGTATGGAGGTGCACTGTTATGATGAGGGGATCTGAACCTTGGTATATTCTTTCTTTACCTATCGACCTTTTTTCTACCATTTGCTGTGAAGCATAAAATTGCGGGGTCTTTAAACTGTAAAGGTGTGAACCCATATGTGCGGCACGATGCGCCATGTTCTGATCATATATTACATACGGGGTTCAATTGTTATAGAACAATGATCTGCGTAGAAGGTATACTTATCCCAGAAATAATAAACCTCTGTGTAATAATTTTCCGCATAATTTGTTATCATTGTTAACGTTGTTATCAATTTTTTAATAGTTTGGCCCCAAATGTTATCCAATAACGGCTGATTGATAATGATACCAAGATTACAGCCACATCTTCGGCCGATGAATGATTTTTGTGTCAACATTTTTTTACTTTAGTTTACTTATTAGTTTCGGAGAAAAGCTGCGGTGTAGATCGGATCGACGGACTTCTTGTTATTAATTATTTCCAATAATGAAAATCTTTCTAATCGACATGAAAAAAAAAAAAAAAAAAAAATTAGTTCTCCAAAATTTGTTCACGTTTTAAGATGTTAGAATCCGAAAAACGGAGGGAGAGAGAATGAGAGAGACAGTGAGAGAGAGAGAGGAGAGAGAGAGAGAGAGAGAGAGAGAGAGAGAGAGAGAGAGAGAGAGAGAGAGAGAGAGAGAGAGAGAGAGAGAGAGAGAGAGAGAGCCAGTCTCAAGTGTTGCAAGTATCAGATTCGTTTTCATCCAATTTCTGAATCAGCAATATTATAATGGGAGGTTGTCATTGATTGAAAAAAAGTTCGTGAGAATTGTTCCATGTCAGTATATTTATGTGAAATGCTTGAGGTAAATATTACTCTTTTAAGAATTACATTTGCAATTTTTCATGAAGGAATGGTGTTTTGCTTTCAACGAATCACTCTTTATAAATCTACCTAAAAACATTTTGTTTTGAATTTGAACATTGTTATTGTTGGTTTGTTACAAATTGTTTGATTAATATATATATTTTTTTGTTTTGTTTTAGTTGATTTGGATGACGATTGCATTTGTGGCTTCAGTTACGGCGCAAGAGAAGAAGGAAACCAAAAACCACTTGAAAAGAGGAATCTTCAATTCAGGTGATGAGGCATATCATGTTGGTTTGAGGGAAGACTCAATTGGAGTGAACGGCTATAGAGGCTCTCTTAACGTTGGGGCTGAGGAGTTGAGTGGTCTTGCAAGTGGAATGAGACACACCGTCGGTAGCTGGAACCACTATGCCAGTGCTTGGAATAACTACGGAGGACAAGGACTTTTGGGAGGCTGGCATAATCAGGGTATTGTAAATGATGCGCACCATCACGTTGGCGTTGCAGTGCACCAAGTTCCCGCTCCATTTCCTGTTCACAGCGTAAAAGACGTGCAGATCCCAATCCACGTCCCTGTTGAGAAACACGTTCCTGTCCACATTCCAATTCCCAAACCCTATCCGGTGACGGTCGACAAACACGTCAAAATCCCCATCAGAGTTCCAGTTCCCGTTCCTCACCCAATAATTGTTGAGAAACCCGAACCGTACACGGTTAGAGTTCCAATTCGAAAGCCTTACACCGTTCATGTTCCAAAGCCTTACCATGTCATAGTTGAAAAGCCATTCCCTGTGACGATAAAAAAAATCGTTCCATACCCCGTTCGCGTTCCAGTCGACCGTCCGTATGCCGTTCATGTGCCCGTCGAAAAACCCTACCCCGTCACCGTAGAAAAACCCGTTCCTTATCCCGTCAACGTTCCTGTGGACAGACCATACTCCATCCCTGTTTATAAACCTTATCCCGTTCACGTTGAGAAACAGGTGCACGTTGAGATCGAGAAACCCGTTCCTTACCCCGTCAAAGTTCCTTTCGACGTCCCAGTTAAAGTTCCGTATCCGGTTCCTGTTCATGTGCCCGCACAACACGGACATTACGAAGAGCATCAGCAGTATGAACACATAAACTCCAATTCACATCTCAACATTGAATCCTCCCAAAACTTGGAGGCTGATCATAACTTGGAAATACCTCAAAACATCGAGACTCAGCAGATTATCCACGAAGGACAAAGCCATCAGACTCAGGAACCACAGGCTGAATATCCCTATGAAGCTCAACAACCATTACCGTCGGAAAAACAAGTTACTCAAGCTTCAGCAGTAGAAAACTAGTATAGTTTCTCGAAGCTTTTTCATTTTGTACAAAATAACCTCAACAGAAAACATTGATATGTTTTTATGAGATTACAAAGATGCTCAATCGCGTTTTTCGATAACGTGGATGAAATGTGATTATTATTATTTTTTTTACGAAACATTTTACCGAAATAATATTTTTTTTACAGACGTTTACGGTTGTGTTCGGTATGATTTATCCCTTTAAATCTGTGGCTCTCAACTGACGCGCTTGCGACGGAGAGGAGGATCATGGTCATAAATTCGTTTTCATCAACATATTATATTAGTTCCAAGTGGTTGGAAGAAACTGATACAACTTTTACAAATTCGATAGAGATAATAAGGTTAAGTATTTGTAGAATTTCTTGCTTTGTACCCTAATTATCTATATGGTTTGACTCAAGAAAACCTAGTAAAATAATTCATTCGTAAAAAGCATTCCAACACAGTACCTGTACAACCCTGTACAAGTTTTCCGTTCCCCTTTTCATTGCAGGTGGCAAAAACCTAAAATAGATAACAAAAAAAAAAAAAAAAACCTCAAACAAGAAAATTTTTCAAATGACTATTTTCGGGTTCATCAAAATGAATGGGGATCGCAAAAATCGTAAGAAGCAAGGAAAAAGGACTTCATTATTCATTTTTAATGGATCAATGCGAAGTGTGATTAACACCAACGACGTACATGGATTGCATGAAGACGAAACTTGTATTTAGTTGAATGAAACGACTTATTGTTCTTCTGTCGAAGATGTGGCGTTTAGCAAGTGTATTGTGAAAGGGTTAAATACTGCAAATCAAAACATTCTCAAAAATAATTTTGATGCTTTTGCATTGTTTATTTAGTCTGTCCATTGTGCGGTTCATGTTATTATTCTGACTGAAATACGGAATTCTGAAAACCTTTTCTTCACCGAGTTTCAGAGATTTTTCAAGTACCAACTTACATCCCATATCAATACCGCAGAAAGTGTTGCGTTTTTTAAAGTAATGATTTTTCAAGGTTTCAAAATGTTTCCTGTTACAGTTGAAGAGTGCAAGTTTATCTCTGACGGCATTTTATGTTTCTCATGAAAGAAACTCAATCAATTTTTGTAACAATGAATCCCATCTTATTTCGTATAATCACCATAGCCAGGTATTGGGTGGAGGTTTTAAATATTATGGATATCTTAAAGTCCTCTTCAACTTCAATTGATTACAAGACGAGGAGACAAGCAGCTTCATTGTCCGAGAAATGGAAAAACCGTTCTCGAAAGGGGAAAACCAGGAAAGCGCCAATTGCCTAAATATATAGTAGGAAAGCGCCAGTTCTGGCTTTTAAAAGTTATAGGAATGCGCCAGGTGAAGTTCAAGGACAGCTCCAAGCAAATATCACTGTTATGCTAGTTTAATAAATGTAATAATTAGAAGAATATTGTACATCGGTCGTCACAAACTTAATGTCTACTTGTTTATATTGGGTTCGGTAATAACATCCTACCAACTTTCAGAAATTCAAGTATGGTGATGTTGCCGTTCTTGTATTCTTCGTATTTACTTTGGATGCAGTCAATTTGAAGCGCCTTTTTTTTAGTTACTTTTCTTCCTTTTGTGCCCTTCATTTTTAGGTAGGTTTCACTCTGAAGTTTTGTGAGTGTTATTATTAATGTGTGTATTGAGGGCTTTGGGCTGTAAAACATGTCGTTCAGGTGTCGATGGTAGATAAATTGTACATGAACACTGTCGACGCGTGCACCGCCAACGAACATTTCCGTCTTGCAGGTCGCGAACTCGCCTAAACGTAAAATTACAGTATAGCGAACCATCGTTTTCTTTGCTGGTTGATATTCTCTTCAACTCCATAACCAAAAACCTCCGGCCGACTACTCAGTTAAACAACTAATCTCACGAGCACGTTTATCGACTAACTGACCTTATCGAATTTCTTGTTTTGACAAGTGCGGAGTGAGTCCGGAGTTTGACCGTCGTTATCTCACTGGCGCTTTCCTATAACGTTAGCTGGCGCTTTCCTTACACTTCATATTGGTAAATTTCAAGGGATTGGCGCTTTCCTATTGCAGCCCTCGAAAGTGTCGTCTTGAGTGAGTGTCAAAATCCAACTGGCGTTGATAAGATCTGCCTTTCTAGTCCGAGGAGCGAGGGCGAGGAGAACGTGCGGTGCCTAGGATTAGAGGACGGAGCACTTTTCAACGTGTATCCTACTTGGTTATTCCTCATTTCGGGCCCACTTAAAAAGTACAACATTTATACCTACTTCTTATTAGTCAATGGAAATATTACAAATTACTCACTTTGTCGGGCCAAGATGTCCAATCGCAGGAATCTTGTCTTCATGTCTCGGAAGGAGAGACGTGCCTGGGAATTATTTGAAGGGGGGAGGGGGGGATAAACGTCTTTGGATTCGTGAACTACTTTACGAACTAATGTTTGATATTATGAAGTTGGGTCAAATTTCACATTTGAACAATAAATTATTATATTCTAGAAATTTCTCCGTTTTCAAGATAACGCTTGTTTTTTTTTTTTTTTTTTTTTTTTTTTTTTTTTAAAGATAACAGTTGTATAACCTTTATCTGCATTAAAGGAATCGAGGGGCCAATCTTCTTCTGTGCAAACTTCATATTGAGATCAGCTGCTACGGTCTCCTCTTTCCCAGGTGGTAGTCTTGATGAAAACTGGATCTTTTCTGCACTAAGACTCTCCGTATCTGAATATATTAATTGTTTAAATCTGAAATCCGACCCAACTTCAAAATATCAAACATTAATTTGTAAAGTAGCTCACAAGTGACAGTTTACTTGGAAATAGGTTCATTCCAAGTCTTTTAGAAATGAACCCTCCTTGGTTACCTTGTCTCCCTAAAATTCATAAGAAATTAGTACTGATGAGACCACTGGTATTTTATATCGATGCTCCTGCTTTTAAATTGGCTGGAAAACTCAATATTTTGTTTAGAAACAAAATCAACTTTCGGCCTTAACTTTCCGCACAAAATCTTTACAATTCAGTTTCAAAAATTGAGGACATTCAAATGCCTCCAAATGCTTAACTTGCATCTCTTGAAATAGTTAGCCTGTTAACCAATATCGATGTATTCTAGCGGCGAAGATGTGGTTTGCAGGCAAATGCACGCCACTGAACTTTGTATTTTCGAAAATATGGATTGTGTATGTAGTTTGATGTCTTTGCACGGATCAAAATTACTTTTTATATTACACTCAGCCAGGGTTGCCATGGGTTCTCATTATCCCTTCGGCTTGTAGATATATAAATTGATTATATTGAAAAACTAATGTTCAAAACTTGTATTTGTAACAGTTCCGGTCGAAGGAACTGTTACTTGGCACGTTCCCAAAAGAACACCAAGTCGGTCAGTTCCATTCAGGTCCCTTACCACCTCTAAGGTAAGAACTCTCCCTTTTGCTTATAGCAATAAAATATTATTCATTCCCCATTATATACCCCATATCTATAACCCAATCACATTCCCTCACCCTCTTGTGGTATCTTCGTAACAATTATTGAATTATATATATGTTTAATACAATATCGACATAAGATTGGTCAGAGAATACTCCCTCGTTATCTCTTCCTTGGAGCGTAACTGAAAAAAATTAGTAAAGATTTCAAGTTATTAATTACGTATCTCATTTAATAATCCTTATATGAAAAGTAGATTAAGAAATAGATATCACAATTTTAAAGACTGAAACAGAAAGAGAACTAAATTAATTTCACGTAGAAATAAATTAAATTGGAGCCCTGGGGTGAATAAAACTGAATTTTCCCGATCCATCCTCTTTCGCTTCTCTCGGCCAAAGGGATTCAAGCATCTTTTCTCATATGACAATACATGTAAGTTGCATCCTTTCGAATTTATATTGAGTTATTGTTTGTTTCAGTGATGGTGAACTAATCATCAAAATCGACCTGATATTGTAACTTAATATTTCGGAGAAATAAAAAACGTTTTCATAAACTCAAATCGTCGCGAGTAACTTAGTTCGTTGTATTAACAACACGTTTTGGTGTTAACAATTATTTGCTCCGTCTCTTACTGTGCTTGTGAAGTTTGAGTGGTGTGTGTTGAGGAGGATATTAAAATGGGTCTGGCCGACCAACTCTTCGGGCTTCTGTATATTTGTACAAGGATTCATTTCTGACAGACCACCCTCCACGCATCCTTTCTATCATCATTCGGTACATTAAAAAAATCAGAAAGCGGTGCGGTAGGCAAATGAATGTGAAAAAAGAGTGGAGAAAATAAATAAATAAAATGAACGACCTAAATCTTTCTTAGATGTGCAGTAATGCCGAAAAATGTTCTCTCCCCACAATTCATTTGGTTAGGAACCATGATGTTTGTTTTGAAAGTAAGTAATTAACTTCAATGAATTAGAGCCGCAGGGATGCAGAACCTGATATTTCCGATATTTCACGGGGTTACCATCTACATCTTGTCAATCACACAATAGTCACCCTATCTTTCAAAATTATCTATTGGTACAAAGAATTAACAATAGGAAAATGAAATCAAATAAATAAAATGAAAACAAAATAACGACTGAAACCAAATGAATAGAGTAGGGAGCTCCTAAAATAGTTAACACAATCATTAAAATCAAAAAATAATTTATTCGTTGTGAAAACCAAAATGCAATATACATATACGGAAGTAAAATATTGATTTAAAATAGATAGTTCCCATGATAGTATATCTTAAATAATATTACTTCGGAGAAAACCGTCAGTGTTTCCTCAGCGTTTGGAACAGTGGCGGCGGGGCGAGCCAATACTATTTTTCATGGAATGGGCAGCAGTTCCGACATAGCGAAGCGAAGCGCCATTTTGTTATTAAAGGACAACAGCAACAAAGCTTTTCTTAGCCAACTTTTCGTAGAAAAGAGGGTTTACAGCCGTCGGTACGGGCGGCACTTTGGGGTGGGGTTCATTTTCTTTGCGTTTCAGAGGGTGTAGAACACATTTACAATAGTCTGTGCTCACTACTCCTCCGGAATCGCTGGTTCGATTTGGACCAAATTTAGATATGATGTATTACCATGTCGGAACTTGTGTCTCGCTGACTTTAGTGAGGAAGCTGACTTTTGCCGATATGATGGCAAAATAGTGCTCAAATCTCTCCTCTTAAAACCGTAGGACGTCCAAATTTGACAGGGAGCCTCTCTGGTAAAACAAGAGACGACCAAAGTGAGAAGCGCCATCCTGATCGGCTGAGTGAGCTAAAATCTCTCTTGTTCCCCGTAGGACGTTGAAAATTAATATGGAGCTTCTCTGGAGTAACAACAGACGAATAACCTTACTGGCTCCATCCTGATCAGCTGTGTGTGCTAAAAGTGATGCTGTGTGTCTGTTTTCAACGAACGAAATAATGGGCACCATCCAGAGCTCCTGCTGATCGATACAAAAAGTTGATTCTGCTTACGCAAACTGCGTGTTTTTTTAAAGAGTTTTTTTAGTTCATTTTATTTTTTATAGCTCATTCTATAGTTTTTTTGTTTGTTTATAGTACATGTAGTAGTGTAATATTGGGGCACTTGAGGCATAAACTTGAACACTCTAACTCTTCAGCCACGATATTGACTTTTTTTGTATCTCTGGGAATTTCTGCAATCTTCAATGATGTTTTTTAACACCATTTTTAAACATTGATTATCTACATTTTTGTCACGAAAACTGTTTAACGTTCAAATTGTATTTATTGCATATCTAAATTTTCTTATTCACATATCTATTGATTAATTAAAAGAAGAATACTATTTAATAAACCATTCAAATACTAATAATTTGTGTCATTAGGCAATTAATTAAAACAGTTATTAGAATCGAGCAGGAGGAACTACTCCTATCCACCACAAGCAACATCGGCGATAAGGAAGCTCATAAAAACGACGCATTGTTATTATACATTGTATGGACGCTCTTTTATTGCCCATAATTTTATTGATCGATTAGTATGTTCTTGAATAACTATAGAGGAGTTAGAAAAATGTTGGAGTGCCGTACCGCAACGTATGAATTTTGGTTTTTAGTTTTTATTGATTGTTTATGATAGGTACTTATTGACATGGATTTAGAGTGCGACATTCTGATATTTCACGTCATAGGGGATAGTTATGTATACATACCAACTTGTATGTGATGGGTGATTATACGGCAGATAGCTGTATTATGATTTGTGGACGTAGACGTATAGCTAGTCGCGAGATCAAAGTTCAGTTACCTTTAAAACACAAAGTGCGAGTGGACATTTTGATATTGAGTTTGTAGCAAAATTTCTGATGCCTACGGAAGTGATCACAAGGCAATGATACGCGAGAATTGTTATCGGTGAGGAAGAGAGGAAAATCGAAATAGAATGTCAACATTTTATTGAATTCTACACAGCTCTACTAAATTACAACGGGTAACTTAGATCTCTTATAGCTATCAACATAAATATTTGCAATGGAAATGATATTAATGCAAGAGGTAATTTATTATGCATCCTTATACCATCATGGTTCTTATTATTGAGATCTATCTATTTACAATACCAACAAACCTGAATCCACCATTTCTAAACATCACTGGAGTTCAAATCCTGATAGGTTTGCGTAACAGTGAGTTTATTTTCGCCTCTTACCAAATCTACACAATAAGAGACATTAAGATGTGTGTACATTTCTAAACACTAAAAAATTTCTGGCTTGAAAAATAAAAGACAGAACTCTTTTTCTACTATAAAGTGCGAGTTTGCGTGAACCTCCCTGGGTATGTATACATCTTTCTGTTCTGCCATATTTAAGGTCATTTGTGTGAGCTAATAATGGTGAAAGGTAAGAAAAGTTCCGATGTGTTTGACTTGATATTATTTATTCAATGATCTCCGGTAGATTAGTAACTACCTACTAGCCAGTTGATCTGCCTAGATTGATGCCTCTCTTCTGCGGTAGATATGGTGATTTAAAGTAAATGATCAAATGAAAGCTAATGAACAATTCCGAAGTAGGTACGTACTTTTATCAATTCCAATGTCAAGTTTAACGAATGACGAATACTACCCGATAGTTATTAATACAATACAACCCAATAGTGTGTAATATACAATAGTATAAAATACACGCGAGACGTTCTTGAATATTCGGTCGATTCCCCGCCCGTCCATTACTTGCAACCGTTCCTTACAAGTAGAACGGTCCCCAGAGTAATACTACGGAACAACCTGTTTCTTTGATGACAGAACCGATTCCATCAAACGTACATAGACCCGGGACGTGCTGTCTTGCAGCAGAGCATATTCCTACAACACTATCCGCCTATTTTCAAATGCATTGCAGATCACAATTTCTTTAAACACAGATCAAATGTCTTCACTCCTAATTCTTCAAAACGTTGAACTATTTTTTTAAAATTGCTTTTTCACAAATTCATAGTACAGACGCAAATGTAGGCAACAACTCATTGCTGAAAAGAACTTTAGAGTTCGTCATGCAGGGGAAAGTCTCCACATTTGGGATACCAACTATTTCAACCTATATTCATCAAACATGCGCAATGTTAGACAGGCCACAATAAATTGGTCGTTAACAGAGCTAATGCATCTAGGTAACTACCCCTAGGTGGGTAAAGTGATAACAACGACCATGGGGAAGTTACGCCTAGTTTTATTTTTAAAAAACTCTTCCAAAAAACGCTTTCTTCAAAATAAGTCGAATAATTTGGGATACTGGGGACAAAGTGGGATGCCCCAAATTTTATAAATAAATCCTTAACTTTTTATATTCTAAATTCGGGAACCAATTTATTTCTAGATAACTAAAATAGAACCAGTTCCCGAAATTAAAAATTAAAGTTCCTAGCAAAATGGTTATCTCTAAAATAAAGCTGCAAATTTTTACGCGAAGGTTTATTAGTTCTGCATTGACTACCACGAGTACTTTTTGATAAAACTGAAGGAGCCAGAGTCGCATGAACTCCAGGAAGCCCCATAGTTCAAGGGACGATGCAAAACCTGCAATCAAGCAAGATTCTGTGATGGTCAGTATTCAGAAATCAATTTACAAGCACCATCACCAGAATATGACCCGAAGTAAAATTGCGACGGATCCTGAAATTTGACCTTCATTATCACCCACAGGCAAAACATCAGAAGGTGGTGTTGGTTACATCAACAACACAATCATTGCGGTGAAGCGCACTTCTAACTCGATGTTATGTTATGTTCAAGGAAAACTCCTATAGTTGAAGAGGTTTGATTAAATCGGCCTTATAGCTCATGTGGTTAGATTATTGCAACTAAAGAGAAATTTCTCCTCAGTAAATGAAGAGTCAAGTTCAAACTCTGTCGAGATATCAAATATTTTTAGGCTGTAACAGTTGGCGCAGTGAGTAAAAACCTGAAATAGTACGAACAAATTAATCACTCTCGAACCAAAATGCTGTGAAGATCACATTCCTCGATCTGTCACTTCCTCACTCACTTGAGCCAAAACACGCACCGTGACAATGACCTTGCTCGACTGCTAGACTTCTTCAAGCGAGCATCTGCTGAGCCAGCGGCCTGCAGTTTCAGATCGTCTTGAGCCTCTTGGCTGGTTTTTGACTCCATGGAAACGTTATGTTCAAGGAAAACTCCCATAGTTGGAGAGGTTTGATCGAACCGGCCTCATAGCTCATCTGATTAGAGTATTGCAACTTTTCCCCTTAGTAAGGACACAAGTTAAAACACGTCGAGATACCAAATATTTTTGGGCTGTAACAGTTAGAAAATGTTCGACAACCCAAAAATCATCCATCGAAAAAAAAAAAAAAAAAAAAAAAGCTTCCTCAACGATTCACAGTTTGGTGTGGGGTTTGGACCTGTGGATTCGTCGGATCCTATTTTCTTTCTGTAGGTGCTTCGTTATATATGTTGTTGTAAACTTGGGTGGTGATGTATCACAGTTTAATAACTATCTAAAAAGCAGTGATTTGCCCTGAAGGGTTACCTAATACGAAAGTAATATTCCTTAGTGGAATAATAACAGCTTATTGTTCCGAAAAGGAAGAAGAGTTAATACCAACTTTTTAACGTAGTGTGACATTAACTGGTATTTTTCAAAACTGTGTTGACAATTGAGTAATTATATTTGCATTTGAGAGCGCGCCGTCCCCAAAACGGCCGGACCAAAATTCATGGATTTGAACCAAAACTAATCTCTATTGGATTAAAAATTTCCCTTAGTTTAAGTTTCCTATCACTTTTGGACGGCGATAACTATGATAACGAAATTCACTCGTCTACAAGTAAAGTTTTTGGACTCGTTAGTCCACCACTTCTTTTATTCTTTGAATCTATCAGTTACACTTTGGTTGGTCGATACAATGCGATGAACAACTAAGTTGTTTTAAGTACATTTATATCGACTTGAGTGCTTTTTTTTTTAATTACCTGCATTTTCTTACGTGCAACATACTAACACAGAGCAAGCGTTTTAATTGCTCACAGCTAGTTATGAACAGAATAGGCCTTGAAGTGAGTGATATAGTATCACGAAATTTTTCGACAGGGCCTATTAGTTTCCCATTACATTATAGATGAGATTGCATTAATTGTAGATTTTTGATTGGAAGTTGATGCCCCACTTGACAGATATTACAGATAAGTACTTACAATAAAATGCATGCTTCGATTCCCCCCTATTTATATACATTTACAAAATTTTCATACTATTTTGTATTTTTAGAATGAAGTACGGTATAATTTTGTTCTTCTGCTGTTATTTGATATTACCACAAAAGATTCGTTCATATTTAGAACAAACCTGGTGGTTTGTGGGGTTAGCATTTTGATATTCTCTAGTGAGGTATAATATTGAGCTTACCCCACTGTCTTTCATGTCCATTTTATATTATTATTATACTAATACTATGCATCCAGATAGATAGGTAATCTACACAACACTTTTAGGTGAAGACCAAGTTGAGTTCATGTACGATGTTTCATTTTCAATCCCTTGGGGAAGAGGCGGACTGACTCAAGGGGGATGGTGGTAGTGGCTGGACGGTAGTGCAGAGCAGAGGGTAATAATAGTACGGATGAACGGGGAGCGGAAAGTGCCTTTGGACTGGCCGATCGTCTCTCACCAGCACCTGCAATAGCAACATTATTCCAATAATTTATCGATACCGATGCATGGTTTAATATAGGAATGCTTGTAAATTCCATTAAATGAATCCAGTACAAGAAGGTACATACACGAATCTATTGAAATCTATTTACTAATTTACGTGATCATCGAAATTGAATAAATCTTCCAGTAAAAAAAAAAAAAAAAAAGATTGAATTTTCTGATTATTATTTAGTACCAAGCCTTGGTGAAAAAAAGGAGTAAATTGTTTGCCCACTGTTTTTGATGTTTTCTCCCCTAATCAAAAAATCATTTCTATAAAATTTTAACCGGAAATTACCCAAAGGCCGCTAATGTTCCTGGAGGTTCAGGATCACTATCAATTAAACCCAAGGAGTAAAATTTGAGTGTTGAAATGTAAAAAACCAGAACCTCTAAAATTTCTTAAAAAAAAAAAAAAAAAAAAAAGTTTTCACAATAATTATTATCTGATAGAATTAATATCAAATCTGGTTGCTGAACTCTCATCCATTTGCTCTCCTCAAGTGCTGGAGAAATAAAGAAGAAGAACGTCAACTGGAGTGGGGATGAATGGTGCCAGAGTTACTAAGGGTTAATACAGTAGAAACGCTGACATTTATCGCTAGGCTACCACTAATGTTGTCCCGCTCTCATGTGCAGATCAGTAGGTTACAACGATTCCTACGACCACCCATCCCCAAATCGAAGATTGAGGAGTAATGTAGAAGAATAGACCCACTAATCCTAGACGCCTTTAGGTGTTGACAAATAACTTCAAAAAACCTTCACATCAAGTATTAAGCCAACAATAGTGATCCCTAATTACGACAACGCTGGCTACATTTGGTCAGCTCAGAGATGGACAACCAGCAGATGAGGGGGAGGAGTACTGCTCTCAAAACAGGTGACGAGTGCTTGAATGGCTGAACTGGGTGTCCTAAAGGATAAGCACCCGCACCAGAAAGTTCTAAAACCCGAAATGTTCCCCTCAAATGAATTCCCTGTAAAGATGGATTGTAGCTCATTGTTTTAAGGGAAATAGGTCCAGGAGGTATGGATGCGGGGCAGTGAGGGAAATCTCTTACTTTGGTACGGCACAAACAGCATACGATTAGAGAACGCTGTAGCATCCCGAGTGGGATAAGATAAGGGCACTGCTTGCCAGACGGTGTGGCCTTGGATAATAACGTAACTGTTATTGTGATAGTTCGCGAGCACATACTCGTAGAACGGATGTATCTATTGAACGGCGGCAGGGTCACCGAAGACACTGCCCGACTCTAGTCATTCAAATACCAGCCGTTCTGAAGGTAAGAGCTTCTCTCTCTTTTGTGAGTATAGCAAGTAATAATTATATAAATCATTATTATCTTATAATCATACCTAAACCAATTGCTATCCACATATACCTACACCCCATTGCGGTATCACTTCACTCCTATTGAAGTGTATTCAATAATATACCCTGGCCAAAGACAAGTCAGATTCTGTTGAAGCACCATAAAGAAATAGTAATAAAATAATAACAGTGAATAATTTCTGTGTCATAATTATTAACCTTTATCCCAAAATCACATTAAAATATATCAAAATATAGTATAGGCAATGGAAAATTTAATCACGACAATCATTAGATTTTCTCAACAGCCACGGGTCTGCCTGACTGGTGTCGGAGAAGACCTATACAGAATTTCTATAAAAACCTTGGCCACACTGAGGAGGATGATCTTGTAATAAAGTGTGAGGCAGACCAAATCCGTGGAGATATTACGGCTGGAATTGAAGGGGCTGTGTATTGCATGGCAAATATTTTTCAGGTAGATGATGGCTATGAGGGGGTTATAATACTAATAGATTCCAAGAATGGGTTAACACAATACCCGAATCCTCTGGTCTAGATGTGCCAGACTTCATTTCAATACATACCATGGATCCTGAGAACTGTGTTTCGATAAAGTAAGGCTGTGAACCTAAGCAAAGAGGGTACCACACAAAGCGGCCCAAGGGGTATGCTTGTGTAAACAGCTGACACACTGCCTCTCATCAGAAAGTTGAAGAGCCCACAATGGTGTCAAAGCTAATGTGATAATCACTCAGCCTGTGCAGAAAGTCTACTGATCATCAGGCAGTAGTTCTTTCTTGGAACAGGAAGGACCAAAGTGAGGCTACTACCCAGAGACACAAAAGTGACCACATTGCGAAGTCAGGAAAAGGAGAGGAAGCTCATAAGCTGCCCTTTGGGTACTGGATGGTACGTTCCCATCAATGCGTGAGGCATTTTCGATGACGAACTGTAAGTCAGAGTTACGCGAGGGAGAATGCTGCAAAGTGGGCTGATCAAGTGAGCGCATTTTTAGAGTGTAGGTACAACTCAGAGCCCTCAAACCATGTATGTAGCTTTTGTAAAGTCTCTGCAGTGCAAGTGGGTCTACTTCTAAAAGGTCATTCAAGGATTTGGAGAATAGTAGCCTCTGTCTGGTGCGCTAGGAAATAAGCTGATGCTGAAAATCCTTGGATGGGATCCCTCCGAAACTGGACACAACATTCCCTTATTCCTAAATGTGTATGGGGGGGTCAAGAGAAGATCTGGTTTCTATAGCTGAAGGACTATGTGTAACCTCACGATATGCCACCTCAGTCCTGACAAGATGCATAGCCTCAGAAGCTGAGAGGAATGAACAAGATCTTTTAAATAAGGTTGTCAAGGAACAAGTAAAGCGAGAGATTTAGATTGCAGGGAGTGCAGTAAAGACACGATACAAAGGCTTTCTCCAGAACACAGAAACACACTACAGCGAATTATGGGTGAAAGGCCTCTAGGTGGCTCACATTAATCTCCCTGGCGGCTGAGGGCTTGGATCTCACTCACTATTTCAGCATGCTCAACATGAGATATACAAGGCCCTTTCTTAGCCTCCCAGGAACTTGTGACGAGTGTGGTGTGGAAATGAATCTGAATCTCACACTCAAGTGCAAAAGAGGAGGGTTGGTTGAACAAGGCCATCACCAAATGAGAGATGCAGTTGCTGGTCTGGCAAGGAAAGCATTCCGAAGTGTTATGGTTAGAGCCAGTCATGGTGGAAAGCACGGTGGAGGAACCAGGACTAGTGGCTAATATTAGGGCGTTTAAAAAAAGTTCTCAAATTGCCTTGCTGTTGCGCACCCAGCTTTTTAAATATGAAATAACAATGCTGCTAAATTTTCAACCGATTTCGTTGGGTTTTAGTGGGCACCCAAGCGTATTTTTCACTTTTCCTTAAATTCATGTTTTTTCCTCCCGAAGAATTGAATAGAAAATAAAAAATAACCATACGTGAGGAAATTAATTGGCACCCCGCTTTCCCCTTTGTTGGCGTGTCAGCTTTTCGATGGCGCAATAAATATTCCCCGATAATGTAGCCTACCCTCAAAAATTGAGGGAAAATGGCAAAAAATCTCTAAATTTTTTCGGAATTCAATATAAGGCAATTCGGAGTTTCAATGATATTATTCCAATATGTTACCTCACTATTTTTCCCCCAGGAATCACATGGTATCTACTATTAATTGACGAAACAATTACTCCAACACTCTCAAAGTCGTCCTAGATCCCGTTAATGATATAGTGAGAGCGGGAATTTTGAATAGCGCGCTCGTTACTAATCTGCACCCCACCTGGACGATAAGATACACAGTTCCACCTCATTAGCTGACGTAAGCTTCCGCTGATGGTGGGCGACCGAAGAGCGCAACACGGCCTGCCCTTGTCTCTTCCCACTTCTGACACCAGTGTAGTAATACCAGCAACTAGAAAGTAGATCGACTTGGGGTGAGTTAGAGTAGTACACCTCTCTAACGGAGGAGTGAGAACTGTATGTCCTGTTAGATGAGCAGGACCTGTCAACCTGTACTAATGGGTACCAAAAATCTTGTTGGAAATATTCTCTTGGGCAGGTAAACTAGATGGTTGTAAACGAATGTTGTCTAAAGCCAGATACCCCACATTCCAACTATTGAATAATGGCTGATTGTACTCTGATCCTAAACCAATTATACTAAAGTGGAATACAATGCAAACCTAGATATCTACACGGCCCTGACGGGAACCGATCTTGTCCTTCACTCAGGCCATTGTAAAATAACAAGACCGAATTTCCGACGAGTAATAGAGACCGAGGAGTTCAAAATGGTGCAGGCAGTAAATGGACCGCAGTTCAATCCAGAACTGAACGGGTCCCCAGCCTGCTAACCACCAGTGAACATGAAATTCTCACAATGGGAAAAGAAGAGTTCCATGTCCTAATGGATCAATTGTCCATCAGCCCTGAATCCCCTATTGATATAAACAAGGCAATCAAGCACTTGAATGACACACTACATCAGGAAGCTACCAGTGAGCACCATTGGAAAATGTTCCATTGGACAACTGGCACTACGATAGTAGTAATCGAAATTACCTTAATAGATTTAGTCGTATGGAAACACATACCCTATTTCTCCTCAGCCCCATTAGTACCTAGTACTAGACAGGCCAGTGGCACTGGCGCCAATGGCCCCTCAGCTATATTATATTTTGTAAATGCTTCATCTATTATATAAATGAGTAATGTCAGCACCTTCACGCTCACACTCATGGACGTATTTGAACGGCGTGTTTTGCAAAATGATCGGGATGGCACGAGAAAGGTTTGTATAAAAGAAACGACGATTGGCTATTTCCTGATCAGCTGAGTGAACTAAATTCGCACCTTTTCACCCTAGGAATGTGAAATTTGACGAGGAGCCTCTCTAGGACATTAAGAGATGAATGCAATGACGGGTTCCGACCAGATCAGCTGACTTAGCTAAATTCTCTCCTATTCACTCTAGAAATTTGTAATTTGACGGGGAGCCTCTCTGGGAAATCGAGAAACGAATAAGCACCCTCACACCCATGGACGGATATGAACGGGGTTTTTTGAACAATGATCGAAAATGCCCGGGAAACGTTTGTGTAAAAGAAAAAAAAAAAAAAAAGTCCAATCAGATCAGCAGAATTCTCTCCTCTTCCTATTCCAAAGACTCTACCTATCGGTCATTCAATGTTCAAAATTTTGTTGAATTATTAATAATTATTGTTCTTTGTTGTCAATCAAAAGGGACAAAATATCCATCTAAAAATATGAATTACATCAGGATCGAATTTGCACCACCACACAGAAGGCTAGGAAGCACTGTTGACACTCCTGTTTCGACTTTCTTTCGGCCCTGTGTGCCATCACAAAATTGAAGTTTTTTTTTAGATGCACCTCTGAGAACCCCCCCCCCCTCCCCTGCCATCATCACAAAGAACCACGCAACCACTCTATCTCTAGGACCATGACCACCTGTACTGGGCAAGTCCCACTTCCAAAACAATTTCGTCAAAAAAAAAAAAAAAATATATATATATATATATATATATCTGTCTAAGCAGGGTGATGAAATAGCCAGCTCCAGGTGCGATCAAGGTCCATATGTGATGGGATGCCAGTCACTCTACCCGTTGTTCACTACGCTTGATCTAAACGCAGGGAATGATAGTGCTCTGCGCTACGAGACATAGCTTACTTCTGAAGGACATCAGCAACCGGGCTTGTGAGCTCCAGCACATCAAAACTCTTCTGTACTCTGCTTCTTTGCTGCCATCATAGCCAGGGGCTGGCTTCTTCTGGATAGTGGAGTGATGTAGCAAGAGCGAGATCATTTAAATAGCGCGCTAGGTACTAATCTGGAGACCAGCTGGACGATGATGTACACAGTTCCAGCTCATCAGCTGACGTGAGCTTCCGCTGATATGGGAATGACCGAAGTGCCCAAGGTGGTCTGCCCTTATCTCTTGCCTGCTCTCAACGAACAAAGATCCCGTCCTCACCCAATAGAAAACTAAGTGCAGTGTGTGCCTAGTAGGTGTATTAAAAGAATATACTTCTATGTGAGAACGGTTTTTAAATCGTATAGTTGATTTACCATAGTGCCCCCAGGACTACCAAGGAAGAACAAATATGCTACAACGCATTTGGCAAAATCAAAAATGTTCTCAATACTTTCAATTAATCGTTATTTACATTGAAAATCTTTATGTAAATCTGTTAAAATAGTGGGTGACAATATTTTTCGGTTGTAAATAGCATTAAATACCAGTCCTCAGGGCTGTTTGCAGAAAGCCAAAGTTCGAACTCTTCTTACAGGGTGCCCAGATTTGCAACTCCTGTATTCCCCATTATTGGAATTGTTAATATTATTGTAATGATTATCATTATAATGATCATTACCATAATAATAATTATTATTATGGTAATAACAACATTTATACCCCGTAGGGGGGGACCTTTCAGGTTCTACAGGGTTGGCGTCCCAGCGCCGCGACCTGGTGTTGGTTCATGCATCATGCTGATCCAACGTACCCTTCATGTTTGTTCCTCTGATCTTCTGGCATCAGGAAAACAAGGTTTGGTTTAGTATTCTCGGAGAGGGAAGGCCTTTCATTTTTCCTGATCTCCCTTCAACATTCCCAACAGGGTCCTCACGCAAACACAGGGGTCAGTGAGCATGCCATTAGTATGTTCTTGATCTTGTAGTGGCTGCAGCAGTGGGGAGTGGGAGGGCTCATGCTGGGCCTCCTCCACAGCATTCTTTCTCACCAAAAATCCAGGATGCGTCTTTGGAATGTCTTCTCTGATCTCCACCTGCAGAAGAATGGCATCCTTCAAGGCTCTGTGTTTAGTTGTACCCTGTTTATGGTAGCTATAAACGGCCTCGCTGGTAAAATCCCAGAGGATATTTATCCTTACTAAATGTAGATGAATTAACTATCCTCCTCTATGGCGATGGTCTGAGAAATGTGCGTGACATACTGCAACGTACTATTGCGTACTATCTATCAAATAGCATGGAAGCGAGGTTTTAGTTTTCCACCTGGAAAAAATATGCCCAGCCATTATTGAGAAAGCGCAAAACGCATGATGAATATCCACTCACAATTGGTGGAGTCACAATACCTTACTCCACTCACACACGTTCCCTTGGACTCATAGTTGACGACCAGCTGCAGTCGACTCAGCATATTGAGTATTTGCGCCAGGCTACCATACAGAGTATAAAGTTTCTTAACTCCCTGTTTAACTATAGTTGGGGTGCCCAGCAGGAAGTAATTTTAGGGATTTACCATGCGGTGATGCAATCACGAATTGATTATCGGTCTGCAGTTCACACATCAGCGAGGAAGTCCTTGTTGCGGGAGCTGGAACCTATATTAAACAAAGGTCTGCGTTTGGCCTGGAGCCTTCTGTACTACCCTGACGGCCTCCCTCCCGGTCCGTATGCAGAGCACTTCATTATTCCCCACCGCACCCCCTGCAAACCATGGTAACTTTGCCACCCCTGGATGAAACATATTCCAGGCTCCAGACTCGAACTTGCCCATTGGGCAAGTTCTCTCCGGACCAGACAAGGTCCAGTCTCTGTTGGTGTACCTGAGAGCCACTGAGCTTTACAACAACTGATATTATGATCTGTGATACATATATTTATTTATGTACATCGAGTCATT
The DNA here is from genome assembly GCA_030762985.1 of Adelphocoris suturalis. Classification (NCBI taxonomy): domain Eukaryota; kingdom Metazoa; phylum Arthropoda; class Insecta; order Hemiptera; family Miridae; genus Adelphocoris; species Adelphocoris suturalis. The sequence goes on along the minus strand of CM061040.1, from coordinate 39,221,104 downwards.
TATTTATTTACGTACATTTAACTGAAATATATATGTAGTATTCATCAGTATTTTTATCAGTAGTATTTATTTGAATGAAAGCGTCATCTAGGCTAGTCTTAGTTTAGTTTTATCTACGGGGTATTTTTATCTGATGTAAGGGTTACAAAGTAGTCATCGCTATATATCCCTTGTGGCAGAGTGCGGCGAGTTACTATTATTATTATTATCATCACCATATCTCTCCCCCGATTTGCCAGTGGTCATTGACGCTAATGACTCTACCGGTTGAGACGCGGCTTAAATTCTTAATAATAAGTATTATTATTACTTCTAAGCGTAATTTTGCAAATTTTCTCACGGTCTTGGTCGTCATTAATAGTCTGATTTGTACGCCCCTGTATACTGACTACCAGCTGACACCGGTAACAAGATATTTTGGAAATATCATGGGATAAAAGATTAATTTTGTCCCATCATATTATTGAAATGCGATCATTCATGTTTCTATTTCAGACCGTTGCCTTCAACAAGAGAAATTGAGATCGACGTCCGGTAATTCGATGATGGAAAATTGTTTGAAATTTTGGGTTGTTGATGAAAATGTTGTTCTTCCTGTTCAAAGAGTCAAAATAACACATTTAAATAGAGATTTTCAGTGTAAATAATGATTAATTGCAAGTATCGTAAAATTTTTTTATTCAATCAAATACATTGACGGGATTTTATGACTTTTTGGAAGTGTTGAAGTTATTATTTCGTCCAACTAAAAATCACAAAAATTCGTCAAACAACTGAAAATCATTAAATGTCTATTTCTAATCAGAATACTACGCAGATATAGTTGGTCGACTATGAACTGGTATATTGAAAAAGTTGTACCCTCAATTTTACTGAAAAATGTACTTTTTAAAAAAATCGATGAAATCAGCAAATCTTAATTGTGAAAACCCAAGAATGGTTTTTTCGCTAGAATAGAGTAGGGATGTTTTCGTTCCATGAAATTGATTGTTGACAACATCTCTTTAAACTAAATACTCAAACTTCAACATAATTGAAATATTATCGAATCATACGGAAATTCGATCATACGATTGTTTCTTATTTCCGAATTTACCTTCTAATCGTTGGTTTAATTGGGTTCAGAATTTCTACATTTAAATCTCAATTCCGTAAGTTGAATAGGAAAAAGAAATTAAACAAATATGTACTCAAATTCATAGTGGGTGTATAAAAAACAAATATATTCGAATTGCTGATTCACTGAATTGAAAACCGGAATAGTAATGTATCTTGTGGTTTACTGAGGTGATTATTTCGCTAACCTACCTTTACTGCCACTCTTTTGCCAGGGACATCGTTCTGCAGTTGCTTTCGTTTCGTTTTATATCTTCTATTTTGAAACCATATCTTCACCTGAAAAAATAAAATAAATAGGTAAATAATAATAATAATAATAATAAATAAATGACTAAATAGAAAAAATAAATAAATAAATAAATACAATAAAAATACCAAACGATAATACTAATGAAATAAATAAAACAGTAAAATACATGAATAAATAAATAATGATATTCAATTATTGGCAGTTATCTATGTATTTATAAATGCTGATTTGTACAAAACCAAACAAAACACTAAAACAACGTTATCGTTATTCATGTTGATTGATTGTACACGTCATACTATGTTCCTTACGAATCTATCTGTAGATAGCGGAAGCATTATAAGCCAAAAAGAACGTAAATTTGGGTGTGTATGGGAATGAATTTGAATATGGTAAAATTCCCCTGATAACTGCAATGATCAATCCTCTGATTAATTCAAAAGGAATATAATTATCTGTGATGGAGCAGGTAAGCGTTATGCAGGTAAGTACTTTAATCTATCTTAGTGGTTGCCTACGTTTTGTCGATATAATTCGTTAGGTTCTTCGTAAGTACCATTGTACTTGAATATCAGTTCTTGTTACGTATAGAAGGACTTGTAAAACGAATGTGTTTTATTGAATTTCTCTCCATAGGTGCCCATAGGTGCCTGTCAATGTGAATCTAGTCATATCTAGATAATGTAACATAGTTACGTACCTATAATGTTAGTTGTAGATCAGTGATTTGCTTAGGAAAACTATCTAGTATATACATAATAAACCATTGTCTAATTATTGTTTACAACGTTTAGGAATCTAAACATCATGGAACGTAAAACTACAGATTTTAGGGGCGTCAAAAAATTGTTTTCATTTTCTTTATGTACCTACGTCAGTTGACCATCTTACAACCAGCGTTTGCTTAAATCCCTAACGCATATTTTTCTTCCTCTTTATTGGCAAAGGGTTGTTCACCTTACAGCCAGTATCTGCTTAAATTACGTAACATTTTCTTTTTCTGGTTAATTACGAAGTTTATCAGGGATCTAGGTACCCCCCCCCCCCCCCAAGAGGTGAAATGGGGGCCTAAATCCTCGATAAAAAGGTAGAGAAGCTAAACAGCATCCCGTCAGAGAGATACCATTCCTACTAATAGCTTTTCATGAGCCATGTTCGGAGTAGATTGGTTTTCCAGGGATCTGGATCGCCCATCCAACGACAAACTCAGCTTCTAGAAAACACGAGCAAAGGCAGCGACGCCCGTTGTTTCACCAATGGGACGACGACAGCGCTATCTCTGAAGCCCTGACGGGACCTCGATGACGGTAACTCTGTTACAAGGTTCAATATTTAAAAATAAAAACTAACACTTGGAGTTTCTGGAGAAATGTTTTGGATTTACCACCTACATTCGGGTCTAAGGGATCCCAGTTCCTTCCCAGATCTAATTGGGCCGATGTGTATTTGAGATTCTTAACAAATTCAGCGGTGTTAAGATTCTACGAGTTTTTTTTCAGTTGTTCGTTCCACCTATTAAAACTTGTACACCTGATAAGATGAATCGTAACGTAGATTAGGTTTTGAAAAATATTTTCATTGTAATTGACTGAAACTCGATACTGCTTCTTTGCCTTTAGTAATTAGTCAATTAATAATACTTGATCTCGTTCAGTAGTTAATTTGAATGTTCGACTAATGGAATGGATTGTTCTCGAATTGCTCGCTCCATTAATCGTTATTATGGCCGTAAACGACGTTGCCTCTGAGTGTACTATTGACATTTCAGCTGTCAAAAAAGTTGAAGTCTGACAGTTTTTTAATAACACTGATGTATTTAATTAACGATTCTTTTAAAAGTAGGGGTCAATTCCGTCTACAACAATTCTTCAAGTTTTCTGGCATTATGGAGGGGAGAAGTTACGGCGCCCCGGTCTGAATTTCCATATTTAACCATTTTATTTTTACTTTACATCCATTGAACTGACCAATTGATCACAAACTTCAGATTTTTTCAATGTTGTGGATAAAAAAGTCAATAAAAATTAAATAGAATTGAAAATGTGAGAAGTGGAAGCTACAAAAAACACACTACGACCAGTTGGCTTGCGACTTCACTTATTCCATCACGGATAACTGCTTTATAATCAACTACATTATTACTAGCATGCTGCAGAACATCAAAAATATGCGTAAAAGAAGTTTATCAGTACTTGACCAATGAATGATGACCGGTGCGAAACAAACAGATTATTTGGCACTAAAGTCTCAACAAAAACTCTTAAGCTCCGTCGAAAATTGAAAAACGAATTTTTTGATCCTATATTTTTATCAAGTGCCTTTGGACAACTGCGCATAGAAAGCATATGCAAGAGCTATGTAATTTCCTATCCATGTAATTTCAGAGGTACACACGTAAGTATGTAAGGAAAAAAAGTTTCTCCCAATGTCACTTTCAAGTGCTGTGTACTGTTTTCCTTGTTACATGGCGATCTGAAATCTAATATTGTCCTTCAACAAGGTGTTCCAATATCTCTTATATATGAATATTTCCCAAATGTTTTTATGGAGGAACATTGGATGTTTCTGGTGGGGACATGGGACGGGTCTCATTACGAGTAATAGCAACGCAATTTCCTAGAGGATTGAGCTGCGCAATAACAACCAATGAATAAAACTACTCCGAATCTGTCTGCCAAGTAGGGCATAGCTCAAAGCTTCCTCGTATTCGCAATAAGAATGTGTTCGTCATGTTTCAAACACAATGGTAAAAGGTAGGTCATTCAATCCCAGAAATTGTCATTGAGATGAAAACTGAAAAACTCTTGCTTCTCACAAGGATTTGAGGTTCGCGCCTGTTCAGCGATAGATTGTGATGAAACTCAAATGGAAACCGTCTGAATGGTAAGACCGTTTCCCGGTTATTCACCATACTGAATTTGAGAGAAAAAGATGCTTGAGCACGAGTTCCTACGCATGCCCAGAGTGAAGTAATGTTTTTTCGACCATCTCCAACCTATAACCAATACTTTCACTGATATGCAAAAATAACAGCCCCCCTTAACGCGCTCAGAAAGAAAAACAGCCCCCCTTAACGCGCTCAGAAAGAAAAACGCACCAGAACATCAACGAGCAGATCCGAAATTAAAAGAAATAAATGACAAAATCAAAACAAACAACCATCATACCTCGAATGTAAGGGCACCAGTCATTGGCCACTTAGCAATGTTTATCACCTTACCCGCTTTATTTTTGAAGATATTTGTTTCTTTCCTAGGGTTTTAGGAAGCTAATCGTCCAAACAATGTAATACAATAGCAATTTTAAACAAATAAAAGATCTATCAAGTATTTTTTTCAGTGAGTTTCGAAAAATCTGTTTTCCACCAGTCATTGGCCGGGAGTTCCTAATATTGGCCACCTTGTCACCAGTCATTGGCCACCCTAAGTTCATTGTTTTCTGATTCACTGTGTCGGTAAACTTTCCATAAGAACTGATGATTTGTGGCTGTAACTATGAGAAATCAAATTAATCATCTCACATTTATTTGAAAAAGGTTTTATTCATTAACGTTTTAACATTTTAATTATTAACGAAGAATACTTTATATTTACTAGGTAGGTACTTTTGCAGTTTTTTCCGATCTGAATAGGTAACATTGGTTCTTGAAACATTGGAATTGGTAACATTGGACTTAAAAAGGGTACCTGTAGGTAGCGTTTCCTCGGTCTCATAGTTGGCCGCCAGCTGCGGTGGACCCAGCATATTGAGTACCTACTTGCGCCAAGCTGCCATGCGGGGTGTACAGTTGCTCAAGGCTCTTTCCAACTATAGTTGGGGTGCCCAGCGGGATGTCCTCTTGAGGATTTTCCATGCAGTGGTGCGATCCCGAATTGATTATGGGTCTGCAGTTTACGGCTCAGCAAGGAAGTCCTAGCTGTGTAAGCTGGAACCTTAATTAAACAAGGGTCTTCGTTTGGCTACTGGGACCTTGGGCAACCCAGACAGCCTCCCGTCAGGTGCTTGGGCTTAGTCAGCCACTCATAATTCGGCGGAATCTGCAAGCGCTTCGGTATGCAGAACGCTTGCGCTATTTCCCAGGACACCCCCTGCATGAAATGGTCACCATACTATTCCCAGAAGAGACGTATTCCAGGCTTCAAACACGAACTCGCCCGTTGGTTATTCGTGTTCAGGAGCTCACAAGGTGGGATAGCATAGAGAGATACCCTTTAGTTTCATAAGAAGTGCCCCCTGTCCCTCCCTGGACCTTGTCTGGGATGCGTGTTGACCTTCATATGAGAGTCGCGGTCAAGGGCAATACGCCCCCACACATCCTTAGATGTCGCTACAGTGAGGCAATCCAGCGATATGCTGGACACACCCTTATATTCACTGATATATCAAAGTCACCTGATGGTGTTGGCCTTGCTCTATGGAGCCCCAACTTCCTAGTCACTAGGTGCATAGGTTACAGGTGCCTACTGAAGCGAAAAACTGAACATCAAACTCTAAAGAAAAACTGAAAAGAAGAACAAAACGTCAAACTCTATGGATAACGAACGCACTTTTTGACTCGTGCTATTCGCTAAAAAAGAAAAAAAAACAGTAATTGGTCTGCTGACGAGACCAAACATATAATATATATATATATATATATATATATATATATATATATATATATATATATATATATATATATATATATATATATATAACTGTTAATTATGCGGAGAGAAAAAAATCTATTAGCTAAACATCATGAAGGTCATATGGGAGTAGAAAAAAGTAAGGCTAGAAAATCAGTTATTTGGCCTGGCATGTCGGTTTATATCAATGACTAATATCATCATTTCAGGTTTGTCATGATTTCATTGGTTTCATGACTATATTTCATCATTTCAGCTTTGTCAAGAAAGTCGGATTGTCCTTTCAGATGATAACACTAAATAATGGATAACAACCCATTTAGCAGTGCGAAATTCAAAAAATGTTTATCAAAAATGGAATAAGTTTGACCATTAGTATTCCCCTTTATGCACAAGGTCATTAGCAGCAACGGGAGTGAAGATGTGAAACAAATTATGCAAAAATGTGAGAATACGGGACAAAATATAAACATTTACCTAATGCAGTATATAAATACACAAAATCCTAGTATTGTTTATAGCCCTAGCCGAATTATGTTAGGCCCACCCATCCCTAACCATCTCTAGACGTCCCTAATCATATTTTCCCAATGGTTAACAAATCCAACATGACATTGACCGCCCCTGAACCTACAGAGTGGTCCGTAATAAACGGACACATTTTAAAATCCTGTAACATTCACAAATTCGATCGTAGGGATTAAAAAATAAGCAGAACGTGTAGAGAAAATCAGTAAGTTTTATTCACAATCGAAAAATCGGAAAAAAATTATCAAGTTTTAAAAATTATGTCATTTAAATGACGACCCTGTTTGGTAACGCACAGTTCACGACGGTCCTTGAAGTTCTGCATCACTCTTTGCACCATATCTTCCGGTATTTCCGCGATTTCTCGTCTTATTGACTGCTTCAATGCTTGAATGGTTCGTGGTTTGTCCACTTACTTTAGATTTCAGGTGGCTCCATAGAAAAAAGTCACAGGGGGTGAGTTCTGGGGAACGCGAAGGCCAGGGAACATCCCCATGCCGGGAGATCACGCGTCCGGGAAAAATCGTTCGCAAAAAGCCACCTGAAATGTAAAGTGTACGTGGACAAACCACGAACCATTCAAGCATTGAAGCAGTCAATAAGACGAGAAATCGCGGAAATACCGGAAGATATGGTGCAAAGAATGATGCAGAACTTCAAGGACCGTCTTGAACTGTGCGTTACCAAACAGGGTCGTCATTTAAATGACATAATTTTTAAAACTTGATAATTTTTTTCCGATTTTTCGATTGTGAATAAAACTTACTGATTTTCTCTACACGCTCTACTTATTTTTTAATCCCTACGATCGAATTTGTGAATGTTACAGGATTTTAAAATGTGTCCGTTTATTACGGACCACCCTGTACATGGCCTACTCCGGTACAGGCGCAAGTGTTAAAATGTGCGATAGCAAGAAAAAAAGATAGTGCAGTCCCACGGAATCGAACCTAGAAACTCATGCATGTGCATCGAATGCGCTATCTCTCGAACTAAGAAGGCGCTTGATAATATGCGGCGAAACGAGGGCTAGTCACCATTCATGGAGCCGTGGTATCTTACGATTTTCTCTACACTTTTTTCATTACGATCGGAAAACACATTTTCGTGCAATAAAACTTGAATGGGACCTATATGAACCATTTAAATAAGCGCTGTTGGCAGTTTTGGCCATCTGGCCAATGATTGGGGTAGGAAAAATTTGCATCATTCCAGTTATTAGCCGCCCGGCCAATGACTGGAGGAATCACCGAATCACTCTTTTTGTCATCCAGTTATTGGCCGGCCTTATATTTTCTACAATTTATGAGAATTTTATGTCCTGGTGGCAGCAATTGTTTAATAGTCATCTAGTGATCATGCAAACACACAAAAAAGTTCACCTAATTTGAAAAGTACCACATCAAACCCTTAAGAATGAGTTGAGGTATGCTTACCGTTTTCGCAAGAAACAGGGGTGTTCATTATTCTTCTTGCACCTTTACCACGTGAAATGAGTTTCATATACATATGAAAAAGCGTTCAACTCTAGAATTCGTTTCAGAACGCCTCAAAACGGATTTAAATGGAGAATATTTTCGAAATTTTTTATTTTAAATTTTCTGAGCCATTGCAATAGCTTAATTTTCTACAAAATTCGCTAAAAGATTATTTTGCATTACAACATTGATAGGGAGACTGCAAAACTATCCCTACGCAAAACTTACTTAATCTCGTGTTCCAATATTACCATAATAGAGAGTTTTTGTACTTCTCGTATTCATTTTCTCGTGTACGAAAATGGCCTTTCCGAAACGAGAAAAGGTTTTCGTTACGTGGAAACACTTTTCGGAATGGGAAGAGTCAGCTTTACTCGTGCTCAGCTTTTTCGGAATCGTAATTACGAGACGACAACTTGACCTTTCTCTAGGATAACCCTAACTGCCTAATGTAAGGCCCGTTTACACGAGCGATTTTTTCCGGCAATAATTGCAGAAAAAAGTATTGCACAACTATTTCAAAAAAGTTGGACAACTATTCTCTCCTCGAAAAAATTGCCGAAGATTGCACGCAATTAATTGACGGGAGTTGTACAACATTTCAGGCCCACGAGCCCTCTCGGCAACTGTTGCATCGTGTTGAAATGAAGTCCAAGGGGTTTGGAAAATTATTGCACTATTGCGGCAATTTTTCGGCCTTGGGTCGGGAGAGGGAACGAAACAGCCAATCACATTGAGAGTTTATTTGTGCAGTATGGCCTTATGAGCAAATATTGACGTGAAACTGCACTGATGGGGTGCAGCATTGCCTCATGAGAGAATTTTAACGTAGGAAAGATAGGAGTTTATTTGTGCAGCATGGCCTTATGAGCAAATATTGACGTGAAACTGCACTGATGGGGTGCAGCATGGCCTTATGAGCGAATACTGACGTGAAACTGCACTGATGGGGTGCAGCAGTGCCTCATGAGAGAATTTTAACATAGGAAAGAAAGGAGTTTATGTGTGCAGCATGGCCTTATGAGCAAATATTGACGTGAAACTGCAATGGTGGGGTTCAGCATTGCCTCATGAGAGAATTTTAACGTAGGACAGATAGGAGCTTATATGTGCAGCATGGCCTTATGAGCAAATATTGACGTGAAACTGCACTGGTGGGGTGCAGCATTGCCCCATGAGAGAATTTTAACGTAGCAAAGATAGGAGTTTATTTGTGCAGCATGGCCTTATGAGCAAATATTGACGTGAAAGAATTTCAGAGGTGAGAGCCAACCCACATTCTCTCTGGCTCAGAAACTGGCGCTGCCAAATTCCCCTCTTTTTCCTTTGGTTGGCAGCAGCAGCGACGACGACCACAGCAGCAGCGACGACCACCTCTTCACCGTCCATGGCGCAAACTGTTGTCGCCCGTGTAAACGAAAAAATTGAGCAATTTCTATTGCTCAACTTTTTGGTGCAACACAGTGCAATTAATTCCTTGCAACATCTTGACGCAACACGAGGCAATTTTATTGCTTCGTGTTGTGTACAACTTTTCTAGTGCAATTTTTTTGGAGTTGCGCAACTTTTGTTGCTCGTGTAATCGGCCCTTTAGCAACTATCATGAGTTGGCATGGACACACATACACACACACCTGAAAAAATCGCCTGACTTTTCCCGTCGCGTCTTTTGTTGTTAGTTTAACCTTCGTATTTGTCTTTCTTTCGTTTTTTTCCCCGTGCCTCAACCAGAAGGGTCATTGGCAGCATTTTGTTCTTGCTTTCGATGTTTTATCGACGATTTCAGCTTTTTCATTCTCAAGATTCCCTTTCAAGATTCATTTAACGCGTTTTAAAGATTGGTGTTCTTTACGTCAGAATCTTTTTTGTATGATGTATAGGTAAGTGGTCGTTCTTTCTTACTTCATGTTATATTTTGGAAATTGTCTACTGTGAGTTTTGAGTAGTGATTCACTACAAGAGTCACGTTAACGTCTCTATAGGGGTTCTGTTTCTCTCGGGATTACGAAAACGCTACGAGAAATCAATGCGAAAAGGTTAGCATTCATCGTGCTCGCCCTAACAGCTTGTTTTCGTGTATACAAGAAATACCACTAAGAGAAATACAAAAACTCTCGAATAGTCCACTCGGGGCACATCCCAGGACACAAAAACGTATGAACGAATCAAGAAAATATTCCATTATTCGGGCCTAAAAGCGAAATAGCAGATTGCATGCCCCGCTAAAGAACAAAAACCGTTCAGACAAAAAAACTACGGAAATTTAAGTTCCACCCCGGTAACATGGCCCATGGATCAGGTATACTCGTACATTGATGTGGCAGGTCCATTGCCGCGAACGAGGAAACAAAGAGGCTCATATCCTCGTCATGGTAAATGGTTTCAGTAAATATTGAGTATTAATAGCAATAAAGAAACGTAGCACGGAGACCATTCTCCAGGCATAGCATATCAATGTGTTCACTTGTTGAATGTACTTGAAAAATTCGAAATTATCAAAAGTGACAGATCTGGTAAATGTTTAAATGAGGATATACCTCAATATATTTCACCACTAATAGGTCCATTTTTATAAAGCTTGGAATTATCCCTTCACAATGTTGAAACCATATTTAGTTATTTCCCCCTTTCACTTCATCTAATTAGCTATAATCCCCCGTCACCTTGTTTACACTTCATTGGTTGTACCTCCTGCCCCCTTTCCTTTCTCTTGACCAATGGGATTCAATCTCCCTTCACCTGTTACTATAAAAGCTTTGTCCTTTCTAATGTATCTTCAGTTATTGTTTGTTACTGATGATGGCCTAACTGTCGAAATCGATTTAACAGTGTAACTCTTTATTTTTCGTGGAAATAGACAACGTTTTTCACTAACTTCCGTGTTCACTAAATTCGGATACTCAGCGCAAAAAGTAGGTAACGGATAATACCTCCGTTTTTAAGTTGACACAATTTAAAAATTACTTAAGTATCACTTAACCGTCAAAAGAACACTCAACTCCATTACGTTGCACCAAATTCAGTGGAACGCCTTATAAAAACGCTAAAAACCACCATAATGGCGTACCACGCGCAAAATCATCAAAACTGGAGTCAGAACTTTGAATACATCCAACTAGAATCAAATACGGTAAAACATACCATCACGTGGTTCACGCCTGCCAAACTATTTTTGGGAAGGGAATTAAACACACCCATGGAGCTGGCCGAGCAATTATTTATCAGTCAATACGGCGCCAGCCCAAATGACGGCACAATTGTTCGAAACAGCATATCAAAACATTCAAAAGGCAATGCAACGCAACAAAACATTCTATGACAGACGCCACACCAACAAAGAATTCAAGGCTGACGATGTGGTACTCATCAAACAATACGGCATTAGCTCAAAAATAATGAAATAAATGCGAAGCTCGCCCATAGATACACCACACCGTATCGCATCGACGCACAACTTCACCAGTAACATACAGACTAGTGAACGTGGAGGACCCGACAGACATAGAACACCAACACGTATCTCAGCTCAAGGCATACAAAGGCCACACCTAAAGCCACACAGCACAACAAAGCTACATAAAAATATCAAAAAGAAAAGAGAAATGAAAATTCAATGGTCACGAAAAATGCCTTTAGCTGAGATCTTCAGCTGACATTTTCATCAGGCTCGAAAAGCATTTTTGCCATTAAAGAAATGGATTTATATCTTTGAGAAAACGAAGCGTGAAATTGATCGTGTTGAGAGCTTTCTTCAGTGAGGAGATGTTAGTGGTCCACGAGAGGAGATGAATTATAGTGATGCCCAGGTATTGGCATCTGATACTTTCTCAATTTCTGAACAAGAAAGTACAGGGCGTAGGAGAAACATAGATTGTCGAATGAAATCTCAGGCGGCGTTTTTCCTAAGTAATGAATTTAGTTTTTTTTTGTTACTACGTTTTGTTACTACGAGTCTCTTGGTGTCCAGGTATTTGTACAGCCACAGTAGATCCAGCTCTATCATTGCCTTTGTATTATCACTCTCATCTAGCGAGTAGACAAAAGCTGTACGACGATGGTGTACAGCTTACCCCTTATTTGCATTTCATTCAAGCCGCTGATTTCAGATAAGCCAGGTGCGAAATTCTACTACCCTGAGGAACCTCACGCTCGCTTGCTCATTGCTTGCTCTTCCCACCCTGAAACAACGGAGACTGAATTCTATAGGTTAGATAACTCGCTAGCCACTTAAATGGCGTCTCTCCACCGGCTTTGCACGTAGTCTGGAGAAAGATCGGCCTGATGACTCCTTCAAAGACACACACGCACACACATTTTTTTTCACTCAAAGGCGGAGGGGGCACACCATTAAATTGAGAAGAAAAAATTAATTAATTAAAAAAATAAAATAAATGAATTTAAAAAAAAAGGTCTGTACTCACGCAGTGAGCCACTTTTTAAGAGCATTTTCTTCAAGTAGATTAGTGTTCCACAAGGAATGACGAAAAAAGAATTTCGGGGACCTCCAATGCTTGAACGTAGCAGTGTTGTTATTATTACAACAATAAATTGTACAGATCCGTGATGGAAATGAGTAGTTCCTCCTTCTCAATTCTGGCAAATGTTACATCTAAGGGGATATTTCCTGGACTCCCGCGTTCAGGATATCCTCTGGGTGTTGCAGTTTACTCGCCTCTCTCCTTTGAAGGAGTAACTACTCCATTTCCATCACCCTCCTTGTCATTGATCTTGTTATGATGTAACAAATATTAGATTGAATATTATTTCTTAGAGGGGTCCCACAATCGCTTCAATCTGCCAGCAGGAAGATAAATGCCTGGGTTGATCTTTAAGTCTGGATTGATCTTTTTCTCGCAGAATGTTTACTTTTCTGAAGTATCAATCCTAATGATTAGTATTAGCGAATTTCAGCTTCGATGGATAAATAGGATAGAAATTAGCGTTAAAGAGGCACGGGACCAGGGTGTTTTCCGTTTCTTCCTGTTCTCTCAAAGTCTGTTAGTGTTACATTGATAGAAAAAAATGCTAAATTTATTTTCTAAAGTAGTCCTCATACGTCCACCGTGATTTAAAAAAAATCAAATTTGAAGAAAATAGAAAATTTAAAATGTTAATAAAAAAATGAAAAATAATTATTCTCAACGTACCTACGTAAAATTTTGAAGGTAAAAGAACATTGAAGGTTAATCTCAGCCCTTTTAGCACGTATATTGACCTAAAGAACGGGAAGACAAATTTTGGCAACAGCCGCTCCCTGGCGGTAGACGGACAAACCTAAACATGGACGCTACGAAAACAACTCCAACTCCGCAGGAAAAGTGGCATCTAACTACCCCTTAAGTTCGCCTCGCCCATTCGCTCAACACCGTTACCTACTTTGTGGAGGGGGATACTCCTCGGCGTCACAGTAGGAAGCGTTTTGCCGATTCTATTATTTGCTCTCTAGGCCGGATCTTCCTGTAGGTGGCGGAAACATTGTTTTCGCCTTCCGGAGATGAATTATCCACAATCATGCTTTTTAAGTTTCAGACCATTTCAACAAATTCGTTACAGTGTATTTTTCGTATGTCCACAAATCCTTTTAATAAATCTACCTAATAATATCTATCTAATAAATTAAATGAAATCATTGTTTTTGATAAATACACCGTAATGATTATTTCTTGTTAATCAATATCTCATTATTTCTACACTTTTCATCCGATGTTGATGAAATTTTCCGGGAATGTGCCGGTTAGGATACATATTATGGTCCCCTATCAGTTGTTTCATTGTTTGGTAACCATTACTTCACTCAGCGCATGCGCAAAAGTATAGTTGAAGCTATTGCATTGGCTCTAATAATTTTAAAATGAAAATTTTCGAATATTTTCTTAATTGAAATGCGCTTTGAAACATCCTGTTTGGCCTCATAACCGGCTTTGCACCCCTACGATTTCACCTACATCGCATAGGGGTCACACAAAACTCAACCCTGTGCAGACTATGTGAGGAGGCCAAACTACTCTTTGGGGCCAAAACCCCAATGAGCTTTATTCAGAACGAACAATTAATCAAGGGCCTCCCACCCCTCATCAGGGGACTGAGTCTCTTCGATTAAACAAAAAAAAAAAAAAACTCTCAGGAAAGTACAACAAGCCAACAGGCTTCCGTGCTGGGGGCTCAAAACCCCCGCCCTGAGAGTTTTTCCATCTACATCTACATCCTGAGATAAATCCATATTTGGTTTATTTGGTCAAGCTTGAGGGGCTGGAGAGATCTTTCCGCGCCTTCACTTTTTCTGCTTACCAACTTACTATGCCAAGTCTCCAAACTGAAAATTGGGACATAGTGGGATTTTCATCGGCCGATTCCTACCCTGACCGATGGTTAAAGAGTTCGAATTATATCTTTTTAGTTACGAAGGTATCTACCTACTTACTACTTGAAAAAAAAAAAAAAGAAAAAAAAAAAACTGTTATCTTTGTTTTTATGCTTAAAACTTATCTGTCAAAACTGATCAATTGACAATGTAGCCCGGCACATGAAGGCTTAGGATGAATGCTCCAACTTCTCTTCCTTACCTAGGCTATCTTCTCATTTAAAAGCGAAAATTTATGTTTTCCTACCTGAGTTTCTGTAAGTTTTAGAGTGTGGGCTAGATCTGCTCTTTCAGGGCCGGATAGGTAACGCTGTTGGCTGAATCGCCTCTCCAGCTCGTAGACCTGAGCGTGGCTGAATGCTGCTCTACATCGTTTTTTCCGCACTTCAGGTTTACCGGATCTCGATAGCTCTTCTAGAGGTCGAATCATCAATTCACCTACGGCAAACAAGGACAGATAATTAATTGTTAAGATATTTCTTCATTATCACTGATCCCAACATACAAGCTCCAAGAAGAAACGGATACTTATAAGAAAATATATAGATTCCTGGTCAAGTTCAATGTGCGCAGAATCGAAGAAACGAATTAAAAAAATCCGCTCGTCCGCTTTCCAAAACTTTTTTTCTAAACTACCGCACCAAAATTTATGAAACTTGGGTCAAATTTGAGTGGTCACTACTTAGTTCTAGGCATAAATTTTGATCGATCTTTTTTATTTTTTTATTTTATTCATGACCGTTATTTTACATAACATACCATGCTCCGCGTACCGTGCATGTTGAACTTATACCAATACACTGAAGTCTGGGCACAATTGACTAGAAATACTTACAGGGTACGGCAGTCAAACCTGACAATTTGGAAAAATCAACAAAAAAATGCTGCTGATTTTCGGGGAAATCTCTCTATTGCTTGTCGCACCTGCTCTACATTTTCAGGGGTCCGGCTAGTTTTATCACCACCACCTCTCTTTCCAGTTGTGCTAGCGAGAAGGCATGGGAGCACGTGGAGATTAACCAAACTGCCGGCAAACGCACGCTGTACACTTGACCAACGCTTCATATTTACTAAATTCCGGGTGTCTAGAAGCGGTGGGTACAGTCTCTTACTCTCTTCCAATTAATCCACGCTCACCAGCTTCCGCTAAAATAGTGGTGTTTGACTGCCCCACCCTGTGTATACATATGATGGAACACAGTGACCAACATTCAGGTCTGTGACCGGCAAGGGCAAATCTAGTTGGGGGGGAAAAATAAAGATGAATAAATAAATAAAAGGAAAAAATCATTAGACAAAGGTGTACTAATTTCTGTATTGAATTTGTGTTCTGATGTATTGATAACCGGTATATAGATAAATATCAAAAATGGAGCCTGTGGTACCAACAACATGACCCTAGTACATAGACGTATGCATCTACGAATGAAAGTTATTAAAATTAGATAAATCAAATATCTACGCTTCACTATCCCTCTATAAATTACATAATATTGTAATAAATTCGATTTCTTGAAAATTAAGTTACACATTGTAACGACAGCATCAGGTTCAGTCGTCTATGTTTGTAATGGAGATTTTTACTATCATCTTGCAAACGTGTCGTTATTCACGCTCATGTTGACTCTTGCCAGGGAGTTCGCACCAATAACTGTACAGCAATCCAGGTAATCCCCTATGATTCTTTGAAATTGAATCAATACAAATCTTATCCTTATTTCGAAAGTCTTGAAGATCCTGATCTTTTAATTGATTCAAGCCCTCCATTCCTTTAGGTTTGATAGAAAGTGATTATTCATAACCAGCAAAGCAGGTCCCAGTGAGATTTTTATTCCAAGTTTCAGAATATCAACTTTAAAGATCTGACTTTGTCAACTACAACTGAACGGCTCAACCCACTAAAATCGTTTTAGTACCTTTGGATTTGTAATAGTAAGTTCTATCAGCCTGATCAAAACCCAACCTCATTTGACGTTTCAAGTAGTTCCGTAAATCAGAGTTTTCCTTACTAACTTGTTTACCGGGCAAGTTGTAAGAGAAGTCCGAGCTGACGACGGACGAGGAGGTTCGGAGGAGTTTACTATAGCCTAAATGTTGATCCGGAACTCTGCGATCATTTTGCAAAAACACGCATCAAAATCGGTCAAGCCGTTTGGAAGTGAATCGATCTTATACAGATATACTTCTTTTTTTATATAGGAGGATAAGTTACCGTTATAATATTTTACCTATAATTTTTATAATTTAGCTGAAGTTGACATTCTATCTAGAACGGTCAATTCAGTAATTTCGAGAAATGTATCTTGAAACTCAGGGAAATGATCATGTGTAATTGTGGAAGAAAGGGGGGGGGGGGGGGATATCGTTTACACCCGTAAAGGTTCCCGAAGCCAAACCAAACAACAACACCAAGCGATGAAGCCAGGTGGGCAAACAGTGAACTAATTATACCCAAGTGATTGTAGAGGGAGGAGGTTTCGCTTGACAATGCGATGTCTTCAGGAAGTGAGGAGGCCAAAATAAAGAGTGAGAGAGAGGAAGAGAGGAAAAAAACCTTCGAAAACCACGACTTCCTGCCATTGAGGTGGGATTTTGAAAGAGAAGAAGCGCTTTATTCCATTAGTTGATGCTTTTAGTGTTATGAAGAACGAAACTGCTAGAGCCTGGTACGGCACGGGTCGTTTAATGGTGACTCCTCAGAACGACGTGTTCTTGGGGGTGTTCGACAGCTATAGTGGAGAAGCCTTTTCACAACCCCAGAGGTTGGCCTCCAATTACTCTGATTGCGCGTTTAGGCTCCCCTTCTCGTGCCCGCCCTTCTTCGGTTGTCTCCAAGATGAAGGCCAGGGGGGTGCAAGCAGCGTCTAATAGGCCGATTAAAGAGGAAATCCCAAGGAAAATTGCTTCTGCCCTCAAACTCGTAGGATGAGGGGGTTTTAAGATAAAGAACTTCATCTTGTGCAGCTCTTAAATCAAATAATTCGCCATTCAGAAGGTTCCTCGTCAACACCCATCAATTATCGTGAGAGACGGGCGACTCAAATCTTCATCAGCTCTTGATTGTGTCTTACCAATTGTTGGGTTTCATAATATTACCTCTGTAAATCGACGATGTTCATGGCAAGATACACCAAGTTTGAATTGAATCAAGTTGTAAAGGTTCACTCGTAGGCCCTGAGGAAGCTATGTTCTTAGCCTCTAAAATCTGGTAAAGGTATTAAGCAAAATGTGTGTATCTGAAAATTATACGAACAGGCAGCCGAAATGTGGCTATTCTACCTCAATGCTTGAAAAAATAGTGGAGCACCGAATTATTTATGTATATTCAAATTGAATACAAAAAATATTCACATAGGAACTTTCATAAAATAAATTTCATCGAAAATGAATACAACGTTTTGTATCTTGTTTTGTCAAGAATTGGATAGAGATGGAAATCCTTACAATGGTAAATACGTGCGAAGGTTGATTGATAAGTTTAAAAGTTCTAGCCGTCTTAAGTCACAGCTAGCCGCACATTAGGATAAATGCCACACGTTCCCGGTCAAAACCTAAAAAAATCGAAGTTCACCAAAAAGAGTTGTTATTAAGATAAACCCTTCGTATAGCACCTAAATGGACATGATATCACTCAGCAGACTCCTCCTATTTCGGTAAGTGGTCTCATTCCAAGTTGCAATCTCGTGGAACATACACGCGCAAAAACACTTATTACTATTTCACACTGCAAAATATTCGTTTTTCAGTTTAAAGAATTGTTTTCACCGTGGAGACTGCATGTCAAGGTGAGTAAGATAATGAATAATTTAGGATTTTGCGAAAGGTTTTTTTTCTAAAAAAATATTGCTCGTTGATTTCAGCTCTGTTTTAACTACTTGCTTTGTTGTACGAGACTGATAGTTTCGACTCGAACGCGATTGAGTCAAGATTTGCACGGGGAATGTGGCAAACATATTGCGAAAGAAAAAGTAACCCGAATTCCCCCCAAATTGAGATGTATCAAATTCAGTTTTTTTTATATGATGCCTTTATTTTAATAATTGTGACGATGAAATAATAATTTCTAGAATGTAGCTGTGCTCATTAATTTTGTTTCCGCACTACCGAAGGTACACAAGGTTTTTTGTTCGTGAAAGAAGTCGCCAACATTTTGGAACTCCAAAATCAAAATTTTCTTGTTTTTTGCGTTACAGAGCTTGATGTTCAATTTTGGTTCCGTGTCTGTCTGTCTGATGTGGTCTGTTGTAAGTCGTTGTCACGCCAAAAACTGTACCATGTTTCAGTCCGATTTCGATACAATTTTCAGGGATTGTGCGGGTTTGCTTGTAGACGGCCCCCATCACCATTTATTTCACGAAAATGTTCATTAAGGTCATCGATAGGCACAGGGATGTTTGATACTTTAGAACGAGTTTTTCCTACCCCTAAACTTCTGAATAGATGCCACAGTTCTTTCGGTGGTATTGGTTTCCTCAACAACTCTTTTAAAAATCTAGTTTTAGGATTTCTCAATTCTTGTTTCAAACTGTTCCTCAGCTTTTTGTGTATTTCATAATTTTCACTATTTTTAGTTTTAAATAATTACTTGTATATAACATGTCGTTTTTTCATAATTTCTCTTATTTTTTCCGAGATCCTTGTAGTTTCTACTTTTATTAGAAAGCAATATTCATAATATATTTTAAAGAAAATTTCATTAAAAATATTAAATTTTGTGTTAACAGAGGCTTCTAAATAAACAGAGCTTCAATCAATTTCCCCAACTTCTTTTAAGCATTCTTTTTCATAAAAATTACGTTTCGACCTAATGAGAACAAAATTTCTTTCTTTAGCTAATTTTTTATATTTCATTGTAGAAGAAAATCAAATCGTGTCTTGACGAACCAGCTACTTTTATGTGACCATTTAGTTCAACTACTTGGGGGTCATTTACTAGAATCAAATCCAATAGTGTGGCTGAGAGGAGGGTATGATGGGTGGGACCAGAAGGCAAGCAAGTCACATTATATGACGTTAAGAGCCGTTTAAATTGCTTGGTATATTGATTATCCCTTAGTAAATGGGTTTTATAATCACCTAAGATGACTAAATGTTGGTACAATGTAAAAATTTTACTAATAACCTTGACAACTTCATCAATTTTTCTAATTTTGGGTGGCCTACACTCCACCAACAGCTAGTCTATGTTTCTTGTATTACAATTCTATAAATATATATTCTGGGCTCTTCGAATATGCTGAGGCAGAACGAGCCACCATCATAGCACCGACCAAAATCGCCACCCCACCACCCCCTTTGCCTACTTGATCATTTCTTATCCATTCGTATCGATTTATTTTTATGGCATTGAGTTCTAAACTAGGTTTCCAATGGGTCTCGGAAAGGGCAAAACTATCAAATGAATTATTTCTCATGATTTCTCGAAATTCATCTAAATGAGGAGACACAGACTCAGTATGTCCTATTTTAATATCCTTTCAAGCTTTAAAACCGTTCCTTCAAATGTTCGTTGACGTTTGACATAGCAGTTTAGTAAAATTTTTGAGATGAACCTTATTATTTTTCATGGAAAAGCAATATATACCTAGTTGAATTTGAATGTTTTTGTAGGTTGACAAATTTTTTTTTTAAATCCACAAGCGTTGTTTATTTGAATATGTTTGAGAGTATTTGAGAATTATTGTTATACTGTACTCACCTATTATCTTTGCGTGATCATTATTATTAGAGATAAAATTAATGAAAAAATTTGTTGAGTAGAATATTATGTTGGATTTATTGTAATACAGTACGCCGTTGAGAAAGCCTGCTTTTGAGCTAATGGTTGATGTCGGTTTTTTGTCAACTTTTCGTTGATATCCGCCGATGTCTTGATTTCGATTATAGGGGTATCGGTTTTCCGGATGACAATTCTTCCATATCTCATCCAAACGAAGCGGTATTGATTTTCCTTTTTGAAGTTCTTTACATGGGTGACCAATTTTCGTTTATTATACCTAGGTAACATTATTAATGAAAATCTTTGTAGCTTCTCCCTGAATGAACCCAAGTTGTCTTGATGTAAGATTAGGTATAAAACGAGCCGCTGCCATGAAAGTATCTGAAGAAATTACAAGAAAAAATGAGAAAATGACAAGAAAATTGTTCCAGGTTGTCCCTTTGAAGTCAACACTTTTCTTCGAAAACAATTGTTAATAATATTTTTGTGAATTTCATAATTCACAGCTTGACCTAATGTTTTCAACAGTTCAACCATAGACTCCTGTTGATGATAAGGAACACCAGATATTTCGATTGAATTGGCCAAGGAGTTTTGATCGACATCGTCGATAAAACCTTGCAACATAATCAAATTCTTTTCCAACTCTGAGTTGCGTTGTTTTAGATCGTGTAGGTCGTCGCTCATTGTGCTTTAGCTTCAAACGTAACTCATTAATTGCGTCTGTGTTTTCTTGAATAAGATCAGAATATCGACTTAGGTGATTAGATAGGTAAGTCTTTAATCTCCGTAGTTTGTTGGTCGAGTTTATTTTCATACTTATCGGTAGAAAACTTGACCTCGACCCGGAAGGAGTCTAGAGATGACTGACATCATTTGTTGAAACATATTTTGTACACTGTCCTTAGATTCAATAGTGGAATTGGGCGATTGACCTACGGTGAACAGGATAGAATTTTTCTTCCTCAGTTGATTAGGAAATAGCACATCATTTCAAACTTCCCTTAGTGACCCAGAGAGTCTCCCTGTCAAATTTCAACTTTCTAGGGTGAACAGAACAGAATTTAGGTCACTCAGCTGATCATCAAAGAGCCCACCATTTCAATCGTCTCTTAACTACCCAGAGATTCTCCCTATCAATTTTCAACTTCTAAGGGTGAACAGGAGAGAATTTGCTCACTTAGCTGTTTAAGAAAGAGCCCATCATTTCAATCGTCTCTTGATGTCCCTAAGAGTCGCCCTATCAAACTTCAACCTCCTAGGATGAACAGGAGACATCAGAATCAGTCAATTCGTTTAGCCGTCTATTGGGAACATACATACATAGATAGACAGATAGATAGAAACAAACTTTGAGTTTTATATATAGGGATGTAAATACATTTTTTAACCTTATTTGCTAGTTATTTTGTGAGGTAATCCCATTTTAAGTTATTTTCTGTGGTCACACATAAATATTTATGTTTGGATTCTACACCTATCGGAGAACAACAAGAAGGAGCATTGGTATCTGCGTATTCATGGATAGTAATCTTATCTTGGTCCCCGATATCGCCAGTTTTCCTACCGAATTCTAAATATTTTATTTTGTTTATGTTAATTGTTAGAAGATTACTATACAAAAAAAGTGCTTCAGTTGTTTCATGCACGAGTTCACAAATTTATAAGCTTCTCCCCAGCTATTTCCTTCTTCCAGGATGGCCGTATTCTTGGCAAAGAGGTGCACGTTACAGTTATTTTCAAGATCAATAAGTTCATTTATATAAACAAGAAACAATTTGGGGCCCAAGGTGTTTCCTTGGACTATGCCGTGCTGATTATACATTTCCTTGCTAATTGTTGAACCCAAACTAACCACTTGTCTTCGATTAGAATAAGTAACTGTCGAACCATTTTACGCTTTCTTGATCTACTCCCAACTCTTTCATTTTACGTATCAACAGTTTTCAATCTATTGAATCAAAACATTTGGCCATGTCCAAAAATAGTAGCAAACCTTTTTTGGTTTTGTCCCTTATTTCGTATAAATCAGTCAGACAAATGCTCGCGCATGTGCATAGCGTACCACTGATTCAATTAGGATGAATGTCGTAAGAGAATTCAAGGGACCTTCCCCGCATCATCCCTGAAAACCTGACTAAAATCTGTTCAACATTGACGGACTTATGACTATCACAAGAAAATTACGTTCACGCATGCGCAGAGCGTACCGCTGATTCAACCATGATGAAACTAGTAGGGGACCATCTGGGACTAAACTCACACTATTCCTGAAAATTTCATTGAAATCCAATCGAAATTGTGGAAGTTATGGCTGTGGCAAGGAATTATAGATAGACAAATGCTCGCGCATGCGCAATGCGTACCGCTGATTCAATCATGAAAAATATCTTAAAGGACCTCAAAGAACCTTCCCTGCATCATCCCTGAAAATCTGACGAAAATTTTCAGTAACACTCATAAGTCCGTCAACGTTGAAGAGATTTTGGTCAGACTTTCAGGGATGAAGCAGGGAAGGTCCCTTGAGGTCCCTTGACATTTATCATGATTGAATCAGCGGAATGCTGTGCGCATGCACGAGTGTTTGTCTGTGTACATTTCCTTGCACAGCCATAACTTCCACAATTTCGATTTGATTTCAATGAAATTTTCAGGAATAGTGTGAGTTTAGCCCAAGATGGTCCCCTATTAGTTTCATCATGATTGAATCAGCGGTACGGTCTGCGCGTGCGTGAACGTAATTTTCTTGATATTCTGATCAAAATTGTGGAAGTTATAGCTGTACCAAGGAAATATAGGAAGACAAACGCTCGTGCATGCGCACAGCGTACCGCTGATTCAACCATGAATGTCGTAACGGACCTCAAGGGACCTTCCCTGCATCATCCCTGAACACATGACTAAAATCTTTTCTCCATTGACGTACTTATAACTATCACAAGAAAATTACGTGGTATTTTTCTCTGTGTACCTACATCAGGTCACCATGGACTATTTGAAAAACCTTCCTTCTTCATACAGACATCAACGAAACACTGAACTAATTCACCATTCCTTTCATTTTTGATATCTCGGTCTGATGTGCCCTTCAAGTAGGAACCTCATGATGCATTGTACCAGTAAATTATGGAAATAGTTAATTAGCATCCTATACCAAATGTGGATTACCTGTTCCCATCCATAGACAGCCTTAGGCTGTACGGTATAAGATTTTATGTTTGTCCCAACCATAAGCTTAGGTATACATATGCAGTTAGGTACTTGATATAGTTTCACGTAATGATTATTTGAATTAATCTCCCCCCCCCCCTCAATCTCTCTCTCTCATTATGGTGAAGACTGACTATAAATACATAGAATGATATAAGTGAATATTTCTGTCAAAAAGTAAGAGAGGACAACTAGGTCCTATTTTTGTACAGATTTATAAATATATAATCAATCAATCAATCAATCTCTCTCTCTCTCTCTCTCTCTCTCTCTGTTCACATATTTCTCGTTCCACCATCGTGCATTCTTTCAGCTTTTTCTAGAATAGTATGTATCTTTTCAAGTTTGACTCACTTCATAAGTGATACCTATAGACAAATTTTGTTTTACAGATACTGCTATAAATCAGTTTATGTTGATGATGCATGAAATCAGTTACGATCAGTTCGATTATGTTGTCCTTCATCTTTGTTGTCGATTATGTTGTCATAATTAAAATATCATCTCTTTTCAGTATTCAATTTAGGTGCATTGAAGTAGAAACAGAAGTTCCATTCTGAGTTTCCAATCTTGAGATCATTTGGATTTATAAATGTTTCCTCATGAACAAGCATCAGATCATTTATTCAATATCTCTTGATTTTCAGACTAACAAATTTAATTTGTCTCACCAAGGTCTGAAATGTCATCTTGCAGAGTTCAATTCATTTCCTCTTGATTATATTTTATGTTTGGTGTCGATTCGCATTTATCACATTCAAAGACATTGGAATTGATCTTTTGAACTTCATTCTTCGTGCGATTTCTAGAAATCTATTGAACCATTAAATGATGACAACTGAGTTCTTGGCTTATCTTGTTCACATATTTCTCGTTCCACCATCGTGTATTCATTCTGCTTTTTCTAGAATAGAAGGTACATTTTCTTTCCTAAGATTCCATTTTCTGATCTCCACGATCGATGTGACGCCTTCAATTTTATTAATCATTGTTTTGTCACCACATACCTTTTACACACTTCTTCAAATCGACTAGTTACTGAATTTTCAGTGTCAATTTTGTGATCGAATATATCTAGATAATAGATCTTCTTAGGTATATCACACTCTTTAGTTTTGACATGGATATTATGTCTTTGCTCTGGGGGGTCAACCAAAAATTTCCGTGATGCAAAATTTGTGTCACAATTTCAGTGTTTTTCACGTACAACCCAGCCGTTGCTAGGGGAATGGAACTTCCGCAGTTTTCATAGCACAAAAATCGTTCGCCACTCATTGGAAAGCGCTTGATTTATGTGATAAATGTTCACATCTCAAGCTACCAATTTCCCCCTCCTTACGCACCTGGCTACATCCCAAAACTAAGTTGATTGGACTATAAACAATTTTAATAAGCCGGTTACACGTTACGTTATTCTTAACGTAAAGCAATAGCATACTCCATTCACTCCACGTTATTGTTTGTTACTGATGATGGCCTAACCGTCGAAATCGATTTAACAGTGTAACTCTTTATTTTTCGTGGAAATAGACAACGTTTTTCACTAACTTCCGTTTTTTTTACTCCACTCCATAGGAATTATTTTCATCCTCTTGACAACAGTCGAGGACAACTCGAGGACAATCGTTATGAAATCCCCAATCAAAGACATATCCATGTAACATGGTATCTACTTGTAAAGCGGATAGTGGAACTCGTTTACGAGTTTCTTTCGATATCCGATTTCGGATTCAGATTCGGCGGTTTTTTAGGACTTCCTTCAGAAGTTAGGACATACAGGCAAAGCTTCTTATTTAAGAGGGGACGACCTATTGAAATTGATCCAGGGGGTACGGGACAACCCAAGCATGCGAAAAAAATAACCACAGACAAATCAGTTTCGGACCATTCTACGACCAAAACCGTGGAAAAAACCATAGGATTATGTCTGGGTGTGTGTGTGTAGGTGTGAGAAAAATTTTGTCGACGCTGCCCAGGCCACAATTCTCAACCGATTTTAGAGATTCATTGTTTGTTCGATCCCAATTTCAGTCTAGTTGTGCAAAAAACCTCGGAAATTTTGAATCCCGTGATGGAAGAGGGAGAAAGGAGGGGTAACGCCGAAAAACGTGTTTTTTTTCGACAAATTTTGTCCTCGCCCCCCAGTCTACAATTCTCAACCGATTTTCGTGATTCTTATTTGGTTCGATTCCAATTTTAGTCTAGTTGTGCAACAAACCTTAGGAATTCCGGATTTACTGTCGTGGTGGAGGTGGAGGTCTCTCAGGCGCTGCCCAAGCTACAAATCTTGACAGATTTTCGTCCATCTTATTTTGTTCCATTTGGAATTCGATATAGTTTTAGAACGTATGTCAGGAGTTTTAAATTTTATCATGGGAGGAGGGTGAATGGAGGGGTGATACTGATAAATCGCGGTGTTTTAACAATTCTTCTCCGATTTTCATGATTTTTTGTTGTTGTTTAACTATGAATTCGGTCTAGTTTTGGATCACATATCAGGAATATCAAATTCCATCATGATGATTTAACTAGCTAATACCGTCAGATTTTCACGATTCTTTTTTTTTTTTGTTCAACTAGGAATTTGGTCTTGTTTTGGAAGGTATATGAAGAGTTTCAAATTTCATTATGGAAGACGGTGGATGGAGGGAGTAATAGCAATAAATCATGATGTTTTAACTATTCCCGTCAGATATTCGTGATAATTTTAAAAAATTCAATTATCAATTTGGTCTAGTTTTGGAAATTATGTCAGGAGTTTCAAATGTCATACCTATGATAGGAATTCGCTGTCGGTGGAGGGAGTTAATGAGAGAGAGTCCGAAAAGTCATATTTTTGTTTTTTTTTCTCTTATTTTAACTCTCACAAAAATATTAAATCCATCCATAGGGACGTACCTGTAAAGAAAGCATTACTTACCAATATGTTTATTTATCCAGCACTTTCTATTTGGATGGTGCCTCTTTCATGATTGAATTCCAATGAAATAAATTTCAATGTATAAGTCTTCGTTCAATGACAGAAAACTAATTGGTTAAAAAGGTAATCATAAAATATCGTTGATTTGTCGTAAGTTGATTTCACCTATCACGTATCACGGTTCACGTATAGAACACGATTGTGAATCACAGTCCAATCTTCTCACTAATCTTCATCCTAGAACCTTAAATCAAAGTTTTCCTCCAATTAACTCATATGGAGGTTCATATTCATTTGGAGTCTTTTTATGGATAAACCGATGGTACCTCAGATAGTATGTATCTACAGCATTTTGGATGACTTAAACTTCGTGCCATCTTGGTTCTCGAATCCAGCAGGTATTCCATATTTCACAACTAGCATTGTATTCCTGTGATTGAGATTCACATATAGTACGAATATTACATTCTAATAGTACTTTCATCGTTCCAGCTACTTTGGTCTTCTGTACCTCATTGATACACTGTAACTCTCAACTTCCAGATCCAATTGTTACATCTCGTGACGCATGGCCTATGTGTCCAGTAAAATGCTCTTGAACTTGTTTTTAAACACTGATACACTTTCGTCCAGTTTGAATATATTTGCATTATCGTTGTACAATTGTATGGCTTGTATTAAAAATGATCGGCTGTAGAGTACGGTTGTATGATGTGGCATTTGAAACGTGGTTGTGGCGTGTCGGGTCGATATCGAATGGACATCTGATAAACTAACAAATTGTTCGAACAGGTAGGTGGGCTTCTTATATTTTAATATTTTAAATAACATCGTTGCTAAATTTAGTTTTTTCCTCTCAGGAATTTTAAGCCATTTCAATTTAATTTACGATTCCGTTACGTGATCATCCAACCGTAATCTGCCGACAAATCTAACAATACAGTTCATTTTCAGTTGCAACTGCTCCATCTGGTCGCCGTTGAGATCACAGAAAGCCAACGATGCATACTCGAAGTAGGGTATCAACAGTGATTGGGCTAACTGTACCCTAACATGGAATGGGAAGTCATACGCTAGCCTTCCCAACTGATACAAACTCCTGTGTACATTTTTGCAAATCAGCGATACATGTGAGGCCCAGTTCAGAGAACCAGTGACTAGCACGCCTAAGTTTTTAAATTCCTCGACAATGTCAAGAGCAGCGTTACCAATCACAATCGGTTCAGTACCGCCTTCACCGAGCCGGGTAAGAAGCTTCTTATTGCCCAGAAACATGGCTTTACTTTTGAGAACATTTATGGTCATACCATGGGTACAGCACCATTCGTACACACGGGCTAAATCAGAATTCACCTTACCGATGGTCTCGTTGATTCTTGACACAGGACATGATATGTAGAGCTGGAGATCATCTGCGTACATCATATAATTGCAATACTGTAAAACATCAGGAAGAGAATTCGCAAATACAACGAAGAGCAGGCCAGACAACACAGATCCTTGCGGAATGCCAATAGAGACCTCACGCCACGCCGACAACGTACCATCGGGGGCTTGTGTACACTGCGCGCGACCTGATAAGTAGGACGAAAACCACATAGTTAGTCTTTTGGACAGGCCCAATGATTCTAACACAGCCAGAAATATATCATGACGTATTAGGTCGAAAGCACGATTGAAGTCCACAGCCACAAAAATGGTCACCATTCGAGAATCCATCGCTCTCCTAAAGGTGGAATTTCCCTGACGCGGCTGCGGCCGGCGACCAGGCGCTCTCCACTCCTTCAGTGTATTTAGATGAAACCGATTCCCCTGACGCGGCCGCGGCCGGCGGCTGGCCTCCGCGGCTACACGGTCTTGAAAACCGCTACATGACAGCCGCCGCGGCTGCGGCCGGACTGGTCGAGGGAGCAGTCTAGCCGCGCGCCTACGCGGCTAGGGTATGCAGACCCGCAATGTTCTCTCCCCTCATAATTATACATCCCTCTGAAAAGAGCGACTTGTTTGTGCATTCAGAAATGTATGTACCAACCAATTGTTACTCATAATAAAAAATACTCTGCCAAACTAGCATATAGCTTCCAAATCCCTGTCGTTCGCGCATGCGCATGGGCTTTAAATACCTACATTATATGGCACCATCTAGGATTTACCCCGCATCCCTGAAAACCGATCGAATATCGAAATCCGACCAAAACTTTAGAATTTGAGGCTGTCCATAAACATTAGAAACAACGGTATATTTCGATAAATACGTGTAGGAACTTGCGAATATTTTATTTATTCACATTGTCAGCTATAAAAAATTAAAATAATAACGTAGAAGCAACGGAAAACTGAGAGATAACGTACCGAGAAATCAATGCCACCTGTGTATATCTCTATCTCTATCTCTATCTCTATTATTAATAAGAATGAAACTCCGTCCGTTTGTTTGTCGTGTCTATGCACGGCCAAACGGCTGAGTGGGCCGGATCTACGAGTGGGGGGATCTTCTTGGGATTTTCCGATAGGGTGTATAAGCGAATTTAAAATTTTCTAATCCCAGCCGAACCATGGGCCGTAGGGCGGGAGGGGGGTCGAAGTAAGAATTAATGTGCGCTTTTTGGACTTCCCCGCTTCCCCTACCCCTCTAAACGGCCGTTGACAATTCCGGAAAAATACGGGTTTCGTAGGTTTTCCTACGAGGAAGACGACGGCGCGATCGGATCGCGAAAAAAGTATCAGGAAATGCGTCAAAAAAATGCGAGAGTACGGACCCGTTTTCTCGAAAAGTCCGCCGAAAAACTTGGTTTTTTCCGATTAAAATATACCCCATAAAGGTACGTTTTTCGGAACGGTTTTCGCGGGCGAAATACAGCTTTGGGTCCGCCGAATCTGAATCCGAAATCGGATATCGAAAAAAGTGACGTTAAGTCGGTCAAATCGCGAGCGGAAGCGAAAAGAAGCGTTTAACATCAGAAATTAATTTTGCCGTGTTCGCGAGAAGGCTCTACGAAGTCAAGGGTTCGATGAGGCGGGGCTTGCACCTGACGAAAACGGGTTGCGAGCAGGTACACGCACTTACGTCTTGAAGGGTATACAGGTATACCTTGCGAGCGAAGCGAGAGCCATGTCAACAGAATAAATTCGGATTTTTTCCTACAAATATACAGCAATACCTTGCGAGCGAAGCGAGCAACATCCCCGAATAAACTTTTTGTGGTTCCACGTAGTTCCATAAGATTTAATTTGTTTGTAAGAATTTCCAACAGAAAAAAACGTCTGCCAAGTTGGGTGGGCAGTATAACTTCCTCAAGCGAGCGAAGCGAGCAGCATCCCTTACAGAAGTTAAACCTACCCTTAGGGATCTATCGTTTGCGAGCGAAGCGAGCAACATTCCCTACATGCCACACTTTGCGAGCGAAGCGAGCAATATTCCCTACATGCCACACTTTGCGAGCGAAGCGAGCAATTGAATGGGGGGACCGGGGGGCTTGCCCCCCGGCTGGACGTGGAGGCGAGCGTAGCGAGCCGGAGCGGCTAGTGTTCCAATAAGTCTTAACCATTCGCAGAAATTGATGCCGGCCGGCGCCAACCTTCCAACCCAACTCCTTTCTACTCCAAGTTATCGCTACTATGTCCTAGTTACATATGTCACGGTTAGTTACGATAAATCTTCAGAACTTGATCGTTCCTATAAATCGCTACGAAGTATCGTAGCGTGCAAATGCTTGTAAATTTAAGCCTGTAGACCTAGCTTTACTTCACCATGATGCTAACGAACCAATTTTTTTTTTTTTTTTTTTTTTTTAATGTGGGAGGAGGGGATACGCCGAATTCGGTTGTTTACTCAAGTGCATGGCCATGAGTCCTCCGCAAAATGTGGAAAATCGAAAACGATGGTAGCTCAGCTGCCTCAACCCGAGGTATTCTCTTGATATGAACTTCACAGACCTTCATAATTAGAGAGCTTCTGAGGAATATGAAGAGGAAAGAAAAAATATTGTCAATTTTCTCGCGACCGATTAATAGACGTTATGTACCCTGTTTCTCTCGCCGTAATCTTGGTAAATACCAAATTTCAGCTTCTCCCGCAAATTAGGAGAGAAATGAGCCTCCGAGCACACAGCTGATAAGGGTGGGTGTAGTGGATTTATATATGTTCTACTTGGTGTAGGTAGACCAAGTGGGACGTTGTGAAAAGTACCCATATCTTGGTTATGCGGGTTAGTCCCTGTATTATTTCCGAAGGAAATGTGAGCGAAATTGTCAAGGACATTTTGCTGGGTGGTTGAACCTCGTGGTTCGTTCATTGGTAGGCCGCGAGGGGCGCCAGGTTCGGTTCGAGCTGTTTGGAAATGCGTATTCGGGTGCTGAACCGTTGTGTAATATTCCGGTCTCAGATTTACATCTGTAGGAGGGACGGAATGTGTTTGATTGAGGTACTGGAAAGTACCTTTTGGTCCGTGCGGTGTATGCAGGATAGGAGTGTGTTTAACACTCGGATCGGCGGTGCGATCGTGAGATGAATATTTAGTATATTCATGTATATGGGTAGAATCGTAAGAACTACCTTCCGAGGGGTTCTGAAAAGAATCCTCGATCCCTTGTGTGTGTAAGGGAGTAGCTAACAAACCCTTGGTGGATTTGTTAGGTAAAGCTGCGATCTCGTCGAGAGGTTCGAGCTTTGGGCACGGAGCTGGCCCGTGTAGTTTGTCACTACGTTTTGAGTGAGAATCGAGTTTCGGATAAGGAGCTGTAGCGGGGCCGATGCCCGTTCCAGCGCCGAGCTCTTCTTCCTCAAACCCGAGGAAGTAAGAGGGGCTTCGCTCCATCGAAATATCCGAGTGTGTTTACTCGATAAAAAATACCTTTCCGTTCGGATGAAGGGTTTATGAAGAGGAGGGACTCGCTCGACAAAGCTCTCTCCCAGCTTGATGTCGGGGTCCTCTCCGAGCCTTGATAAAGGCTTCCTTGGACGGTAAATTGGAGCGTATGAGCTGTGCAATTTCCCGGCATGCCCCGCGGACAACCAAGAGCGTAATGCTGCAAGATTCGGGCGACACGACTCAGGTATCCCTGCGGACGCGACGTTTTAGACGAAGTCTTAAACGTGCCGGGTGGTACCCTGACTGGAGATCTACGTTGGGCAATGAGTAGTGCAATGACTAGACTCGTAGATGCCAAGAAGATCGAGAGAATCTGTGAGGAGAGGAAGATATGCCTTTCTGAGTCTTGAATGCGTGTAGAAACTTCGTCGAGAGATGAGAAGAGACGTCAGCGAGAGCAGAAGGTGGAATGAAGACGGAGGGCTCCGTGCGTGTATTTATAGGGGGGTGGCCGCCTCCGAGGGGTGGCCACTTTGTGGTTAGTATGTAAATTAGTTTCATTAGCCCTCCAGGTGTTTTCTTATTGGCTCACATAGTGTTTTCTCAGAATCTGTGAATATGATAGCTGAGTTGGTTTGCCAGCCTCGCCCTTGCATTTCGTAGAGGTCGATTGATTATTTCCTTGGGCTGATGTTCTCAAGGCAACTTTTGTGAGTTGTCCTGACGAACCCTTCTCCCGCAGTGGGTGTTTGGCTTGTTGGTTATTTGTGAATGTTTCGTTCGTGAGTGAATATTTCGCATATTCTCTCGGGCGAAATATGTTATTTTGCAGAGTTGTAACTCGACGTCTTTTATATGTAATTGTGTCGTGAGTACCTCTTTTTGGTAGCCCTGAAAAGGGCTGTTGAAAGTTTGTGGTGGAATTCACCACAGGCGCCCCCCCAAGACGTCGTGTTATCAACGACGACGTGCTCGGGGGAGAACTGGGAGGGAAACCCGGAATTCTCCGTAGCTTACCCTCACCAGTTGGGGCGGAGGTGGTTGTGCAGTCCTCCCGCCCCGCGCCGGAGGGGTCCCCCGGCCTCGCCGGTTGCGGCGAGCGCCGCAGGTTGGCCTCCCCCGACCTGAGCCCTGCCGACGGGTACCAAACTCGCGAGGTTTGGGCCCGCGGCCGCGGCTGGGTGGTTGCGGTGAGGGCAGTTCGGGTGAAGACCACCCTGCTGCGCTCATCTGGTCCCAGCGAGGTACGGGTACGTCTCCCGAGCTTATCCATTCGGAGGGTGGACGAGCTGGGGACCGCTGCTCGATCTTTGTTTTGGTCGGAGCCAGCTGTTGGCTGGTGCTGGGTTGGGGAGCCTTCCAAACGACTTCTCTCGGAGCGGGCGGTTGCATCGGGGGGGGTCGGTGACGGCGGGAGAGGTTCCAGTAAGGCTGGAGGTTCCTCGCAGAGGAGGAAGGCCTCCTCTCCCTCCGTTGACATGGCTTCGTTTATCGGAGTCGGCTGTGTCATGGCTTGATTTGGTATGAGCCCTAGGGTGACTGTGCTCCGTATATATATCCCCCACCGTTCTTATGCGAGAAAAAGGGGCGTGGCTATGTTTTTTGGTTTGGCGGCTGAGTGACGTCACCCAACTTTCGCCGAATTTGGTAGAGGGAACGCGTCCTCTGTCGGATTTTCGGAGGTTATCCTCCTGTTTGTCCGAAATTGTGCTTCGTGCCGCCGTTTCATTGTCCGAAGCTGGTTTAATTTGCTGTTTGGGAACTTTTTTAAATTGTTCACCAATTTGCACTGTGACAGAAACTTTATCTCGTTTTATCACTTTGAAAGGCCCTGTGTATGGGCATTGCAATGTAGACAATTGAGTCGGCACTCTTATGTAGACGTATGAACATGTATCCAAGTTTTTGGGCATATTCACAGCGTATTTGGTGTTATTATGCTTTATATGGGTGGAGCGGAAAAATATTTGTTCAGAAATATTCGTTGATGTAACGAATATATCCCCTGGAAGGGGTACATCTATCCCGTAGACTTTTTGGAAAGCCGTTGTTTCCGTCGCTGGGTCCACCGCTGTACGCATTGCTAGTAGTACTTTAGGTAGTGCGTCGAGCCAATTTTCGTTTTGAGCTTTGATCGCTTCTTTCAGTGATCTGTTTCTACGGTCCACCATGCCGTTTGTCGAAGGTTTGTATGGTAGTGTGTGGGTATGTTTTACCCCTAGACGCTCCATTATTGATTGAAACAGAGCTGATTCGAATTGGGCTCCTTGGTCGCTGGTAATGTATTTGGGAACTCCTTTGGAAGATACCCAAATTTTAATAAATGCGTCAGTTATAGAGGACGTCTCAATATTAGTTAGGGGGACAGCCTCCACCCAACCTGTCGCTCTGTCGACCATCATGAGAAGGTATTGTTTTCGTCCTTTTGCCAATGGTAATGGCCCGGTTATGTCTATGTGGACATGAGAGAATTTCGTGGCCGTTTCGAATTCTGTGTAAGGTAGTTTAACAGAGCGAGTGATTTTGGCTCGTTGGCAAGTTTCACATGCTCTTACCCAGTTTGAGACGTCTGTGCGTAGTCCGTGCCAGAAATACCTCTGTTTCACCTTGTATACTGTAGAGTGTATACCTGGGTGACCCAAATTTTGTATTTGGCTGATTATATCGTGTCTCATGTCTTTCGGTATGTAAGGCCTGGGGTGTCCTAAGTCTAGGTTACACCATAGCTCTCCTTGTGGAAACTCAACTTTTGAAAGTTTCCGTGTGTCCTCTGACGTGGGAGGAGATTTCTCTTGTGCTTCTAGTACGTGAAGTTGCACTCGACTGCGGCCGTTACTTTCGAAATTTCGGCTTCTGCCGGGCCTTCGTCTGTCTGAGTTGAAATTGACTTGGTTTGAATTTCAACCGGGTCAAACGGTTTGGAGAGCGCGTCTGCCACGACGTTTTGGTCTCCGGGTATATGTCGAATATCACTTGTCATCTGTGATATGTATGTCAACCACCTTAGTCTCATTTTAGAAAAATGAGCATTTTTCTTCAACATTGTGCCTAGCAGTGGCTTATGGTCTGAGCATAGGTGGAAAGAGCGTCCGTCCAAGTCGTTATGCCAGTGTATGCAAGCTTGATACGCGGCGAACATCTCTTTGTCGAAGGAGGCTTTATTTTTCCATTGTTCAGGAATTTCTTTGCTAAAGAAACCCAATGGTTGGTATGTCTTTGAGCCATCCTTGTTTGTTATTTCTTGCTCCAGAGCTGCCCCGATGTGAGTGTCGGACGCATCGCACACTATCCTCCATTCCGCTGTAGGGTGAGGATGAGCTATGTTATGCAATGTAGCTTTGATCATTGCTTGTTTTAAGCTATTGAAAGCTTCTTCCCTTTCAGGTGTCCATTCAATCGGAGTTTTGTCATTTTTCCTGTTTGATTGAATGGCGTCGTATAGGGGCTGAGCCATGTGTGCGAATTTACTGGAGCAAGCTCGGTAGAACCCACACATTCCCAAAAATCTGCGTAGGCTTCGTACGTCTATTGGTCGTGGAAACAGTTCAATGGCTTCTATTTTGTCTCTTTTAGGGGTTATCCCGTGTTTTGAGATAGTAAAACCCAGGAAGTCTACAGTGGGTTGAGCAAAAATGCATTTCTCGAACCCTACTCGTAGCCCGTGTTCACCTAATTTGTCAAAAATTTTTTTGAGGTGTTCCAAATGTTCCTTGTAGGTTTTGGAAGCAACCAAAATGTCATCCAGGTAGACAAACGCGAATTCGAATTTTCGCATTACATTGTCCATGTAGCGTTGCCAAGTCTGGGCAGCGCCGGCTAACCCCATGCTCATTTTTTTGAATTCGTACAGGCCAAAAGGGGTGATAATGGCTGTTTTGTGAGCGTCGTCGGGTTGCATCGGGATGTGGTAGTATGCCGATTTTAAATCTATAGTTGAGTAGATTTGTGTATTGTGTAAATTTGCTTGGAAAGAGCGAATGTGGGGTGGAGGATAGGCGTCCTTCTTTGTCTTAGCGTTTAAGAAACGATAATCGCCTGTGATCCTCCACGTCCCGTCCTTTTTCGGCACGCAGGGTAGGGGTGAAGCCCATTCGGAGTCAGACGGGGCGATTATGCCGTCTGTGAAAATTTTTTCGAAAGTACTCTTCACTTGGGATCTTTTTTCACCCGCCATAGGCCTTGCTCGGAAGTGTACAGGTGAGCCTTCGGTAGTTATGTGGTGGTAAACCCCGTTGTCCTTCCACTTTCCCTGGAGCTTGTCCATTTGCCGTTTATAAATTTCGATTATTGAGTTAATGTTCTTGTCCTCAATAATTTGTGTGCTATCTGAGCCTGAGCTGTAGTCCCAGTGAGGAATAGCCGCTTCGATTTGTTCGTCAGAGAATTTCTCTTGTATGATAGCTGCTATTGTTTGGTCGGCATAGCTCTTCATTTTTTTTCTATAAATGTATTTATGTTTGACCCTGATCCCGATGTCCCAGGACTCAAGGAAGGGAATACCTAGGATGGCTAGGTCGACTTTTGTGATCATGAAATCGGTGGTCATGTCACCGAGACCGACGTTGATCGTTGTGTTGGCTCGTCCCAATGTTTCGATTGGGGCGCCGTTTGCAGCTGTGAGTTTGATATTGGTTTTGAGAACCTTCAAACCCAGCTTTTTAGTGACATTTTGGGGCAGAATGTTCACTTCTGCTACCGTGTCAATGAGGAATTCGGTGCCGTGAAGCTGACACTTGAAAAAGAGCCGTTTAAAATCTTTGGTCTGCCGGCGTATAGGCTCTGTTACACTGGCAGTTACTCGTTTTCCGAGCACTCGTTGTCCAAAGTGGGAACAGTACTTTCGAGTACCGGTTCTGGTGTAGTTTCCTTCGAAACTATTTTATGTTTTGGCTGGCTAATAGCTGCGGCCTTTTTGTTTGACTTCGAGACGGTTGGTTTCCAACCACAGTGCTGCGGATCCGCACACTTACGTGTCTCTGTGCCGAAACGAGTGTGGTTTCGGCAGATGTAGACGTTAGGTTTGTGAGGTTTATACTCAGTTTTTTGTGTAACAGACTTCTTAGGGCTTGAAGTGCTTGTTTTGTTGGTCGACTCGACTCCCCTAACGTTAAGGGAAGGAGTTTCTGATTTATACGCGTGTAGCGTGTCGGCCAGGTCAAGCCGGGCGCTCGTGCTTGCTTGTGCTGCGACGAGACCCCGTGCGTCGTTTGGCAGAGTTTCGATCCACTTTTGTGTGATCAATGCCTCCGAAAAGTACCCAACTGCTTTAGCATACATTTCATGGTACTTAGTGCTGGGTTTTTTGGCGAGAGATGATGGATCCTCTAGTGCGGGGAGTCTGTCTTGCATAGACAACCCATATTCTCGTGTTAGGCGTTTCTTAGCCTCGTCGTAAGGTGCGTGGGGTGCCGTGAGATACGCTGAGTCAATAGCTTCTCTCATTTCCTCAGGTACCCACTTGTAAATGGCGGAGAAACACTCGTTTTGTGTTCTCAAATGTTTGCGAATGCAGTACTGATCGAACTCTGCGAGAGCTCGATCAATATTTCTCTTCTGAAAAATAGGTTTTTGATAGTCACCTATTTCCTCCAAAAGTGCTTTAAAGCCACTTTGTGGAGAGGGTTGAAGTGTGAGATGTGGGGCGTAGAGGCCCGGCGGGGGTCGCACGCCCGCAGTGGTTCCCTGAAATCCACTAGCTTCATAAGAGGGAACGTATTGCTCCGTGTTTAGCCTGTTCAAAGGCGGGGTCACCATTTGTAGTGGATTTATATATGTTCTACTTGGTGTAGGTAGACCAAGTGGGACGTTGTGAAAAGTACCCATATCTTGGTTACGGGTTAGTCCCTGTATTATTTCCGAAGGAAATGTGAGCGAAATTGTCAAGGACATTTTGCTGGGTGGTTGAACCTCGTGGTTCGTTCATTGGTAGGCCGCGAGGGGCGCCAGGTTCGGTTCGAGCTGTTTGGAAATGCGTATTCGGGTGCTGAACCGTTGTGTAATATTCCGGTCTCAGATTTACATCTGTAGGAGGGACGGAATGTGTTTGATTGAGGTACTGGAAAGTACCTTTTGGTCCGTGCGGTGTATGCAGGATAGGAGTGTGTTTAACACTCGGATCGGTGGTGCGATCGTGAGATGAATATTTAGTATATTCATGTATATGGGTAGAATCGTAAGAACTACCTTCCGAGGGGTTCTGAAAAGAATCCTCGATCCCTTGTGTGTGTAAGGGAGTAGCTAACAAACCCTTGGTGGATTTGTTAGGTAAAGCTGCGATCTCGTCGAGAGGTTCGAGCTTTGGGCACGGAGCTGGCCCGTGTAGTTTGTCACTACGTTTTGAGTGAGAATCGAGTTTCGGATAAGGAGCTATAGCGGGGCCGATGCCCGTT
This sequence comes from Adelphocoris suturalis, assembly GCA_030762985.1. Classification (NCBI taxonomy): domain Eukaryota; kingdom Metazoa; phylum Arthropoda; class Insecta; order Hemiptera; family Miridae; genus Adelphocoris; species Adelphocoris suturalis. Next base: position 39,183,691 of record CM061040.1, on the reverse strand, counting down.
CCAGCGCCGAGCTCTTCTTCCTCAAACCCGAGGAAGTAAGAGGGGCTTCGCTCCATCGAAATATCCGAGTGTGTTTACTCGATAAAAAAATACCTTTCCGTTCGGATGAAGGATTTATGAAGAGGAGGGACTCGCTCGACAAAGCTCTCTCCCAGCTTGATGTCGGGGTCCTCTCCGAGCCTTGATAAAGGCTTCCTTGGACGGTAAATTGGAGCGTATGAGCTGTGCAATTTCCCGGCGTGCCCCGCGGACAACCAAGAGCGTAATGCTGCAAGATTCGGGCGACACGACTCAGGTATCCCTGCGGACGCGACGTTTTAGACGAAGTCTTAAACGTGCCGGGTGGTACCCTGACTGGAGATCTACGTTGGGCAATGAGTAGTGCAATGACTAGACTCGTAGATGCCAAGAAGATCGAGAGAATCTGTGAGGAGAGGAAGATATGCCTTTCTGAGTCTTGAATGCGTGTAGAAACTTCGTCGAGAGATGAGAAGAGACGTCAGCGAGAGCAGAAGGTGGAATGAAGATGGAGGGCTCCGTGCGTGTATTTATAGGGGGGTGGCCGCCTCCGAGGGGTGGCCACTTTGTGGTTAGTATGTAAATTAGTTTCATTAGCCCTCCAGGTGTTTTCTTATTGGCTCGCATAGTGTTTTCTCAGAATCTGTGAATATGATAGCTGAGTTGGTTTGCCAGCCTCGCCCTTGCATTTCGTAGAGGTCGATTGATTATTTCTTCGGGCTGATGTTCTCAAGGCAACTTTTGTGAGTTGTCCTGACGAACCCTTCTCCCGCAGTGGGTGTTTGGCTTGTTGGTTATTTGTGAATGTTTCGTTCGTGAGTGAATATTTCGCATATTCTCTCGGGCGAAATATGTTATTTTGCAGAGTTGTAACTCGACGTCTTTTATATGTAATTGTGTCGTGAATACCTCTTTTTGGTAGCCCTGAAAAGGGCTGTTGAAAGTTTGTGGTGGAATTCACCACAGTGGGTCCTGACTTGGTCAATCGTAACAGCAGGCCTATAAAGGCTCAATACCGAATTTCAGCCTCCTAGTTCTATTAGGAGGGAAATGAGCTCCCGAGCTCACTCAGGTGGTATGAGTGGTCCCTCACTTTCTCAATCGTACAGAGCAGTGGCGGCCGGTGGTCTGCAAAAGGAGTGGGGCACAAAAATATTTACCTATTTGACAGTCAAGAAGAGCATTGAGGTTTTTCTTCCATTAGTTTTGTTTTCAGTGTGAATTAACTTTGACCTAAACACATGATACATAAATCCCACTTGGGTCATGTCATGCCTTGGGCAACTGTTATGAAAGAATATGGCTACTAAATAATAATAAATCATTATCATTAAATATTATTGATAAATTAAATATAAATTAATTAGATAAATAAATTGAATTAAAAATACTATCTTATAGGTAGGTACCTACTTACTAGGTATCTAAAAGTTTTAGAATGGACTATATTATTATTAAAAGTACTAAAAATTATCAAGGCTTCAATTCAAATCATCAATTCAACAGCTTCCTAGAGTGTAAAACATAGAAATTAGCTTCAAGAGCCACTCATCTTATCCGAACCCTGGGCATCGTCAAGTAAATGTCCTAAAGAGGCTACATAAGAAATTACAGCTTCCCAGAGTGTAAAGCATAGAAATTAACTATTAAAATGATTTAACCACCGCTTCACAAATCAAACCGTTCTCGCAATATTTGGATCACCTGCTATGAATCAAATCATCGAAACACCAGCTCAATGAAATCATCAGAAATTAACAAGCGGTGGCAATCATGTTCACAATATCAATTATTGAGAATGATCACCTGAGTGTACACAATTATTCAAATAACCTTGCTCATAACTCAGCTTGTTGGCCACGCACTTCGCAGTAGTTAACATAATATGGTTGGATAAATCGAGAGCTTTCGAACGAATGGTCAACGAATTTTGTGGGTTGAAAAACGACTAAGTACCATTTCCCTAGCAACGACTCGGTTGTAAGCTGAAATCATCAAAAGTACCTAGTGGAATTATAAATCCACGAACCATTGGAAAAAATACGAGGAATCCGATTTTCTAGGTCTTGTCGCGCTGCGCGGCGCGTCTCATGGAGGAGGTAATTCCAACACTTTTCTTATTTTGTCATTTAAAATTTGAAAAAAAAAGAAAAACGAAAGAAAACAAAACGCTTGCATACGAGTCTGCAACGCATTGGGACATTTTCATGTGTTTACCTATTGCTTTTTACCTCACTGTAGGATTTTATAAACTACCCTCCGTTGTTGTCAGAATGTGAAACGAATCATTAACATAATAACTATCTATAGCTATTTGTTGTATTTTTCAAACCTCACAATGCGTTGCTGTTGTCTACTCTACTATCTCAACCACCAACAGTTAATAGGAGAGGTAGGTACCATGTAAAGAGTTTGTCAACAAAATATGAGAACAGTTATGCCCATAGCTCCGCTATTCGTATAGTCAATATGTTATGGAGAACATGAAAATGTTCGTTAAATCGAGAGCTTTCCAACGAGTGGTGAACGATTTTTGTGGGTTAAAAAGTGTAGAAAATGAACAAACCTAACAACGGGGTCGTTGTCAGCGGAAATCATTATAAAGGCACTGTAACACAATTTCGTTACGTGACAGTTTTTTGTGCAATGTGCCAGGGCAAAGACATGAAAATGTCAATATTTTTGTGAGCAATTTTCCGTGACGTTTTTTAGTTTATGTGTCATAGCAAAGGCATAAAGAAACTAGTTGATTGTTCTCTACGCAATACAGTGAGTCTATTTTATTTATAGGTATCGCGTGAGCAAGTTTTCGTGACGATTTTTCAGTTAATGTGCCGAAGCAAAGACATGAAAATGTCAAAAATGTCAAAACCAATACCTGACTAAACTTCTACTTACGTAAATCCGTCGTTAGGTGCGAATTTTATTCAAAGTGATCGTTGATTTTTCTTCATTCCACAACATAGAACACATAGAACAACGCACTCCAACTCGACCGACAATACAAAGGACTTTATTACAAAAGATGTATTCAACAACTTAGGTATGTATTCAACAACTTATAGGTACTTATAACAACGCTATAATACGGACTTTACTTTAGAGTAAATTCTTGGGAACAACCAAACGAACTTAAAGAAACATCACATATTACTTGTAGAGACAGAGACAACAAAACATAGACGAACATACCCAACAGGCTAAATCAGTTTGGCTAACGGAATAAACCAAAACTCCTCTAGTGGAAGCGACTCATAGCGTAAATTTCATTCTACGGTCTTTAGAAAAGTTGGAAACCCTGTCTGGGGCAGAGCCCCCCAAAATCATGAGAAATTTCCCGTTATGACCTCTTTTTCCCGTTCCTTGCCCCGTATTTCCCGTTTCTTGCCCTTTATTTCCCTTTTTTTTCCCTTCAAAGTCTAACCTGAATCGACGAAATTTCCCTCTTGATAGAGTGATATCATCGCAATCTACGTACTTTTTCGCTGGTAGATGGATCTTAAACCTCCTTGGATGGAGCGTAAACCACTAGCATCCACCTCGGAGCCACAGCATGGAGCTGTTAGTAAAGTCTTCATTCCAGTTTGTTACTTTTTTCCCAAATGTACTGGGGCAATGTCCCGATGCCCCCCCTCACGGGCCGCCCCTGGTACAGAGCATGCCTATGGAGGTTCCCTACCAAATTTCAGCCACCTAGGTATATTAGGAGAGAAATGAGCTCACTCAGCTGCTCTGGGTGGTTCCTCGCTTTGTCACTCGTGTACATCAGCAGGTCTATGGATGCTCAATACCAACTACTCCAATTACAACTCTATAGCCTCCTATTACAAGTCTATAACAACTTCAAAAACTGCTGCTTTTGGAGTGTATGCCAAAAACTTCAAAGCAAAGAAGTATTTAATGTCACAAGTGGATGTACCTGGTGTGATATTATGGAAAGATACATGGAGAGTCTGTCGACCATCAACGGTGGTTTCAATTGCACAAACATCTTCAAAACCATGATGTGCTATATAAATACGCTTCACAGTCATTTCTTCTTTATTTAACTTTATGGTCAATAGGCTCAATAGACCATTTCATCAAGGAGAAGAAGATGATGTGCGCATGCACAACCTTATATCAGTAGTTATCAAGGCTTAGGAAAATGTAGTTCGGTTTTTATTTCATATTGTTCTGGTACAGTATGCTCTAATGTGGCCGTCCACATTATTCTGCTAATCAAACACCCCCTTTTTTAATTGGATTTCGCCAGCAATTGGAATCAGAGTAGTATCACTGTACATGTATAGCTCATATAATTAAGAAAAAAACACGGTATTTTAAGGCAAAAGTGGTTTTCTCGGACCTATTTTTTGAAAGTTATATCTCAAAGGGCCATTATAATTATAAGCATACGTGCGTTTATTTATATATGTATTAATTCTTCTATGTTTGTAAGGATGTTATTATATAAATAGTAGAGAGGATATAAGTCGTTTGTTTCATTAGCATCAGAAAATACTAATATTGCAAATAAGAATGTTCCGCTCGAATTGATTTTACTGATAAATCTCATTATATTTTTAATTAAAAGAGGTATCGAAGTTTAGAGTCATAATTCTAATTATATTTTAAACGCTTCACCTCCTGGGTGGCGTAATAATTCATTTGAAAGTCTCCGCTAATAACTTTCTTGCTGACGGTCGCAATCAAAACCGTCAACTCATTAAAATAGTCAATTCGATATCGATTGATTAAAATGATTTGATTTCGATTTTATTGATGCCCATGGTGGAGGTTTAAATAACAAGCTACGAGTATACAGTCCTGAGATGATTTTCAGAAGGTAAATAGGTAAATCATCACTACGTAGATCATCTAAAATACGTGGCTCAATATGCAGTTTGTTGTAAAATCAATCAACAGTTTTATGGGCTCAATGACGAGGCCCAACAAACCAAAATCCTTTTCGAAAAATTACTTTTGAATCAGGAATCGTTCCCTTTGAGGTACTTATCTAAAATATAAAAAGTTTCAATTTCGAAGTATAATGCAAATAGATTATTAAATGGACTATTTTTTTCCCTTAGCTCATGGGGATAATAACAAGATACATACCTATTCGAAAACGAATAAACTAGAAAACTGGAAAGTAATTATTCCAGTAAAAAAATTTAATCGCTTTAACATAAATATTGAGAAATAATTGTGGAAACGTAATGATGGAGATTACATAAAAACTATAGTCAGAGCTCATACCCTTACTAGAGACGACTCTCTCCCTAAAATGGACAACGAACCGCTTGATCTCGCTGATTTTGTCGCACATCTTCTGAATATTTCGTTCTAACATTCAGACGAAATTCAAAGAGAATTCCACTCCCCGCAACCTCCCCGCCCTCCAAGTAATGAAATAATTCTTCATGCGATCGAACCGGAACCCTAGCCATCGACAGATTCTTCCGCGACTCTTCATGCAGTGTCGCTAATCACTAATCTTACTCTCCCTAAATTGTACGCTACGGACTCCAGATTATGGTTCCAACAAGTAGAGGCTGCATTCCTTGGCACAGAAATCGCCTCAGAAGTGTTGAAATTCTCTTAGTTGTAACCACTTCTGCCCTACGAAATTGCAATTAACCTGCACACGATATGCAATCCATAACGAGACGTTGGAACAATGGCTTATCTCCTTGTATGAACCCTCAATAATGGCCGAAAATGTTAAAGTCACCCAACAAGCCTTCGTGACCTCAAACCTTCTTAGCACCTTAGTCGAATGTGGTATGACACGGAAGATCTCATTACGGAGGGCATTATAAAAACATTCTGTCTGAGATCACTTCCACAAAAAATGCAGATGGCTCTTGCACCCTAGCTGGAAAAGGAAATCGAAATCATGGCTACTATAGTAGACTCCGTCAACGAAGTATTACAACGGACCTCCATGGAAGCCATGGAATCTATCGATTTGCAATTTGAAACACATTGAATACGTCACCATCGTGGGTGAGGTTAACATTCCCATAGTGGACCCTCTTATCGTCTGCCCTCTTTTTGAGAGGAATCGGTGGTATAACGTCGATGGAATAAAAATTATATCGCAAACTGGAGGATGAGGTTGGGAGAACAGTGAAAACTGCACAAGATGGTCCTAAAGGCAGTGCCAGAGCATTCTATAATAATCCTCCCTCCACGTGGGTCACCCTCTGTCTGGGGTTACACCACCTACTCTACAGCTTGCCTCTGCGCACAGTGCTCATCCTCATGTATTTATTCTGTGAGAACTACTAGTGTTAGGTTGGACAACAGGCACCGTATTTCGATTTAGAAGGAAATTAGCATCAAGGCTTCCCCAGATGATCAGTGCACCTTCATACCAGGGATGGAGAAAAAAATTCTTGCCAGGAAAGATTATATGAAGGAACTTTATACTGTTGGGAAACTGGGTTTTAAAGATTATTAAGTGATCGGTACTGGTACTAATCTTTCGCTGCCAATTTACCAATCTGTTCGTTTGAATTTTAGTATGCCTACCTTCAAACTGTGAAGGTGGCCACGGGAGATCAATCGGGGATTGGCGTGGGTATGGTCAGAATGTTCGTGGATAAACTCGAAGATTTCCAGAAGCGCTTAAGGTAAAAATCATCAAAGCCGGTTCACAACGCTGGTGTTGTGTCCGCGTTGTGCTATCGTCCGCCGTCGCCGTTCCGTGAGTTTGAGAGCAGTGGGAAACAAACTTTAGGTCAATTGCGAACCAAAGTTGTTTTTAGTGTTTGAGTTTAGCTCCGTCATGAAACGAGAATCTAAGATAACAGCTTTATTATTATTTTTTTAAACATAAGGCAGCAGGTAAGGAGTACAATTTTTATTAATAGGGATAAGTTTGTGATCATCAGTTTATTAAACAAGTTACGGTACTGTATTTGTCTCTCGTCTACCGCTTTCGTTAACGTAAGAATACATAATCAGTACTGATCGACGAAGAAAGAAACGAATCATGTTTTCTCAACTGAATGCAACCAGTATTAAATCTATTGGGTTATCTTCGCTAGCAGTAATAATGAAATTAGTAAAATGATCATTTACGTACCTTTCGGAGGAATCTGTCGTCACTAGCAAGTCGAGTACCAGGGGCGAGCGCTTTCAATGCAAAGATATCATCATCAGGCCGTCGAAACAGTACTGAACTCAGTCAGTTGGTCTGTCACTTTACATAGAAGGGTGAGTGATAGGGGAAGGGCGGAGAGGTCGAGGTAAGGGTGGGGTGGAGGGGAAGGGAAGAAGTGAAAGGTCTTAGTGATAATGGGTGGAGAGGAGGGGAAAGGAGAAGGAAAGCGGGGAAAGCGCTCGCCCCCCGTAGGTACTCGACTTGCTAGTGACAACAGGTTCCTCCGAAAGGTACCTAAATGATTATATTGCAACCAGTGTTTTTCAATTAAAGTGAATTATTCAATGTGCTTTGCCTGGGTATGCATTTGTATTAAATGTTGTTTATGAATCATATTAATTATATTTAAGGAACCTATAACTAATCATAACTATACATTATTACAATAATCAATGAAGTCATAATACCTTACCATACCACACCACAATTTCAATTTGATTTGAGTAAGCACTCATGGACGTATATCCAAAGCTTAATAAATTTTATTATGCTTAATCATTATTATGTCACATTTAATTAACTAGACAGAGGAGAAGTGATTGAGTTATTTAGTGCACCCCGATCCCTTCGTTTGCCAAGAAAATATTTACCCTGCACGATAGGTGCGACACCCCTTGCAGACGCAGCGCAGTTGCGGCGAACTCGTTTATACCTACCTACCTACCACTAGAACTTCGACAAGAAAATATATCATCAACAAAAGTGTGACTTAGTGACATCAACTGATATAATTACGGTGGGATTCTCACTTACCGAAATCGAGCTTATTATAGCAATACTCACCTCTCCGATAGATGTACTAGTAGGTAGGTGTTTTATTTTATCTTGTTAATTTTCAGTTGGTCGGTGCCCGCGTAAATTTTGATTATACTAACTTAGATTCCGATGTACTATTGAACTTGAATATCAAATTTACAGAGGGAGTAGTCTACAGAATAGGGACTGGGTATACTTACTAGGGACTGTGTTTTTATTTAATTAATTTATCCTTCAAGTTTCATGGTTTATGCAGTTATATTGTGTTGATGGAGCTACAATAGAGTTCGTTTAATAATTATAGAACAGTGATCTAAGTAGAAGGGGCTATCTAATCTAGCGAGACGCTAGTCTCTCAATGCCAAGCCTTCAATAAACCTACTGGAATGAATGAGATGCGCCAAGATAAGTAAGAACGTGAAAAGTTCGGCCCAAAAGGCCCCCCCCCCCCCCCCCCCCCCGACTTCAAACTTAAATATCTTTGCATATCCTGAAAGGGGCATGCCCCCTGAGTTGCCTGAAGCCAAATACGTAACGTCAGTTCAATTCTATAATACCTAAGTTAAATTCAGGCGTAAAATTGCATGTTTTAGGATTCTTTCATTTTTTCTCGTCTCGCCTTATTTTTTGACCACCCACTTCTACCAGTTCTCCACGGCCATTTTGATGAAATTTAAAATGTAAGCCTCATTTGACCTGAGGAAGCGCCTCCAATGGTTTTGAACCCGTTTTATGAATATGAAATTTCTCCCGTTCACCATTGGAAGTTGAAATTTGACAGGGAGCATCTCTCGGACAACAAAAGTCAAATGAAATGACTGGTTACATCCTAAAAAGCCTTTGACTTCCAACCTTTTCCTCCTAGACCACCTAAAATGTTTGTTATTTCTCCGAAATGGCGTCCCGCGTTCAAAACATGCCCAGCCACAAAGTACATGACATCATCCAATTCGGGCCAAGCCAATAGTTGGATTGCTGTATCCTAGTACTGTACATTCATTCTCTCACTCTTTTTGATTAAATTTGGGAATTGGAGCGTCAGGCGACGCTTGTTCAACGGCTTGGCCGATTTTCACCTACCTTACTGGTTACGATTCACTCCCGTGTTGATGTCTTTTTTTCTTGTCGATGTTCTAGCCCTTAGGGAAAGCAAACGACCGGGGTGGTTTCGTTCGATTTTTTGGGCGGATACCTATAGATGAAACTCAAAAAATCATTACTGTTACATTGATCGATTTCAAGATCTCGATTTTTAAAAATTTCAGCCTTTAGGTTCAATCCTTTAGTGTTGATTGAACGCGATGCCGATTGTATTCTACTCATTTCAAAAAGTAAACTAGCAAATTTTGGATGGGTGGGTGAGCGGGTGGGGTGGAGGTGAAATTTTTTTTTTCGTGGCCGATTACAAAAGTTCAGTATTGAAAATAATAAACCAACAGGCAGTATAAGCTCATGGAACTACATGAATAATTACAGCTCCCTGTTTCAAACCACTGATTTCAGACATAGTTTATTTATAACCTTGTGAATGAGGGAAGAATGTGTTGATTTTTGAAGTCTTGATCAGTGATATTCATATTAGGCTGAGCTACCTCGAGTGTTTCTTGCAACAGTCGTTTTTCTCGTTCAATTGAATTATTCATATATTATAATATGTTATCGGTGTGTCCTATCGTTTGATGAAATTGCAGGAAATGGAAGAGTCACAAATTTAAGTAAATCTGATGAAAGTATTTTATTGAACTTCGTTAAAAGTATACTGGTATAATAAAAAACGAAAATACGAATGCTGACGATAAGGTAGCAAAGTAAAAGGAATGGGAATTAATAGTTCCCCAGAGTTAGTTAGTTTATAGTTCTGTTGGGAATCCAACAGTCCCTCGTCAATCCATTTTCGAAATAATTTGGGTCTTTCAGAAAGATAAGTGGCTACCTTGAAAAAACCTCCTTCAATTCCACAATACATTCATCATCAGAAATATCTCCTGGTCTGTACCAACTTTCCTCAATAATAGAACTTGATGGACAAATTCTCCACTAAAAACCCATAGAACTGAGTTTAAACGGCCTTCAACAACCGTTTAACTTTAAGCAGAGCTTGGCTCTTATCACAAACTATGAGCGCCGTTTAAGAACTTGCACACCTGGTATAAACCGCACTCTCTGTTTAGGTAGCAGTTTAAACGTTGAGTGAGGTTTAAACTGGTTTTGAACCCCTGGCCCTAAGGAACATACGGCCTTCGTTCGAATCACCGGTGAAGCAACAAATCACCAACCAAACTAGCAAAAAATGTTTTTTTTCTCGGTATTCTATCAGATATAATTCATAAAAATTGTGCTTGGTGGAAATCAATAAAATACCTAACCATAAAAACTAAAAATTATTAAGAAATTCGCAATACACACCCGCAAAATGAATATTTTGCTCGCAAATGAACACGATAGCTCGGCCCGGTTACCCAACTGGAGTTCACGTCACAACGCTCCTAACCATTAGAATCTTTGGAAAGTACAGGGCTTACGAGTTTCTCTAGCGCTTTCCCAGAGAAAGTAAAATAAAATTCAATTATACCATCTCCGTTCGATAGGTATCCGTGAAACAGGTTCTTTAAGATACACCAGAAATTGAGGTCGTTTTGGAACGACATCAAACCTAAATTCAAAGTGGATAATGCCGTATCATACAGAATTTAGCGTTTGATTTATATCAAGTGTGTTCGTAGGTACATTGTGTGTTAGAAGAAAAATTTACTTACTTCCATTTCGTGGATCAGAGTCTGGCGCGAATTATCTCATCTGCCATTCATTAGAAAAAACAGAAAAAAAATTGTCACTTGAAACGCGGCTTGCACTTCTAGCTCGGCTTGGTATTGGGATCCGCGCCACGCACAAAGTAGCGAAAGGAGACTTATCTCCTTATCTTTATAATAAAAATTTAATGCGCTGTAAAACTTTCCATGCGAATGCTTTGTATATTCCATCTTTCTCTACGACCGCCGTTATCTAGACAGGTTTGTATCTAACTTGAGGTAGAACGCAAATGATGAGGCCTTGGAAAATATTACTTGTCATAATTCTGATATTGTCCCGACAGTAGCAGGATGGAGATTATTGAATATAATTGGAGAAGAGGTAAAATGATCTGTCTTGGTACAGCAACCTGAACCGCAATTGCCTTTAGTTTTATGGATTTCATAGGGAAAATTGGTAGGTATGTCATTTTTTTAGTCATCATTATTGTTACAGGTCTGGCTGGAACTGACATATTGTTCCAAGTAAGAAATATGCTGTCCCTTTTTTTGAAATTACGACTCTTTCCCATCTTTCGTTTAATATTCACAACCAACGTCGCTCACCTTCGTTACTTTTCTGGAAATTCGTGTAAGAAGCTTTACTTCCTAAGAGCCCTTTTTCTGTCAGAGAAGCAACTGAAAATAGCCCCCCTTTCAAAAAGGTGGTTCTAGAGTAAGGGCCTCAATCTTTCAACTCCTCTTCCACTCTTTTCAGATAAATCTTTAGCATTCATAAACCCCTCCTCCCCCACCCTTCCGCTCCCTTTCCGTCCCATTATCTCTTTACCCTTCTTTAAAGAAACGTACCATTCATTTGGATTCCTCACCCGAAGAGTCGATACATTAGATTCTAATAATTAAAGTTTTCATACTTGAGTCGTTGTCTGTTATGAATAGACCTCATTCAATTCTTTTATCATCGATAAGTAGTTTTCCTCTCCAATTGTTTTCACCCTAAGCAGGTATCTGAAGTCATAATGCTATTGGGGGAAAAAAAAATTAACGGCATTGTTTTCTATACTATTTAAAAAATGTTATCTGATTTTGAAGTGTATGGTTTGAACAAAATTCTCATTTGCTTGCCTTTCAAACTGATTCCACACAACGGTAGGTTCTCAGTTACATTTCCATTGATGCCAAATGGTGTTTCCCAATAATTTCTTTCAAGTCATATTCGATCACACGCCCATGACATTCGGGCTATTTCTTCAATGTGATTGAGGACTTTTCTGTTGTGGTAGCAACTGTCCATTCGTTTTGCTACCATTATCAGTTTAGCATTAGGTACCTTCCATTAGCTTTGTAGGCCAGGATCCCTCGATTGCTCTTCCAATTGCCTAATGCACATCCTTCTTGTCCGGATATCCTTGATGCCCCGTTATTATTTGAATCTTGATGTTGGGGGTGGCTAAAAGTTATGCCCGAAACTGCTAGAGGTCTTCCCTTACCGTAGCCTTCACTATATCATGTGCCGCAAGGTTCTCCCAAAAGTAATTGGCTCTATTCAGCAAAAGCACTTCATCTCTCTCTCTCTCTCTCTCTCTCTCTCTCTCTCTCTCTCTCTCTCTCTCTCTCTCTCTCTCTCTCTCTCTTCGTCCTATTTAAATAATTTTTTTTAATTCTGGACCATAGTTAGATCGAATTAAGTACTATTGTTATTATTATTCTACTTTAAATTATGATGAGCCGATCAGCTGTAAAAAGTGAAGTTGATCTAGGAATGAGCTGTTACCTCTAATCCCTACAAACCTCTTGCACAAAGGGAGGGAACCTACTATCCAGCAGTTGTTGTAGTCAATGATTCCGCAATAGAAAATCCATAGATTCCCGCAATTAAACATTATATTTTGGCACTAAACTGAATTTGATCGGAAAAAATAAAAAACAATAACGCATAATAGGAAAATCTCGTAACAGGCTCACTTTATCGATTTTCCTGACATGTGTTCCTCATTAGGTACTCAGTGAAGTTTCACTCCACGTGTTATGGTTTGTAACAAAATTATAGCTGGTTTCACTTCTATTTTCAAACACTATCCTTAAAATTAGGAATAAGGTGTCGTAAATCAATAATTTTCAAGATGTTATCTTGTTGAATGATGCAGATGTGTTACTTGAAGGAGATATTTACCTAATACCGACGAGGTGGTCGAAACTGTCACGATCCAAAGCGGGGGTGCACCCCGCGGAGACTGAGAAAAACAAGAACCATCTGAAAGCATCTGGTGGCGATTTGTCCTCTTCGGGTTAATACCTGCCTGCCAAGCTTGGCTCACCAGTAGATTCACTACATCTGGTAGATTTCTCACACTGAAGGACTAATTCGTATTAAGATAAAAACTGATCGGTCTGAATAATTACTTTCCGGAAATGAGAGAACCAAATTAATTGTTCACACCATTAGGCTATTTGAGTGGAAAAAATGGTGTGCTATATATACATTAGGGATGAATGGATTCCCGATACCGATTCTCGATACCACCGATTCTTAGGCATTGGTATCGGTATCGAGAATCGATCGCCTAAAGCCGATACCGCCCGGTAATGGGCGTTTTATTACACTACGGTACTATTGCAACCATCTAACAACGAAGATGGTTGTACCGTGCAACCGTTGTGTGAAGTTAGCAGTTGCGAAACATGAATTGTCCAAAAGACAACTCAAAAAAATTAACTAAACAAATTATAACTTTGTTTACTAGTAGGCTTGTGTTATATTGTTTGTGACGACAGAGGCATTAGACAAAGCTATGTTTTCCAAGTATAAAAGCCTTGAGCCAGTCTTATTTGGAAATACCTTACAGTCACCGACGAAAAACTAAAAAGTTCCAGTCATGCAGCATGATCGTATGAGCGAATTTTCATAAATGGTCGTATTACATTTATGTTAAATTCTGTTGAAATTTGAGGACTTTGGGGACAAATAAAAATTTTATTATACATTTTATAGCAAACTAACTTTTTGTCAGTAATATTCCAATGTACAAACGATTTTGTGGATTTTTACTATTTTTTCAAGTGTTCCTATCGATTTTTAGCTTATTTTAATGAAATTCAAGTGCATTTTTCAGTACAATTTTGTGCTTGAATTTTTAAATGTCCTAGTTCATGTTCGATTAATTTTTTTCGAGTAGCATTCTGCTAAAAAATAGAAATTTGTTAAATTTTAGCGGTTCTTTGCCTTTTTTAGTGATTTTTCAAGCACATTTTTTGAAATTTGACCAATTTAAGGTGCTCAAAAAGTGTTGTCCAACGAACTCATCCTTTCTTTTGAAATGCTTGATTTTTTGGCGAAAGAACGAAGTTTTTATCTCAATTCTATCGAGAGTTATCGTCTGGAATGACACATACATATATGGGTCATTTCACGCGAACGGCCAAACTTTTTTTTTCGATATTTTTTAAAAGTCCTGATTTTCTAGTATGCTGTACCCTTTGGTAATACAAGCTAGGAACCAAATTTTCAGACCTCTTCTTCGCCCAGCCTTTTCTCTGCAACTGTCCGAAGTTTAGGGCTGTGCGCCAAACACTAATTTTTGTTTTAATTGCTCAACCGTTATTGTGCCCAACAAAATAAATAAGGTAGGCAATTCTTATGGTAAATCGTCTGCTCTTTCTGGCAGTCATGTCTAAAGTTACAAAAAACTTAAGCTTCCTCATGAAAACTCAAAATAAAAACTTCTTTTTCACATTTCATCAATTTGGCATTTTTTGAAAAAAAATTTTTTGATCTTAAATCATACCTACTAGTATGTAGAATACGAGGTTAGGAGGACGTAATGGGCCGACAAACGGTTTGTCGCCAGTGGTACTTAATGTACGGCCTGAACTCCCAAAAAAACGTAAGCTTCCCCATAAAAACTCCACATTTCATCAATTTCGCATTTTTTGAAAAAAAATATTTTGATCCTAAATCATACCTACTAGTATGTAGAATACGAGGTTAAGAGGACGTAATGGGCCGACAAACGGTTTGTCGCCAGTGGTACTTAATGTACGGCCTGAACTCCCAAAAAAACGTAAGCTTCCCCATGAAAACTCCACATTTCATCAATTTCGCATTTTTTGAAAAAAAATTTTTTGATCTTAAATCATACCTACTAGTATGTAGAATACGAGGTTAGGAGGACGTAATGGGCCGACAAACGGTTTGTCGCCAGTGGTACTTAATGTACGGCCTGAACTCCCAAAAAAACGTAAGCTTCCCCATGAAAACTCAACATTTCATCAATTTCGCATTTTTTGAAAAAAAAAAATATTTTGATCTTAAATCATACCAACTAGTATGTAGAATACGAGGTTAAGAGGACGTAATGGGCCGATGAACGGTTTGTCGCCAGTGGTACTTAATGTACGGCCTGTACTCCCAAAAAACGTAAGCTTCCCCATGAAAACTCAAAATAAAACTTCTTTTGCACATTTCATCAATTTCGCATTTTTTGGATAAAATTTTTTCGATCTTAAATCATACCTATCAGTATGTAGAATACGAGGTTAAGAGGACGTAATGGACCGGCAAACGGTTTGACGCCTGCGGTACTTAATGTACGGCCTGTACTACCGAAATAAAAGAAAATTTGAATTTTCATGATAAAATTTGCACCTATCTGATGTGCCGTCAAATGTGAAGTTAGTTCTAAGCAAATTTGATAAACTGGGGACTTTATAATGAAAACTCAATTTTTATTTTATTTAGGCAGTACAGGCCGTACATTTTGTACTGCTGGCGTCAAACGGTTTGTCGGGACCACTACGTCCTCTTAACCTCGTATTCTACATACTGATAGGTATCATTTAAGATCAATATATATATATATATATATATATATATATATATATATATATATATATATATATATATTTTTTTTTTTTTCAAAAAATGCGAAATTGATGAATGTGAAAAAGAAATTTTTATTTTGAGTTTTCATGGGGAAGCTTACGTTTTTTGGGAGTACAGGCCGTACATTAAGTACCACTGGCGACAAACCGTTTGTCGGCCCATTACGTCCTCTTAACCTCGTATTCTACATACTAGTAGGTATGATTTAAGATCAAAAATTTTTTTTTCGAAAAATGCGAAATTGATGAAATGTGGAGTTTTCATGGGAAAGCTTACGTTTTTTTGGGAGTTCAGGCCGTACATTAAGTACCACTGGCGACAAACCGTTTGTCGGCCCATTACGTCCTCCTAACCTCGTATTTTACATACTAGTAGGTATGATTTAAGATCAAAAAATTTTTTTTCAAAAAATGCCAAATTGATGAAATGTGAAAAAGAAGTTTTTATTTTGAGTTTTCATGAGGAAGCTTATGTTTTTTGTACATTTAGACATGACTACCAGAAAGAGCAGACGATTTACCATAAGAATTGGCCACCTTACTTCATTTTTTGGGCACAATAACGGTTGAGCAATTAAAACAAAAATTAGTGTTTGGCGCACACCCCTAAACTTCGGACAGTTGTAGAGAAAAGGCTGGGCGAAGAAGGGGTCTGAAAATTTGGCTCCTAGCTTGTATTACCACAGGGTACAGCATACTAGAAAATCAAGACTTTTAAAAAATATCGAAAAAAAAAGTTTGGCCGTTCGCGTGAAATGACCCATATATATATATATATATATATATATATATATATATATATATATATATATACATACATATATATATATATATACATACAAAAAAGCGTTAAAATCCAGGAATCATTTCAGAATGCCTCAAAACAGATTTCGATGAAGAAAATTTTTGAAAATTTTCATTTTAAAATTTTTGGAGCCATTGCAATAGCTTTATTTTCTAAGAAAATTCGCTAAAAACCAAGTCAGTCTGCTTAACTTGTTTTATTCAGAAAGAAATCAATCCTAGGCAATAAAAATTGCCTATTAATTGATACTTGATAGATAACAAAAAAATATCAAATTTTGTATTTGCACAAATCAAATTAACTAAAGCCTTGAATGAAAATATAAATCTGAAATTTAGAATTTGTAATAAGAATTAATCTTCAAAATTTATTTAATTTTAATAAGTAACTAAAGCATTAAAGCTTCATTGGAACAAGAACTCCTAATGAAAATAAATAGAGATGGAAAATATATTAGCTAATTAGACTAACAACTTCATCTACAACGGAACCGTAAGCTATTGATGCCAGTTTTTCACCTACAGGTAAGTTAGGTGTTATGTGCCGATGGTATCGGTATCGAGAATCGGGAATCGATTTTTTAGGTATCGGTATCGGTATTGGGAATCGATAAATTTTGGTATCGACTCATCTCTAATATATATATATATATATATATATATATATATATATATATATATATATATATATATATATATATATATATATATAAATGTATTAGGTTTATGTTAAAAAATAGGTAAAAATAATATTTTGATCACGCGCACATTCATGTTTCCCTCCAAGTGTTGTCAAGTATTCGGTGTTGTCTTTCAGCACGTCAAAACGGAAGTTAGTGAAAAACGTCTATTTCCACGAAAAATAAAGAGTTACACTGTTAAATCGATTTCGACGGTTGGGCCATCATCATTAACAAACAATAACTTGTTTTATTGATTGTTATTGATAATGGCCCAACCGTCGAAATCGATTTAACAGTGTAACTCTTTATTTTTCGTGGAAATAGACAACGTTTTTCACTAACTTCGTCGCGAGTGATTTAGTTTTTTAGTTCGTTTCAGCACGTCTTATAATATTCCTACATAACATTGAGGACAAAGATCGTGCCTTAACATACCATAAATATATCATATTATTGTATCATATATCTTATATATATATTACATATATCAAATATCATATGGAAGGTAATTTCTGGAAGGAATAGTCTGTGGAAGGTAATTTCCGGAGTCAAGTCTATTAAGGATCGTTATGCCGTCCTGCGTCATTGGCATTCTATTTACGAACCCGAAAGTGAATCCAAGGGAAGCTTTATAAAGAGAGTTGGTGTACTTTTCGTAATGAAAAGCATAGAAAATAATAAACGTGTGGTAGCCATAATTTCTTTACTCCCTATTAAGGTTCCCTCTTAAGGTTCTTTACTCCCTATTAATTCTGAAAAATTTGCTGTCCTCTGTGAAACCTCTTGAAGTCCGATACCAAGTGATTGTGCAAAAACTAAAGGCCCATTTTTCTCCTATTTTGTATTCTTGAGATGCGAGCTTGCAAGCATCCATACCACCAAACTATACACATCATTCTGATCTATATGTCCAACTAATCTGAATTCTTACTAACGGATTGGTTACTTGATGTTATGTATTCTTGAGATGTGAGCTTGCGAGCATCCAGACCACCAAACTTTTTTTATGTTTTAGTTGGTACCTACTTTTATAATAGGTATTTATAATACCTTTATTTATATTTATATTTTATATTTATATTTATATATATTATAATATATTATAATATTATATATATATATTATATTTTTTATATTTTTTATTTTTATATTATATTATATTTATATATATTATAATAATATATTATTATATCTATATTTATATTTAAAATACCTTTATTTTATAATAGGTTCCTACTTACTTGAATATCGTTATACTTAGATTTTAAATAGTTTGCAATTTACGTAAGCGCTTGCGCAGAATGGAGTAATGATTAGAGAAAAATCAAATTGGTAGGGGACAATCTATATCATAACCCGCATTTTCCCAGAAAATGCCATCAAAATGAGATGAAAACTGAAAATTAAGCTTGTTCCTAGTATTATACTAATGCGCATGTACAGGAGCCAATAATGATTCAATCACGTTGAAATTGGTACGGAATGATAAAATCGTTGTCCTCCTACTATCCACCAAACTGGTACGAGATTGGACGACTAGGGCGTGAAAAAATGAAGCTTGATATAATTTACGTTTGTGCAAGCGAAGAATGGAGTAATGATTTGGGAGGGACACAATTAAAGGGGACCATCTACAGCCTAACCCGCACATTCCATAGCATTCCATTTGAGCAAGATCGGATTACAGGGGCGTAAGAAACTGATGATTAATGGAATTTATGTTGCACATATACCACTTCGATGATTCGATCAGTTGGTAAGTACCTACCTCCTTAAATGTCGTTATACTTATGTCGTTATACCTAGAACAGGGGAGAGTAGTAAAATGTTTTCATTTTTTCTCTGCAAGTGAATACAACTACGCACACAATTGATGACACCCTACGGGTCTGCGATTTGAAATGAAGCTCCGTTGTAATATCTAGAATTCAATATCGGTACACAATGATCAGCTGAATGGCCTCTGAACCTAATTTGTTTCTTACTCGAATTATGATACTGAAACTAGAAATGTAGCTCCTCGTGGACATTTAGAATACAATTACAAAATATGGAGAAAATCTGATCAGCTTCGGAACCGATGAGGATAATTTCTTTCCTAATCTACTCACGGTGCTGAAATTTAGCTGAATCTACTTTGGGGCACCTCAAAAACAGTTACGAGGTACGGAGGTGCACTGATACGCTGCGGTGCCTCAGGACAATTTCTTTCCCTTTCGATCTACCATTTTTTCTTCTAGTTTTTGATGTTCTTGTTTTTTGTTTGTTTGTTTTAAACTTTCGACATTTACCTAATATAAACCATAAAATTGTGGGGTCCTACAGCTGTATAGGTGTAAGCCCTTTTGGGAGGCACGATTCGCCATGTTTGGATCATTTACTTACTACATAAGGGGTTTAATAATAATATTACTAACCACTTAACTATAATCCATATATAATATGTAATACCAATGATCTGCGTAGAAAGGCTATCTAATGCAGAAATAATAAGCGTTTGTGTAATAATTTGCAGCGTTTTCTATTTGTAAATGATTGGTGTCAAATTAAGTTTGAAATTGACTGTTATCTTGATCCGCATGGATCAAGTAAAAATAACAGCAAAAATACCCAATTCGCAACTTGATCCCTATTAAGTACAATATGTACGTCCTATTAAGTACAATTGGGAATCCTTCTCAAGATATTCCCACTGTTGAATGATGTCATGATTGGGGATATTTACTACGAAAGTTGTAAAAATGCCCTTTTTAAAATACCTACGAGTACTTCATCGTTTAGATCGATTCAACTGATTTAAATTAAATATCAATAAATATATGTGCCTTTTTCTTTGAAACCGTTTTTAATTTGGGTGACAAACTAGATAACTTTTGTATAAGTACACCTTTGCCCTACTAATGTAAGTCCCATTCAGTGTGTACCTATCGTTTTTAGGTTTGTTAAATTACTGTGATCATTTTATTCGAAAATCTTCCAATTTTCTTGAACCCCTAAACAATTTGATGCGCAAATATGTTCAATGGAAATGGAATTCGGAATGCCAAGATGCGTAGGATGCTGAAAACAAACTCGATTTAAGAAATCCTGGCTTTTTTAACCTATAGCCGTCATATAGTAGCTCAAGTGGAGTCGGAATGGGTACTTTGTAATGTGATTGATGGTGTTGAACGGTCTGTCCTCTTTGCGCCAGCCACTCTTTATAACACGGAGCGTCATTATTCGCAATTAGTCCTAGCTCTCATTTTCGGGATCTCGGAATTCGATTCGTTTTTGTATGGAAGTCGATTTACTACTGTTACCCGTCATAAGCCGTAAGTGAACATATGTTTGCCAAGTAGGGGAAATCCTATTGTTGTCACATCTCGTTCCCAACAATGGGCAATAATTCTTTCTGCATACACATAAGTATACGATACAGTACAGGAAGGGCAGTTCTACATGTCCTATCTCATGAGGACGGACTTTCAAGACTCCCAATTACTGAGGGATTTCATTGCCTGATACTGTTTTGCCCCCAATGTTTTCGAAAATAAGTTTTTATCATTCAGCTTCGTTGCTGATGCTACCAAGAGTAACCCGAGTCTGTCAAAGGTTTTCTTGTGCACATTAAAAGAGTGGTCACCGTCACATATGGTCGACAGCCCCCGGCTGTTTTATTTCAAGTACTATTTTAAAGAGTTGTCCTATAGAAAATGGTTGCTTCTTATTTGGAAATAGTGTGATTATCTCTGAGGTTTTTCAAAGACCAAGTTTTGAATATTACCAACAAAAATCACGCTTTTATAGTATGAAACAAACTATTTGCTCGGTCCTTTATTTGGTGGGGTTGCATTTCTAACACTATTGATACTTGTCCACTTTGCCTATCAGTCCAAAGGGCATGTGTCGAGCTCTTTCTACCTTTGCGGAGCGCTAGTTTTTTCATTGTCTAGTCGTGGATCAGACGTTTTGGACTCATCATGCAATAGGCACCTGATGGGTGAGCGAGAAAGTCTTCATTGGCGCTTTGTTTTGAAATACGCGTCCTCTCCAAAAACACTCCTACAGTTCAAATACTTGCATAGTCCAAGTCATGGACGTTCTGTAGCCTAGTTGCTTTCAGTACGTCCATCGTTAGTCCCTTATTATATACCTAATATCTCAATAATTATACCCAAAGTTCAATCCGTGTGACATGTATCGTGCTTTCCATAAATATTGTACAACTGTACATGCATCAGCTCCCAATCAGGCCCACAGTGCTTGAACGGAGATTCCTAAGATACATTAGAAGGGCTAGGTAGATATATTAATTTAAGTGAATGAGTTTTATAGTTTACAACGAGTTATCCCTTAGACTGCCTGCAAGGGTGATAGAAACAAATTTCATAACCTTCAAGAACTAAGACGGAATTAATAAATGCAGTTAGGTAATGCAGTTCTATTGAAAAGCATTAAAAAGTATTTTCTTCCTCTTTGTTTTTAACTTTCAACATACTCTAATTCGAAGTCACAGCGCAACAATACAGAAATGCGGCTGTGATGTTTTATACATGTTCACTGTAGACATTACATTAATTCTTGTGAATGAACGGATATCTGCTGAGATGGAAATTATTGTTGTTGGTATCAACTCTGAAAAACGTAGTCCGCCTCAACGAGACACTCCAACACACCATCGAAACCCCTCCATCTGATGACGTTATCACTTCCTTTAAACAAACAAACTCAAGAAGGCCCTGAAATTCTGAAAAACCTTGAAGCTTCCGATGAATACGGCAGCCCTAAAAAAGGTGATTATTTGCTTACAGACAGCTTCCCAACATGAAATAAATATCACCGACGGGGAGTCACCTAAACAGGAAAACGGTGATAAAAAACCAAAAGAACGGTTTTAAGCCCCTCGAGGAGTAAAAGGTAAATAACGATGTTCTGTATATAATAACCTGCCTCTACATAAATCCAAGAGAGGCAGGGGTAAATTTTTTAAGCCATTTAACCTCCTGCTTTCTGTTACAGCAAGTGTAATCCACCATGAACCCATCAGGTCTCGGTGAAGTCTGGATTGTATCCAATGTAGTATTTTCCTAACTTCCTATGCCTTTATAATGTTTTTTGTTCCTGCTTGTGAGTGCTATATTTTAGGGTAGGGCACTCAATTTTAAACTGACTCCAAGCTTGTTAACGGGAGGGGCCTCTCCAGTTTTGTAGATACCTATTTATATTATAGGTTCGAGGAGCATAGTGTTGATTTCAGTATACCGTAAATCCTCAAGATAAACGTGGTGTGGCGTTAGTTTTTCTAATTCGTTGTCGTTTATATGGAACTGGCGGTCAAATAAATATGTAATTAGGGAAGTAAAATTGTGTTATATTGTAAACACCTAATTCTAATTTTATAATGGGCGTTACATACATAGTTAAATGTTATTATTCGCTTCCTAGGTCCAGTAGGCTACGAAAAATAGTCTGCGTAGCTTTTAATCCCTTCCCTCAATTGGCCCTTTCCCTCCACCCATAGTTTAATTATGTGTTGGCACTCGATCGTTTTTCCACATTTGAAAGTCCGTACCTATTTGTTTTCTATTGCTTTATCAATATGGCTGAACACTGATTGTAGTAAATTGCCGTCGTTTCTATGTGAGAATCACTCTCCATCACCAAAATGTAAAAAATGATCTGTGACAGGTAAGTAGATTACCACTGTACTAATATTCCTCAGTATATAGACTGTAGGAATGCATACGTAATATTTTTTAAATTAATTACAGATAATTCCTAATAGTTGTATTTTCTTTGCCTCGTGTTTACCTATTTAATAATAATCATAATTCAATTAAAACGTAGGTATTACAAAGGTTTTTTTTTTTAAATAGGAATAGTGATAGGTAATTTAAAGACAATATTGTTATGGACACCAATATACTCGTATTTAATTATTTTGTATTTAGAAGATAGGAAAGCTTGAGCGTCTGATTAAACTTTAAGAACATAAGGACAGAGAGAGCGGAAGATACGAGGAGTGCGCAAAGCTATGAGAGTGAGTGAGCAGGCTCTTTGAGAGAGGCGTAAAAAGAGCAGATGAACGTTAAGCCGAGAGAGAGGAGACCGAATGGTCTGTGAAAGGGTGACTGGCTCCCCAAAACCGGCTCTTTCCGAGTAGCGATTAAGCGGCTTCCCCCCAGTAAAGTGAATGGGGCCCATATCTGAATTTGGCAGTTCTCGAGTATGTTACGTGTTATAGCTGCAATGTAGATTTGGCCTGGAATTGCCCCATATGCCCGCGTCTGGGGTAACACGCCTTAGAACACAGTGAGTTTCATTGCCCCACACGTCACGAATTGGGAAATGGGTTAAGGTCATAGTCAATGGATTTGGAAAGATCTCAAACTGGTTAGCGATTTACTTTACGCAGAGGTAAAGATTAACCCCCCCCCCCCCCCCCCTTCACCACACCAAACCACGGCTCTGGATCCGCCCCTAAAGAAGCCTTTTAGGCCGGCGTGAAATGAAGCGATTCATACAGTCATCACAAGTTACATGACCCTTACAACCGCGTTTTACACTTATTTCACGTTTACAAATTCAAAGCGACAAAAAAAGAAAATCAAAAGCGACATTCCGACAAATTGAAATATCCCAACGAACTAATAATCTAGGATGTGGTCTGAGTTGAAACAAAACCGATTTTTCGGATCCCTGAATTTTTAAAAGCTATTTTGAATTTGGTCTGTCCAATTCGCCGAAACATTCAGAAAATTTACAAATTCGATTGAATTATAGAGGTGTCTGAGTGAAATGAAACTATTTATGTTCCTGCCTCTTACGAAGTAATTTTTGACATTTTTAAAAATTTTAAATTTGGTCAGATTCACTGAAGGCATCTAGAAAATGTTTAGATTCTGTCAAATTATTCATCTGGGATGTGGTCTGAACCAATTCCAACTATTTTCATACCTGCCTCTAATCACTAATTCTTTTGACAAAATTTTAAATTTGGTTTGTCAGATTCACCTTAATCTTCCATAAAACTTCCAAATTCGGTTGAATTATGCTTAAGAAGAGCTGCCTGAGTGGAATGAAGCTATTTTTGTCCCTGCCTCTTATGACGTAATTTTTGACATTTGATAATTTTTTTAATTTGTCAGATTCACGGAAAGCATCTAGAAAATTGTCAAATTCTGCGAAATTATTCATCAAGGATGTAGTCTTAGCCAATTCCAACTAATTTCAAGCCGGCCTCTTATCACGAATTTGTTGACACAATTTTAAATTTCGTTTGTCAGATTTAATGAAATCTTCAAGAAAGCTGTCAGGTTCGGTTGAATTATGCGTAAGAAGAGCTGTCAGAGTGAAATGAAGCTTTTTCTATTCCTGCCTCTTATGACGTAATTTTTGGGATTTTTTAAAATTTTAGAATTAGTCAGATTCACAGAAAGCACCCAGAAAATTGTCAGATTCCGCCAAATTATTCATCTGAATTGTGGTCTGAACCAATACCATCTGGTTTCATACCTGCCTCTTATCACGAGTTTGTTGACATTTTTTTTCAAATATTAAAATTTTATCACACTTTAAAAACTCTTGTTAGCCGTCTGACTGCCTGGTTTCTGGAATGAAGGCGATCAATCCCATAATTCCAAATCACCAAACCTTCTGACTTTTATCGCGCAGTTAATTTTTTGGTAGATCCCGGACTATGTTGCAAGTGTTTGGGATACGAATTTTAGAAGATTACAACCTTAGAATTTAACCCTTTACAAATGTGCTAAGATGCGTAGAATCCAAAAAACCAATGAAAAAATCTGTTTGTTCCGTCCGAAGCTTTTCTCAAAAAGTATAGGACCAAACTTAAAGAAATTTGGCATCACGTTCGATCGGCCCTTAAAGGGCCTAAGGGATGAAGTAATAGTAATGTTTTTGAGTTTACATTTATAGATATCCGCCTAAAAAATCGAATGAAACCACCCCAGCCGCTGTAAATACGAGTGTTTAGGCACCTAGTACAGCTGTGCAAAATTTGAAAATAAATGATAATAATAATAAAGTTTTAACATCTGAAAATGAAAATATTCGAAATATTGTGGGCCCTTTCATAAATTATGAGTTCCTAGGTCGTTTGGCCCTGTGTTTGTCAATCTGATCGTCTGTCGGTGTTTTGCATTTTTTCATTAGTCTGTCAAGTGTTGTGAATATAGTGTGTGCTGGGGTGTCAAGAACATTTTTGTTATAATGATGTTTCCGTCCGTGTAGGTATTCTCGTTCTCTTTTTTCATAATTACCACTCTGAGGGTAATTAGAACGACCCTCGAAGTTGGAGGGATGTTTAAGGGCCCTTATATATATATATATATATATATATATATATATATATATATATATATATATATATATAT
The DNA here is from genome assembly GCA_030762985.1 of Adelphocoris suturalis. Classification (NCBI taxonomy): domain Eukaryota; kingdom Metazoa; phylum Arthropoda; class Insecta; order Hemiptera; family Miridae; genus Adelphocoris; species Adelphocoris suturalis. Next base: position 39,158,268 of record CM061040.1, on the reverse strand, counting down.
ATATATATATATATATATATATATATATATATATATATATATACATATTTATATATATATCGAACTCATCTGTCGACGATTATGTCCTAAATTCTTATCAGACGCCCCCTAGCCGAGGGCCAATGAAAACGGCCGGACGCGCCCGAGCTTTTTTCCGACCAGTGAAATCGTCATTTAGTACTTGTGGAGGAGATTGGATATATGGCCAGTTTCGTGGTCTCTTATGTTATTAGGTAGGTACACTACCTTGTTTAAGAATAGAAAGTTCCAATAAAAGTAACTGACTTTTCTTCCTCTCATTACCTGTCCCCACTTCCGCATGATTGACACATTAGGACAGAGTTCTTGCTTATTAAAATTTGGTACCTAATCTACGGTCCTAACAAAAATTATTTTAAAGAAATGTTCATACAAATTCAATAACATTCGAACAGGCAACGAGGAAATAATGGTTGATGAATACTAGGTACGTTTGCGCATGTGCAATACGAGTAGTGGGTAGTATTCATTGGGGACCATCTACAGCCTAAATCTCTGAAAACTTCTTCTTCATTGGATGAAAACAGTAAATGTCACGCTTGTTGCAAGGATCTGAAGTTCGAGCAGCAGCTTGTAATGATTCGATCTTTATGAACATCATATAGGTATGGGGCAATTAAATCGTCGTTTTCCAACTAACCTCCGATTTTGAGCAAGACCGGACGAACAAGCCATGAATTATAGGGGTACCAACGAAGAGTATACATGCATGATAGCTGGTTATTTTCTTTTAATTCGGTCTATTAATCTCGGAGTCTGTAACAACCAAACTCAAGGTTACTACAACCAACAGCAATGAAATTCGTGGGGAAGGTAGTACCTACCAAGACCAAAAGATCGTGATAAATCAATGTTTTGGGGAACCGCGTATATGCACACTCAATTATTCCTCAAACGACGATGGAATTGATAGAAGATTGTCGAGGGGTTAACTCGCAAAATGCCTGAAAATTTGAGCAAAATATGTCCATTAGTCTCAATGGTTTGCCCGTGTCAACTAATATTAGATTTCCGCATGTCCAAAAGTGATTACCTATTTCACGAAAAAGTAGAACAATCCATTGGGAATATGCCAATAACTCCCCGAGCGATTGAATGAAATCGGACGGACAAATAATATAAAATCGATGCGATAAGAAATTCACGATTTCTCGATTAACGATGAACTTTATTATAGGGGGCCATCTAGAACCCGCACAGTTCCTAAAATATTAATCAAAATCGGGCTAAATATTGACAAGAAATTGGCACCGACACGGAACTAAAATTGATCAAAATCGATTGATCGATGATTGAGATCTGATACGAAAAAAATAAGTGGAAAATTTGATTCTAGACAGGAAACATTTTATCGACTTCTTGCACGTAAACGAAGCTTCCCCAATACCTTCGGTTGTGAGGAAGCAAAAATCATCCAAGAATGAGAATCTTGTATAGGTAGGTAGACAGAAGACCCAAAACCCTCAAATTTAAAAGTGATACGAATTGAGCGGCGTCCACGCCATTATTGAGCTAGTAGGGCTGCCGCCAGAGAGCATAGTGTTGGCAAGTGCGGCATGATCTCGAGTCGAGAATACAAGTTTTTGAAAATGTCCCCCAAGGGAAACTCTAATCACCATAGCAACCTACCGATGATAATAGCACCCATGATTGGAAATTTGGAGAACAACAACTTCAACAAGTGAAACTAATCCTTCCGCTACATATAGATAGACTAGGAAGCAATAGGTACCTATAGGTAAATAAGTAGAATAGCTCAACTAGTCTGAATGATTTTTCATTAGACGTTCCATTGGGGTAGGCTTGGTGAAAGGGTTCTACGTATTCTGAGTAAATATACGTTTCAGTATTTAGTAATAATGTAGGTAATTCGATTTTGTATGATATATTTTTTATTTTGAAAATTTGACGCCTATGCCGGTTGTGTACAGCTCATTGAATGATGTACCTACTATGATATTACGAAGACTTAGTAGGTACCTAATGTCTTTTGAAAAGCGCTACCACCATGAACTTCCGGATTCACAGTGGGAAATAAGTGGAGGGGACCATTAGGAATATGACGATCCCAAATAATTGAATGATGAATGTAATGTTTAACGAGAGATTGCGCGGATGGAGCACTTAACACTCGAGACCAAAGATAGGGAAGGCAGGTTTCTGGTTGCAAGGCAAACATCGACATGTCAGGTCTGCTCCTGATTGATGTGGCCGCAAGAGGTGCTCTCTTCACTGGCGGTCTGCTCGGTAAGAGGAGTTGCCCGCACGACTGGGTTTGTTTTTTCCGGAGGCCCCCAGTCACCCCTAAGTGAAATATAACCAACCCCTTGAACGACCTCTAATGGGAAATTCGAAGATTATGTTGTTTGATATAGTTACTGGAGAGTTTTTAATCGTTACTTTCCTCCTAAAACTGCTAATATAAGAATTATCAGTTACAACACTACCATTATTATTAGCTAGCTACTCCGGCTCACTTCGCAACCCCCCCCCCCCCCCCCGCCCCGGTCCTCCCATTGAGGAGTTTTACAATTGAAACATGTAGGGGATGTTGCTCGCTTCGCACGTTTGAGGTGAGTTGTCTCCCTCCCTTCGCACGCTCTTTGTGGAATGTATAGATGCGATGGAATAAAATCCACCCCGAGTCCGTAGGAAAAACCTCACTGAAATCTGACGTGTGTAGGGATTGTTGCCCACCTAGCTCGCTTAGTATGGCTGTATATGTGAGGATGTAATACTGCCCACCCAACTCAGCAGATATTTTTTTCTGTTGGAAATGACTATTAAACGTGGAACCTAATGTGGAACCACAAAAAGTATAGTTTTAAGAACATTTCAGTACTAACAGAGCTCTGATGTGTGCACGTATTTGTTTTCCACTTCTATTTTTCTAACGGTAGGCCAATATGGAATGGGATGCTAAGGGATATAGTCCATCCCGATTCCGCAGGAAAAACTTCGTTGAAATTATAGATTTGTATAGATTTGAGGGTCTTTACAGTTGAGGGGGACATGAGTGTAATAATTGGCTGCGTTTTCTATGCGGGACCACGAAAAGTTTATTAGGAATAATAATGAGAGGCCATTTATCTGCGTAAGATGGCTATCCATTAAAGATCATGTGAAACCACGAAAAGTTAAGTTTTAAGAACATTACAGTACTAACAGAACTGCTGGATGTTAAATTTTTGTACGTGAGAAAGCTATACTGCCTACCCAACCTGGTAGACGTTTTTTTCTGTTGGAAATTACTTTCAAACAAATTAAATCTTATAAAACTATGTGGAACCACGAAAAGTTTATCAGGTTTAATAAATCTAGGCCATCATTTTATCTGCGTAGGGCTATCCTTTTCCCCGTATATTATTCGGTTGAAGTCTCTTTCAAACGCGCAAGTTCCCTTCCTTCATGAGGTTCGAAGGCAAGGATCAGATAACTACGTTGCGACGGAATAAGGAAGAGCGACCAACGTTTTCGTCTACATTTTCGTTCACTACAATCGGAAAAAAGAATTTCATGCCTCGAAACTTGCATGGGATCAAACAAGAATTTCAACAAACATTTTAAGACCAACCTGAATAAAAACCGTCCAAATTTACTCGGTCTAAGGAGGGAAAACCCCTAGCGAGAAACGCATTTTTTTCATCATTTTCCGCATTCTTTTGCTGGTTTCTCCGGGAAGACAGCATTTTTCAGCGATTTTGGCGGGAGCATAGTGTTTTAAAGGTCTTGAAATAAAATTTTCGTTGACATACGAAAAGCTCTCTATCAAATTTTAATATAGCAGCATATAGAAAATCGGGCGCTAAAAAAAAAAAAAAAAAAAAAAAAAACCATTAAAAGTGGCTACCACCCCCCTCCCGTTCACCAGCCCATGGTTCGGGTGGGGTTAGAAAATTTTTAATCGCTTATACACTATTCCCGAGAAATCCAAGAAGATCCCGTCACTCGTTGACTCCCCCCACTCAGCCGTTCAGCCGAGCATAGACACGACGGACCGACCGACCGACGAACCCCCGAACCCCCCCCGGGGGGGGCAGCAGGGGGGGGGGGAGCTCCCCCCATTAAGTTGTTCGTTTCGCTCGCAAGGTGAGGCTGTATACATGCGATGGTATTTTAACCCCCCCCCCCCATTCAGGTTTTGGGACATTTAGGGGTTGTTCGCTCGCAAACTGTAGTTCCCTAAGGGTAGGTTTAACGTGTGTAGGGGCTGTTGCTCGCTTCACTCGCTCGGTGTGGCTGTATATGTGTAGGAAAACCCTCGTTGAAATCCGATATATGTAGGGAATGTTGGGAATATGTGGGACATGTAGAATGTCCCACATAGAACGTCTATCGGGAATGTTGCTCGCTTCGCTCGCGTGGGAAAGTTATACTGCCCACCCCACTTGGCAGATTTTTTTTTCTTTTGGAAATTCTTACAAATTAATTACATCTTATATAACTACGTGGATTCACGAAAAGTTTATTAGATTTAATAAAGATAGGCCATTATTTTATCTGCGTAGAAGGACTCTCCTTTACCCCGTGTATTATTCTGTTGAAATGTCTTTCAATCGGAGAGGTACCTTCCTTCAAGTGGGTCCGAATATAAAGTTCATCGGAGGTTCCCATTCAGGGAAACTCCTCGCAGATTCCTTCGGGCTCAATTAACTTCTCATTTTAATCGCTTCGCCTCCCTTCCCCTCGCATTTTGACCAACTTTCCATCACTTTTTTCAACATCCAATTTCGGATTCAGATTCGGCGAAATCAAAACTGTATTTTGCCCGCAAACACCGTCCCGAAAAACGTACCTCTATGGAGTAAATTGAGAAAAAACCAAGTTTTTCGTCGGAATTTTCGAGAAAACGGGTCCGTACTCTTTAATTTTTTGACGCATTTCCAGATACGTTTTCAGCAATCTGATTGCGCCGTCGTCTTCCTCGTAGTAAAACCTACGAAACCGGTATTTTTCCGCAAAGTTCAAGTTTCGGGATAAGGGGAAGCGGGGAAGTCGGAAAGAATTGCATTAAAAAACGGGATCCTACCCACCTCCCGCCATACAGCCCATGGTTCGGATGGGATTAGAAAATTTTAAAATCGCTTATACACTACTCCGGAGAAATTTAAGAAGATCCCCCCACTTGTAGACTCCCGCCACAGGCCGTGCATAGACACGACAGACAGACAAACGGAGTTCCATTCTTATAAAATAGTATAGATATATATATAGTAGAGATAGAGATGGAGATTTCAGCGCCTATCCAGTGTGTTTTCTAACTATTGCAACAGTTTAATAGTAGGTAAGTTCGATAAATGAAATTAGTATGTTGATATTGCAAATTTAAAATAATCACATATTTCTGGGGGTTATAGCAGCCATGACATTGTTGATGAAAGAGAACCAATGATTTTTCATAGAGAACCAACCAACAGATGCATTAGAGGATTTTTTTTTTAATTGAGTACTTTTTCCCGAATTGATAAACTACAATATGTAAGTTAATAAAAATCATTAAAAGTAATAAAAGTTTATCAAATTTTAGCAATAAGGGATTCAATTTTCAATTGGTTAATAGCTGCTCAAAAATACCTCTTCTCCGTCTCATTCCCTAAAAATCATGCTTCATATTTTATCACGCAACTTTTAACGAATACGAGGTGATATCATACACCGAATGAATGAATCCCTAGTGAAACCAATCATGTGAGTTTCTACATCTACAGCCTCGAACTTACAGCCCTAACTCAACGTTTTGAGAATCTTCAGGTACTCAAGTGATTCTCCAGGTTGACAGATTTGAAAAATAAAGCTTGTAATGCAGCGATGACATCAGCGTACAAATGTGGTGCAGGGGTTAACAAAACGGAATACGTTCGGAGCTTGATGATGAGCAGTCACCAATCAACAAGAACTTGACGTGAAATTAAATTTGGTATCTACATGTAGACTGAATCAACGTTTAGTAACTCAGGAACATCAAGTAATGAAATAGTGTGCATGTGTAATGTTCACCACATGCAAAATACATTTAGGTTCGGGAGTTGTGAAAGTTTTACTTTTATACTGGCCAAAATATAAGGATGTTGACGGCTTTATAGACCAAAAAGAATTGGTGCCAACCAGATAATAATGAAGCCAATGGGAAAGTCGTTTGGTTCAATTCCAAACTTGTTTTAGATCCTTACGCCACTCTATAAAACTAATATGTTTGGAATAGACAGGGTATGATATATGGAAATCCGTATGGGAATCTGATGTATTCCGTGTTAAGTGAGACGCTTCAAAAATTCGGAGATATTATTGCTTTGTACAAACAAATACTAACAAATATCCACAGAACATAAAAATAAGTTTCTACATATGTTTTGCGTAGCTACCATAAAAAATCAAAATACGTTGTGAGTTCTGAATCTCGAAACTGTGGTTGCCTAAAGCCTCGGACCAAATATTTTCTCTTCGTCTGTGAAACGCTTCCGAGAAAATCTAAATGAAAATTGGAAATTAATTATTCATTAGTTCCGCGATAGGTAGGTACATTAAAGTATTTACGCATTTTCATAATTTTCAATCACTTGAATGAATTTCGGACGTCGTTATTTAGATCAATTCATTTATATGTAAGGAACTGGTTTCTGATTTTTACCAGGAAATTTCGGTTCAAATATACAAACATTGGGTACACTGTAGAAATAATAATAGAACTGACTAAAATGGAACGCTAAATAAAAATAGAATGCTCTAACCTACTTTAAATCCTGATTCTGCTGCTTGAATGACGCCACGATTGAGTTTCTGAAAAGAACGCAGAAAGAGGGCGATAAGTTGCCCTCTTAAGCGATATACCAAAACGAGGTTCCTGCGAAAGCCCTCGAAAATCCCAACGAGACTTCTTGCCAATATGCTAAGATCGGTGAGGGGGAAGGGACCCGAAGGAGCCTGAATTCTGAAGCACTCGGACCATATGGGTATAAGTGAGCCCGACCAGCTTTTTGGTTCTTGGCCAACAAAACCGATGGGTCTCATGTACGAGAGACATCCCTCGGCCAACTACCGCTCAAAAACACTTCGAACAAATACCTAAAGGTAGTTGGTAATTGAAATTTCACCGGTTTCAACTGGTTGTTTGTTGGGTTATTATTTCTAATAATGGACCTTTGTGATAGACAAAGAAACAAATTGTTGCTAACCCCAATTAAAAATTTTTGTCCACGCTTCAAGAGTTGTAGAATTCAAAAACGCTGCAAATTATTACATAAAGGTTTATTCTTTCTTTATTAGATAGCCTTTCAACGCAGATCACTGGTCTATAGAAAAGTTACTTACTAGCCGGAGTCTATGGTGCATCATCGAAATAACCTGGATAGTGTTACCTACCAAAAGAAAATAAAATAATACACTACAAAATAAACAAAATGAAAAATACCAAAAATAACCTACAAGTGACTGAGAAAGATTTAAAGAACATTTTGTTGCTGACAGGAATCGAAACCCAGCCGCCCGAGCGGCAGGCACCCTGTTTTGCACGTACTCTTATGCTGGACTGACAAGCCTTGATTGAGATATTAGCATCACCTGACGTAGGTACAGAGGTCTCCGGACTCGATTTCGTTATTCACTTTTATCATGGGAAATGAAATGAAAGCCAAGGTCTCATTCGATTTATTAAACCTCTTTTTCCATAAATCAAACAAAAAAGCCGTCTTTTCTATGAAACTTCTAGACGAAAATGGGCAAAATGAGTTTTTATCCAACTTTTCGTAGAAAAGGGGGTATTGCACCTGACGGCATGGCGGCACTTGGGGGTGGGGATGCATTTTCTTGGGTGTAGATCACGTTTCCAGTTAGTCATTCATTTTGAGGTAAATATATATATTTATCTATATATTTGTATATTTATATAAGGACAAAAGTTTGTGCTCACTAACTCCTCCGAAACCGCTGGTCCGATTTGGACCAAATTTTGATATGATGTATTACCATGTTGGAACTTGTGCCTCACTGATTTTAGTGAGGATCAGCTCACCACGAGCCGTAATATCAATCATAATGATGACAAAATCTTGCTCAAATCACTCCTTTTCAACGTAGGACGACAAAATTTGATTGGAAGCTTCTCTGGGACAACAAGAGACGAGCAAAGTGAGGAGCGCCATCATGATCAGCTGAGCGAGCTAAAATCTCTCCTGTTAACCGTGGGACGTTGAAAATTGATAGGGAGCCTCTCTGAGATAACAAGAGACGAATGGCTTTATAGCCTCTATCCTGATCAGCTGGGTGAGCTAAGATCTCTACTGTTCACCGTAGGACGTTGAAAATTGATAGGGAGTCTCTGTGTGATAAAAAGAGACAAATGATCATTCGGGCGCCCTCCGGATCAGCTGATTGAGCTAAAATCTCTCCTATTCACCGTAGGATGTTGAAAATTTATAGGGAGCCTCTTTGGGACAACAAGAGACGAATGGACCTTACAGTCTTCATCCTGGTTAGCTGAGTGTGCTTAAAGTTGTGTTGTCTTTCTAATTACAACGAAATTTGATAGAGTGCCTTTCTAGGACATCAAGGGACGAATGAAATTACGGGCTCCACCCTGAGCTCCAGCTGACCGATTCGAGTTGCGTATTTTGCAACATGCTCCGCGGACCAGCGACACTTAAATAGGAAAGCAATTCGTAAACAAATTTTCCACTGATTAACACATAATTACTATCAAACTCGTTCACCTAGCAACAAATAATCACCGAAATTTGTTCAGTGAAACCTGACTTTCGCGTATGCCAATTGTGAACTTTCCATTATTCCTATTATTTGGCAAATGATTCATAATTTTTCATAATGTTTCCTCTCACATGATTCATAAAAAATAAAAGTGTTCTAAATACTTTTCAATTACCTATATTTTACTTATCTCTATTCGAAAAGTTGGTTCTGCTTACGCTAACTGAACCGTTGGCATTACTGTCGATTAGTCCTAAATTGTGGATTTTATTGAAGAACCTAAATATTAAAAAATCGAGATCTAGAAAACTTCCAAAATAAGTATAATAAGTATAATGTTTTCCACTGTGATATTGATATATATCACTTCAAAGAATCGAATGAGCCCACTTGACAGTTGGACCTTTGACAGAAAAAAATATCACCAATATGAGTATGAGTCAGAAAATGTGTGAACCCATGAGTAAAAATACCTAATAATCCTTTTGTACACAAAAGGTGTTCTGCTACTCTTAAGCAACTCTCCATTTGGCTTCAGTCTGTTCATCTGTTTTCTTAGTTCTTGAACATATACATTGTCTGATCTTCTTGTCTTGAGCAGTTGTCTTCTTAAAAATAATCTCTGGGTAAGCTCAGCTGTTGTACGTCGACAATAGACTGCAGACGCGTTTGCTTTCAATTTGATCGCGCCCCGTATACCTAAAAAGATGGTGGGAAGAACTTCCGTCCTTTTCTTTTTTTTATGAGTTCGAATGGCTGCTTTTAGAGTTCTGTGGAACCTATTATTGGCCCCAGTGTTCTTCCGTGGAGTAGTTTTTACCCCTCTACTGAATCGGCCAATACAAGTAAAACAGTGCGAGTATCCTTCTGAATGCGGTAATGGTCCTACTATCGATATGATCAGCTTCAAATCGCCTCGTGGTCTGTGGAAATTCTCCAATCGGTGATTTAACATGCCTTAATACCTTGTACTTCTGACAAGGTATACACTTTAGCACTCTCCCGTACAAGTTTTTCAATTTTCATCCATACTCACTGAGAGGGAATCAGTTTGGCTGTAGCTTTTGGACCTGGCTGCGCTAAATCTTCTCCAGGAGTTTGTGGACTATTGGGAGCCACTCTTGAATGCTCCTAGCCACAACCTTGGTTATCCAGTGGTACCCTCAGCTTCCACCAGGGATTCCTTGCGCAGCATCATGTGTGCCCCGGTGCTTCACAACAATCCACATAAGTGCCGTGTCAAAAACTCCACTTCTGCTGGGTCTGATGGTGTTTCCGCCCAATGCTGGAACAAAGCACCGAATATAGTTAAGCTGCTCATCTTCAACCAGCTGCTTCTGCCAAGAGGACCCCTTAAGGCTGTTCAAACCCTCCTTCAGGAGGTTTTATTATCATAACATTTTAAGTAGTTGATCAATTTTCACACTCCAAAGCTTGATTAGTTCAATTTCGTTTGTAGTTATTCCTCGAGGAAAGAAAATTTTAAACTGAATTTAAATTGTATGAAAATAGTCAAGATTTCATGGTTTTCTAACACTTTCTCAGGCATTTGTGGACCGATTTGCATGATTTAAATCACGCTGGAGTCTATTTTCCATCCTCTGTCCGTTCCACGAAAGAAAACGGTCAATTTACGAGTTTGGAAAATTGGAAATAAATGAGCTGAAAACTGCGCCCCTAGCGGATTTATCTCAAACTGCCAGGACGTGGCGGGGAAAGCCTCTCCCCCACTCTGCTCGCGAAGGCCGGGCGACCGCCCCCTCGATTGTCTCCCACCCCCTTAACTGCTCCCATTAGGTTAGCATCACCATGGCAACAGGGTGACTTTTTTGTAGAACTGGAGTAAAAAAATGAAGTGCCTAATTCCGCCTTCCTCAACAACCGACTTACGAGTAGACTTCTGTTTTAGCATGGAACGAAAGTAGCGCGGGATTTTTTACTTTCCCAACATCCCAACAGAGTGGAAAGTAATGTCCACTTTTACTTTCCCAACATCCCAACAGAGTGGAAAGTAATGTCCACTTTTACTTTCCCAACATCCCAACAGAGTGGAAAGTAATGTCCATAGTTACGTTCCCAACATCCCAACAGAGTGGAAAGTAATGTCCACTTTTACTTTCCCAACATCCCAACAGAGTGGAAAGTAATGTCCACTTTTACTTTCCCAACATCCCAACAGAGTGGAAAGTAATGTCCACTTTTACTTTCCCAACATCCCAACAGAGTGGAAAGTAATGTCCACTTTTACTTTCCCAACATCCCAACAGAGTGGAAAGTAATGTCCATAGTTACGTTCCCAACATCCCAACAGAGTGGAAAGTAATGTCCACTTTTAGTATCCCAACAGAGTGGAAAGTAATGTCCATTTTTACTTTCCCATCATCCCAACAGAGTGGAAAGTAATGTCCATTTTTACTTTCCCATCATCCCAACAGAGTGTAAAGTAATGTCTACAACTTTGACATATCCATGATCTATTGTTCTTCCCCTCAAGGGAGAAATTTATGTATGGGTCATTCTCACAGAAAAGGGCAGTTCTGAGTTCGAGTTTTTTTAAGTAACTTGTTAGTACCTACCCGGCTCATTAAAAAATTTAGTCCAACTGTCAATTCTGAGAACTCTACTACAAAAAAAGGCCATTGATTTTTCAACTTGGAAAGTGCTCTAGGTTATAACTAAAATCCATGTTGGGTAGGTAGGACCTATATATATATATATATATATATATATATATATATATATATATATATATATATATATATATATATATATATATATATATATATATATATATGCAGTTGGCTGGCATCGTTTTTACCAAAAAGTAATCAAAGGATCTTGTAAACTAGGCTTTTAGTTGCGATGTGTTCTTCGAAATTTCAGATGTTTTCGATTTCTTATTAATGAGAATACATTTAGGACATCAAGAGGTGAATGAAATGACGAGCAATTTGAAAATCAGGCCCGTAAAGAGCTAAATTAAAACAACAGACAACAAATTCATAGTATAAGCAAACAGCAAACAGATAAAACACGGCTAAAGCATGTTCCATGTTTCTTGAATTTTAGCCGAAGGATCTAAGCAGTAACCATCCGGGGGTCCAGGGGGGTTGTCCCCTGGTGAGGCCCGAAGGGCCGAGTTTTAACAATTTCTTTCTACTGAAATTGCTCAAATTTCAATACAATTTAACATTTAATAGTAGGTAATTAGAGAAAATTCACTCATACGATCATGCTGCATGACTGGAATTGTTTACTATCATAAATTATGTTTCTCCTTCTAAAATTGGCTAGAAAACCAATTTTTATTCATAAAAAAATCAAATAGATGGTCATCATTGGAAAGCATATTCAATTCCATTTCGTCATAAACAATTTAAAAAATTTTTGATTTGCTTGAAACCGTGCCAGAAAAATAGGAATTTCGCGAGTTTCAGAACTGTGCTCGCTCGAAAAGTGTTTCTAAATTCTACTTGCTAGTGACGGGAAACACTCGGAATGCAAAACTATGTGTTGGGTTTTCCACCATGTGAAAGAAAATGAACATAAGAATCTTTACCACTAAAATAGTTTATTTCAAATGATAGAATAGTGCAGAAAAAATAGAATGTTGCAAGCAATTAGTTTAAAACTAACTTCAACTCATGCGGATTAGAAAATAACTCATGAGAATTAGAAGAAGAAGAAGAAATTCAACTTTAAATTGAATAATGTTCTTGAGCCTCTGTCGTTATTTTTGTTCTTCGATTCCCTGGTGTCTTAGTCCTGGAGCCAGGGCCGAAAATATGTAGTAATTTGAGGAGAAGGTTTGATATTAGATTTTGAAAATTTAGTCCGTTCTGAGTGAGAAAATCTTTGTCTGCCATCTCAAAATTGGTGGAATACGAAATGGCGGCTTCATAAAGATGGCTTAATTTGCCCATTTACGGTTCTGTAGGTTTAGTTATTATTAGAGAAAACACTTTTTTCTCTAATAATAACGAAACCTACAGAACCGTACATCCTAGAGAAATTTTTATAAGTAGCAAAGTTGTAGAGCATAAAAAAACAAAACGATTCGATCCCAAAACTCTGAATTACCTCTTGAATAAGCGAATTACAAACAAGTGAAACTTGGGCTAATTTTGGGCGAGTCCTCTCCACCCTCCGTCTAGACTTTTGCCCTTCAATATCACCTTGTGGCGTTAATATTGGTCTTACTTCAGTCTGCCAAAGCTCATTCTACTCAACATTAAATACTTTCCACAAAGTTCACTTCAAAAAGTTTTTGCTCAGACCGTTTCTCATTGAAGTACAAAGTAAAATGCCGTTTTTGCTAACTTTATGTGTAAAATGGTATAAAATTCAATAGTTCGGCTGTAAGTCAATGAGGAAAGGTCTCAGCTAAAATATTCTCGATGCAAACCTTGGAAAGTATTTTTTAATCTTCAACAGAATGAGCTTTAGAAGACTGAAATCAGACCAATATTAACTAACGCCACTATAAGTGATTTTGAAGGGGAAAAGTCTCGACGAGAGGAGAAGAGGACTAGCCCAAAACTAGCCCGATTTTCAATTGTTTATAATTCGCTTATTTTGAAAAATAATTCAGAGTCTTGGGATAAAATTTTTTTTTTTTTTTTCTCTATAACTTTGCTACGTATAAAAATTTCTGTTGGATGTATGGTTTAGTTATTATTAGAGAAAAAACTTCAAAATGGGCAAATTAACCAATCTTTATGAGGCCGCCATTTCGTATTCCACCAATTTTGAGATGGCAAACAAAGTTTTCTCACTCAGAATGGACCAAACTTTCAAAATCTAATCTCAAACCTTCTCCTCAAATTACAACCTATTTTCGGCCCTGGCTCCTGGACAATCTGTGATGTATTTTTTGATCCTGATAGTGAAATAAACTTTTCCGATGTTCTCAATTATCATTTTTTCAACTCGGATTATCATTTCTAGTAGTCTCAAAAGTAGTACCTCAAAAGGAGTGACCAAGGGACCAGCAACCCTCAGAATATGAACGTGATCGGATGAATAGGCCATCTGATGTTTGATGGGTTTAACGTATACGCTGCACAGAGTGAAGTAGGTATTGATTAATGAGCAACAAAACTAAGGGGACCATCTGCCGTCTGACCGGTACATTTCCTGAAAACCTTATCAAACTCTGTTGGAAACTGCAAAAATTAAGCTAAGGGACTAACCTTCACAATCCTCAAATATTTAATCAAAATCGGACTAAAGCTGAAATTGGCATGGGCAGGGAACCAAAATTGATCCGCATGCTGTGATAAGAAAAAAGTTCCAATCATGAACATGATCGTATGAGCCTTTTTTTTTTTTTTTTTCGAATTACATTTACGTTGAATTAATTACCGTTGAGCACTTTTTATGCAATGTGATCGTTAACACACGCATGCATGTGATGGTTAACTATCTATACGTTTCTCGGTTAAAAAAAAATGTCTAAATAATATTCAGCTCTAAAAATAAATTGTTGGATTCTTGCAATTGTTTATAGTTTTTAAATGACACAAATTACCATTGCTATGAAATTTCAGCGGATTTTCGTAAAAAATTAAGCAATTGCCATTGCTTCCAATCATTTTCAAAAATTGTCGTAATTTTGAGGCATTCTGAAACGGATCTTAGGGTTTAGCGATACGTACGCCGTTTAACGCGAGAATAAATATAATATATACCTATATTTATTTATTTATTTATTTATTTATTTATTTCAATAATACGGGCAAGCCCAATACATGAGGAAAAAAAAAATATAACAAATGTATAAATTCAAAATACATAGCGTAAATTACCGCGGCGAACAAAACAAAAAATTGAGTATACTACCTATAAAATAGAATTGAAAATAGATGGAAAAAAAGAAAGTTTATTGTCCACAGTTAAGGGTGGTTCAACATAAGTTTTTCACTGTCGAGCGAAGCGAGGCTAATGAGGTGTTGAAAAAGTCGACGTCTGGATATTCATTTAGAAGGTTGTTGGCTGTTCGTGGGAGTCTAGATAGGGGGCGGTGGTACATATAGTTTGTCGGCGAGAAAGGTGTCCAAAATAAGCTGTTGGATCGTGAGGCGGAACGGGGCACCAACAAATTCACCATTTCCAGAAGGTGGGGAGAATCGACGCGACCATTGAGGATGTTGTATAAAAATGAAATGTCGGCTAGCTGTCTTCTAACTCGAGGGGGTAAAGTGCCGCAGTGCTCATTAATAGCCTCATAGTTTAAAGAGTCAAATGGTATATGAAGCTTAAATGCCACGTAACGGAGGAAGCGGCGATGAACCCTCTCTAGCTGTTCAATATGGCAATTATAGAATGGGCTCCAGATCACAGAAGAGTACTCCATTAGAGGGACAACCAGAGAATTGTAAAGAGCGGTTATAGCAGAGACGTGGGTGAACTCCCTCGTATTTCTTTTCAAGAAACCCAAAACGCGCATTGCTCGGGAAGAAGTCGATGTGATGTGTTCAGTGAAAGTCAGCTGGGTGTCTAAAAGTACCCCTAGGTCACGGGTGGACGTGACTCTTCTCAATAACAAACCGCCGATTGAATAGTCACAGACCAGTGGAATCACAGAGCGGTGGAAGGAGATGATGGCACATTTCGAAGGGTTAAGAGATAAACTATTAGTTGAGCACCAGACTGATAGTGAATCCAATGCACCCTGGAGAACCCGACAGTCCCCGTCCGACTCCACAACCCGATAAATTTTTAAGTCATCAGCGAATAGAAGGTATTTGACATCACTTAAGACCGTGCACACACTGTTGATTACCAATAGAAATAGCAGAGGTCCAACATGTGATCCTTGAGGAACACCAGATGTGGCAAGGAATGGCCTAGACAACATGTCCCTACACCTAGCCATCATTGATCTACCATCCAAGTAGCTCTCCAACCAACACAGAAGACTGCCAAAGATCCCCAGTGAGCTAAGCACAGATAGTATCACCTGATGGGATAGCTTGTCGAAGGCCTTGGAGAAGTCGGTCGTAATCAAATCGACCTGGTGTCCCCGCTGAAACGCCTGCAGTGTATATTCCTGAAACACGGCCAAGTTGGAAGTAGTCGACCTCCCCTTGACGAAACCGTGCTGTTCAGGAATGATATATGATGAAAAGAGAGGTGTCATCTGCAGTGTAACAAGCTTTTCGAATAATTTTGGTATCGTAGAGATGGTACATATTGGTCTGTAATTTCTTATGTCGGCCTTATCCCCCCCTTTATGTATTGGTGTAACGTAAGACGACTTCCAGCGAGTAGGGAACACTCCTACAGACAGTGATTTGTTGAAAAGTATGTGTAGGGGTGAAGCAAGGGATGTGAAGCAGGATTTGAGCAGGATAGGAGGCACACCGTCGGGTCCCATTCCCTTCGAGATATCAAGTTGAGAGAGTGAATCGGCAACTGAAGTTTCAGATATGGTCAGACTTCCAATCACCGCGACATCCAAATGAGGTCCCTCAGGTACATCAGCACCGGCTTCGTATACAGTGGAAAAGTGAAGTCCAAACAAGTCGACGATTGACTGAGGGTCGTCCGCTGTTTTTTCATCGAGATACATTAGCTGGGGAAGGTCATTTGTACCATCACGGTAATTAATGTAGTTCCAAAATACTTTAACGTTCTGGTGGAGTGAAGACTGGACTGATTCGATGTATTCTGAATAGAGTGATCTTGATAGTTCTTTACAACGGGACCTCAGGGCTGAGAAAACCTCGTAATCGAGTGATATAATAGTTATATCAAATCCAAATTGAATTTGACATTGTTCAAATAGAACTGGACATTTTCCGAATCTAATTCGATCTTGTCCAAATAGATTTCGATATTCTTCCATCGAACTTAATCAAGTCTGAATAGATTTCGAAATTTTCCCGAATAGAACTGGACATCTTCCTAATAGGTTTCGACACCTTCCGAAAAGGTTTCAACATTTTACAAATAGGTTTGGGCATGGCGTGAATCTGAGAAGAAATCTGCCCGAAAAACCATGTAGGTAACTCTATAATTTAGGAGAGCGTCTAAATGGTAGATTATGGATTGAAAAGGCATTGCATTCCAATTCAAGAATGTACTCGTAGTTTGTTTTTGTTTCCAGAATGTAGGTATTGGCGATTTGTATGTTATAGAGTGTCACAGTTGTTGTTCCTTACTTTTATATTTGGAAAATGTCGAAACCTGTTTAGAAAATGTCGAAACCTATATGGAAAATGTTCATCATTCCATTTTGAAGGTGTTCATTTCTATTTGGAAAATGTCGAAGTCGATTTGGAAATGCTATGTAAGATGTAATGTGTATGTATTTATGTGCCAAACTATAGCTCCTCAAAGGGTTGAGATAAAATTGCCATTCTTGCGCTGAACAAATTTAAGAATTTTGCTTAAAAATGGTTAAAAATGGCTAGTACCTAATCGTTGAATTTTTAATTTTGCAGACTTTTAATCAAACAAAGTTTACCTATCAACAATGGACTGGAACATTCTTAAATTATCAAAAAAATTAGGAAGAAACACGTACTTAAATTTCATTAATATTTGTTTTAAAAAAAAAATTGTTAAAAACTGCGCAAAAAGACAAAAGTTCTAAACTTTATTTTGAGTCGCAGAATATTTGATTAAGAAAGACGCAAAAAGTTAATAAATCTTTACAGAAAAATACTATGAACCTATGTATGAAAAGAATGATGACTTTCTTTTTTAACATTCCTATTTTAATGAAGAAACCTTTCTTCCTTAACTACAGTCACAAAAACCGATCATTTTATTTGAAAGTAATGCACTTGTGCAGGCCATCTACCCGCTTTTTCCACGAGGGTTTAGACAAAATAAAAACAAATACACTGCCAAGGAAATGGCACATGAGCTTCCTCGTGACCTTCACAGTACGTCACCATTAAATTCCAGAAAACTAGAAACGACCGGTTCTGGCATCAGGGAATTAATAAGGTGGGAAATTGGAAGCTGAATGGTACATATAATAAATGAAATTAATAAGGAAAATGTTGATTTTAATATGGGACCATCCAGGATGTTGTCCGCATGTTCCTCATAACTAAGCTGTGACCGTAACAAAAACATCACTTTCGCGCATGCGCCTAGCGTACCGCTGCTGATGATTGCGAAGAATGTGATACGGGACCTCAAGAAACCTTGCCCGCATCATCCCTGAAAATCTGACCGAAATCCGTTCATAATTGCCTGAGTTATGACCGAAACAAGAAAATTTTGTTTGCGCCTGCGCAGAGGCTACCGTTGATTCGATCGTGAAGGAACTTATAGGGGACCATGTAGAGCTATACCCGCACGATCCCTAAAAATTTGAAGAAAATCGCATCAAAATTGTGGAAATTACGGCTGTTGCAAGGACCGTAACAAGAATATTTCGTTCACGCATGCGCAGAGCGTACCGCTGATGCAATTATGATAATCGTCTCATGGGACCTCAAGGGCCCTTACCCACATCATCCCTGAAAATCTGACCAAAATCCGTTCAACATTGACCGAGTTATGACCGTCACAAGGAATTCACGTTAGCGCCTGCGCAGAGGCTACCGTTGATTCGATCATGATGAAGTTGATAGGAGACCATCTAGAGCTTAACCCGCACGATCCCTGAAAATTCGGTTAAAATCGGATCAAAATTGTGGAAGTTATGGCTGTTACAA
Source organism: Adelphocoris suturalis (assembly GCA_030762985.1). Lineage (NCBI taxonomy): Eukaryota > Metazoa > Arthropoda > Insecta > Hemiptera > Miridae > Adelphocoris > Adelphocoris suturalis. Next base: position 39,139,852 of record CM061040.1, on the reverse strand, counting down.
GGAAATGTGGATGGACAGACAGACAGACAGACAGACAGACAGACACGGAACCAAATTTGTTCAGGAGGCTCTGAAACGCAAAATGCAAGTGGAAATTTTGATTTTGGAGCAACAAATTTTTTTTCATTTCGAAAGTGAAAACAAAGCTTCCGCTGCCTTGCAGTCTCGGAAGCAAAATTCTAGGACTGCCGGTTGCCGGCGAGGAGGGTTGGGCGGGGCGGTGTATCGGCGTGGCTGAGGGCATGGATGGGTGGGGGAGATATCAACTTCCCCTCTTGCTAACTGCCGCTGGCGCTGCCAGTTGAGCTACCGTTGAACTGGGTCTGCAACCCGCAATCAGCAGAGCGCTCTCTCGGGCTAGGACGAGGGCGAGAGAGGCGTTTGCACAGCCTTAAAGGGTTGGCCCGTGCCCGGAAAATTTTCATCCCCCCCCCCCCCCCCTTAAAAAAGGATTAAGTGGGCCTGGAGGCTACCGCCCAATATCTCTATCGTCTGTAGTCTTCCGTCACTTCCAAAAGATTCTGGCATCTCACCTCCAAGAGGCTGGTGCCATAGCAGCATCAGGTAAAGGTGGTGGATGAGGAGTGTTTTGTCATAGGTCAGTCACCCGACCCCACCTGATCCGTGCTGGATGTTTGGCAGTACCTTGGAGTTGACTTCATGGGTGTGGCCACCATTGCTGCGAGCCGTGTGGACCTTGGTGGAGCACTAGCTCGCATCACCAAGGCTCCATTGAAGACACAGCAGAAGCTGTGCCTCCTCCGCCAAAGCTAACAATTGGGTTAGCCTTTTGAAGGCTTACTGCAGGAAGGCTGCTTGAGTTAGATCGTGAAGTTCGCTTTGCTTTGTGATCTTGGCTAGGCTTCCCATCTGGTGTCCCAAGTGCTTACATCCACATACCCGTCAAGGCCACTGGGCTCGGATTTGGCCTGCATCCTATCTTTAGGCTGCCAACACCTGCTTACCCTTAGGGGCTTGAGCTGGGAGATTGTCTGCGCTACTGCTGACCTTAACTTCCTCAGGCAGCAGTTGTTGTGATGTGACCAAGTAACACCAACTACTCCCAAACCCAGCTCATCAGCTGAGTTCGCTGCTACATTGCATGAGTCAAAGGATGGTAGAGAACTCCAAAAGTGCTTTGAATCGATCCCCCATTTCTTCCAACTGGGTAGAATGGGATTTAGAGGGCACGGAGGCCCGCAACTATTGACATTTTCATGCTGTCCTGGTGGCTACATTAGCCACCGCAGTGAGGTATAGGAGTGGCCTTGGAACAGTGGAAAACCTTTGCTGTGCCTGTTGGGGTAAAAATGAGAATCTGTATCATCTGGTACAGCAGTGTCCTCATACTCACATTTTACGCATTTCATGTCACAATGCGGTTGCCAAGCAGATAGCAGGCGCTTTGTCATCCAGGGGTTGGGATGCAGAAAGAGAGAGACTATATCACATGCCGAGTGATCGAGGCAAGAAGCCGGATATCGTTGCTGTCAAGCCTGACGGCTCTGCCATAATTCTGGATTTCCAGGTTGTCAGTTTCAGCGTGGACATGGACCAGACCTGACGGGCTAAAATAATTAAGTATGACTGACATGGCCTGCGCAAGCAATTCCCGAGCTAAATGGAATGGCGACCAATAACATCAAGGTCATGGCTGTGACCGTGTCAGGGCATGGGGCGTGGTGCAGGAAAAGTGCAGCAGAGTTACTCGAGTTGGGCATCTCAGCAGGAGCGCTCCGTGGTATCACCACACGCATCCTGAGGGGTTCTTACTTGAACTGGTGGTCATTTTATAGGGGCACGTCCTTTCATCCCATTCATCCTCCATCACTTCATATATCCCTAGAGCCGGCGTCGGGTAAACCTGGGCTCCCCTCTCCACTTTTTTAATTTATTTGAAATTTGGAATTTATTGAAGTTGTAGTTTCAACTCTGCACAAAGCGGACATGCACTTGATCTCATCCACAAAGTATGGAAGATTCTTTGCTGCGTACCCAAGGAGTAGTTAAAATTAAGTTAATTAAATTAATTAATTAAATAGCAGTTAAAATTTGATCACAAGCTTCTCTGGGCTACTAAATTTCCTCCTGTTCACCTCAGGAAATTGAAATTCGATTGCGAGATATAAAGAGACTATTGGAATGATGGGCTGTTTCCTGATCAGCAACGTCAGCTAAATTTCCTCTTGTTCATGTTAGGAAATTGAAATTTGATAAGGAGACTCTCAGAAACAACATAAGTCGAATGATATGACAAACTCGATCCTATCAACCGACTAATCTCGTTTCCCTCCTTTTCTCCCTGGGATGTTGAAATTCGTTACGGAGCCCTAATTACGCATTAACAAAAACATTTACTACATTAATCACGCATTAACAAAAAGCATTTACTTCAATTTGTGCGTCTTTGAACCCACAGGCAATGTCCATAAATAATTTCACCCGTGGATATATTTTTGGTTCAATGTGTATTCTAGCGTGCTAACGAATGTACTAAAGTTCTCTACTTCATGGAAAACCATTGAAATTCGGATATGAAAATACAGTACCCAAAAACATATCTGATCCTTCTAAAGTGGAGAAAACTCAATTTTATCCCATCCTTACTAGCATAACGGAACGGGGCGGCGTACCTCACAGAAGTATTTAAAATTATAATTTTACATTGATATGTATCTTTTTGGTTTCTTATGATACTAATTCTATTCCGTATGCTAGGCTATGTTTTTGTGCTGCTAATCAAAACTGGTGATGGTAACATGGTATTTGGATACTGTAGTATCAATTAGAAATGGTATTGGAGGACCATAAAAACGATAAGTAGTTGTGGAAAGTTATAAACCATGAGTAGAAGAGCACCTGTAGTGGGAACAAATAGGTAACAGTGTTGAATCCCTCAATCTTTGGAAATCATATCTCTGTTTTCCACTGCTCAAATTTAATGATGTTGTATACCAAATTGTTTGGAAAAACCTTCAAAATTTCATAAAAGTGAAAACAAAAACTATTTCGTTTTTCTTTTCGATTTTGAGTCATGAACCCCCTTAATTCACCTACTAGATCACTTCGCAAACATTTACTCTCGGCTGTCACCCCTTGTCACCCTAGCTTGTGGTGGTTCACTTCTATTCGAAATAATCAAGTAAATAACGGTATATAGCGGTACTATGAGTGTGCGTTTACATCCTAACAACATAAATGTACCTATACCAATCCACCATTTAAATAATCGTTACATTGCCCAAACAACTGTGAATCGCAAATCTTTTCATTATGACTACCAAAAAGTGCACTTGTCGTAATAGTAAGGATGAATATCTTACTATATGCTATGAAGAATTCTACCTCCCATTTGCTATAAGAAACATTTTGTTACATCAGTTCCACGTAGGTACTTAATTTACTATATTACAGCTTTTGGTACCTATTTGAAAACATCGTAAATTATTACGAAAAACCTACTACCAGGTAATGTTCCCGCAAAGAGCCTACTTTAAAGTAGATATCTACCATTAATCAATAGTAACATAATATATTGAATCAAATGACAATGCGTCAGGTTTCACTGTCAAATTGGCTCTTAGATTCACCATAAAACTCGTCGTCATTTGTAGTACTGCCCAATTTTTTCCCCCCATTCACGGGCATCGAATATTTTAAAGCCACTAAAACGAATTCCATTTATTACGCTTTCAATATTTATTATAATGTCAGTCTAATGTGATACATTTCTTATCATCGCTCTCAATCCAATTCTGCTGACACTATTGTGAAATTCTGACACACAATACTGTTCTTAAGGCAGTTAATCCTATTTAGTACTTTATATTGGATGCTATGAAGTTTTTTTTTATCGTTTCTATTTATAATAAGAAAATCACTTCACAATAACGAAGAAGTGAGCCAGATTATTGTTCGTAATGTCCCTCTTATTCAAATACCTACTAAAAAAAGAATAACAATAAAACAACTACAACCGATAAACTATAATAGTTGACTTGAAAATGAACTGAGGATGAGAAATACCAACTTGTAATATGATGAGTTTGCTGGTGAATATTAAATCTAAAATAATAATGATTTTTTCTATTAGTTCAGTAGTAGTTTGGTAGACCTGTGGGTAATAACTATACCTAACCATGCCGCTAATGACCCTTCTGGTTGAGGTGCGGCTTAAACCTTAAATAAAATTAAAAAATAACGGAAAAAAAAAAATTAAAAATAAAATAACAACTATACCTTTGATGGTGGACTTTAAGAGTAGGCATCATCCCTGACCTAGAGAGCTGGGTTTTGGCAACATTAAAAAAGCATCAAATGAAGTAGGCCAACATAAGTGGTTAAAAATAGCTGCTGGTTCTTCAATTAGAACATGAAGCACTATGTGAACTTATACCTGAAAGTGGGTGCACCGCCAATCCGTAGATCTCTTCGCTTCTTAATTCATTCACATCGAGCACGGGTGATCCTTCAGTTGTCGGCTTACTCCCGCGTACTCGAAGGGATCCGTTGGCGCAGTGTGAACGGTTCCAGTTGTTAAGTTCAGTAGTGGTTTCGTGCCGATCTCAATATTTGTCGCCACTGTTCCACCCGTCGGACGGTTCCGAATTACCTAGCTCTGATCCCACCTTCTACCCATGGATCTAACAGAGAGGAGACTTCCTAGTTCCTAGCATCATAGTAGGTTCGGTGGTATCGATATCGATACGGCGCGTGTACCATTCCCTTGTACCACACACCATTTCTAATTTTACACTCTCTTTCATTCCTCTCAATTCCATTCCAATCTACAGTAACAATAGGTAGCAATAAGGTTTTGACTTTGACAGTATCTTAAGTTGGAATTTCCCTGACACGTCCGCTGCCGGCGGCTGAGGCTCGTGACCAGACGCTCTCCATTCCTTTAGTGATTTTAGATGAAACCGATCTGCATATGTCATTTTGCAGAATAAAAATTTAGTGGTTTAAGGCTTACCTCAACCATAAGGTCATTAGCGGCATCAAACAAGGTGTCCGAAGGGACAATGCAAGTGGCACGATTCCAAGGGGGGGGGGCATGCCCCCCTTCACCACCAAACGGAGTGCCATCACTGACTCCACTGGCAAATCGGAGGAGGACAAAATAAGGGGTACAGTGAAGACCACTGTTTAGCCCCTAGAGCGGATAAAAAATAAAAATAAAAACTCAAAAATAAAATAGTAAAACTAAGACTAGATCTAGAAAAGGCTAGTAACTAAATATATGTTACTATATATAATTGCCAAAGATAAATAAACTATTACTAGATTTTATAAAAATATATCACAGATCAGATATCACAGTTCGTAGGAGAGCTCAGCGGCTCTCAGGTCAATTTTGTCTGGTCCGGATATAACATGTGACAGAGTTCCCGTCAGGATCTCAGAGAATGCGCTGTCGTCGCTCCATTGATGAATAACGGGCGTCGCACGCCTTTTCTCGTGTTTTTGAGAAGCTGAGTTTGGCGTTGGATGGGTGATCCAGGTCCCTGGAAACCAATCTACTCCGAACATAGCTCATTAAATGCTAGTAGTAGGAGTGGTATCTCTCTGACTGGATACTGTCAACCTCCTCTACCTTTTTATCGAGGATTTAGGCCCCCATTGCACCTCTGGGGGGCTACCTAGATCCCTGATATGGTAGCCGAGCGTGGTTTGGATTATGCGCGGCTGACGCCTAGTAGTCCTATCCACTATTTTTTGGGGCGCTAATGTTTCAGAAGAAACATGGCCCGGGGTTCCAGAAGGGATTCCCATTATCACCCTTTGGTATATAAATAATTTCATTGGTCTTTGACTTATAATTTCTCTTTTATTCCCCTTCTTTTAATTTCAATATCATACCTATGGTATACCTGGCCTTTGCCATTTTTATTATTATTCTTTATACCCGGGCATTATTCAAGTGCATTGTTCCCAATTATTCAAGGGCATTGTTCCCAATTATTCAAGGGTATTGTTCCCAATTATTCAATTTCCAGGGCTAATACCCAATTTAAGTCCCCAATGTTGGGCATATTAATTTATATCTCTTTTATTTTCCTTAAGGTTGGTGAACAACGGGCGTCGCACGCCTCTGGGGGGGGGGAGGGGGGGGGGTGGTACCTAGATCCCTGATAAACGTCAACCCACTGAGGGGGTGGATGCTGGACTCGGAGGTCTATAAGGTATGGGCAATCCTCCAGGAAGTGGCGGATGGACAGATCACCCCCACACCTTCCGCACACAACATCTCGAGCTCATGCGCTAAGCAGGTGTCTGTGAGTAAGACGGGTATGACCAGTAGCAATCCGGTTGACCACTATTCGGTCCCTCCTTGGAAGTTATGTTACGAATAGTCCCACCGGGCACAAATCCTTAAGGACACCACACAGACCAGTGACCTCACCCTGCCATTGCTTATGCCAGATAGAATTGGCTTTATGTTGCATGTAGGAGATTTGATACTCAATGCGTATAGGCAGCATATCGATGGAGTTATCACCAATGACTTTCCTTGCAAGGGTATCAGCACACTCCTTTGCCATGAATACCCACATGGCTTGGCACCCACATGAAAGTTATGGTTGAGCCCGAGGTTGAGGCTTGATGTACACACGGAGGCTTTATATTAGAGGATCATCAGAATATGTATCCCTAATCGCCTCGATGGTACCTAGTGAATCGCTACAAATCACATAATTCCCAACTCCCCAACAACTGGCAGTGTCGAACAGCCAGTGTCACTGCCCACAGTTCTGCTGTGAACACAGACGCAACAGGTAGTAAGCCTCTAGTGACTTGGAAGTTGGGGCTCCATAGAGCAAGGCCAACACCATCAGGTCTCTTTGAGCCATCAGTGAATAGGAGAGGTGTCCAGCATATCGCTGGATTCCCTCAGTGTAGCGACATCTGTGAATAAGCGTAATGATTTGAGAACACTGAAATAGGTAGGGAAAAATCTACAGCCTAACCCACAAATATGCAGAAAATTTAATCAAATCCTGATGAAAACTAGAAATTAACCAGGTTCCTAGGAGCTAATAATGATGCAATCATGTTGAAATTAACATGGGATAATTAAACCATCGTCTCCCAGCCATGCACCAAACTTGAGCGAGATTGGACGACAAGGGCATAAAGAAATTATCCTTTAAGTAAATTACGTTTGCGCATGCGCATAACGAAGTAGGTAATGACTTGAGAAGTATGAAAGTAGAAGAGGATCATTTACAGCCTAACCTGCAAATTTCCTGAAAATATCACCAAAATCGTAAGAAAACTGTTGAAATTAGGCCCGTTTAAAATGGAATGCATATTCGCAATAGCTACTAATGATAGGATAATGTTGAAATTTCTGGGGAATGCTCAAATTAACCTCCCTCCAAATTTGAGCAAGATCGGACTACGGAAGCGTGAGAAAATGACACTTGATGGAATTTACATTTGCGCATGCGCTCAGTGAAGTATTGATTTGGGAAAAACGAAAATCATAGGGGACCATCTTCACCCAAACCCGCACATTCCATGAACATTCCTTAAAAATCGATTGAATATTGTGGAAATTAATTTTGTTACATGGATTTGCAGATACTCTACAGACAGACTGTAAAAGGCACTACCTCATGATAAATGTGGCTTACACCCAAAATTTCATCCGAATCGGTCCAGGGGAACTGTAAGATACAGTGGAGTAAATAATCAGGTAAGAGAAGAAAAATAAATAATCAGGTGAGAGAAGAAAGAAAAAAAAACATTGGTGAGTAATTCATGCATTACAGGGATGTCCTTATGAATGGATTGTATGTAACTTGGGTGATAATTGAAATAGAAGAAAAAAAATTATCATGATTCCGCGGATATCCTGAAGTATCTGCACACCTTGCACTTGGGGGACTCAACATTCGAAAATGGTGTTCCAATTCGTTGGAATTTGTTAACTCCATACCTGAAAGTGATCGCGAAGTGCAATCCTCTATTTCATTTGATGATTCCTGTGTTCGTACACTTGGTCTAATCTGGTTACCCTCTGAAGATAGTTTTTCTTTTTCATTTGATCAAGTTAAATTTGAAGACCCCGATTGCCAAATAACGAAAATACATTTATTTTCATCTATTGCAAAACTTTTTGATCCTATTGAACAAGGAATGGGCAACCAACCGAAACCGCGCGTGGAGCCATCAAGACCCTTTTACTACTGTGGATTAGACTTCGCTGGTCCCATCATGATTCGTAGTTCAAATTTAAGAAATGCATCTCGTTGTAAATCATACATAAGTTTATTTATTTGTTTGTCGACTAAAGCAATTCATATTCTCCACCCCTTCTTTTCCCATTTAATCCCTTCACCGACAATGAATTTGAAACTTCCTAGGTTGCATAACTGGCTAAAATCTGGATCGAATGAACAATAAAAACAGTCACAAAAAGTCTGATAAATATAAAAAAAATATCACGATTTATCATTATTACCCCTCTATTCACCCCCTCCCGTCATGAAATTTGAAAATCCTGACATAAATTCCAAAACTATATTGAATTCATATTGGGATAAAATAAGAATCACAAAAATCGGTAGAGATTTGTAGCTTGGGCAGCACTTGAAAAAATTGGACTCCAGTCGCATGCAAATATGTGAACCGTTACCTGAAATCGGAGAGATGGAGAAAAATTTATACCAACCAACAAGTTGAAAAGAAAAAAAAAAAAAAAATAAAGAAAAAATTCTATATTAAGCAAATTTTAAAGAGATAAGAAACGCGACAATAATTGGTTCCATGTATAAAAATAAAGATACATACAAATTACACCGATTTCCTACATTTGCAAGCATTAGAGTACCGAATAAGTGCATTTTTATTTTTGAACGAAATAACTTTTGGTGCAGAAAGCAAGAGTATGTAGGAAATAAAATTGAATGAAGCACGAAATGCTAATAATTTGCAATGACGGCACTGTTAGGAAGTAGGATTTACGAATAACAAAACCAATAACGTTTTTTGTCGGTTTGAAAAAATCTTAGGTAGGTACCTAGACACTCAATAAAATAGACGCTAACAACTGAGCTAACTGCGGCTTTCTGATATGTAACGATCACTCTCGTCATTGCGCATACGAACTAGGCTAACTTTGAAAAGAGTAGATTTTACATTACCTACATCGCGTTTCCAACGTATGATACAAAAATTATATTAAAAAAATCTGTCCGTCCGCCGTCCAGATCTTTTCTCCAAAAGTCCTGGACCAAAGTTGATGAAACTTGGGTTATGAATCAAATTGGGGTCTTTGACTCTAAAAGCTCTGCGTCAATTGTTATCAACCCTAAAGGGTAACATCCCTTAACTGATAGGAGTGACAGGTATTCAAAAATCGAGATCTCGAAAACTTTCATGATTACAGTAACAGTAATGATTTTTCGGTTGCCATTGATTAATATTGTCTCAAAGAATCGAATAAAACCATCCAGAATGCTGCACGTTAATTCGTTCACTCGCCTTAAGGCTAACACTTCGGAAAAAAGCCCTTGGATTTCTAAGATCGAGAAAATACATAAATCATGTGCTGCTAACGAAACTTTGAATTTTATTAGTCGCTAAATTCCATTAATGACCGCTAGAGAATGAGACCAGAACACATGAAACTAGCATTGTGAGTATCAGCTGATATAATCCAATGGAATTCCAACAACTATGCTAAATGGAGTTTATTAACTATCGTCCGTACGGATAGACAACTACTGGTAGTTGCTTTATTTTACCACATAAATTTACAGTTTCTTGGTATCTATCTTCTTAACCGTAGACTAAACGGACGGAGTGCCTAACAACCCAACGCACATTCAGAGCACTGCCATTTAAAGAATCCCGCCTCCTGCCGCGCCATGCCCACATGTTGTCTTTACCTTAGCGATTGTAATTTATCTTCTGACCATGCTTCCCATATTAATTGTTTTCCAGATCTCGAATGCGGAATTGTTCTGGGGTGCCAAATTAAAACTCAACGCGTGTATCTTTATGCTTTTTTGAGCATGCTGCTGCACCTATCGAAGTGTACCGTGAATGTTTCCAACATTTTCCTGCAGTTGATCATCATGGTGACTAACAAATGTTTTTCTACCTCAGAGGAGGTTGGACGAGCGTTGTTGAGTCGGAAAAAATGAAGAACTCAATGAGGACATTGGTGGATACAGTTCAGAAGAGGGAGATAACGACTTTTACATAGTGAAAATCCATGAAAACTACGAATTTGGTTTTGTTCGACTATGTACCAACCCATTTAGTTTGGGATATTCTCAAAAATACCTTCATATTCGTCCTTTGAGAAGAATTAGTCAAAGCCCTATTTTTCAAAGTTAAAAAAATAAAAACATAAAATAGATTTCACTCCCAATTATATTTTCCAACAGAAGTAATGACTAAGTCGGATTAACTGAAATAAATCCCCTTTGCTAGCAGGAGTTATGCATTTCAAAAAGTGAATATAAATCTATCTATAAACCTTTTTTTTTTTTTTTTTTTTTTTTTTTTTTACTCTTTATGCCCTCCAAATTCAAGAAAAAATTCGTTAATTGAATGTAGTTGAGAAAAAATGTTCATAAAGGGAATCGGGTGAAGGGTTGTTGGACTCACCACCCGTGTATTAGAAGGTACTAAAATCACCAGTGCAGTCCAGGGATAATGTCGTTATACATAGATCAGGAGGACCAGCAAAGTGTAAGTGTTCCAATTATTTGCATTTATTTTCCCTCTGCAGCTGTCTGCAGTTTCATATGGACCTACGGATCTGCAATTTGATATGGTGCACCTAAGTGATAGGTTCCAGAATTCCTTATCAGTGCACACTGATCAGCTAAGGGGCCTCTGACCCTAATTTGTTTCTTTATAGACTAATGATGCCAGATTCTGAAATGTAGCTCTTTTTAGACATTTAGAATACAATTACAAAGCATGAAGGAGCTCTGATCAGCTTTGGAACCTCTGAGGCTAATTTCTTTGCTAATTGACTCATGGTACTGAAATTTAGATGGGGCACCTCGGCTACAATTACGACGTACGGAGGCGAACTTACCAGCTGAGGGGCCTCTGAGGCTAATCTCTTTCCCTTTATACCTGCCCTTTTTTTTCTTCTAAATTTTTCGACATCTCTATCGATACTATTTTATAAGAATGAAACTTCATCCATCTATAAATCCGAGCTATCCACGGCCAAACGGTAGATGGGGGGTCTACGAGTGGTGGGATCTTGTTGGATTTTTTGGGAATAGTGTATAAGCGATTTTAAAATTTTGTAATCCCACCCGAACCATGGGCTTGACGGCGGGAGGGGGGGTGGGAGCCTCTTTTAGTGCGGGTTTTTTCTTCGAGCGCTCTATCTTCTATGGGCTGCCACATTAAAATTTGATCGAGAGCACTTCGTACGTCAGCAAGAAAGTTACGTTTCTGGACCCGTAGAACACGATGGTGCTGTCAAAATTGCCGAGAGGTGCTGTTTTCCTGGGGAAATCAGCGAAAATATGCTGGAAATGACGAAAAAAATGCATTCCCCGCTATGGTTTTTTCCGCCTTAGACCCAGTAAATTTCGACGGTTTTTGCACCGGTTGGTCTTTAAATGTTTGTTGGAGTTCCATTTTGGTTCCATTCAGTTTCAAGGCATGAAATTGTGTTGTCCGATTGTGGTGAACGAAAATTTAGACGAAAACGTCTTCCCATTCCTTCGAAACGAATGTACCTACTCTGAACTTTGTATTAGGACCTCTTGAAAAACACCGCGGAAGGTATCGATGGTGATAACTAAGTCGGTCAAATGGTCTTAATTTACCAAGAAATACGTGAAAGATAGGGTTATCAAAGTCTGAACTTTGCCCTCAATACTCAATACATAATCTTTCGTGGTCCCTATTGAAAAACATTGCTGAAGGTGACGCGTTTGAAAGTAATTTCCAAAAAAAAAAAAAAAGTCTGCCAAAAAACGCAGCAACTTATTACACTGCAATTTATTATTTTCGTTTTGCCCCTTTTATAAGATTTTTTTGTTTGTTTTTTCTTTTCCGTTGAGATTGTCAATAGAAAGAGATTGTAAGCATTTTTTTTACGTTTTACCCCCCCCCCCCCCCCCCCATTAAGGTGTATTACTATTGAAACATGTAAGGGATTTGCTCGCATCGCCCGTAAACGGTAGATCCCTAAGGGTAGGATTAACGTGTGTAGGGGATGTTGCTCGCTTTGCTCGCTCGGTATGGCTGTATATGTGTAGGAAAAACATCGTTGAAATCCGACGTGTGTAGGGAATGTTTCTCGCTTCGCTCGCTCGGTATGAGATGTATAGACGCGATGGGATATAGTAGGATACCATCGAGACCTACAGCCCATGTTACAATATGTCTTATAGTTTTACGAACACTTCAGTACTAACAGTACAGTAGGATATTGAATGTTTGTAGGTACGTATTTGTTCTCCAGTTCTTTTTTTCTAAAGGTAGGCCATTATTTTATGTACGTAGAAGGGCATATGGGAACCCCCCCCCCCTCCCCCCCTGAGTCATCGAATCCCTTCTGGTAAGCAACATAGTGAAACGGCGGCGGGCTCAATTATCTTCTCATTTTAATCGATTCGCCTCCCTTTCCCTGGCATTTTGACCAACTTCCCGTCACTTTTTTCGATATCCAATTTCGGATTCAGATTTGGCGGAATCGAAAGTGTATTTCGCCCGCAAACACCGTCCCGAAAAACGTACCTTTATGGGGTATATTTTAATGAGAAAAAACCAAGTTTTTAGACGCATTTCCCGATACTTTTTTCGCAATCTTCGCAGCTTCTTCCTCGTAGAAAAACCTACGAAACCGGTATTTTTCCGGAATTCTCGACGGCCGTTTAGAAGGGTAGGGGAAGCGGGGAAGTCGAAAAAGCACTGTATTAAAACGGGCTCCCACCCCACCCCCCTCATCATCTCACGACGTTGTTTTTGTGGACACCATCAATATCAGAAAACGAGCCTACCAGGCAAAGCGTAAGAGATTGCCAACGCTCTAAAGCACGAGAGGATCTACACAATTATGTTGCCAGTCAGACAATCATGACTAGAAGGGATGAGTACTTTGTGCTTCACAACCCTCCAAGACCGAATCTCTACATTCCTAGTTCTGAACGTGAACCGGTAAAAGTAACTGAGGTAGGTTTGAACCGGTAAAAGTAACTGAGAGGAATCAAGAGGGCAGGGCGGTAAGTGAGAGACGAACCGGGATACGGGGATAATCTCAGCCGAGGTGCCTTAATTAGAGAGGAATCGGGATCCACCGAAGGGATGGTAAAGCGGGAACAAATTAACATCACAGCAGGTCGAATACGGGAACAAACTAACTTTACATGGAAACGAATTAACCCTCACCTTCCTTAGCTACCTTGCACGCGACATGGACCTATTTGTTTGTATTAACTAATAATGAACGTGAGCAGTACAATATTGAAACTGCATTTTTAATAAACATACAAATCTTCTGAACGTAAACAACTTGGTTGAGGCAAAAATTTAAGAAACTTACATTGTTTGATAGTGCTATTGAATAACTCTTAGAACTTTTTTGATTTAAGTTTGTACATATAAATTTGTCGAAATCGTACTTGAAATAACGTTGTAAATATCTGTAAATGCATATTATGTATGTTGTATAATAAACTCGAGGATTTGTGAGTTTAGGGAGTGATTTTATTCATCAAACCTGAAACATTTCTTTCTATCTTCTATACTAAATTATCAATTTTCTAGACTCCTATTGGTATCAACACAGAAAGCGTACATACAGTCCTTATTCATTAAGTTTTATTTTCTGGTTGGTATATCTTATGGTGATGATCGTAGTCATGATAATATTTTCAACTTTTCAGTAAAAGTCTTATTTGATTTGTTATAAGTCAGAATAATAATGTTTTTGAGATTTTCATAATAGACTGAATAGGTGTGATCCTGTTCTTGATTGAAAAATGTCTAAGTTTGAAAAAATTTCTAAATGATATAACTTAAATAGTTTTGTTCCAATCTCATAAAGAATAACTCTTATAGAGAACAACTTTACATGAATGTTTTATCATATTTTGGTCTTTCAAGATAGTTAATGAGGGAAATGTAACACAAAACTGTGATATCAAAGGGTGGTCTCAGAGCCGGTTTCACCAACAATCCCTAACCATAGTTTAAGTAGATCATTGTTTCACGGAACAAGAGTTTTGAACGTTGATTTAAAACAAACGAGTTTCACCAACGCAATCAATGTTTACACTGTCATAAGTAAATATCGATTAACAGCGTTTCCATGAAACGTCGATTTAAAGTAGTTTAAACTCGAGGATTTGTGAGTTGAGGGAGTGATTTTATTCATCAAACCTGAAACATTTCTTTCTATCTTCTATACTAAATTATCGTACGTAGATTTTGACGATATCAAGGATGCAGTTGTCCTCAACGTGAGGGTGATAACGAGGTAATAGTGAGGGAAGAACTATTACCAACCTGAAACCTTCAATTATTCAATATTTTTTAATTCATTCTGATTGAACAGGTAATGTATTACAAACTCATAGGGTTAGTCCTTTACTGCTCTATCATTTTGGAACTAGTGCAGCGATGATAATGTATATGAGTTTCTTCAAGGATTCTGGATTTGAGTTTGAAGTAAAAACCGCGAAATTTATAACCACTGGAATACTCCATCCAAACGTGATTTTGATTCTTCTCAATTGGAAATTTCGGGAGTCGGTCTCCTAAAAAGCAGTGGTTGGTATTCGATGGATTTTATAACTATTCCGTAGTTAGTTTTATACTAAAACCGCAGGAAACAGGTGATAACTGTCTCGTAATATATAATATATCCTATGGTCAAGTTGTATAACTAGGAATTTTTATGTATGTATTTTCCATCACTTCAATGACAACAGCCTACGACACCATTTAGGCACATTGTGTCATTTCAAATTGTGTTGAGCCGTTGGCTATTTTATAACACTAGGTATTTTACAACTGTATTTGTACATTCCATGTATGTACCTAAATCCCTACTCGTGACTTGTGTATTCGATGCTATCATCAATTTGTTCAAGGACTGACAAAACAGAAGTGTTTGAAAGTCGGTACCTCCTCAGAAAATCGATTTCATTGAGATTGAAATACGCCGTACTCTCTCTAATCCAACGAGGACGTTGAATTGTACAGTCTTCACTTCATATCATCCTCGTCAAATTCGTCCTCAAAAACCACTGCTCTGTGGCTCATTTTCGTGTATGTAGGAAAACGTAAGGAAATAACAAGAAAAATGTAGCAAATTAGATGGGAAAACGTAGAAAAAAAGGATTTTGGTCTTGTAAACAAAGATGGCGAAAAGAACTACCTACCTAATAAATCGTTGATTTGAACGCTAACCACCCAACTTTGGCTGGGTAGTTTTGGTCGTTGATTAGCGCATTTGATCATTTATTTATCTGAACCGGAGTTGGCGAAACCGAATATCGTTGTTTAACAGCTTAGATCTTCGGCTTAATGAGTAATCGTTGATTGAAAGCTTTGGTGAAACCGGCCCTCAGTCGCTTTCGCCAACCTATGCCAAGCTACTCCTTTGACGGGGAAGAAGTGCCGCGGGAGTGGGGGGGGTGGGGGGGGGGGTTAATTTGAAGTTTAGTTTTGGGTTTTCCCCTCAACGTGAGCAGTCCAGGTATTATAGGTAATACCTATAGGTATTATAGGTGGGTTAACCATAATCTTATCAGCGGCTTTTCTAAGCAAAGGCGTTGTAGTTTCCCCAAACCATTGTCGGAGTCAAGCCAAATATTTATCTGTCATCGGCCAGGTTCCTCTTTCCAATAATGCGGCCATGCAATACATTTTGCAGTATGAAATACTTATCATTCCTAACCAGATGGCCCAGGGGCAGATGGCGGATCCAGAGCCGGTTTTTTGGGTGTGGGGGGGGGGGGGGGTAAATCTTTACCTACATGTAATCAGTCTCGTCAATGCTCAGTCCCTTTAATAGTAACCTAATACTAAGTAAAAGTAACTTGATGGGGGATTTTCATGGTTATTTTGTATCTGCTAAATAGCAATATCTTAGTGTGAGCTTTCTAAAATGTGCTATATGATGGGTATCTGATCTTGAAATTCATTTGCAAGATGACGTCATGGCTCCCGCCTGCCTGGAGGGAACCCCCAGCTTCCTTGCAGTACAACGTCACGCGCGATCTTCCTACCCGTTTATTGACCAAACTAAACGGTCTTTTGAGCTGAAAATTGTTACTCGGGGTTTTTCAAGTGCGCTGGGTCCGAATCTAAGGTCAAAATTGTGAAATTCCGATACAACAAAGGTCCCCATTATACTCTTCAAAGGTCGTAGTTGATCGTTTTTGAATTATCTTCTTTTATAAGAATTCAAAGTTTTTCCATCTTTTAAACCAGTTTGAGATATTTCCAATTATATCATTGCAAATGTGTCATTCCCGGTGTTGAATATGCGATTTTGAAAAATCTTACTCTTGTGACTCAGAATCAAGTTGTCTCCAAGGCACAGATGTTATTTGAAGCCTTCAAAGTTTTTTTTTTTTTTTTTTTTTAAATTTATTTTATTTAGCATTAGCATAGAAAATTATACAGCCATGTCATGTTGAAGTGATTACACTAGTAAAATCAAATTAGACAATTTCAAATACAATAAACCAATTGATATCATTATAATAACAGCCATGTCATGTTGAAGTGATTACAATAGTAAAATCAAATTAGACAATTTCAAATACAATAAACCAATTAATATCATTATAATAAATCAGGCTAATAATACTCAGGTTCTAAGAAATTAAAGTTTTTTATAATATTCAGCTTAAATTCTCCAAATGATATTTTGAAGAAATATATAAAAATATTCGTAAATTTATAGGTTATTCAAAGCTGTGAGGGGACATAGGTTGAAGGGAGAATTTACTCTAGGGGTTAACTTGGTGAAAAGCTCTGTTATCTTGCAATCATAGGCATTACATGTCAAAATTATATGCTCGATTGTTTCGACTCCTTCACAGTGGTTACAAATGGCAGTTTGCCGCTTTCCAATAAATTCTAAAGAGATATTCGTTAGTTACGGCATGACCATTACGCAATCTCGTGATTGTTTTTTAAAAACACGTGGATTTTTCTTTCACAAAATTAAACCATGGCAATCCCCTGATCAAAGGAAAGTTCGATCGATAATCCCAACCAGATGGATACGTGTCAAATAGTTTTTGCCACTGAGTGATCATATTCAGTTTAATTTTTCTTTTTAAATCAGTACATGGGTGTCGGAAGGGTGTGAAGCTACAATGATCTAATGTGTGGTTTTCTATGTTTTTCAGCCTCCGGAATCGAATGAAATTACAATCCGACATGTTAAGCCGTTAAAAATTATGGCTAATATTGAATTAGCAATAGTAAATATTAAAGTAATATTAATAATATAAACAGTGAATTTTTTGCGTTTTTCGCAATTTTCAGCGATTACTAGGACTGAAAAATACATAGAATTTGTGTGTACCTAAGATATTAAGGCTGGCCTTTGATCTCGTTCTTTCTTTTGTAAATATTGATATTTTTCGGAACCATGTCTTATGTAAATTTATTGGAATTCACATTGATATCAGCTTTTGATTTTATAATTTTTTTTTAAATCGCTAACAATTATGAAAAATTGGATCAGTCTGCGCAGATCTGCAGCTGATTCTTCCAGGAATAATTTCTATAGGCATTAAGATTTGATTTGCCGCCAAAGTTAAGGTGTAAGTCCGCGTTTGAATTAACTAAAAGCTCTGTAGTACCTTAGCAAACAAATATTTTGACCAAGGAGCATTTTTAAAAAATTCGCTTACTTCCCATTTGTTGTCCTCAAAGATGGATATTTAAACGCGGAAAAACCTCAATGCCTCCAAACAAGGTGGAATGGAAAATGAGCATTGTGAAGTCCGATATGAAATTAACGGATTGATGACTCCAGTGGTAAACGGTATCTCCCCCCGACCTTCGGAATGTTATGAATCACGTCAGGGCAGGTGTTCTACACTCTCTAGACATTCTAGTTCACTGACCCATAACAATAAATTTTAATAATTTCAGAGACTTTCGATTTTTGGCCAACTTTTCTGGGTTTGCAGCACACGCATAGAGGACGTCGGGCTTAGTGATTGCCAGAGGGTTAGTCCGTTTCTGAGATGTCCACAGCACCAATGTATTTCTCATAAGGATAGCGCTATGATAAACACTGATACCTGAATATCTCTAAACACGAGAATCCGAGCCATCGGTCCTTATTGGGTTGGCCATAATTTCAATAATCTCTAGTTGTCAATGGTCCTAAATAGGAAGATTCCTGTTTCATCGGTAGATCATTAAACTTCTGATGTCAATTATCAATCAAAACAATTTTTTTTAAACTTTGTTCTAACTATAAGAGATTTGATGTCTAATTAGAACTAAAAGTGATATATCAATCACTTGATAGTGTGAAACTTTGTTAATTAGCTATATGTTTTCCTACATGTTCGGTAGATGATCTTCCTCTAAAATAGGAGACAAAAGACTCTTAGTTGATTTTTCAATTAATCTCTTGCATAAGTCTATTGAATATATAAAACACCATGTGTAGGTATACGTTCTAGGTTGAGCTACTTACCAAGTTGAGGATTTATCTAAAATCAAAACGATTGCTAGATTGTCCGCTGTTTTCAGAGTATATTAGGTAAACGAATGCACCTTGGCTTCCGGGCAAACGTAAATAGTAAGATATTTCTATCTCTCTTCTCTCTTTGGTATTGAATTTTTCATAATATTATAGTTACAATTTTACATTTCCCCAATCATCTGGTATTGATGTTATGTGAACAGCAGATCTTGATAAACTGCCCGCTTGCCGGATCAGAACGATCTATAAAAATGTGATTGAAGATAATATTCACCATTAGGTATGTATGACATTGCTTCAAATGACGAACACAGCAAGCTCACTGGACACAATCAAGTTCCGATCAACAAATTATTCTTTCCAATAAAATGTTAATGAGCCCAGAGTAGTCACTCTCAGGATCAGTAGAATGAAATAAGGAACTTTGTTCTTCTTCTGCCACGACTGGGACTATTCTTCCTAGGGAACTCGGTGTGTGCAGGTTTCAAATGTATTGGTGTAGACCCGATCAGTACGACTTTGGGGAGGAATACAATTTCTTCCGTTTCCATAGTTAACATTTTTACGAGTTTGAACAGTTTCCAAATAATAGGTAGCAGCAGAATATTAATAAGTAGTTAAAGTTCAGAATAATATCAGTTAAACGGGATACGGGAGGTTTAGGTGATCGATCAAGGAAATACTTTTTTTTTTTCAAGGAACAATAGGCCAGTAATTCTTAAGTTTTCCTCCTTTCAGCCAATACAGATATAGGTGTTTCCCACGTCACAGAGTGTTTTCATTATTTCTTGAAAATCTTGCATGGAAAAGTTGAATTTTTGTATTGCAGAAATTTTCACTCCGCAGAAATTTTGGGTTCGGGTTCAGTTTGGGTTTTGAGCTTTCATTTTCCAAGGCTTAGGTGGGGGGTCATCTAGAATCCGTCCCTGATATGGCCCAGGTATTAGAGCTTTTCAGTTTGCCACTACACGCGAAAGTTGGGTCATCCACAAAAGGATTTAGGGGCTCGGTAATAAATGGCAGTTCCATTCCCATAGTACACGTGTTGTGATGGATACTGAAAAATTAAATTAGGCCGAGCTGATTGATGCCACGAAAGAGATCCCTCGAGATAATTCTCACCCTGTTCTCCGTGTGGCTTCTGTGAAAAGATATTTCTCCGTTTTTTCTATCGGTGGAACCAATCTTCTATTGCTTTGTAAACAACATCTATCACCACCTTTCTCGTCAACTGCTTTGCTTTTTGTCAAAAAATAGCTCCATTAGGTAATCCTTTTTTTCCGTAGTTAGACCTCTTTGACTTCAACTTTCTGCCACTTTAAGCGAATTGCTTCCCACTGTCACCAACATTTTCTTTGTTTTAGATACGATAGTCGTAGGTGCAGATTTCTTTTAAAACCGATGCTGTAGTAAGAGACGCTTTAAATATATAGTAAACAGCGTAAGAGAAAACCTCAGAGTAAATTTTACAGAATGTTCCAGTCACATGACGACGGGTAATTTCCATTTTTATTCAAGATTTAAAAAGAAGATAGTAGAGAGATTTTTGAGCACAAAAATTTTCATTTAAAGAACTTAGTTTTTTGGCAGCATTTTATTACCTACTAACTGGTTCACCCGTGCGTTGCATAGGTTGAATTGAATATACGCCAGCCCCCCCTCACCCATCACATTTTGGGACACCCCTACGGATCTGATTCAAAAAAGTCCTTCTTAAAAGTACTTTCTTATAGAACCAAACTGCTGAGATCAACCCCCACTCCCTCTCCACAAACACCCCCCATATATCAGATTAAAAATATTCTTGATAGATCCAGTGAAATCCAAACATATTATACAATCAAATCCCCAGTTTGTTCAGTGATGACAAAGACACCCTTACCCCCTTCCCCTTAAACACACCCTTCTATGGGTTAGATTTGAAAGATTCCAAGTAGCATGTGATTTAAGTTAGAATACTCCAAACATATTCGACAACCCAAGTCCCCAGTTGGTTCAGTGACGTTCGAAACGCTTTAAAGCCTCCTTCCCCTTCCCCTCCACTGTGGGATAAACGCTGCAAATTATTACACAAAGGTTTATTATTTCTGTATTAGATAGCCCTTCTACACAGATCATTGTTCAATAATTATTATTAAGCCCCATGTATGTCTACTAAATAATCAAAACTTGGCGCATCGTGCCTCCCAAAAGGGTTCACACCTTGACAGCTCAGGATCTACAAGTTTACTGTTTGCAGTAGGTGAATGGTGAAAAATTTTCCAAAAATGTCAAAACAAAAAACTTGGTAAAACAGCAGGTTGAAAAGGAATGAAAGCAGTCTCAAAGACTCCATCAGCTATTCAGTGATCCTCCGAACCTTGTAATTGTTTTTGAGGTGTCCCGAACGAACTCCATTAAATGTAAGCAACATGAGTCGATTGGAAAAGAAATTAGCCTCAGAGGTTCCAAAGATGATTAGAATAACACGGGAACTGAATATATTACAGCAATATAAAATAACCAAGTGACTCAGAAAGAGTAACGATTAGACCTCCGAGAAGTTTCTACGACCCTCTGTTTGCGCGCAAATTGAAAAGAACCAGAACTCTTAGATCAAACTCTACATACACGTATCAAAAAGCGTTAAACTCAAGGGATTTCAAATCCATGAAGGAAATTCTGGATTCATTGCAATAGTTTAATTTTCTAAGAAAATTGGCTGAAACGTTCCGACCTTGGTCGACTCGGAAGCAATTGACCTTCTGTTGCTGGAGTAGGTAATAACTTAAAAAAATAATAATTTAATTGAGAGCAGTTCCTAAGTATTTACTAATCAATAATTCAACAAATTAATGAGATTGAAGTAGACGATTACCTACCTACGCTTCACAAGCCTCTATAGGATACATAAGTTATAATAAATTCGATTTCGGGAAGTCAGATTTCCATTAGAATTATATTATCAGCTGATACAATTGTCATAGTTTTCATTGCGATTTTTGATATGTTTTACTAGTTACGATTCACTCCGATTTTGGGGTTGGCTGTGCAATCTACGTTGACGTCGGAGTATATCGGTTCACACTGCCATCATTCACCTCCATATTCACGGCTGAGCTCTTTGCCATACACAAAGGCTCTTTCACTGGTATCATCCAATGAAGGAAAAGTAGTTGTCTGTTCAGATTCCCTCAGAGTACTTCAGACATTCGAAAAAGGTGGAGACGCTCATCCACTGTTGAGAGAAATACTCCAACAGTGTCCAAGACATGCGAGCATCAATGTTTCAGTGATTATCTGCTTGGTTCCTGGACACATAGGTAATTTCATTCCCCGTAATTGCTGATTTACATGCAACAATAGCTACAGAGAAGCCTATATCAATGTACCTTAACATCGGCGCTAACTATCCAACAACTATCAAAAGAACAATATGGAGCAAATGGCAACCAGACTGGCAATGCAACATCAGAAGCAATGGGAAGTAAAGAAAACTGTTGTCTCATGGCCCTCATCCTGCCGGACGAAGAAACTGTCTGATGACACTATTGCATATTCGCATAAAGAGGAAGTGGTTCTCACTCGTCTCCGGATAGGGCACACTAGACTGACTCATGGCCATCTCATGAAGAAAGAAACACCTCCACCCAAAAATTGTGCAACCTGTATATGCCAGCTCACAATACGCCACTTGTTACTGGAATGCCCATCCTGCTGCTTCCTGAAACCCCTAGAAATCTGGAAGAACTCCTGGGAAGCGATTCAAATCTCCTGCAAACTATCTTCAACAAGCTAAAGAGGTTATCAATATACTACAAGTTGTAAATATTTTTTATTGTATTTGGCACTCATGACCACTAGATTTTTGAATGTACCTAAATAAAGAAAAATAAAAAGAGAGAGAAAAAAAAGATTCACTCTCGTGTTGCTGTTTTCTTCCTTGTTAGCCATTAGGGCAAGCAAATGAATAAACGCATTGTGACTGGGGTGGTTTCGTTCGATTCTTTGGGCGGATATCTATAAATGAAACTCAAAAAATCATTACTGTTACATATAAAGATTTCCAGATATCGATTTTTGAATATTTCAGCCCTTAGGTTCTACTCTTTGGTGTTGATCAAACGCGAGGCCAATTTTAATGGCTCATCCCTGACCGATTAATGAATTTCAAGCCAAATTTCTTGTAGTTTGTTCGAATACTTTTTGAGAAAAGCTTCGGAGCGTACGGCGCACAGTGGGATGAAGTGTTCAAAAACCCCCAAAAAAATTTTTTTTTTCAATCCAGCTGGGTTTGTTATTTTTTCATAGCTAGATACCTAGTGATTAGTTGTACGTAGTAGATTTTCAAATATTCCAACGACTTAGGTTAATAGTGGCCTTTTTCTCAGGCAGTTTCGCACGACTGCGTCATGTCAGTAGGTATGATACCTATACCTATGATCGTGATATGGTGTATTAAATATTTTAATAATTAAATTACTATTAAATTATTAAATTACATTATTATTAAACGGTTTATGGGGTTATATATATTTTTACAATATTAATCATACAAGAATTTCACAGTTTTCGTAATTTAAACTGAAAAATCACGTATTTTTATTAATGAGAAGGGCCGGAAAAAAGTGTTACCGACATTTATTGAGTGAGTAAAATATTTAGAATGGTGAGGTATTAAAGTGCATTCTCCATCAGTTTCATCGCCGACTTCCGCCGACTCTTGTCACAGTTCATTTAAGAGTAAACAAACAATTGTTAGCTTGCGAAAAAGTAAACACTCTTTGGACTGGTAAAGTCTACGACCTTTTGTCACACTGGCATTCATCTTATCCTATTCGATGCTCAGTTATATATCGGTAAACCGACGTTAAACACACATTCATTCGTTCCCAGTTAGTTCATTAATATGTCGGAAATAACTATTCCTTATAGTGTTCTGTGCGAAATGTTATTTACTCCTAACAGGACACTGGAAGAGAGTTTGCGGGACCGTTACCCCGAAATGGAGAATACCATCTTACTACAGGTAATTTCGGAGATAAAGGGACGATTTATGTGTAATTTTAATAAAAAAATGAGGGATGTGACTCATAACAAAGCCAAATTTTTATCCAAGAATAGTGACTGGTTGAAGGGAACATTTGTTATTAATACTGATTTCTCACATTCCTGCAGTGGATCTAACAAAGTTGGGAGGCCCTCAAAGCACTTTTTAGATTGCGCTAGAACCGCAAAGCACTACAAAGTGAAAAATTTACAAAGGACGTGCTCCCAGCAGCTTATTGATGCTGCTTCATCTCCGCAAATAGAAGGTACGGGATCGACTTTTGATGGTGATTCGGCATTAGCCCTCATCACGCAGGCTCGATTATCTAAGAACCAGTATTTAATTATTAGGAAAGCGGCCAAAGAAAGGGGGTTCAACATTTTCCCCAGTTATGAAAAAGTGTTGCAGGCCAAACAGCAATGTTACCCACAAAACATAAGTCTCCGAATCATCATCACAAGTACCGTTGCAAGACTTGTTGAACCACACGGTCGAAAGACTCGTTCAAACGTGTCCAGATTCGCTAGTCGAAAAGTGGGAGGATGAGTTTGTCCTCCACACAAAATGGGGTGTAGATGGGGCTTCCGGACAAAGCGAATATAAACAACGATTTTCGGATGATACACTTAGGCAACGAGATGCTCATATATTTATGACTTCGCTTGTGCCACTCAGGTTAGTGGCAGGAAGTGATAACACCTTAGTGTTATGGAACAACACGCGCCCATCTTCGACGAGTTATTGTCGAGCGTTGCACTTTCAGTATCAGAAGGAAACGCCTGAATTGACGAGAGCAGAGAAAAACCGGGTGGACAATGAGATCCGTGAATTGAGGGATACAACCATCTGTCGCGACATCAACAATTCTGCTCGAACATTCATTGTCACTCATGTCTTGCATTTCACCATGATAGATGGTAAGGTGGCCCAAGTAGTTACTGATACCACATCAGCAAGTAACTGTGTCTTGTGTGGGGCAAAACCGTCCCAGATGAATGATTTGTCTAGGTTAGGCATTGTAATTCCGAACGAGGAATTCCTCCGATTTGGAATGTCTACATTGCATGCCAGAATAAAGTTCATGGAGTATATCCTCCACCTCAGCTATAACTTGGATTTCGCAGAGTGGAGAACATCAGCAGCGACTCGCCCTTTAAAAGAAAATTCTAAACAACGGGTTCAAGAAGAATTTATGTCCAAAATGGGACTAAAGATCGATTTCGTTAAACAGGGTTCAGGCACATCGAATGATGGAAATACCTCTCGTAGGTTTTTTGCCAATCCTTCATTGACGGCTGAGATAACAGGAATAGACGAGCGTTTAATCGAAAGATTTCGAACAATTTTTCAAGTAATTTTTTGTCAATTACCCACGGATACCGTCAAGTTCCGTCAGTACGCACATGAAACCGCTCAACTACGAGTAGCTAATGATCTGTATCCCTGGTACTATATACCTGCCACTGTACATAAAATTCTCTTTCACGGAGCTGAAATCAACGATAATGCTGTTTTGCCCATTGGATCTCTCTCAGAAGAAGCACAAGAGTGCCGAAATTAAGATTATAAGTATTTCAGAGCTTACAATTCAAGGAAGCGATCAAGAGAGGCAACGAATGAAGATGTCATGCACTCTATTATGATCTCATCAGATCCCCTAATTACAAGTATGAGGCCAATACTAAAGAAGAAACAGCTTCAGCTCAGTGATACTGCATTGGGATTGTTATTATATAAAAACAAGTTTTTAAGAAAGATATTTTATTCATTAATTTTAGAAAGCTGATTTATTTCGAGTGTCGGCTAATTTTTATTTTTGAAGAAGTATAATTTTCGTTTTTTTCTTTCATATTTCAATGTTCTTTCATATTTTACCACGCACCATTTTTATACCATTGACAAAATACAGCAATATGAAAGGATGTGTTCCCGTTTCAGCTTTTCTCTGCTTTACCCTTCTCAATTTCTAAGACAGCA
Organism: Adelphocoris suturalis; assembly: GCA_030762985.1. Lineage (NCBI taxonomy): Eukaryota > Metazoa > Arthropoda > Insecta > Hemiptera > Miridae > Adelphocoris > Adelphocoris suturalis. The sequence continues at coordinate 39,114,164 of CM061040.1, read as the reverse complement.
ACAACAATAATTAAATAAATAAACTAATATTAATTGATGAATACTGTATAAAGTTTTAGAAACCGGAAAAACGGAATGAGTGACTTACAAGTAATACTTTGATTATTTCACTTTTTCAGTTCAGCACGGTCGCTGAAATTGCCTCAAAACTGAAATATCTTGAAAACGACTGTGCGCATTGTTCTGAAACTAGTCTTATTCGATTCAAAAAATGAAAAAACCATGGGAATGCATTTCAATTTTGACAGATTACCTTGAAATCAGGTTTTTGAACAAAATATGCCATTTCAGCCCACTGTGCGGCGGACGGACTGATTTTTTTAATTCAATTTTTGGATTCTACGCATCTTGAAACGTAAACCAACAAATTTTGAGGGAGGGGATAATTTTTTTTTTATTTTTTTTTTTAAATCGATTACAAAGATTCATTATTGAAAATAATAAACCAAAATTTTTTTTCTTGGTCGATTACAAAGCGTTGTTCAAACCAAAATTTGTTAAAAGTAGTATTTGACCTTAATTAGAGTAATCCAAACATATTCGACAATCAAATCCCCAGTTTCTTCAGTGATAACAAAGATACCCCCCCCCCCCTTCTTCCCGTAAAACGCCCCCTCTCGCTCCAATTTTAAAAACTTCGAATAGCCTATAATTTAAGATGAAATGATTCAGACATTTTCCCCCACTCATACCAGTTGTCTAATGACCCTTGTAACCTTAAAAAGCGGACAAACATAAGGACAGACGGACATACGGACAGATAGACAGAGAAAACTTGAGAAAATGGTACCAATCGTCTACAAATAGCATGAAACGGAAAAGAAATCGGTACAGGCAGACATGCGTATACAATGTTATTAATATATATTGTTATAATATCGTTCTAGTTTATGGGTAATACACTTTCTCCAAACACCTAATATTTAGCTTTCTATTTTTGAAATTTTGAAGCTATTGCAGTAACTTCATTTTCTTCAAGGCGTGTAAAAATAAGTATGCAATTTTGCACGGCAGATAGACAAATTGCTACATAAATATTATCCAATGGATGATTGTGTGGATCAATTGAAGATTGCAGATTTCAATACAACTACTTCATCGCAGCAGACAAGCTTGGCATCAGCTTTTCAAGCGTTGCATTTAATGCTAAATATTCCAACCACGATGGAATGAGAAAATGCCATATTTCCACCAAACTTATAGCATGTGTTTTGAAAATGAGTGAGTCCTATCACTGCAGCATAAAATTTGGCAGCATAAAAAAATCTATATATATATATATAAATAGATATAGATATAGATATATACCATCCCGAATAGCGGCTAATGATTCTTGTTACGTTCTGCTTATGTATTACCGTACTTCATGTCCACTACCTTCGTAACAAGACAACTATTTTTCAGAAGTCGCAACTCATGATAATGTTCACATACCTGTTTCTTTTTAATTTAATATCAATTTCCAATAAAAATCCGCAATTACTGGATTATATTCATTAAAGGGGTTCTGATTTAAAAGGATTCAATATATGTTTTTCTTTAAGCTTGCGCAATGAAGCATTGTGGAGGCGATGCGTCGTTTAATGTTGGTTTGGGACAGAGACATAGGCAGAGTTCTCATCTTCAAGACGCTATTAAACTACATAGAAATATGGAGAATATGAATTATTATTTATCAAACGACGCAGAATCGTTTCGATTGGAAAAATAAATAACTAAAATGGCTTTATTTTTAATTTTTGGCCGGGGAACCCCCTTAAAATGTGGCAAATCTTCATGTAGGTATTAAATCTAATGGGTTATTTCCGCTAGTAGCAAATAATCAGTTTATTATCAACAATTTATGTGCACGACAATTTTAGAAAACATTTTATTGTGAAAAACGAACAATAGGTAACAAGATTGGCATTTGAAAATAAACAGCTGTTACATGAAAAGTTGACCTGAATCACGAGCTCTGTGCTGTATGTATCGCAGCACAAGCGCTAGGCATCCGGTGAAATGAGTGCATGAAATCTATTATCCATTTAGTTGTACTCTTTGCTACTAGAAGGAATACTTCAGCAAACAATGAGTTAATTTAAGGCCTGCTCTTTCGATTAAGCACTACAAGTTTTCCACATAGGCTTCGGCCTTATCTTCAATATTTCTTTGCAATGCATTTGTACATGAGCCTCCAAAATCACTCACCGACTCTTACTGCCCGAATCCCTTGGAGCTACTGATTGAATTGCCATGATTTTGACCATCATCCTAATCGAAGTCCCCTGATTTGTTTATCAAGGCAACTAAACTCAAGGAGTTTAACACCAGTCAGGTTCCCTCTGCCACTGTTTCCTTGCCAGCTTTCCACCTTGGTTTATACGAGCAAATCATAAGATTATCACGTAATTCAGTGGAATAATTCAGGTTTTGGTGAAGAGAGTATCGCTTTCAGACCGTCCGACACAGTTTACATGTATCCTTCTCTTCAATGGACCGTTGGTCCCATAACTTATCCTCGTTTGAATAAGTAATAGAACTCATACATCAGCGAGCTTTGGAAGTGCTAAAATGTTGTTCAACAAAGCGATTTTTGTGGGTTTACAAATTACTATAATAATCAATGTTTGTTGTATCTTCATTTTGATTATTACCTATTAACTGTACATATAGGTATACTTTTTTTTTCTATCATAGAACTTGCTTTGACCGCCACGCCGAGAAATGTTACAAAAAAGCTATGAACTATTGCCACAAAATCTCGACACCCCACCAACCTTATGATTTTTAATAATTATCTATCCGTTGCGACACTAATACGACACTTAAAATGGTATTCAAATTCGATAATTTCGTTAACACTTATGTTAGTAAATCGGTAGGTTTTCCTCATGATGCGGAATATCCTTTGATTTCTCCGCTTTAAGAAATATTGTGGGAGGCTCAAAAAGACCCTAACATAATATTTAATTTACAGCAATTACGGTTCTTGAATGTGAAGAATCAACTAAGAAAAAAGAACTCCTCGAAACATGGTAACCAGCATCGCTCAACATGTTTTTCCCTCGCCAAAATTACAGACAATCACTTGTAGCGGCTTTCAAATAAATCGAAATTGAATAAATTGATAGCAAACCTACCTTGTTCATCGGGAATAAATACAAAACCAAAACAAACGAAAGACTTTGGATCATGAATATGGAACAAAAGACTATTCAGTCACTTGCTTGATGAAAATTATATTTCAATAGAGTGAATATTAGGAAGGACAATATGAAGGAAAATAGCAGCAAATTAAGAAAATTCGAAGCAAGAAAAGATCATTTGTATCCGTAAGGTTTGTAAAGCAATAATAATATTCATGTTTTCTACCATATTTGAAAGTAAAGATAGATGTTCATAAATAAACTATCGGTTTTTCTATGAGTGCTACAGCATAGCGACTCAAAAGTCCTTGTCATGCAGCATGACCACATATGACCAAATTTTCGTAACATTTCGAATTGAATATTTCAAAAAAGTATTTTGAAATCTGAGCGCTTTTGCACATACATTTTTTACAACGAATTTTATCGCAAAAAAACTTTGCCTAAATAATTTTAGCAGTTTTTATCAATATTGTACATTTATATCAAATTTAAATAATTTTTGAGCAGAATGTTTTCAACAAATTTTTAATGTATATTTATATATATAATTACAAAATTCCTCAAAACAGAATTCAATAAAATTAAAAAAAAAAAAAAAAAAAAAAATTGGCGCCATTGCAATATCTTGATTTTCCACGAAAATTCGCTAACTAATTACTCGGTAGATAATGATCAATCATTATAAAATTTTCATAATTCCCAATTACGCAATCATTAAAGAGGTTTTGTCCTATAATATTCATATCCTAGTGCCCACATGGTGATGTTGTTTCACTTACCTTGACGATGTCTATGGTGGTGAAGCGTCGGGTAGTACAGGTGCAGCTGATTCTTTGACATGTCGATAGGACTGCTAGGATCAAGGATGGAGCTGCTGATGGGATCTGCTGCTGTACTGCTGATATCAGGCTGCTGAGAAGTATCACCACGATTCAGGATGTCAGCTATAGAGAACGGTGTAATTTTATCTTTACCGTGAGCTTTTTCGACCATCTCGCATAATTTTTTTAGACGATACAGAACGTTTAGCTTTACGACACTCCGGTTTTATAGATTGCCGGTAAAGTCCGCTATTACGGCGAATAATAATTTTTTAAGCAATAAATACATTTTCATTTAATGTTTTGTTGAGTAGGTCGTATTTATGACTTAGCTACTGAACGGATTGATGAAGTCCAAATCTCGACAGAACCTCGTATGAAGGGATTCTTGAAGACACATCAAGCGTTCAACACTCCCTTCCCTCTCAGCTCAAATCCAGCTCAACCCCCTTTTCATAATTCACCAATGAAAAGCAAGCGTGGGGCCGCTGAGGCCACGCCCACCCAATCAAGCTCCTCCGAAGTCGTCCTAAGTAGCTCCCCCACTGAAAACCGTATCACTGCTCCTCAGCTTCCCTCCTGATCCCAGGAGCACTTAAAATACCCAGCTGGAGGGTGCTTCATTTCACTAGCTATTGTCTCCTTCGATCGTTTATCATCCAATTAACTCGAGCCTTTAAAGCGATAAGGTCGCTATTTTTCTCTCTCTCTCCTTCTCTTCTCTCTCTCATTGTGGAAAGTTTATTTTCGCAATTTTATTGCCAATTTACGTACGCGGGCGATCGGAGTAAAAACTCGCTTGTATATCCTCTGCTACCGGCTCCATCAAAGGGGCGGCATTCTTTCATACCGTCCGCCTACTTCATGCTCTGTCGAGTTTAACGAGAAGTTGTCAGTTCTTCAATTAGTGAGAGAGAAATCGGGTGATTATCGTCTTGCTTTACTGGTTAATAACGCTACCAACTTTTATTTTAATTCCTCCTTATAAAAACAAAAATAAATTAATAAACAATAGTAATAAACTAAATAGAATGCCGTTGCCTCACAAAGATAGTATTTCTGAACTAATGTAGTAGGCAGTGTAGTTGAACCGGAAACGATGATGAAATACTATCCAAAAGGTTGATTTCTATGCATCCTTGGAATGGTAGTGGGTAAGATATGAAGTTTATTACAAAATCATGCATTTCAGAAATGCACCTAGACTTTTTGTCACAATTTTGGAACCTAAACCTGATCGTCGGTACCCACCTGTTTTGATACAAGTTACACACGTTCGTTCCCCTTGTATTCAAATTTAATTGTTCATTTTCTAAACCGGAAAATCCCTATATGACCCTGTTTAAGTACCAATTTTAGGTAGGGTGTGTGTTGGTCATCAATTACCAGAGTTCTATAAAACCGCTTAAAAAAAAGAATAAAATAAAATAAATAAATAAATTAAATTTGTCGTAATTTTAGAGAATAACAACTTTTCCAATGGGCAATTCGGATTTCGAAAGCGATGTCCATTATTTTAGTTAAATAAACTAGTTAGCCTTAAATGAGTAGGAGTTGGAGGAAAATATTGGATATAGGTATAATTATTATCATCTGTTTCCAACGTAAGCCTTTGTTTGAGAAACATTATGAATGTTGTACGTGTAACGGAAAAATCACTGCCATCTTTATAAAAAAGCTGTGCTTAGTCAGGCGGGCGCGGGAGGAAAATGAATTCAAATTACGTAGCGATACAACATCTATTCCGCCATAAAATTGAAAAATACAAAATGGAAATTCAAAAGAAAATTTTATAGAAATTTCAAACAAGAATTAATGAAAATAAAATCACTTTATTAAACACTCTTGTTTTTATCATCCTCATCTGGTCGGGGATTGTCTTTGCGTTCTGACGTTTTTGGATTTTGAGGGTTTTCAGGGGTTTGACGAAGACTGGTCATTCAGAATTTGGAGTGGCGTCATCCGGGGGTTCATTTCCTGAGTGCTCCTCTTGGGGTGCATTGGAAAAATATGCCTTTTGGGTGAGTCAGGCCAAATTTGGTTTGAATTTCGACGCCAAAGTTGCCCGTCCGATGTCTTGATAAGAAAAGTTTGATCTCCCAAGACGTCGAGTACCTTTTCCTTGGTTCACATTGGATGACCATTACGGTAGGTAGTTCCTCGCGTACACCTCACCATCGGGACCAAGAGACAAATTGCGTCGTCCACCCTGCCGCACCATCGAACTTTTGCATTTCAGCTCGAGATCTCCTGAAGATGGAATCATAAGGTCGAAAGTGGTGAACGGTTTCTTTTTTAGGAGCATATTTGCGGGTGTTTCTCCGGTAGCTGAGTGAATGGTGGTCCGATATTGGAATAAATAATTATTCAGGGGTCCTGGGAGCGAGAGAGTGCGATTTTACAATTTTCACTGCGGCCTCAGCACTTCCGTTTGATTGTGGATAAAAAGGAGGTCCAAAAAGATGTAGAATGCTGTTTGCTTTGAGGAAATCCCTGAAGTCCACTGAAACATTGGCACCATAAGTTGAGATTACACGGGGCAAGCCAAATCTCGCGAAACTTTCCCTCAACTTTTCCTTCGCAACGTTAGCTGTAGGAGATTTCACAAAAAAAATCTCAATCCATTTGGATGTCGCATCTTCTATGACAAAGCAATATTGTTGGTTTTTCAAGGGGTTCAAATAGTCAAGATGTAGTCGTGTCCAAACGGTTTTTGGGGTAGTCCATGGGGTAGACTCACTCACTCACTCACTTCGTAATTGGAGATAGATCTCGCAGTAATACGCGGTTTGTTCAATCTCTGCGTCTAAATTTGTCCACCAAAAGAAGGATCGACTGTAGGCCTTCATTTTTGTAATGTCTATTTTGTAAATGCATGCAGATTTTTGAGTACTGTTGGGCGAAAACTTTCGGTACTATGACTCGGTATCCCTATATGAGCAACCCTTTTCCACGGTTAACTCATGTTCCCGTCTCTTGTACGGTGACATGGGAGTTCCCTGTGGGATCGGTTTACCATTTATGATCAGGTGACTCAGTTTAGCGAGTTCGGGGTCCTTTCGGGTTTCCTGTTGATTTCCTTGCCAGTCGAGTCTGAACGGGCACGATTCATTTACACAGTTGATATAAGAAACTTTTTCTACGGGATCAGATTCTGTCAGTTCATGTTTCCAATAAATACAAGAGAAATAATCTGCACAATTTTTTTCTCGGAACGAACGCATTGTAGTTTATATCCAAAATTCGAGATCATGTGTGTCCAGCTGTTAGTGGCGTAGATAGGAAGTCCCTTTTTATCACCAAAAATATAGATAAGTGGGTGGTGGTCCCTCACAAGTTCAAAAGCAAGTCCGTAGAGAAAGTCACGAAACTTTGTGATACCATATTGGATTGCGTAGGCCTCCCACTCTATTGAACGGAATAATTATTTTTATTTATTATTACGGAATAATTATAATTATTTATTATTTTTTTATTAAACAATAAAAATTCATTCGCTTCTCAGATCTCGTTCGAATAATTTTGTCCTAATTTAAAAACCTATTTCATTCTAATTTAATATCATTCTTCTGGTTCCTCAATTTTGATAGTTATGCGTTCCAAATCTAATTTAAATTTGTGTGGTATCTTTCCAAAAACGTTACTGGAGTGATACTCCACATCTAGATATAGGTACCCGTATGGGCATTTATGGTGGTTACTATTCTTGAGGATTCCGATAAGGGTAACTGTTGATAGGCGTCAGCTAAATCAGTACATGAAAGCAAGGCTGCGCCACGAAAATTGGCATAAAGATGATCGACCCGGGGTAAGCTGTATCCTGTAGCCTCCAATTGTGGGTTCAAGGTTAATCGGAGGTTCCCACGAATTCTCATTTTTCTGAAGGTTTCGAAATAGGTACAATGGGCTCAACGGGGTCAACGGGTTCAAAATTTCAGCCTTCAAAAGTCTCAAGATCTCTTCCTCCACCTTATCTTTAAGAGCTATTGGGAGTGTACGAGCCTTTAAAATTACTGGGCAAGCTCACTTCTTCAATTTTAGGGAAATTTAATGTGGATAAGTACCTCCTTCCGTAGAAAAAACGTTGTGGAAATTTTTCAATGATTCCCATATTATCTGGTGGTGTGTCCGACAAAATTGTTTCAACTTGATGATACAAAATACCATTTAACCAGGAATTGTCTTTCAAAAGTACATGTCCCTTCTGACCAGTTAATGGTGGTCCTCTCCCTTCAACAACATAAAAGTTCATGTTTTCCGAATATTTGTCATGCTCTACAGGCAGGCTAACTTCACCAAGGGGCTTCAGCATATTTCCCACATAATCTGACAATTGTATGTCACTTTTCAACAATGGGTATGCCGAAGCCATGCCGAAGAATCGCCCCCATAGAACGGTTAATTCACGAAAACGGAAGCCGGTTTTCACTAAATACTAACTCGTGGGTCGTAAACAACTCGTCGCCAGTGTTTTATTGTCGAATTGAGAGTATTTAATTAGGAAATTATAACTGAAATCAAAGGAAAAATCGGAGATCGAACTGGTTGAACGAGGTTACGGAAAAATCACTGCCATCTTTATTCAAAAAGATAGATAATAATAAAATAAAACAGACTGTGCTTAGTCTAGCGAGCGCAGGAGAAATATGAATTCAATACACAGCGATACAACAAGTGTGATGTGAAATTAGACAAATGAAAAATGGCTGAACTTTAAAAATGTATACCACCCTTGATTCACATCGTATTTTAATGTCCTGCAATCAATCGACGCGAAATGTGATTCTCTAACACTGATAACCGCAGAAAATTACTAGAAAAGACATATCACCGTTGACATGTGAAATTCAACAACCTACATTTTCCGACTGTGTAAAACTTTGAATAGCCATATATTCCATATTCTCCATTAAATTTTCGGTTTCATGTGAGCATTTGACGCAAAGTTTCATTCCCTACAACTTTTCTGTGATAAGAAAATTTTTTTGGACGGTTTAGAGAGAAAAAATATTGCATAATATGTGAAAAAGCGTATTTTTGAAATGCTTTTAGAAACTATTTTAGGTATCGGCACATGGAGTTCATTCGAAATCAGCATGAAATTTCCTATAAGAATAGCCAATAAAATAATTTTGTTCGCCTAGAATCATATTTTGTCCATTGAGGTCTTGTATGATTGTCTTTGCGGTACCTGCTTCACTAAAGGCCTCACAACGCTTTCAACCGTGAGGCGATGACTATGTGCTAATAGGCAAGATTCTCCAACCTTTCCATGAAAAATACAATGAAGCTGCAAGATCTCTCACACTCATTTCCTATTTTCTCCGAGCCAGATTGAGATATCGATATGTAAATATAAGAGATGATCTCAAGATATTTCCACTCACGTTCACAGGGAAAAAATGAAAATTTTGAAGGCGTACTTAATAAACAAGAATAACAAACTTATTGTCTTGGTTTGATATTCCAAGCATGGAGTTTGTCGCAGTATACCAGTAAATTGTCGTAGTTATAACACTTTCCATTTTTGGGATATTATGGGAATGTATTCATCAGAATGCGGGTTTGTAGGAATAGAACGTTTAGCGAGATATCTAGCCTTACATTGAGTTGAGACATTTTAGGTGTAGCAATTTTTTCGTGTAGGTGTAGCAATTTTACCGAACCTTTAAAATACTTTACTTTCGCCCCGCAAGAGAACGCAGCCCTCTGGTAAAAACAGTCGCTACCACATCACGATACTCTATTCAGAGCTTTTGGGAATCAACCAAGACATCTAGCCTTACATTTCGTCAAAACAGGTAGCATTAATAAGCGAGGTGTAGCAATGTTACCAAACCTTAATAACGCATCCTATTGCCCCATGCTGTGAGGCAAGAGAACGGAATCTCGGGGTATAAGTATGCATTGTAAAGGTTAGGAAAAACTCCCCACTTTTACCACATTCTGCTGCGCATTCTTTTCCCAGATCACCATTTTTCTTTTTGCAGGTGCAACTGGTCTTCATGTGACCGCGATAGAGTAAATTTTGTGAAAAAAAGAAAGCTTGAGGCTGGTCAAACCCTTCCTCAGGAGGTTGTAGTATCATGCAATTTTAAGTAGTTGATCAATTTTCACACTTCAAAGCTTGATTAGTTCATTTTCGTTTGTAGCTGTTCCTTAACCAAAGAAAATGTTATATGTAATTAGGTAGATACATTGAATTTAAATTTTGTAAAATTTGTCAACATTTCATGGGTTTTCAAAGCTTTCTCTGACATTTGTGAACAGATTTGCGTGAAATAAATTTCACTTTTTCGTCCTCTTTCCGCTAAACCAAAGAAAACAGTCAATTTACGAGTTTGAAAATTGGTAAAAAATGATCTGAAAACCGTGACACTAACGGATCGTGCTGCTACTACCCATGATGTGGGGAAGCGGGGAGCGAGGTACAATGGGGGGGGGGGGTTCTCCCTCAAGGTCGACGGGTGGCGGTACACCCTTCGCACCCCCGAGACTGGTTCCCCCTCGCCACTACCTCGCCCACTGCATCGCATAGTTGAGGGGTCTCCAACCTGCGGGCCGCCGAGCTTTTTAAACTGGCCCGCCGATCATTTTTACCGTAGAATTTCCACAACAGTCATTTCTTTGAAGAGTATCACTACCGCTTTCCAGCGAATTAGAGGGTGGGCGGTTGAGAAGGGGACTTCTGTGAATCTCACTAATCTGTTATTGAGGCATGTTTATTTATTTATATATGTCATTCCAGGCGATAACTTTCCTTCGGTTTGAGATAAAAATTCCGTTCTTGCGCTAAGAAAATCATGCTTCCCAAATGAAAGGATGAGTTTGTTGGCCAGCACTTTTTGAGCACATCGAATTGGTCAAATTTCTACAACTGTAGGTACTCAAAAAAGCACTAAAAATGATTAAAAACGGCTAAAAATTCTTAGGTTCATATTTTTTGGCAGAATATTGCTCAAATAAAGTTTATTAACTATAAAAATGGACATTCAAAAATTTATGTGCAAAATTATGCTGCAGAATTTATTTGAAATGCGTTAAAATTTGCTTAAAAAATCGATAAAAACTGCAAAAAAGCTAAAAATTCAAAACATTTTACCATTATTCATTACTGTATTCAACGAAAATCGCTCATACGATCATGCTGCATGACTGGAACTTTTTTAGGTAACAATTTTACATCATTATTGTGCTTATTTAAATGCTGCCCAACAAACCTCCTTCCAGAATGCTTGATTTTTTTCCGAAAAAGCGGATTTTTATCTCAAACCTAGGGAGAGTAATTTTCTGGAAATAAATATATTCAATTTAAACATGATTATTTTAATATTTATATAATATCTTAAATATACATTTAATAAATTAATAATATATTAATTTTATTTTAAATTAAGAACACTACCTGTTTATTAACGTTTATCGTTCCTTCCTAAAATTTAGTTTTTAACAAAACTTATTTGCGTTTCGTTTTACAATTTCAATCAATAACGAGCTGATAAAGTCTGTCCTGGACCCCCCGGTTGCTTTCCACTTGGAGCCTGCTACTAAAATGCTAAAACATGGAACATGCTTTTTTCCAGCTAAAACTACGACATAAATATTTTAATAATCGAAATTAGAAAGAAGTACCTAGGTAGGTTTTTATCTGTTATGGTGCGCGTCTACAATTACTATAACAAAGATCAATTTCTCAACCAAGTGACCACATCTTGGTCGGTAGGAATCGGAAGGTCTACTGTTCAGTACGAACGAATTGATAACTAAACAGGAGCAGAGACGCGATTTCAATCCTGTAGATTGCGCAGTTGATGGTCAGCTTCTTTCCTGCCAACTGAAAACTGCGGTAATAAAAATTCCTGCAGAATTTCAAGGCACAGAGCCCAGCATCGGCCCAATCATTGCGTTGACGTTTTATCGGTACCAGACAAGGTCCAGTCCCCGTTGTTGTACCTGAGAGCCGCTGAGCCCTACTAAGAACAGTGATATTTGATATATTTATGTACTATCTACAGTCTATCTATTTATCTAATCATAGTTTTATGCACATTGCTAATTATATATAGTGACATATATTAATTTAGTTATTAGCCTATTATTGATCTAGTCTTAGTTGTATTATTTTATGTTTGAGGTTTTTAGGTTCCGCTTTAGGGGCTAAACAGTGACCATCACTGTTCCTCCCATTTTTCCCTCTCCGATTTGCCAGTGGAATCCGTGATGGGACTCCGTTTGGTGACGGAGGCAGCATGCCCCCCCCCCCCCTTAGAATCGTACCACTTGCAGTGTCCCTTAGGACACCTTATTCAGTGCTTCTAATAACCCTTCTGGTTGAGGTGCGGCTTAAACCATTACATAAATGAATTTAAAAAAATTGGCGTTTAGTCAGCTAACTAAAAATGTTATATGATAGATCAGCCGTACGGGGAGACGTCAACCTCGTCCTCTGAAATCAAAATCGTCTCCTTGCCTTGATTAAGCTGACGCACTTGAACGGTTTAACTCGCCCACCAGCACTCCGGCCGAACTCGCCCACTACCATCATCGAGCTTGCCCATCTCAACAATAATCAAACTCGGCCAATACGACCATAGAAATAGCTCATCCATTAACCATGGACCATCTTACTACGAACATTCACCACCGAGCCTTGACAAGGCATTGAAAATACTTACTCCACGGACCTCATCTAGTGAAAAATAACCTCAATTAGGGGGTGAGTTCCACCGTTGTATATTTTTGACTAGGGGCAAGTTCAATGATGCCAGTTGGCGAGTTCTACCATTAAACATCTTCGATTAAGGTCTCCATCATAAAATTTCTCATTGTTTCCCAGATTGGTGGGCGAGCAGGCACTCCTCCGCCGTACGTACAATAATGAAGGTATAAAGGACATGTACAGAAGTATACGTTATAGAAGAAATTAATATAAAGCGAAATGGAAACCACTCAAGTCACACACACGTAAAATATGGAAATAAGGTATTCCAACGGTAGCGGAAGTGCGAAGAATTACGCATCAACCACAGGCATTGCTTATCAATCCTATGGTCCTTATAAACTATTGAAAAATTGTAGTACCTGGAGCGGCAAACTGTATTAACCACCAGATCAGGCAGAAATCAGTATTTAATTTTCTTCAATGTATTCCTACACGCTGCAACACATAATACAGGTACAGCTATCGTAGGATTAAACCAGTAAGTTCCTACACCCGTATGACGAGCTATGTATGATCAAATTTTTATATGTTTTTACTATCTTAGTTGCGGCATTCGATCAACCCCCTAAATAGAGAGAAAGTATATATTTTTTAAACCTTTATAGGTACTCACGCTGTTTGGGAATTCAGTTCGTACGAGTAGATAGGCGTTGTCTCTGGAGTTTCAATTCCATTGATTCATGGTGAGCTGGCCATCCGAATTCTTGGATATCTGAAGGTGGTCGACTGAAAAATGAAAGTCATTCGGAAACTCCGAAAACTACCTATTCATTTAGCTTTAAATCAACACATTCTGAGCGGGTTGGGTACAAAGCGTTAGGTTCTTGGGGCTTAAGATTTAAAACGCAGTGAAGGTGATAATGAGTTCGGAAAGGTTCATTTTTCTCGTAGTGTCAGTGTTCTCTATGACCGCGATCGACCGCGAAAATGGATCATCCAACCCCAGGTAAGTAAAACTAAGTGTAATACGAGATTTAGAAAGGACAACTAGTTTTATTAATTGCTTAATACCGTCATTTCTTGGTGTTAATATGACAAAATACTGTAATTTGTTTGATATGACTGTGATTTTCACCAACAATTGTCCGGATTGAATGGTATTTAACTAAACCCTTTTCATAGCGTGTTTTTTCACCCTTCTGGCGATTCGATCGCGAAGAAAATTTTTGCTCCAAGTTGCTCCTTTCAAGAGAAATCTGGTTTCGAAGTTTCGCAACCACTAAAAAACAGCTTTTTGAGACAAGATCTCGCAACAAACATCAGTTATCATTCTAAAGCCTCTCGAAAAAATGTTCCCCAACTTATAGGGAGTGTCGCCTGGTCACAAGAAACACCTAAAATTGCTTCCAATATTCCTATAAAAAATATTTTTAAAAATAAGAAAATTCATCTGGGAAATTATTTGTTAAAAGAATTAAATGACTTGAAATTCACTTAAAGCCAATAAATTATTGTTTTATGAAATATTTAATCATCAGCCAAGTTGTACTAAGTATATTATATTTTTGAGCTCTTAACAGTTTTTAACTATAGTCAGTGTCAGTGTCAGTGTCTATAGTCAGTGTTTTCACAATTAATATTTGGATATTTTTACCAGTTAAAGAAATTTCTAATTTTTGTTGCTCAATAGTTTGTTTTGTTTACTCAGTTTTATTGGCGAATTTGCGAAAAAATAAAGTTATTGCAATGGGTCCAAAATTTTCGGAATGAAAAATTTTTTTTTTTTAATTCATGGAAATCCGTTTTGGAGCATTCTGAAACGAATCCTGGAGTTTAACTCTTTTTATATATATATATATATATATATATATATATATATATATATATATATATATATATATATATATATATATATATATACATACATATGTGTGTGTGTGTATGTATGTATGTATATATACGTATATTTATGTGTCATTCCAGACGATAACTGCCCCTAGAAACAACCTAGAAAACCAAAATGTCAATAATTTCAAAAGAAAGGCTAAATTCGTTGGCCAGAATTATAGCAGTACTCTAAGCCTAGGTCTAAGAAATCAAGTTTTGGAAATTAAGGGTCAAAAATCGCTAAAAACGCGTTTCTTGGTGCAAATTATTATTTTAAGTGTAGGAACATAGCTGATTCGGAATCAGCGCACAATTTCCTATAAGGACAGTCTATCAAATATTTAAAATTGTCATAATTGAAAATTCGCTCATTAACTCATGCTGCATGAATGTTGATTCTAACACAAACCTGAGACCTTCGAGACGTACGGGTAAACCTTCCGAATTTTAAATATGTTCGACCTCCATTTCGTACAGGAATTCGGTCATGTCAGGAAATCGGGTTTGCTACCCCACTGTGCTTCGTCTAAGAGACAAAAATTGTTCGTATCGTATGTTTTTTCCTTGCCTTGCTTTTGCTGTCTTTTTTTATTAAGAATACTATCACTTACACGTTGCTTTTTGACAATTTCATGTCAGTCCGTTCACTCTTAGTTTATTTTCGTTTTTACATAGGTGCACCTTGAAAATTTTATGTTTTGAAATGAGCAAGGGTAGAAATTATTTCATATTTTTTATTTGTCAATATCTTGATCTTTAACTCGGAAGAAATTAAAAATTAGTGCGACAAATAGTGCCGTTCCAATGAATTTCTTATGGGGAGGTCGGAGAATCAGGGCCTACCTGCAATCTAGCATGACTAATTTTTGGATTTGTGATGCCTTGGTAGCGCAGGTTCCAGCCTTGGTGGCCGTAGGGGGATGCTATCCAGCAGAGATCACAAAAACGGGACGTGGAGATTACCTACTTGTGTATTGGATCCATCTTTTTGGTGGGCATGGATTCATTCATGTGAGATTACTGAATCTAGTGGTTTGAATCACCCAAGCTCAGGTTTTGATTTTTTTGCTTTTATGTTTCGGTTAGTAATTTACTCCATTTATTACTATTTGACTATATTCATTTACGTACCAATTCTCCCGCGGAGTATAGTAATTAAAATGAATCTAGGAAATCCTATATCCAACCTGGACCTTTTGTAGCAATACTTACCTATTGTTCTTTGTAACGACAAACACGAAAGTAAATTTTTCTGTTAATATAAAGAGGTTCTGATTTTTACAAGTTCGATACTTTAGAAAATCATTACACGCACAATAGAGAAAAATCGTTGCAATTTTCAGATTTACCTGGGAAATGATTCCCCATAACTAGACGGCAGTTTAAAAAAAGAAGAGGTTATATTTCTTATCGGTCGTAAAATGAAGGCGAATGTTTACTGCTGAACGAGATAGTGAATCGTAAGTTACAAGTTAGGAGCTATTTGATCTCCTGAAGCTCCTCATTATAATACTTTTTATTTTTGTTGTTGTTCCGCATCTGCGTTGTTGGTTTATCAAGGCTTCTTGAAGTTCTCAAACACGGCGGATAGGCTGTTCATAGCCTCTTTACGATCTAACTTACCATCCCTATTGGTTAAATTGGGTGGAGGAATGGCTTATATTAATACAAAAATTATTGTTGCTGGGTCAAATTGAAGGACTACCGTTAAAAACGCTGCAGATTATCACACAATGATTTATTATTTCTGTACTGGATAGCTCTTCTACGCAGATCCTTGGTCTATAATTATTAAACCTCACATATGATATATGATCAGAATATGGTGCATTTTGCACATGTTAGCGCATGTGCAGAATGGAGTAATGATTTGAGAAAAATGAAATCGGTAGGGAACATCCTACAACCTAACCCATGAATTCCCAGAGCTGATGAAAACTAGACCTTGTTCATGGGAGGACACTTTCGCGTTTGCGCATGCATGGAATTCATAATGGACGATTTACAGCCTAATCCGCACATTCCCTGCAAAAGTCATCAAAATGGGATGGAAACTGTTGAAATTACGCTCGTTTAAAAAGGAATACGTATTCGCACAAGCGCAGTAGCAACTAATGATAGGATTATGATGAAGTTGTTAGGAATGCTCAAACTAACCTCTTCCACCCATCCTCCAAATTTGAGCGAGATAGGACGATGGGGGCGTGAGAAAATGATGTTTATTGGAATTTAAGTTTGCGCATGCGCAGAGTGAAGTATTGATTTGTGAACAACGAAACTCAAAGGGGACCATCTTCACCCTAACCTGCACATTCAATAAAAATGTCATAAGAATCGGTTGAATATTGTGGAAATTTAGTTGTCACAAGGATTTGCGGACATACACACACAAACGCACACACACACACACACACACACACACACACACACACACACACACACACACACATTTTTTTTTTTTTTTTTTTTACGAAACTCCCCTCAAAGGCGGAGGGGGCACAGGTTTACCCGACGCCGGCTCTAGGGATAAGGGAAGTTGTAAGACGAGGAGGAAGAATGGGATGAAAGGATGTGCCCCTATAAAATGACCACCAGTTCAAGTAAGAACCCCTCAGGACGCGGGTGGTGATACCACGGAGTACTCCTGCCGAGATGCCCAACTCGAGTAACTCCGTGGCGCTTTTCCCGCACCACACCCCGCGCCATGACACGGTCGCGGCAATGACCTTGATGTTATTAGGTGCCAACAGATATCGCTGGCGCAGATCAATCTATCATATTTACTTTTCTTAGCCCCCACGAATTCCCAGAGAATTTAATCAAAATCTGATGAAAACTAGACCTTGTTCATGGGAGGACACACACACACACACACATACAGAGATAGAGGAAGTTGTTCAAAATAGTCTTAAACGTAATGATGGGATGTAGAACCGGTGCGTGGATGTAAGCACTTGGGACACCAGGTGGGAAGCCTACGATGTGACCTCCAGAATGGAAGTTTGTCCTAAGACAAAACTCTCCTCATCCACCACCTTCATTTTAGCTGCTCAGCAAATGCGTTGAGGGAGATCTGCTCGCACCCCAGGGGCGAGTAAAACAACAACAACTGTTTAATCTTGATTATCCGCTGGCCGAAATGTGGAGACTACAACACGGCACTTATGTGCCTCGTCATAAAGCACCGGTGTTTCAATCTGCACGAGCCTCCACAATCTCTGGACACGCTGGTATTCCCGCCTTCTCGCTTGCTTAGCTGCTCTGCGACCTCCACGAGGCACCACGAAAGTGTCCTCCAAGACCCTGCAGGTAGGCACTCTCATAACCAACAACGAGCCTCAATACTTCAGTCTTCAAGTCTTCAAGAAGACCGGTGCTTCCGCTGCTTATAAGTAGACTTGGGAGCAATTTAAGAGATGAAATTTAGCATTTAGGTACCAATATACAGGGTGTCCCATCTAAACGGGCCCATCGGGAAATTACAGCCTTACGGTGCGAGCTATCGAAAAATTGAACTGGACCTGTTTTATAGTATTTCAACTCAGCTTCACGATGCGGAAGTCCGATTTTTATTTTTCCATGTTTTTGGGCCTCAAATCATTGATTGAAACTTACGGTTTCCTCTTGGCCCCCTTTTTTTATTGCTTTTTCCGATTCTAGGTTGAATTTGGAACAGAAAATGCCTCCATGAAATTTTCTTTTTGGGGCTTCGTTACTGAGTTATTCCACTTTTTGCGAAATACAGAAAATCGCCGATTTCTTTTAGACATTACCAACACTTTCTTACTAGACTGGGTGGCCCACTTATCCAACCTGTGTAATCCCCCACTCACAAGCCCGAGAGTCCTATATGCTGCTCCGCTCGTTGAGGATCCTATTCTGGATGCAGATTTTAATCTGGGAGAGCTGAAGTTGGTACTTGGCAAGGCCAAGAGGGGGAAGTCTGCTGGTCTCGATGGAATTCCGTATGAGTACTACATGCATGCACCTGATGCCTTTCTGGTCCTGTTGGTGAAGGCTTTCAACGAAATTTTCAGAGGTGGCCCCCTTCCACCAGGGTTTTCAGATTCAATGATTTTTTCGATTTTCAAAAAGGGAGACCCAGAGCTGCCAGCGAACTACCGAGGGATTGCCCTCCTGAATGCTAACTTGAAGCTGTAAGCGAGCATTTTAAATGAGAGGCTGACTGGGTGGCTGACCAGGAGAAAGGTGATCTGTGGGGGCCAGGCAGGGTTCAGGAAGGGGTATTCAACCCACGACAATTTGTTCGTGCTGACTAATATTGTGCAACTTCGTTCCAGCCAAAATAAAAAAACATATGCATTTTTTGTGGACCTGAGGGCTGCTTTTACAGTTTGGACAGGTGGGCTCTTCTGTATAAGCTACGGAACACAGGTGTTTCTACTAGGTTGGTCGAGGCTATTGCTGCTATGTATGAAAGGACATGGTCTTTTATAAGGAAAGGTGAGCAGTTGTCTGGTGGCTTTGAGACTACCATGGGTGTGAGGCAGGGCTGCACACTCAGTCCAACCTTGTTTTCAATTTACATCAACGACTTGTAAGAGGAGTTGAGAGGGGGCCTTCGATTTGGGGGTTTGAAGATAAAAATTCTGCTTTTTGCAGATGATTTGGTTCTCCTCGCAGATTCCCCTCAAGCCCTGCAAATGATGATGGTAGACCTAAATTCCTATGTCCAGTTTTGGAATTTGTCGATTAACCTGGAAAAATCCAAGGTGTTGGTATTTCGCCCAAGGGGAGGGAGGCTCGCCAGGGGTGAAGATTGGATGCTGGATGGGAAAAGGGTGGTTACCACAAATGAATACACATACCTAGGGGTGAAACTAACACACAATCTCTCCCTGAAACTTCACTTCAAACAGAAGTTCAAGGTGGCTAAATTCGCCATAAACTCAGTTTGGCATGCCCTTTTTGCTTCTGGGGATATCTCGCTACCTGTGAAATTCAAGGTATTTGAGGCTGTACTCCGTGCGTCCGTCTGCTATTCTGCCCAGGTTTGGGGTTGCTTAGTTTTTGATGAGTTGGAGAAGATACAGAGATTCTTCCTCAAGAGGCTCTTTAGCCTTCCTAAGAACACTCCCAATTATTTCCTCTTTCTCGAAACTGGAGTTGAGCGGATCTTTCTGCACACCTTGACACTGAATGCACGGTACATCACCTCCGTTCTCTCGGCACCGGAGAGCAGATGGACGAGAACCACGGCCGAGTTTTGCCTTCTCGGAAACGTTGGTTGGGTAGCTGAGTGGAGAAACCTGGCCGTGAAGCACGACATACCCTTTACTACGGATTCTGCGGCAGCGTGGAGTGCAATGTCTGCAAGAGTATTGGAAAGAATAAAACTTGAAACTCAGCAGCAATTGATTGAGCGTTCAAATCAGGCGCAATTTCATCTCCTGTACAAACAACTTAATAAAAGCGCCAGCTATATCAATTCAGGTCTCAGTTTTGAGGAGAAGAAGGTGGTAATGAGGCTGCGAGGAGAGTTGCTCCCACTGAACAGTCGCCCATGGAATCAGGACGCTGTGCAGCTCTGTTCTATGTGCAACCTTGGGGAGCAGGAGACCACTGAGCACTTCTTGGGAGGATGTACCATTCTGAGTAGCATGAGAACCCAATTTTTAGGAAAACCGCAGCTTTCCACCCAGGAAGTCATCAAGATCCTCAATGAAGACGGGTACTGCTGCAACTTGATTCGTTTCTTTAGAGCAGCATGGTCTTATAGAAAATTTCTAATTGATGAATTCAATTTTCATTAGTTTGGAGGAAGCTAGCCAAGGAGTGTGCAGTGCAAAGTTCCGGTGGTGACATGGTGAATCAATATTCATATTTAGACTATTAAATTAATCTATGGAATTACACAATAAGGGAAAAATTAATAATATGATTATGTAATGGTATAATGTAAACATTTAAAAATTATTGTGAGAAACATATTACTAATACTAGGACAATTATATGTATTTATTATGTAAGGCAACGGCCGTCCTCCGCCTAACGGCCAACGTGCCAAGGCGTAAGTGTTATTTAAAATTTGTTGTTTTTTGTTCTTAAATATATGCACGTTATCTATCTATCTAACACTTTCTTACTATTTTTACCTTCAATTTTAATGAGATGTTCACCACACTTTTGAAATCAGCAATAAACTATCTATCATCAGACACCAGCGTCCATAATAGTGAAGCTGAGTTGAAATGCTATGAAACAGGTCCAGTTCAATTTTTCGATAGCTCGCACCGTAAGGCTGTAATTTCCCGATGGGCCCGTTTAGCTGGGACACCCTGTATATATATTTTTTTCAATTTATTGGTTGCGTTACAAAATGCGAAAGTACGGACCCGTTTTCTCGAAAAGTCCGACGAAAAACTACGTTTTTTCCGATTAAAATATACCCCATAAAGGTACGTTTTTCGGAACGGTTTTCGAGGGCGAAATAAAGGTTTGATCCCGCCGAATCTGAATCCGAAATCGGATATCGAAAAAAGTGACCTTAAGTTGGTCGAATTGCGAGCGGAAGCAAGGAGAAGCGTTTAACATCAGAAATTAATCGACCACGGGCCGCCGTTACACAACGTTGCTTAGGAATAACTTCCTACCTGACGGGAACGGGTTGCGAGCAGGTACACATAGGTACCTCATAAAATAATGGCCTACCTTTAGAAAAATAGAACTGGAAAATAAATACTTACAAACATTCAACATCTGACTGTACTGTTAGTACTGAAGTGTTCTTATAACTATACTTTTCGTGGTTCCACATAATGTGCCGCGTTTGATAGTCATTTCCAACAGAAAAAAACGTCTGCCAAGTTGGGTGGGCAGTATAACTTCCTCAAGCGAGCGAAGCGAGCATCATCCCCTACAGAAGTTAAACCTATCCTTAGAGATCTACCGTTTGCGAGCGAAGCGAGCAACATCCCCTACATGTTTCAATTGAAATACATCGCATGTATACAGCCACACTTTGCGAGCGAAGCGAGCCTGCCTTCGACAGGCAGAACAACTGGTGTAGCCACCCGGACGACGTGAAAATGGTGATAATCGTGGGCTCCAATGCCCTCTGAAGCCCATTCCAACCACTGGGATGAAATGGGGGATTCTTTACCATCCACTGACTCATGCAGTCCAGCAGTGAACTCTGAAGATAAGCTGGGTTTTCGAGCAGTTGGTGTTGCTCCATCACACCACAACAGTTGCTGTCTGACGATGTCAAGGTCAGCAGCAGTGCCCGTAACGTCCAAGCTCGAGCCCCTAAGGCAAGCAGTTGCTGGTGGCGTAAAGGTGGGATGCTGGCTGACAGGGAGACAATACCGAGAGCACCGGCCTTGACTGGTGCGCATATATAGGCGAAACCTAGCCAAGAGCGCAAAGTAGAGTGAACTTTAAATCAAGCAGCCTCCTCCAACATCAGCATCAGCAGCCCCGCAGTAAGCATGCCAAAGACTAACCCATAGGTTAGCATTGGCAGTTAGTAAGTGCAATAGAGGTGCGGCTTCTGCTGTGGCTTCAATGGAACCTTGTGATACGAGCTAGAGCTCCACCAAGGTCATCACGGCTTGCACAAATGGTGGCTATGAAGTTAACCCCAAGGTACCGCCAAACCACCAGCACCGATCGCGCTGCCTTTTAGAGGAATCTGTGGTCACTTTCGATGCAAATACATCATCATCAGGCCGTCGAAACAGTTATGAAGTGAGTCAGTTGGTCTGTCACTTTATATAGATGGGTGAGTGACGAGGAAAGGACGAATAATTAACAACAACGTACTTGACACTACATCAGATACCATATTCACACCACTTAACAAACTTATGAAAAAATGCAAAACCCCCACAGAAGGACATGTTGACGGCCACATTGCAAAACGACCTAGGAACTCATAATTTATAAGAGCCCACAATACTTGACAAATTCGTATTAGAAAGCTTTGATTTATTGATTGAAGGAAACTGACCCACACTTATCTGGGTTAACTACAGACCGCACCTGGCTAGCTCTCAGCAAAGGCATTGAGGATGATCTGCAAGCACTCACAGGTTTTGGCGAGTAGGATGACATCATCAGCAAAAGCCAATGCACCTACTTGCACCCCACGAGCGAGATCAAAGCCTATTTCATCTGGCAGCTAACTCAAGGCTATATCCACTACTAGGTTGAAGAGGAGTGACGATAGAGGATCTCCCTGGCGTACCCCGTGCCCAATGACTACATCCATTGATACCTCGCTTCCTGCCTCGAGGGCCCTCACGCCTTCGTGGTACAGACAGGCAACATACTCAATTAAACAAGTAGGTTCCCCAACACTACGAAAACAATCGGTAAGGGCAAAATGGCTTGCAGTGTCAAAGGCCTTAGCGACGCCCATGTCGGCAAGATGGAACTGCTGTTTCTTGATGATGGCCAGCAAAATGACAGTTTGGAGAACTGTTAGGTTCTCAGCTGTTCCATCCGCTGGCCGAAATGCTCTCTGGATATCACTCATGACATCAGCCACTTGGAACCGAGATGCCAGAATCATTCGAAAGTGGTAGAAAACTACCGACAATATAGAAATCGGATGGTAGCCTTCAGGCCCACTTCCTCCTTTCTTTGGATGAAGATGATCCGGGCACGGGTCAACGCTTTTAGGGGTCTTCCCCAACCTATGGGAAGATCTTCTGTACATAAGCCGAGACCTCGTCTCCCAAGCCATCAAGCCTCTCAACTGCTGGCCTCATCAGTTCCTGCAGGTAGCAATCTCATAACCATCAATGCGACCTACCTGCTCCCCGAGCCTCAACACTTCGATCTTCAAATCGTCAAGAAGACCAGAGGTCCCAGGTGAAGATTGCTGAATGGCACGCTACTGTCCCACGCCTGTGGGAGATGCGGGAGAGGCCCTAAGGCTATTCGCCAGGATTGTATCCTGGGCAAGCTGCTTGTAGTGGGGCCTCAAGCGAAGAAATTGAACAGCAGAAAGTGTGCGAATGGGAAAACGTGCTTGCAAGAAGTCATTACGATTGTGTACCCCATTACACACTGCTTCTCCCTCTGCAGCCATTCACCTCAAATCCTCAGAAGCATACCTAGGCTGCTCTTGCTCTATATCAATTGCAGTTTTGGGTTGTAGAGGATGCTCCTGCCAGACGTGGGCACTGAGGCCACACTTGGAACTGAAGGCTCTCTCTCAATGGGCACACTGGTGGGCATTCTCCGGGGTAGTGGATGAGGAAGAGGGATAGGATGATGAGGGAGAAGAAGAGGGAAAAGATGGCCTACACCCCTGCCTGGAGCGCCCCTGAGCACTTCTCCTAACCCCGCGTGCTAATGGACTAGTGGGGGTTATAAGGCTAATGGCTGGATTCTTCCATAACGGGGGAGACACGTTAAGAAGGGTCGGGAGACCCGTTGACACGAGACTCTCCCCTAATCACCAGAAGGTCATTTTGCTACCCTTTGTTCACCCAGAGGGTGCCCGGGTTGAACGACGAGACGCATGACCTTGACTTGGGTAGGGATATGAACGAGCTCCAAAGAGATATATATACCAACAGTTACCCTACCCCAGCAACCCTGACCTGCATCGAAGCTGAGAAATATTGCAATTATTATTGTTATTATTTATTAAATAATAATTATATCATTTTCATATAAGTATTATTTTCACTTTTGAAGTTGGACCAATAAATACTCAATATTATGTACTTTGTAATTCATGATTTCTGTACCATACCACGGACCCCCTAGTGCCTCCTCTCCCCTCACTCCTTAATGTAAATCCTGGACCCGCCCCTGATTATAGGTATTTATTTTTAATATTATACTCTATATCTATAAGATATGTTTAAAATCAAATCAACGTACTTAAGCTTCCAATGAAAATTTGTCAAATACTGTGAGCTCTTTTATAAATTATGAATTTCTAGGTCGTTTGGCTGTGTGGTCGTTAATGTGTTCATATGAGTGTTTTTTGCACCTTTCCAAGTTCGAGCTGGCCCAGTTCGTAATGAGAACTCGCGATCAGTTATGCGTCGAGGTCGATCCGTCTATATTAGCATGTCTACGCATGTATTACCGCATGTGTTTTATTTTGCATTGAGTCATTCAATTCGACTCATACTTTGTTCTTCAACTAATTCTATACGTCCAAGTAAGGATATGTGAGGAAGCTATATTGCTCACCCAACTTGGCAAACGTTTCTCACAATCCAGCTTCTATCTAGCAAATAGGAAAGAATTCACAAATTCGACCTTAAAGTTAGAAAGCTTATTATTTGAGAAAGTTTTTGTGATATTTGACAATCTGCAGCATTTTTTCAAGAGAGGAATTTTTTCAAAAATCAATGTACATGTTTCTTTCAATAAATTTAATGTTGATTTCAAAAATAAGTTAAACACAACAAATACACGTTGATTGATTTAAAGTAGAAAGTGTTCCTAGGGCAAAAAAAAAAAAAAAAGATTTTCGTGAAAGCCAAAGAGAAAAAAAAACTTCAAAAGTTCATACATATTTTGAAGACGGATAGAGATTGAAAATTGTCATATTTTTGATCTAGCTACAACCAATAAATTTTCCTTACTCCACCCTGTATAAATGAAAAAACTTTCAATTTCAGACATATGCAGACAAAATATTTCAACAGTCCATACATACCTCAGAAGTTATATTGAACATCCCTGATTCATTAATGTCTTGTGGGTTAATAATAGGATTTAATTTATTCTACTTATCAATGATTATGATTTTAAATGAATCCATCATGAACGAGATTTTTGAAATCTTCTCCTAATCCGCCCAAGACTTTTCCATCCGTAAAAACGCTGGAGTGTACAATTTCGTTGGCCGTGTGCGTGAATAGTTTTTCCATATCAAACGCCTGAGTTGTTTCCGCCGTCATGAAAGAATGGAAAAGATAGAAACATAAATGTGCAAATCCTATTCGCTTCCATTCTGATTTGACATCATCCAACGTAGGTATATGTCCGTTGTAGTTGAAAAACTTCAGATTTGTCTCTAGCGCGGATTGATATGCTTCTAAAAGATTGTCCAGTCTTGATCGTCGAATGCTGGGTACTGTACTGGTGATGAGAGTGTAAGCAACGTCCCATATGAAAGAATTCGTGTGTCCAATTTGGTAGTCAACAAATCTGTAACAGTTTAACACACAAAAAACTTGAACTGTCGACGGCGAGAAAATATTTGTCAATTCCTAGTAACATGAGGAGGGCTCATATTTTGAACTGCAGATATTTTGGAAAAACTCCTTTTTGAGTGAGGGGGGGAGATTTATTTATCGATTGATTGATTTATTGAACTTGCAGCAGTTCATTTATAGTTCGGTGATCATGGATACTGAACATGGTTTTGAATTTATCGGCAAGATACTGTGAAGTCCTAAATTTTAAATGTTTAAATAATATTGTAGCAGCTGCACACTGAATTTTTTCTTTAACTTGCGAAAGCCCAAGTTTTGTATAATATGGCGTTACATGTTCATCTATTTTACTCGACGATGTACATTAAGTCGATGTACATAATCACAGAGCGCTGTTATCGCGTAGTCGAAATCATGTAACACCAATGATTGAACTAATTGGAGTCGAACATGGAACGGAAAAGCAATGGCCATTCGTCTATGTTGGTACAGTGTACTGAACACAAATTTTAGTTACTTGTTCAGTCCATGAGAGTGTAGCAGTGAACCCAATACCTAAATTCTTAACCATGCCTTCATACGAACTGAATCATTCGTTTCAAAATTGTGGAAACCCATTTCAAAACGGAAGTTAGTGAAAAACGTTGTCTATTTCCACGAAAAATAAAGAGTTGCAATGTTAAATCGATTTAGACGGTTAGGCCATCATCAGTAACAAAAAACAACTTTATTGTTAACGATAACGTTATTGTGTGTTACTGCTGATGGCCTAACCGTCGAAATCGATTTAACATTGTAACTCTTTATTTTTCGTGGAAATAGACAACGTTTTTCACTAACTTCCGTCTTGCCTTCATACTCTAGTTTCTGAGCATCTATAACAACTTTCGATACCGAGACAAGACATACGTGGCTCAAGAGGCGAGGGTAAGCTATAGTAATATCTGAGCACTTTTGGCTTATTATTTTCAACTAGCAGATTCACCTGTGCGTCGCACAGGTTGACTTGAATATACGCAAACCCCCCCTCACCCATCACATTTTGGGTCACCCCTACGGATCTGATTAAAAAAAGTCCTTACTTGAAAGTACTCAACCCCCACTTCCTCTCCACAAAACCCCCATATTTCAGATTAAAAATATTCTTAATAGACCCATAGAAACCCGAACATATTCGACAACCAAATCCACAGTGCAGTGGATTTGTTGTTTGGTTATGCAGGGTTACCCCTTTGGGTAAATTTGCATATACTTGGCTAGGAGTTGGGACTCCCAGTGGATGGTTTTGTGAGAAATAATAATCTGCATGGTGTTTGAGAATTGTGTGAGAATTGTGAGAATTGTGAATTGTGTGGTGTGAAATTCACCACACCCAGTTTGTTCAGTGATGACAAAGATACACCATCCCCAGCCCCCTTCCCCTAAAACATTCCCCATATTTCAGATTAAATATATTCTTAGTAGATCCATAGAAATCCAAACATATTCGACAACTCAGGACCCCAGTTTTTTCAGTGACGATCGAAACGCTTCAACTCCCCCACCTCCTCACCGTCCATTGTGGGTCTGATTTGAAAAATTTGTTTTAGTAGTCTTTGACTTGAATTAGAGTAATCCAAACATATACGACAATCAAATCTCCAGTTTTTCAGTGATGACAAAGATACCCCCTCCCCCCCTCCCATAAAATACCCCCTATGGGGCAGATTTGAAAAATTTCAAGTAGTCTGTGATTTCAGTTAGAATAATCCAAACATATCCAACCAATCAGATCCTCAGTTCGTTCAAAGGTGTCCAACATACCCCATTTCACCCCATCACCCTCCCCTAAAAGACCTCCTCTGGCTCAAATTTTAAAAACTTCAAATAGCCTATAATTTATGTTGGACTGATACAGACATTTCCGACCACTCATATCAGTTGTCCAATGACCCCTGCAACCGTGAAAAGCGGACAAACATACAGATATACAGACAAACATACAGATAGATAGACAGAAATACAGAGAAAAATCCAGAAATTGGTACAAATCGTCTACATAGCATGAAACGAAAAAAAAAAAAACCGCAAAATTTCATGAAAATTTTATGATTCTAATTAATGTCAGACATACCTACGACTTCATTAATATAGCTAACAAACCTTTGTAATCGACCAAGAAAAAAAAATTAAATCACCTTGAAAATTTGTTGGTATACGTTTCAAGATCCGTAGAATCCAAAAATCGAATAAACAAATTAAAAAATACGTCCGTTCGCCGTCTGCGGTATTTCTCTGAAACTTGTGTTAAAAATCACATTTGGGGTCTAGATGGTCTTAGAAGATCGCCATCAACTTTTGTCAACCCTAAAGGCTAAAATTCAAAAATTGGGATCTCGAATACTTTCAAGGTAACAGTAATGATTTTTTGCTTGTCAATGATAAATATAATTCCAAAGAATCGATTGAAACCACCCGCAACGCTGAACGTTGAACGGTTGGTTTTCCCTAAGGGCTCGAAAACGAAAAACACCTTCGAAATTAAAAGCGCGATTTTTAATGCGCTGCTAGCGGATCTTGATTAGCCGATCAAGCTCTAAATTCCATCAATAATCGCTAGATAGTGATACTTGGATACATAAAAATTGTGTAAACATCAGCTGATATAATGCCAATAACGGAATTATCAGGTGATATGGTTCCAATGGAATTTGTTCTAACGTTGCGAAGTCGAGTTTATTAACTACTACTAGACTAGCCTAGTTTTCTCCTTCGCTTCGCTCGCTCGGTATGGATGTATAGATCTGGTGGTCTTTACTGTTGAGTGGGACATATAGTATGATTGAAAACGGTGGATCACTATGGGTGATTTGAAATGTGTAAGGGATGTTGCTCGATTCGCTCGCTCTCTGTGGGGCGTATAGATGCGATGGGATATGTAGTCCATCCCGAGTTCGTAAGAAAAATCCCGTTGAAATCCGACGTGTGTAGGGGATGTTGCTTGCTTCGCTCGCTTGGGGTGGGTTTTCTCGCTCGCTGGGTATGGGATGTACCTATAGATGCGACTGAATACAGTCCCCATACCATTGAGACCTACAGCCCATGGTTCGGGTGGGGGTGGACAATTTGAAAATTGCTTACAACCCTTTTCCATAGACAACCCCAAGGGAATGGCAAAACACAAATAATAAATAAATAAATAAAATGAATCTTAGAGAGGGGGCAAAACGAAAATAATAAATTGCTGTATAATAATTTGCTGCGTTTTCTGTGTGAGGAATTTGTACTGCCCACCCAACTTGGTAGACTTTTTTTTGTAGGAAAGAGAGAGAGAGAGAGAGAGAGAGAGAGAGAGAGAGAGAGAGAGAGAGAGAGAGAGAGAGAGAGAGAGAGAGAGAGAGAGAGAGAGAGAGAGAGAGAGAGAGAGAGAGAGAGAGAGAGAGAGAGAGAGAGAGAGAGAGAGAGAGAGAGAGAGAGAGAGAGAGAGAGAGAGAGAGAGAGAGAGAGGAGAGTAGAGAGAGAGAGAGAGAGAGAGGGAGAGAGAGAGAGAGAGAGAGAGAGAGAGAGAGAGAGAGAGAGAGAGAGAGAGAGAGAGAGAGCGAGAGAGAGAACGAGAGAGAGAGAGAGCGAGAGAGAGAGAGAGAGAGAGAGAGAGAGAGAGAGAGAGAGAGAGAGAGAGAGAGAGAGAGAGAGAGAGAGAGAGAGAGAGAGAGAGAGAGAGAGAGAGAGAGAGAGAGAGAGAGAGAGAGAGAGAGAGAGAGAGAGAGAGAGAGAGAGAGAGAGAGAGAGAGAGAGAGAGAGAGAGAGAGAGAGAGAGAGAGAGAGAGAGAGAGAGAGAGAGAGAGAGAGAGAGAGATGTTGCTTGCTTCGCTCGCTTGGGGTGGGTTTTCTCGCTCGCTGGGTATGGGATGTACCTATAGATGCGACTGAATACAGTCCCCATACCATTGAGACCTACAGCCCATGGTTCGGGTGGGGGTGGACAATTTGAAAATTGCTTACAACCCTTTTCCATAGACAACCCCAAGGGAATGGCAAAACACAAATAATAAATAAATAAATACAATAAATAAATAAATAAAATGAATCTTAGAGAGGGGGCAAAACGAAAATAATAAATTGCTGTATAATAATTTGCTGCGTTTTCTGTGAGAGGAATTTATACTTCCCACCCAACTTGGTAGACTTTTTTCTGTAAGAGAGAGAGAGAGAGAGAGAGAGAGAGAGAGAGAGAGAGAGAGAGAGAGAGAGAGAGAGAGAGAGAGAGAGAGAGAGAGAGAGAGAGAGAGAGAGAGAGAGAGAGAGAGAGAGAGAGAGAGAGAGAGAGAGAGAGAGAGAGAGAGAGAGAGAGAGAGAGAGAGAGAGAGAGAGAGAGAGAGAGAGAGAGAGAGAGAGAGAGAGAGAGAGAGAGAGAGAGAGAGAGAGAGAGAGAGAGAGAGAGAGAGAGAGAGAGAGAGAGAGAGAGAGAGAGAGAGAGAGAGAGAGAGAGTGAGAGAGAGAGAGAGAGAGAGAGAGAGAGAGAGAGAGAGAGAGAGAGAAATTCCTATTTTTCAATTGAGGCAACAGCCGATGAGCTACTTTTCTGGTTACGTCTATTTTGCCTAAGGCATTATTTCTCAGCTTGATGGTGTATTTGTACTTATTTATAGGACCATAGCCCGAAAATACGTCTCTATGTACTCTTATTATCTGGGATACTCATGCATTTTCAGTAGTTTTGACTTCATTTATTATACAAATCAAATATAAATCTACGAAGATTGAATCCCTAATAGATTTTTCCATTTAGAGCCTTAAACTACTTCGTTCCTTCAATATTTAATTAGGTAGAATGTATGTAGGTTCGAAACCGAATAAACCGTTTAATATTTATATATAACTGACATGTATAAAATTATTCAAATTAATATATTTACCTAATATTCTAACAACGTAGGTACAATACAGCATCACCAACTAAGTCCCTAAACAATCTGCTCATGTTATATTGTTCACTATCCCTATGCAACGTGGGTGACATATCCCCATAACCTATCAAGTGCTTTTATATTCGGAGAGCTTTAGGTATCGACTGTTTTACCGCAACTTCCGGGATGCATTTTGATCTCCCAAAATTGTCACGCAGCTTTGCCTTCGATCTGGTCTCATACCATGACAGTCTGGTTTATTTGGAAATATAACCCGGTAAAAGCTTGTTCTAAGAAAAGTATGTTCTATTTTTGTTTCCAGTTAGCTAGATTTCTAGGTAACAACTCCAATTTGCTCATAGATGGTTTTCCAGCAAGCAGATGAGTGAAAGGTGAGTAAAAACTTTCTGTGTCATGTTTGACAGAGAAGTGGTCTGGATGATGAAGGTCCGAAAATGGAACGTAATTGTGTAGATCTAATATCCGATTTTCATAAACTAGTTGAATTTTGTGGATAATGAATCACTTGTCAGGTGCTTCAAAGTTGAATTTAGGATTCAGCACCTCAAAAAATATAATGAACCGTTGAGAAACTCAACTCTGGAATTTTTCCTCGGAAATGTCAAGATTGTGTCAGTAACTCGTCGTTTAGGGGTCGTCAGCAGTCATTACGTAGCTACATACTTGAATTAAATGTACATGATGTTGTCATTACTCACTTTACTGATATGGGAATGTTATCTTCGTGTTCCATGTAGCGGAAAAGCAAGTTACATGTCCAGGGATCGCCATGATTCAAAACTTCAAAGTTCTTGTCATACATTTCTGCAAGCTTTCGAACTCTCAATGAGAGTTCACTTTTCTTGTTCATGATTTTTTCTGCTACCTCTATCCTATATAAACAATTAAACAGCATGGAATTTATTATAAGTATAAAGAGAGATTTGCCAACATGCATTAATGAGTTTGGTATTGCATTAATGAGATGCATTGCATTAATGAGGTGGTATGCATTAATGAGATTTCGAACAAAATCGAACGATTGTGAACAAAATGACAAAACAAGTACCTAATTCCAAATGAATGAATTTTTGCTATTCAATCAAGTTTTCAAACTTCTAATTTTTTACAGTTTTTATCGAATTTTTTAGCCCTGATCAGTAAAATTTTAAAGACCTTAGGTACGTCTTTGAGCATATTTTGTGCTCACATCTTTGAATGGTATTGTTCATTAATTTTTTCTGAGCAGCAGGCAGCTAAAAATATAAGTGCAAAGGTTTTAGTCGTTTGTTGAAATTTTGAAAGACGGTTTAAGCAGGTACCTTCTTCGAAATTTTATCATTCAGCTTGTCTTGCTCACAAATTTCTGTCCAACAAAATCATTTAGAATGCTTCTTCTTTTTTTTTTTTTTTTTAAAAAAGAACGGAGTTTTTGTAATTTTTTGGTTTAAATCTCAACCCTGAGGTAAAATGGTTAAAGTGAATTATTGTCGGGAATGACACATACATATTATACAAAAATGAATAAGTTAAAAAACAAATAAATAAAACTAAACATATTGTTAAGTAATGCATCCATTACAGGGACGTACCTATGGGATGGAGAATTAAAATAAGAGAAAAAAACAAAAGTATCATGATTGCTCGGAATCCCCCCCTCCCCCCCTAACACCGACGGTAAATTTGAAATTTCCGAGGTTGCATAACTGGACAAAAATTCGGATCTAAGATTCAATTAAAAAGTAACGAAAAGTCTGATGAATATAATGAAAATATCACGTTTTATCGTTATTCCCCTCCATTCACCTCCTTCCATCAGGAAATTTTTAAACTCTGATGCTGTGTCTATGTTGGACGAGAGACGGAATTGGGGAGATGTTGGAGAATACGGTTGAGTGGCTTGGCGTTATCGTAATCAGCTGATTTTCGAGTTTAATTGGTGAAGTGACCAGTAGCGAAGCACCTACGTGCTTACCATTGTTGTACCATATTTGAATTATTACTAAAAATGTTTGATGTAATTCTGTCTTTGTTGTTCACCTACTGAAATGTATTATTCTCTATATTGGGTACTAATGAAGTTTAAATAAATATTTTCTCTCTCTCTCTCTCTCTCTCTCTCTCTCTCTCTCTCTCTCTCTCTCTCTCTCTCTCTCGCTAATTAAAATTACAAATCAACCGAATTTCTTTATTGTTTATATGTATTTTAAAATTAATACAAAATATGTCATGACTCCTCATAGTTCCACACACAACTTCTATACACCCTGCATCACGACTATCACCGTTCGTTTTCCTACTCCCGTACAATAATGTTCAAATATCACCATATTAACTCCTTAAATTATCAAACTATCATATCACTATCTACCCACATCCCATATAACCACTTTATTCTCCATATATCTTTCATAAACTATCGTATTTTTCTACTTTAATCCACTATTATCAAAATGTACCTCTTTATTACAAACTTTTACATCATATCACAAACTTATTCAACACGACTTCAAACTTTTCCTTTTTCTTAACCAACTTGTCGGAGTGAACCCCAAACCGTCGAAATATATCTCCATATTATTTTCTTAATCCTTAATTGCACCATCAAATCCCACATAATATGATCACAAAACATTATTAGCATACCCCTATCAATGTATTTTGCGACTAATATATCTAGACACCCATCTACTATACCATACCTTTAATTACTATATAATAATATAATACACATAACTTACATAAACTCATTTATGCTACATTTATGCCGCAGCGTCGCTAATTTTACTAATTTCAACTTCAGTTAGACGATTAGATGTTATAAGATGTTTACAAAACCTGGGTGAGAACGCAGGACGAAATTCATTTATTACCATTATAATGTCCAAATTTCCTCCATGTCTAGGCCAAAACTATACAATAAGTATGTTACTTTAGGCTCTAAAACGCATCATCACTACACAAGAAAGAGTTTATACACAATTTTTGGCTGAAAATAGCAATTTGGAAATCACTAGATCACTATTAAGTACTGATACACTTTTGCTTTTCTCCTATAAGTAAAGGAGAAAAGCAGCGACAAGGAGAAAAGCAGCGGCAAAAGACCGATGTAGGCTTTGTATGAGTAGAAGTCATTCAACTGCAAATCGCTCCAGCAAGTAACTATGCTTCCACTGCACACGAGCTAATGCGCATCATGGAGAAGTCTGTGCCCCAGGCTCTTCAAGCCCAAAGAAGAAAATGAGAACAGTGCGGAACGCCCTCATTATCATCTAAATGAGACCGGTATGCTGGCTGCTGCTGAACATGTAGAGTTGCAGACGGTAGGCGGTATGTTGGGTGAATTCCAACATAAACGAAGCTTCCAAAGTTAGAGCTTTATCAGACACGGGAAGCCATCGGACTTATATGACGGAAAGTTCGAAGATAAAATTGAATTTGAACTCCTTAGATAAGCAAACACTTCCTGTCTTAGTTTTTGGTAAACCTCGACCTTCCAATGTTACAACTGCGTTAGTAAATCTTAATATTAACACTTTCAATGCGGGACGTGTCATATGACACAAGTCTGCTCTTCTCTCACACGGGCAGTGTCATATGACACAGAGTCTAAAAAACGATAGTGCTTCTTTCAAATCCACGTGTGTTGGATAGGAAAGGTTTAGAAGGCCGTTCGGCAGCATGATTTACTCAGTAGGAACCTACCTACCCACCAGAGGTCGCCGTTTTCTGATACTGACCTTCAGTCAGTCAGGGCACAGAAAAGAGTGATAAGGGTAGCTCCCCCCCATTATTTTGAGATGAAACACCCGTGTGGGGTGTGTTCACCCATTTCAGACTCGCATTGAAAATGGTGCAGATTTATGCATTGGGGCGGTTAGGCGGTCGGGAGGTGTTTGAGATGAGGCAACTACCAACCTTGACTTAGCATCTCCGTCCTACCACATTCAAATTTGAGCCTTAATAGCGAAAAACTAATCTTCTTATGCTTTGGTACTTGTATCAGGCCGAGTTGTTGAGAGAGTATTATCATTCCCATAAAGATGTGCCAACTCGTCACAAAACTCCTCATAGACTATTGAAGCACCTGAATATTGGTCAAATGTTACTAGGACCTGACCTTTAGGGTCGGAGTTCAATAGAATATCATACGTGATTTGCATCCTCCAAAATAAACGTTGTTTTTTCTTCAAGGTTCGTTCGAAAAGGTTGGAAGACATAGTGAGTTTTAATAAGGATAGTAGGAAATATATGGGAAATCAAATTTTGTAAAATGCAATAATTTAAACTGAGAAATAGATAAATATTTTAAGCTCAACCGTAAACAACAAACAAATACCAATATAATATAATATATGCGACAATAAATAATTGCAATGAGATAGTAAATGTAATTGTTTAAATGAATTGAATGTTACTAATGAACATGAAGGTAAATATCATAGGATTTTAAATATTATTAATGACTAAAAGATGAGATGAGAAAAATATTTGCATCGATCTGTATATATGCGATCGGTATTAGTTTGTAGACCGTAAAAAGTATGTAACCCTCAGTTAAACTCGATACCGCTACCTTCAGGATCAAAGAAATGCTCGCTTCCACGGAGCTACCCTCGAAATGCAACTCAATTGATATCTGCAACTTATTCGTTATGGGACTGAGTTCAATCGTGTTGATATAAAACCACGACGAATAAGCAAATTTTTCCGATATTGAGATTATCAGTGGATGACTCGGAGTGAATGCGGATGAATTAATCTAATATGAACCCGTGAGTGAAACTTGGAACATGAATAGTTAGTAAATGAGTGTGTGAAAATTACAACTGTGAAATGAGATGACCGAATTCAGAGAACAAAGACTGAAATGAACACGATTCACAACCGAAATTCCTAATTTACCAAATAATAAACAAAGGAAATAATGCGTATGGTTCGGAAAATATATATCCGGCTCGAAGGACGTATGTTTGAGTGAGATGTAGTATCTACATACAGTGGAGAGAACAGGATCCTACGCTAATATAGGATTAATAAACAGGTAGGCAAATGAAGGTAGGAAGCTTCTTCGCAGCTTATCCTCGTCGCTTATACCCGACTTCTACCAATTTTGGAATACGGATTTATAGATTTTATAGGCAATTTCGAGCGGGGGTTTAATGTGGTCCTTCACTTGAAATTGCAAGATGGCTAACTGGTTAGAAACATGGGTAGGTGAATGGTTCAAGCAAAGGGGAAAAAGGGGGCAGAGGTGAAGATTCATAGAGGAGGTTCATCTACTTGTTGCACATAGTACATCTCCCGCACATATCTCTATTCCAAACAACGATATAGTTATCAGAGAAAGAGAAGAAATATTCTTTGGTCTACATTTGGTCGACACAAAATTAGGATTCATAGTCAGTGGAAGATTTCAAGAGAATTCGGCTACGCAAGAGACAATACTTTTTTCAACTTATAATGTAGGCGATTAATTTATTTTCGAAACTGAAAACCATGAAGAGAGGGAATCTTCAAAATTACTGTTGAGGGCAGAGAATACGTTCTCAAGCGAAACGAAGAATCTATGGAGTTGGATACTATTAAAATAAGAGAAAGACCCTACTGAAACCAATGATGACGTAGCTGACAAATTTTTACGAACTTTTCGAAACTGAAAACCATGAAGGGAGGGAATCTTCAAAATTACGGTTGAGGGCAGAGTATACGTTCTCAAGCGAAACGAAGAATCTATGGAGTTGGATACTATTAAAATAAGAGAAAGACCCTACTGAAACCAATGATGACATAGCTGACAAATTTGTACCTCAAAATTCATCAAGAAAATAATCGGAACATTGTTGATTTAAAATGGAAAACCCACCCACAGAATTTGCTAATAAATTATGGATTATCCTACGATGGAATAAAAACACTAGGTACTTCATGGCATAAAGTATATGGCAAATGTTAAAAAATTCAACCAAATATTTCCTGAAGAGCACAAAATCAATATCATCGAAACTATTACAGATACATCTGCACATTCTCCGCTACACTACTTACCACACCGTGAAGTTAGAAAAAAGCAACCTCTTTGAACATACCAATAGTGAACCTGGTATTAGCCAACATGAATTTGCCTGAATGGTTTACAAACGAGACAAACATGCAGAAAAGATTAGGGTGTTAAAATTAAGGTGGTATGTTTCGAATGTCATAACAATGTTCATAATGTCGATGACAATAAAAATATGACTAAAAGAGAAGCCGTCAGTTTAGTTTCATCTACATTTAATCCGCTAGAATATGTTTCATCCACACACTCACATATTCACATTGAATTTTAAGTTGATATGAAAGTTGATAGAAGCAAAGTACGCATTGTATGACATTTTCACGGAACAACGAAGAGTGGAACGGAACGTAGTTCATCGAAAACATGAGGAGTTTTCGGGCCTAAAAAAGTTGGGAATTTCGTTTAACCATGTTCCTCTAATCAAAATCCAGCCGATTGGACCATCAGAGTGTAAAGACGTTCCAGATCTTTCTGATTTCCGGTAGGATGGGGATTGTGTAATGTTGTTTGCACTGTAGCAGTCATAGACATTCATAGTTTAAGAAAGCAGATAGGTACTATGTAAGTCACGTGTTACTTCAAAAGAGTGGATGTGCCATTGGCCGATTTGCTGTAGGAACGGTTCCACTGGCACTTGTACCTGCTTCATACTGGGTTTGGCCACTAAAAGTGTAAAATGCAAAAATATGAGTCTCCTGTTTTGGCACTTAGACCCTTTTACTTTTCCACGCTTCAATTTACGTTAGCGCATGCACAGAAAGGATTAATGAGTTGAGAAAAATGAAATTAGTAGGGGATTATCTACAGCCTAACCCACATATTCCCAGAAAATACAATCAAAATCTGATGAAAAATTGGAATATCCTAGGAACTAGGTTTCACACTTTCACGCATGCGCAGGAGCTATTAATGATACAATCATGTTGAAATTAGTTGAGTGAGATGTACCCAAGGTGTACCCTAGGTGGGTTGGCTGGGTTTCCTCTTCTCGTTGTACTTGGTGATGCGGCCCTGGTCTGGCTCTGGATCAAATCGTGTTGACCAGATCACTTATCACATACCATAACGTATGACTAGAAAATGGGCGGAGTAAGCTGCTGCAGGCCTTTTCGGGGGCTCTCAGAAAATTCAAACTTTAATGATTTTTATAAAATCACAAAGACACCTGACAAAAAAATTCTTCAACCATTTACATTTAAATCACAACTAATAAATTCTGCAATTGAAGAAAAAAAAGTGTGCAAGCTCCTCATCTATCAAATTTACTTAATTAAAATTAAATTGAGTATCGTTCCAAAAGACTGATGATTTTATTTATGAAGGGATTGCATTATCAAGTGAAGATACCTTTCCTATCTTAACACTATTTTTTCCCATTCAGTACTAAATACTATTAATTTTTCAGATAGACTCACCACTCATTGCCCCAGCTATTGACCATACCATCAGTCAATGCTCCCAACATGATGTCCCACCATTTTTCCAGGACTGGATCATCTGTAGCCAAGGTGAATTTACCCCTATCTTCAGCTGTTATAAGGCCTCTAGAAAGAAGAACCTTACTCATTGCATGGTATCTTGCCAAATTTCGGAGAACCAACTTCGAGTGGTTAAAATCCAAGCAGTTCCTTCTTTGTGCGCCGACATATCCATCATCCTGATTTGAGAAATTGAAAGAACATATTTGAAGTGTTTTCACGCATGCGTTAATGCGCATTAACTGTAAGTACGATTGACTCAATACTTGAGTAAGTTGCAACAAGCAATAAGTCTATCGTTCTTACAGTAAATCTGCTTCACATCAAAGAGGTCGTAAGGTCAATGAGGAGACCTATCCCTTCGGTTAAATTACATTTGAATTTATAAACATACTTCCAGCATGAAAATGAAAGCGAAAGTGAAAAATTGAAAGTGAGAATGAAAAATTCATTTTTTAGCTACTATTACGGTAAAGCAAGGGGTGCAAAGGAAACTCGGAGATCAGCGACTTCGGAAACGAAACGGAATTGAGAGAAAAGTTGCACGCATATAATAAATGTTATTCAAGCTTCCCTGCAAAATACAGGCATTAAATCGCTCAATGGAACTTCTTATCTTATTTATATTAAATCAGAATCCAAAAATTAAAATCCAATTTCAGTAAAAACTGAATTCGAAAACACTCAGCTATTTTTGAGAAATTGTAAATAAAATTTTTGAAACACACTTATCATTGTATTAGCAGCAAAAATTCAATAAATTACCAGTAACTAGAATTCATTTGAGAACCCACATAAAACATACATCTGTTGAGAGTTCGGTTGAAACATAAAAGTACCTACAATTCGCAAGTACGCAATTCATGAGCAGCAATTTTATTTCAGTAAGAAAACGTTCAAAATTTTGAGTGATCAAAAATAATTTATGTACTTATGTGCTTCAAATACCTATCTGAAATCATGATGAAATGATATTTTTTTTATTTACTCCAAATTTCAAAATTATTTATCGACCCAATAGATTTGGAATTAAAGTTGGGGATTTATCTCATCTCCTATCCTTGAATGACAAGCAGTGCGTTTAGTGAAGAGTAAATAGGGAGGCTGTTCCACTATCCAAACACCAGTTTTTCTTTTTATTCAGCCGGTAAACTTTGGAACAAATATTTTCAATTTTGAACGTCGACTCGTTTTTTTCTTATCCAACATTTTTTGGTGTTGTGATTAGTTCTACCTTAATTTCCATACTTCATTTTGGAGTTTTGAGAATAATGTTGTTCATGTTTTACGATATGTTGCCTACTTTTTATTTTAGTGTAAAAAGCCTCATCATTGGCATGATTGTGTATCATCATTACCCCTGCCCTCAGCTTCCTTTATTATTTCAATTTTTAGATCTGCTGGCTTAGGCAATGAGTCACAACTCTCAATTACAACCCTAAAATTCCCATTAGATTGCGCTATGGTGTAGAACATTATAAAGCTTAGAAAATCGTTGTTGATGTCTATATTCATATCTTTCAACTTATCAACTACATCCATGAATGTATTGAGGTGTTTGCGGATAGAGTCACCTTCCTTCATGTGCAGTACCACTAGGTAATCGTTTTAATAATGTTGCTTTCCTAGCTGGACCTTTGCCTCGGTAAATATTCTTCAATGTATCCCATAGGTTGGTACTTATTTAGTAGTGGAAACACTTTTCATCTGTTTTAGTTACTTGAAGACATGGCTAGAATTAGCTCGGATTTTTCTTTCGTGTCTTCTTTCTTCCATTTTAGTTTTTCTTCAAAGGAGGACGTTTGGTCAGGAGTAGGAGTTTCACCCGTAACATACTCCCAAAATCCTGCGCGAGTCTTGGTTGATTTGACATGGAATTTCCATGTATCGTAGTTTGAGTTAGTTAGCACTTCAATTATATTATTATTACTGATTATATTTGGGTTTTCTGTGTCCTTTCTTCACCGTTAGAGTCTAGGCTCATGACCTATTCAAGAGTGTAATAATACGCAGTGGTGAGCAGAAGATGTATAGTTAATATTTTTGTATATCATAATAAATTCGACAAAGTTTTAAAGCAAAGGAGAAATTCTCCGTAGTAAAGAAAATATTACTACAATGTGTCATCTTGTTGTGAACAAGTTAATTTGTGGAGGCGAGTGTTTAATTCCAATGATTCCGCGTTAGCTAACGCGGGCCTCATCTACTAACAAAACCATCAGTAATGGGCTGATTTGTGATAATTTTTCGCGTAAAGGCAAGAATACGCTAACTCCAGATTCCCTTATGAAATTCTAGGTAAGTATTCACAATTGGCCTGTATCTTCTAGGTCCTTAATTAATTTTTAAAGTAGGTAGGTATTTCTTAGGTCTACATCATTACCGATAAATCGTTGAACGCAATCAATTTGTACGGTATGAACCCAAGTAAATCCGGCCACAATTTTTCGCGTTTGTCACCAAATTCTTCCATCAATTCTTCCATCATCGGCAATATTGTTGTGTAAATCTGGAAAACAAGAGGTTGAAGCACTATAAAATACACAGTCGCACCCTAGAAAAATATAAGCGTCTGACATGAATTCCATGACCAAGCAAGCGCAGAGGCTGCCATTGATCAGCACAGTAAAATAGAAAACGCTGAAAATTATTACAAATAGTTGTTATATAGTCCTTCTAGGTGGTACACTGTTCCATGAAAAATTACCCATCAAACGATTTCACCTACCAGTAGAAAACAAGTGAATAAATTAAAAAGAATTAATATATGAAAAAAAAAAAAAAAGAAAAAAAAAAAAAAAATTCGAAACGGACAAGGAAGATAGAATAATTCTACCTTCAGATCAGTCTCGTTCGAACCACCAAAGAGGTAAAACCGGAAAAAACAAAACGGTTGCCCCCTTATTTCGGAAGCGCGAGCTCAAGCAAAGAGGCAAGTAGATTTTTTAAACAACATTCCGAAACTCCTTAATTCGCCAGCCGCTCAGAACTCAATGAGTCATTCAAAATTATCAATATGTATGCAGTATTTTGAATGATATCAATACAAATAAAACATACCAAATTACCCAGTTGAAAACAGATATTGACTCTCTTAAAAGTAAGATTCTCAGTAAAATTCCTCTCAGTATTTTAAGTCGGCATCCTCCCCAGAAGAAGAATACTGTACAGACGAAGAAATCCTGGCCGGTGTGACAGGCGATTGGAGTAATGTAATCCAAAGAGGCATAAAAGGAGGAAATCCGATTCATCTCCTCCTAGAAAAAATTCTATAGGTAGTAAAAATAAAAAAAAAAAATAAAAAAAACCCCAAACCTCCTCTTTTTTATATCGAGAGGGTTTCGTCTTTTCCAGCCTTGAAAAAAATGGTAGAGGAAAAACTACTAACTATGTGAATTGGTGTGTTTAAAATTATTACTGTAGATTTAGATGGCTTTCTTGCTATTACTAAATGTTTTGAGAAACAAAAAATGCACTATACCTATCAAAATAAATAGGATAGGCCCACAAAAGTGATTATCAAGGGCATTCACAAATCTTGGTCAACCGAGGAGGTCCCCAATGATCTAAGAGACCAATTCGGCTCAAATAGTGTACTCCAAGTAAATGGAAAGCTGGAGTGGAAATGAAAAAAAAAAAAAACCCTGGATATGTACATTGTTGATTTTCAAAAAGATCTGGATCTCGAGAAAATTTGCGAAATAAGGCATGTTTTCAAAGGGTGTGTAACAGTGCAGCCAATCAAATCAATAAAACATCCATCTCAGTGTAAAAGTAGTCAGGAGCTTAAGCACACTAGAAACTACGGTGCAAAGCCACCTCGGTGTGTCAAATGTGCCGAAGGTCATCTCACTGACGATTGCTCCAAGCCCGAAGAAACCCCAGCAAAATGTGCCAACTGTACTGGAGGCCACACTGCAAATTATCGTGGCTGTCCAGTAGCCGCTGAGGCTAGGCATGGTATCTAAATCTACCTCAACAATAGAAGCAGGGAAAAGCCCAGTCAGCACCAGAAAAATCCATCAGTACAAAGTAGTTTGTTCCAAAAACGCCGTAATTGTGCAGTGAAAACATAACTTGGGGCATTGCAGGTCAAAACCCAAATTTGGAGTCATATTAGAAAGTTTTGCAGAATAAGAAAGGGCTACTACAGCAGCCAACCAGGAGGCAATCGATTGATCCCATCAATAAGGAAATACAAACAAAAATAAATCAGATTTTCGAAATGCTCACAAAACAAAGCAAGAGTGTAAGCAACCTGGATGAGCGTGTTGGCAGGATCGAAAACATTCGTCCAAAAAAATCAACATGAATAGTGTTAAAATTCTTTGTTGGAATGCGAATGGACACATTTCACGGAAAAACGAGCTCCAATTAACCCTCCAATTCAATCTAGTCGACATTTGTCTTATTTCTGAGACGCATTTTACCAAAAAATCGTATCTCAAGCTCAAAAGTTACGAGTGCTATCATGCCATTCATCCAAGCAACAATGCTCGTGGTGGCAGCGCAGTAATAATGAAAGAAAACCTATCACGAGCAAATCAAAACAGAAACTGAAGCATTTCAGGTATGTGCTATTGAAATCAAGACTGCTTCTTTTATGATTAATGTTACTAGCATATAATATGGCCCATCAAATTACTACATTGCATGTGAAGAATACAAGAAAATCTTTGGTCAACTTAGGACTCGATTCATCCTTGGAGGGGAATTCAATGGAAAAAAAAAAAAAAAAAAAAAAAAAAAAACATTCTGGGCTTAACGATTAACTACTGTGCAAGGACGCAGACTTTTATAAGCAATCAACGATGAAAACTGCGAAGTATTCTTAACTGGGAAGCCGACATACAGGCCATCGGACCCAAACAAAGTACCCGATCTGACTGTCTTTTTCATTACAAAGAATATCTCAGCAAGTTACCTTCTAGTTGAAGAAAATTTTGTTCTTCGTTCAGATCATTCACCAATCTTACTGACTCTTAGAGATCGAATTTATCAGAAACCCTTCAACCCTGTCATAGAAAATAATAAGATTAATTGGGAGCGCTTCAAGCAGGAAATTCGCAGACATGTCGACTTGGGTAAGCCATTGCAACACCAAATGAAGTGGAACAAAAACTAGAATATCTTGTTTGTAGCATAAAAACCGTTGCATGGGAAAACACACCAGCAATTAAACGAATACTAAGAGGTATCAACTACCCTAGGGAAAAAATAATAAGATTAATTGGGAGCGCTTCAAGCAGGAAATTCGCAGACATGTCGACTTGGGTAAGCCATTGCAACACCAAATGAAGTGGAACAAAAACTAGAATATCTTGTTTGTAGCATAAAAACCGTTGCATGGGAAAACACACCAGCAATTACACGAATACTAATAGGTATCAACTACCCTAGGGAAATAGTCTCTGTTGTCATGGAAAAACGCAAGACCTGGAAACGGTGGTAAGTAAACAAAGTCCCCCGACATAAATCAGCTTGGTACAAGGCGGAAAGAAAATTTTAAATTCGTGTGAACTATGCTCGCCTCCACGTGATTGCTCGCTTCGCTCGCAAAGTGTGGGTAGGGAATATTGCTCGCTTCGCTTGCCTTGATTCACTGCCCACCCAACTTGGCAGGCGTTTTTTTCTGTTGGAAATTCTTACAAACAAATTAAATCTTATAAAACTAGAAACCTGCCCACCCAACTTGGCATGGGAGCGAATTTACTGAAATATATCACGGAACTTCGCCCGCGAAAACAAGTCTTGAGGAAGGAAAATGTTGCTCGCTTCGCTCGCAAGGTTGTAAAAATCAAATCCTTATATGTTGATTTGACCGAGTTCTCGTCACTTTTTTCGATATCCGATTTCGGATTCAGATTCGGCGGGATCAAACCTTTATTTCGCCCGCGAAAAAAAATTTCTTCATTGAAATCCGTTTTGTTTGGAGCATTTTGAAACGATTCCTGAAGGTTGTGCTTTTTCATTTATATAATATATGTGTGTCATTCCAGACGATAACTCTCCTTAAGATTGAGATAAAAATTCCGTTCTTGCGCCAAGAAATCAAGCTTTCCAAACTAACGGATGAGTTCGTAGGCCAACAATTTTTGAGTACATTGGTCAAATTTGAGAGAATTTACTTTTTAAAAATCAATAAAAATGGCTAAAA
Source organism: Adelphocoris suturalis (assembly GCA_030762985.1). Lineage (NCBI taxonomy): Eukaryota > Metazoa > Arthropoda > Insecta > Hemiptera > Miridae > Adelphocoris > Adelphocoris suturalis. The sequence goes on along the minus strand of CM061040.1, from coordinate 39,069,928 downwards.
ACGGGGGAAAAAATAGTTAAATTTATCATTTTTAGCAGAGTTTCAGTGAAACAAAAATTATCAACGATTAAATATGACATTACAAAATTTGTGCACAATATTATGCCGAAAAACGTACTTGAATTTCATTAATATTTGCTGAAAAATCTATAAAACTGCTATAAAACTGCAAAAAAAAATCTTAAAATCAAAAATCTTTGAATTGCCAAATTCAATTTAGTGTGAGTTTTTTATTGCCATGGAATTGGGTTTTAACAATTTCTTTGTACTCGAACTGCTCAAATTTCAATACAACTTATCATATTATTATACGACAGGTAATCTGAGAAAATTGCTCATCCGATCATGCTGCATGACTGGAACTTTTTTATTGGTTAATGCAGCGAGTTCCTGATGAGTCGGGTAGAATCTTCCATTCTGATCAGCTGAGTAAGTTCCAAAGTTGATTTATTTTCTATTGAACGTGCGATAACTACTGAAATTTAGAATAGAGCCGTTAGGGATCTGCGGTAAGTTATAATGACATCGTACGAAGGACCCCATATCAGCAAGGGTGAGCTTCGAGGTTGATTTCTTTCCTATTCAGTGCTCTTCAACGATGCTGAAATTTACTACGGGACCTCCGTCCCAAAACTAAAACTGCAACTTAAGAAATCTCTCTAATCAGCGGTAAAAATAGTTCTCGTCCTAGGTGTGTTAATACTGAAATTTACAATGGAAGATCTCTGGCTGTAGTATATTATTACTACAACTTGAGGAATCATTCATTTAAATCAGCAATGTACAAATTTTGTTCCAATCCAACTTGAGATACAGACATTTGGAACGAGACCCTGCTGGGTACGGTAGTTATAATTGCACCTTGAGGAATCAGTATGATTAGCAGAATGAGCTCAGTAGGTAGCTAACTTGAGATGCTGAAATTTGAAACGGATCTTCTCGTGGTGAGGTAGTGTACAATATTATTAGTTGAGAAACCACTTTAACCAGCTGAGTGCTTCCCTCTCTGTAGCTTATTTTGTTTCAATTCAGCTCAGGATGGTGAACTTTTAAACTTATAATTACAACTTGAGGAATCAGTCTGATCGGCAGAGTGGCCTTTGTACTCTTGTTTCTATCGAACTTGCGGTACAGACATTTGGAACGGGGCTTCTCAGTTGGTCTGTCGCTTTATATAGAGGGTTCAGCTAAGGGGAAAGGGAGAAGTAGTAGTTATGGGTGGGGCAGAGGGCAATGGAAGAAGGAAAGATCTTAGTGGTGAGGGGTAGAGAGGAGGGGAAACGAAAAGATGTTGGAAGTAAGTAAATCTGCCTGTTGGTGATTCATTACTATTATCCTATTAGCCAATTTTATGACTACAACATCAACATATGATTATCTATATATTATCTAATTGACTTTTTTTTATCGTTAGGATCTGCATTATGCTCGTATCTTTTTTTTAAATTATTAAATACTCTACATCTATGGGATATGGTTATAATCCAATCAATATATCTAAGCATCCGATGAAAATTTGCACAAATACTGTGGGCTCTTTAATTAAATTATGACTTCCTTGGTTGTTTGGCTATGTTGCCGTCAATGTGTTCGTCTGAGGGTGTTTTGCATTCGTCAGTAGTCTGTTAAGTAGCGTGAATATTGTGTATGATGTGGTGACAAGTACATTGGGTTTTGTTAATAATGCGTCCATCGAATCTACGTTGTTTGTATATTTCAGTTCATCCATGTTCGTGGTCATATAGGTGGTTGGTAGGAGGTTGGTGGGTTGGCGTAATTGAATTGCCTAGAGTTCAGTCTGAAAGCTCGTATAGTTCAGTGAAGTTCAGGAATATAGTTGTTAAGTTGTCAAGTCTTTCTTGTCTCACATGCCTATGTTGTTCATTGAAGATTATGCATACCCATAGTTCAGTATAGTTATCTTATTTCAATAAGAAGCACTTGATTTTATCATCGTTCTTTATTCATCTTCTTACTGCTTCTGACATTACATCGCAATAGAGATGTATCCTGATCTGACGATGAGACGTTTTCTACTACGTTTTCGCCTTTAGGGAACGTGATGAGTTTTTTTTTTTTTTTTTTCATTAAACAGTTTCATATGATCACTGCCCGTCTAGTTTCGATCATTCTAGGGTAGGTATCATACTTTTCTCATATCAGACCTTTTAAGTATAGTCATCTGCTGCCTTATAACGCATCAGAGGTCTTGAATTTGGAAAAGCATTGTGAGACGAGGGTTTTTATCCTCAATTTTTCTAACCGTATAAGCACTGGGTTAATTGAGGATGAATTCGTGTCAGAACTACAGCCCGCTCTTTGGGTGTGAGCAATATCTTCAGGTACGACGTCTACACCTGAGAAGGGATTGAAATTTCTTGTAGTTTTCGTCTGAATGTCCTGGTACATTGTAGACAATGATACTGTTTAGTTTACTTCTCATTTTAAGTAGTTCTATATTTGGTCCAATTGTTTCATTCCGATTTCAAACTTTCTTGAACTTCTCTTCGAAACTCATAATCTTAGTTGGAATTATTTTCAAGGTGCCAAGAAATTGGTCGACTCTGCAGTTCAGCTGGTCGAAGCGCTCAAGAATTTTTCTCTTTATCTCGCGATTGCAGACTGGCGAATTCCTTTGCTGATCAACGCTGGTTTTTGAGGTTTGTGACCGCGGCAGTTCACGATGCTTGAGGATCGAGTGTCCCGAGCTTGTAGAAATAGGCAAATAATATCACTAAACCAGCAATTTTTTTTCAACCCATTTTAAAAATCAGCAAACTGATATTGTGTATCTACACTACATGCAGATACATCGGTGCATGGATATGTCTTAATTTTTCCCCCCAGTGCAATGTGTGTTTTGAATCTCAAGTTAAAAATGTCTCAATTATATTAGCTCAGTCAGCTGATCAGAAAATACCCAATCATTTCAGAGCTAGGACTGAAACCCCGAAAGCTCCAGTCGGGAGCAAAAAATCAAACCTGAATGGCCCACGTTGGAGTAAAAACCCACTTTTCAGTCGGAGTTGAAACCTCGGTCGCCCCCCAGCGGTGTGGATTCCCTCCCGCCTATGACTGTGTGAATAGGCGTTTCGCTCCTTGATAATTTGCGGGTTTTCATTCCCAGCTCCAGAAAATCCATTAGCGGCACACTAGTAGAGGGCACTAAAGGAAGTAGTTGTAATAATTTGTAGGCAAAATTATATGATTATAAGAATGTGGTATTAGTAGCAGGTAAACCTTAATTGTTGACGCCCTTCCGTTGCTGCAATTATACGTATATTCAAAGGAAAACGCTGTTTATTAAGGCGAGTAGAACATACCACCCAAGAGAGCTCAGTGCAAATGACGATGAGGTGGAAAAATCATTTATCGTATTATTTAAAAATGAACTATAAAATAGAATATTCAAAAATGTATGTACGCAATTATGCTGAAAATTTTACTTTAATTTCATTGCAATTTGCTAAAAAAAAAAAAAAAAAATCGTTAAAACTGCAAAAAAAAAAAAAAAACTAAAAGTCCAAAACCACTTTTTAATAGCAGAATTATTATTTAGAATACGTTTTTTGTCATAAAATTAATAGTTAATAATTTCCTTGCACTGAAAAAGCTCAAATTTCAAAACAATTGAACATGATATAATACGACCATTTACGAAAATTCGCTCCTACGATCATGCTGCATTACTGGAACTTTATTCTTTTAGTTTTTCACCTTCCCACGGTACCCCTGAATCTACGCCCCCGGTTAGTCAACATCTTGCTGTGGTTACAGCTTGATATTTTCATCCACATAATTATCGGATGATTGATTTTATTTGTTGCTGCCAAAGCGGAAAAAAGCACCTGTCTTCCAGATGTGTTATTTCATTCCCATTATTGTTTTTTATTTTTTCAGATTCGTATTGATTTATTCATGCACATGCCCGTGGTTTTAGAAAAGTTTTACCGGAAAATTGATTAACTAGTTTTGGGAAAAAATTCGGACGGCCTACGGGCTGCTTTTTTGGATTTAGATATCAAGTTATCTTGAAGCGTTAAACAAATAATTTTGATGAGAATTCAACAAAAAAATGTTTTTCATGTCGATTACATAGGTTATTGAAAATAGTAAACAAAAAATCTCCATTTAACGGCGGAGACCTAACATCTTGTATCAAGAATCCGACTGAACCGGAAGTTGTTAGACTATTTATACTAAAATTAATGAATTGCTGTGTCAGGGCATAGGATCTTCATCCAACACAATAGAAGAAAGCTGTAAACAAACAAACAAAAATTCTTGAGAAATTAAAATAAATAATATTTTAGTATGATCTACCTACTCTTGTTTCAGTTCGGAAAACAGGAAATGCCTTCATTGCTTCTTTAGCTCCTGCTGCTGTCAATTCCGTTTTCACAATAGTTGAAAATGTTTTCTTCCTTCCAATAGCAGTAAGACATATGAATTTAACACGGAAGACCAAGCTGGCATAGTTATCACCCTGTGGTACAGCATTTTTCACCTCAACGGAAACCACCTCAACGGGTTTTTGGTTTTGAAAATGCCTTTTGAGATAACGCTCCAACAGTTGCGTATCGATACCTGTAAGGGACAGATTTACATACAGAGTAAATGATGATGCCTCACTGATATTGCCTAATAAACGGGACGAAGTAGAGATCAATGGCGGATCAAGTAGTACACTATTTAATGAAAATTGGTCTATTGGTCTCGGAGTTTCGTTGGTAACTACAAATTCCAGGTTTCAGCACTCGCGATTGTTTCAACAACCAATAGCAGCTAAGATAAACATCAAAATTATACCCAATTATGGAATCGGACAAAAATATCATGAGAAGTGGACGTGCGCTCACGATATTATCCACCGGCAATGACATTTCAAGGGGATGCTCTAGAGCTAGTCTAAATCTAAATCTAGATTTTGGATTTGAAACTTTTTTGGAGTTTTTATCAATTTTTCAGTATGTGATAATGAAATTCATGTAAAATTTTCTGCCTATGTCATTTTCTACTTAAATTTTGGAATCTCCTGGTTTAAAGTTGATAAACTTTATTTGAGTAACACTTCGCCTGAAAATATAAATTCAAGAATTTTTAGCGATTTTTCCATTTTATTGATTTATTTAAAACATCTGTTGAAATTAGAGCGATTTAATATACGTACTTAGTCAAAAGTGCTGGCCATAATTAACCAAATTTTCAAGTTTGGCTGCGTGTTCTAAAATTTTCTTTGCGACCTCGTCAAACGGCTGTCCCCTAACTTTTATTCAGGACCTGGTTGCCTCAATGATAAGAATTTAAGTGCCCAACTTTTTCAACTTTTCATTAGCTCTATTAGTCATGCTGCAGGACTGAGTATTTTTTCTCGCTTTTCCTTCATAAGGATTCCTTTGTACGTTCAACCTCAAATTAAATTATATAACTACGTTTGAGGGCAATAAACAAAATTGTTTGCGATGAACTGATTCGTGCACAAGAATTTTTCATCTGAACTGCGCCTGCAATAGCTCAACAATTACTATCTTACCATTTTACGATCCAATTCTCGGAATTCCACTTTGTATGGCAAAGAAGACACATGTACTCAGTAGAGTGATATGACGATAAGTGATTGATTGTTTGAACAATCACTAGAAAAGTAACTTTTCCAATTGCCAGAGTTTATACACACCACTCCACAATATATACATATTTTCTTCAAATGTCAATAGATTCGAGTAAACACCATTATACCACCTAAGTGGAAATCGACCAACCCACAGTACCTATATAAGTATAAAAGGATATTTGATAGAGTAGATAACGTCTGTAGCCATACAAAGTGGAATTCCGAACATTGGATTGTAAAAAGGTAAGATAGCCATTGGTGAGCGATTGCAGCAGCAGTTCGGTTGTAACATTCTTGTGCACAAATCAATTCATTCGAAAACAATTTTATTTATTGGCCTCAAACGTATATAATTTGATTAAAGGTTGAACGCAGGCAGAAATTCTTATAATAGCAAAATAACGAGAAAAAAAGCAACAAATCCAAGCTTTGGTATCTCGCGGAATTCCTATTTTCTAAGTGTTCTGTTAATCTTGGTGATCGATAGTTGAGCCGAGTATTATTCTACGAGTTCGATGTGATGGGCATCTGGGCGATTATCACTCCACGAGCCGTCAAAACATGACATTTTCGTTAAAATATTGCGAATTTCTCAATCCTTGGTAAATTTTGGAGAACGCCGTTAATTTTTTCATGACCTAGAATAGCCATTGAAGAAGAATAGGTGGTTATATTTGGTTCCAAGGTTGAAAAGTGAAAAAATGTAAAATGTAGCTATAAAAGAAAAACTTCAAAATGTCATAGCATCCTTACATGTCTGGATGTTTCTGGTGCTCATTCGACGGGAAATATTGTTCTCTACAACTATTGCCTGGACATTTTCAGGGTTTGCGCGGATCAGCTTCTAGATGATCCCTTATAAATTTCATTACAATCGAATCAATAATGACGTGTACGCAAGCGCAAACGTAAATTTCTTATAACGTCGTTTTTTAAAGATCTATGAGTCCATTTTTGTCGAAACTCGGCGGGTAGTTGGTTATAAATATCAGAAAAGTGCCCTGTAAGTAAGTTTTATTGCGATTGATAGAGTTATGACCATCGTGCATGCTCAAAACTAAAATTGGTTGACACATGTGGACCTCCAAGAATAATGAACCGATTTTGATGAAATTTTCAGGGACTGTGTGTGTTAGCTTCCAGATAGTTCCCTACAAATTTCATTCGTCTGATCTTTTAACGTCAATTTCTTAGGACCTAGTAGTCCGATTTTGTTCAATCTTGGAGGGTAGTTGGATGAAGGTTTCAGAAAGATGCCATATGAATTTTATCGTCTTATGATAAGTAATAAATAGTGCAAATGTAAAGCATGTGCAAAGATAAAGTTGGTTGACACGGGTGATACTCCGAGACTAGTAGACCGAATTTGGTCGAGGCACTCGCTGGCTATTTATCAGACACCGAACCTGTATTCTATTTTCAAATATCTACTGTACCATTGAGAAATAGGTAATGCATTTTTTAAAATTAAATCATAATCGGGGATGTCAATAAATCTTGATGGGAAATGCAATTTCGCACTTGTCGCTCGGCCAATTAAAATAAAAGAACAAAAATATAATTTGAAGAATAGCTCATACGATCATTTTTTCTTATCTCTTATCTTTACTTTCAGTATAACACTAACTTTTGAAGTTCGTAGTAAATAAATGATATATATATATATATATATATATATATATATATAAATTTCTCTCCAACGGAAAAAATTGCTCTGAAGATGAAAAAGCGTATATATTTCGCTGTTTCAGGGTGTTGAAGAAGTGGGATAAGATAAAGATAATTTAAGATTTAGGATGATCCGTGTTCTACAGCTCAATAACTATAAGTGGCGGCGATAATGTTTTTGGGGTCTGTTGAAAACTGCCAGTGGTCGTAGGAACTATACAAGTTCTGAAAACTCGAAATAATGGGAAAAATACCTTGAAATTTGGACGACAACTACAAAAACAGTTGTCATTTTCGGATTTTGCACCCCAAAAAACAAAAAGAAAACTAATTTTGTAAACCTTTATCACAGAAAAGAAAAGAAAAAAAAAGTAAATAGAAAATGATAATAATAATAATAAATCCAAGATTACCTCAACAAAGGTATTATATAACAGGATAATATAACCTAATAAATATTTATCATCTACATTATTATGAAAACTTAACTTATGTATGGAAAGAGATCCCACTTCCCTTTTTCTGTCAACTCGTACATCCGTAAGCACAAAAAAACTGATCCATGGTTCTAGCTGTACCAAATATTTTTGACGGAGTGCGATTCATCATCGGAAGCTCAATATGGGCTTCGAACGGCAAATGATAGACAATTACTAGAAATTTGTGAGAAAACAAGGAAGGCGGCGTGGGGTAGTGAGCCCCCACGGGGTGGGGGTGGGCAGATCACTGCCCGAGGGCGGGAGGGTGGCTCTCAACTGGGTGCGTTATCATTCCAGTAGTATAATACCTAGTTCGTTGTTCAAGGGACGAGGGCGGCTCTTCCTCGAAGGTCAAAGGGGGAACTTTGAAACAGTATTACGGCAGTTGTGATCATGCAATTTTTATTTTGAAACATGTGCTGAATTATTATTATTATTATTTTTTTTTTTTTTTACTTTCATTTCAACGCTGTATCCCACTTTTTGAAAAGAAAAATTTTTCAACAAGTGTTTTTTTAGAACACTTGAAAATTCGAATTTTAAAATTTAAAGTCGAACGTACAACCTATTCTATGTTTGTACTTGTACAACGCCGTTTTCAGAAGTAAAATCAGACGAAATCTCAAGCTGTACGTTGTAATCTAAATTTAGCTCATTTTGAAGCACAACATGGTGTCCGTTTTCGGATCTATTTCAGGTATGATTGGCCTTAATCAAAATGAAATGATTAGCCTACATGGGCTAAAGGAGCAGCGACCTCCAATTCAATTCAACAGTGGGAGCCCGAGTAAGTCGAAGGAATAATGACTTTTAGTCTTGGCCTGAAAAGGCCCTCGTTTTGGTGGTAGATATTGGTGGAATCAGTGGTCATATACTAAAATTGGAACGATACAGAGCAGCGACCTTTTTGCGCGACCTGAATTTGCGCACGAACCGCTAAATTTCATTAATGACCGGTAGATAGTGTTGGGCTCACTGCAGACGAGTGGCTATGGACGCTGCAGTTATATGCCATGTCATGTACAAGGCAGAAGGTGTAAAGTATTTGATTGGTATTTGATTGACGCTGCAGTTATGCCATGTCATGGCACCGCCAAAGCACCACTGGGCTTCAGCTTATGTTGAATAAATAGGTAGTACATGAAAGGAAAGTGTAGGTGTTTTATTAATTTGATTAATTTCTTTCCAGTAGGTGTCTCCACTTATGCAGATACACTCGGATACCTACCTTAATGATTGGTTTAATAATTATAGACTGGTTTTCTTAGTAGAAGAGCTGTGCAATACAGAAATAAAAAACCTTTGTGTAATAATTTGTAGCGTTTTCAGTTTTTTATTATTCATTTATATTTTTCAACAAGGTACATAAGTAGGTGTAAGTATGATGGGTATTCAGTATGGATAATAACCAATCATAATCACAAGCACATTCGAGTGTTTCCCTGTTTTCCTGAGCGCTGAACCGTTCTTCTGTCTTTAGATAGACTAGACTTTGCCCGTTACTTCTCTCCTGACCTCTGTTGAACTAAGTAAAACTTTCGAAAGCTTGAAGAAGTCCCAATGCGAGTCCCAATCATGCATAAACAAGTATGAAAATTTCCAAGAGAAAGAAAAATGAAGTTTACTCTGATTTGGAAAAAAGGGGAGGAAGAGGAGTGGTACGTATTAGAGAATGGAAGGCGGGAAAAGACAACAAGGTGAGAATTATCTATCAAACTGACAAGGAGAGCCTCCCAAACTGACAGAGTTGAATTTAGACAACGGGTTGTCAACATGACGGATCGATCGAACAGGTCGTAAAATTTAGACTAATATCTACTTAGCCAATTCACAAAAGCTGGATTCCGCTCGTTTTTCGTACATTTTCTGTAGTGAGGTATACAGTGAACAAAGACTTTGTTCAATCTTATACTCTCCTAGCACGGACGATTCACTTATTCCGTTGTACATTCCAAGTCCCATAAGATGTGCGACTTCATGTTTGATTCACAATCAATACCCGATTCCTTGAAAACGATGCATTGCTCTTGCAAATACTTTCGTTGTCCCACAAAGGCTCCCTACCAAATAAATTTCTTTTCGGAGAGGTTCTTGCAGCAATTTTTTCCGCATTTCCGTAATATATTTCGCAGTATGGTCTTTTTTAGGACAGCTTTCGTTCAAAATGAACTCCTCCCCTTAGCACAGGCTCGTCTACCAAAGACAGTAGACTTTACAATGAAGTCCATTTATAGAAATATATTGCAAGGTGAAATTCTAAATGAAACGTTTGAAAGAAAAAAAAACTGCTGGCGTGATGAAGAAATGAGCATAGGTATCTTCAGAACACAGAGACTGAAAAATGTTTGCTGATGATATATCATCGTCGAAGAACATGAAACGACATACGCGACTTAGATGAATGAATTTGTTAATATAATACAGCTCCCTACATTATTTATGAAAAATTCCAAAATCTTGTAATCATATCAGAATGTTTCAAAACGGATCTCTGGGAGTGAATTTAAAAACTTGCCATTTCATAAATTATTGAAGCCATTACAGTAGCTCAAATTTCTACAATAATATTGTATAAGAGCTAGATTGAAAAAAAAATTCAATAGTTTACTCACTATGTTCTTCCATCGTAAAATGCTCAGGAATATATGTGCGCAGTCTCCGACAAGGTTCGTTTAGTACTGACTCGTATCCGCGGGTTCTAGGCCATTATAATTTTCGGCCGCTATCTCGTGAGAAGGTCAAAATCGTTGAGAAGAACTAGATACATATTACACACATAATTGAGGCTGCTGTTAGAGAATGAGTTACAAGTCATGCGATTGTGATTGTTGATGATGACTCGGCATAACACTTGCAATGATAACATCGTAGGCGTCTACACCGATGCAGTCATATTTAGAAAATGTATAATATACTCGTACTTCGTTTAATAATTGCAACGTTTCATTCTTAGGAGGGTTCAAATTATAACAAGACATTAAAAAAAAAAAGGCCTTTCTGTCCTTAAATTGGTTTTTTTCTCATCTCCAACGTTTCTCCCCAGGAGCTAGGGCTTCTTCAGCGAGACAAAATTCTAAATATAAAATTAAAAATTCTTTAAATAAATACATATATCGTTTTCTTTTTTGTGATGAAAAATCAAATTCAGAAATTTAGTTTAAGAAAATCAAATTTAAAATTATCTAAGTTTATTCAGGTAACAATGTTTTACCTAGTTGGGGACGGTTATTATAAATTTAGAGTCCTTCAATCAAATAGGTAGGAGTAAATATTGCTCATGTTTTGAGTGTCTTTTCGGAAGTTGATTGAATTTGAATTTTTTATCTTCACCGTTTCTAGAAAAATATTCTTTTTTGCAAATTAGATTATCTTCCTACAATTTTGTAAAAGTCTAGGCGTCTTTGAGAAATTATCTGACTTTAACCCTTCAAAAACCCCTGGCGACCTCAATATTGGTCTGATTCAGATCTGCCAAACCTCATTCGATTCAGGGTTAAATACTTTCTAATGTTCGTTCCCAGAAATTTTTTGCGCAGTTTCCCATTAAAGTAGAAAGTAAAAGGCTGTTTTCGTAAACTTTATGTGTAAAATGACATAAAATTAAAAAGTTCGGCTGTAAGTTAAAGGGGAAAGATCTCAGCTAAAATATGCTCGATACGAACATTAGAAAGTATTTCATCTTGGGTACAATGAGCTTTGACAGAATGAAATCAGACCAATATTAATGCCACTAGGTGATTTTTAAGGGCAAGACTCTTGACGGGGGGAGGAGAGGACCCGCCCAAAATTAGCCTGATTTTCAATTGTTTGTAATTCGCTTATTTCAAGAGATAATACGGAGTTTTTGGATTGAATTGTATTTGTTTGTGTTTTTATGCTCTACAACTTTGCTACGCATAAAATTTTTTGTAGGATGTACGGTTAAGAAATTATCAGAGAAAAACTTTCAAATGGGCAAATTAGGCCATCTTTATGAGGCCGCCATTTTGTACTCCACCAATTTTGAAATGACAGACTAAGATTTTTTCACACAGTACGGACTAAATTTTCAAAATCTTTTCTCAGACCTTCTCCTCAAATTATTACCTATTTTCGGCTCTGGCTCCAGGGCTATCAGATGCAGCATTGATGTTCAGGAATACTGTTGTCTTCCCCTAACTAAGGATCCGGTGCTTCTTAATCAGCCTAATTTTTCCTTGACCAAAAAAAAAAGGAAATTGAATCATATCCAGTGAAGGTGTGCACAAAAATTAAGAGTCCAGTTGTTGAGCTGTACTTTAAGCAGTTGTTCACATCAAATCTTTGCCCGCTTTTCTTGAGAAATATCCCAAGTTGATTATGTTGGGTAATGCCATTGAGAATCAGTAACAAATATGTATCAACGCCAGAGATGTCAAGCGTAATGTATGTATCTGACAGTGATCAATACAAATGAGGAGTCACAAGGCCGCACAACTTTGTGGAGTAGGTGACCTCCATCTGTTACTAGGTACAAATGTAACTGATCGTCGGCTCCCATCAAGGGTTGCTGGCTGAGAGGCTGCATAGAAGTTTGATAAGAACATAAGTTAGATAAAAATTAAATTGAAATTATCCAACATAACCTACGTGAGATATTTTGGCAAGGAAAAGGTTGTGAAGTGCCTACCCACTCATTGCCTCCTCAAAATAAATGTAGCCCTGGGCTTTTACTTTTGGTTAACAACTTCACTGGATGTGCAAAATATAAGAATGGGGCTGCACTGTGTGCATACCAATTATCCTTAAAATTGTACAAAACTAATAATTTCCCTCGAAGGACCACCAGTTAGTAACTGGAATGATTATTTGTATGGAAATTTTATAGTAGGTAATGCTAAATAAGAAGGCAGCTTATTTTTGATCAACGAAACGAACGCATGTATTTAAAGGTAGGTACTGATGCAATACAAAATTGAAAAGGCGCGTGAACTATTAAGTACTATAGAATTAGGAAACGAAATAACGCCTTTAAAGTCCTTTGATTAGACCTACCTAAGTCTACTCCTTGGCCAAAGAGAAAAGAAAATAACGAATCGAACCGTGTGCTCCAGCGGTGGTTGCTCCTTGCAGAAATCCAGGAAGTTGAGTCCCACAGGCAGAAAAGCAGGAACGGCGAATGGGTAATAAAAACTCTCATAGGCCCGAATACTTATGGCGAAACAGTATATGGCACGCTGATTAACGCTAGCAGTGCGAAGAAAAATCATAAAACGTTCTCGGTTAATTGAAATAACCTATATGAAAAGGGGAGATCTCCACGTGAACAGATCAGCGTATTAATAATAGGGCGTAAAAACATGTGCGTTACGTTGCAGAAATGGTAATGGCGAAATCTACCGAAAAGTCGGCTGCATTCAGTCTGCACCTCCAACGACCAATTATCTATGGTACTTTTTCCCGCTAGCTTCAGGGGAACTTAGGGTTTTCCAGGGTGAACCATCATTGAAGTCCGTAGAAACCAGCCAGGAGCGACATCTCAAAAAAGTAGTGCGAGCGAGGAACTACAAATCCACGAAGAAGGGAAGATGGTGAAGTGAATCCATGGTAGGTTCCGTACTTGGCATAATAACGCATTAAACGAACAAGACGAAGATGTGATGTATGATAAGTAGAAAAATAATACAAATTAGGCGAGCATTACAAACATTACATACATTAATAACTACAAAATTATTCATCTATATAAGTAATTACAACAATTTATTGTGCAATGTGACAATGTGAAAATCATTAAGGAGTCGTAAATCTCTCTCAGGTAAATCTATTTCCAAACAGGATGTGATTGAACTTTCCTGTTTATGGACAAGGGAAAATCAATCTGATAAAAAAAACACTGGGACATCGAGTAGAGGAAACTTCATAAAACAGCCCCTGGTAATCTGCACTATTTGGTGAATCCGCAGTGAAAACTAGTTATAACCTCGCCGTTGCCACCATCGGAACTTGCTGCTTACTTTTGCTCCTTGCAGACATACAATCCTTATGCACATTGATAATAATACAATCCTCCAAATTACATCATGGGTTTATGAATTAATTCATGGAAGACCTCATACCACTTTCTCTTCAACCATCGACTACACCTATGCATGTTCTTTTCGATACTGTTTCAGGTACATAAATGGTTTGGGTTCGATAAAACCCTCTTGACTTAGGGCAGATATTTATCTCTCATGGCTCAGCACATCACTTTTTGATATCCTAAAATAGCTTCAACTTTCAATAGTTGAACGTAGAATATTCAGTTGTTCCTCAATGGAAAGACAGGCTCCAATAAACTATTTGTGATGTTAAAAAACGGAGATTGTGGAAAAAAAGGAAGAACAACAAGATCAACAAGTGCACATTGTACTGCAATGTATAATGTCATGCAACTCAGACCTAGAATTGAACGACTCATTCGAAAATCGAAAATTTGTGGATGGTTGACTCCAAAGCCCCTGGATATTATGCTACGTTTACTTCAGGAGCACCTAGAGTTATGAAACCTTTCAATTAACAGGATATCATTTTATTGTTTTCGATAATCATAAAACATGTTTTTCATACTTCGAGTGTTACTTTATGTACCATTACCGCAGGTACCCATCCTCGGATATGCAAAGAGAATTTGTTTGGAGCCGACAAGGTGGGATTGGTGGGGAACCAAATATTCAGAAGGTTCTGAAACGTAAAATGCAAAGGTAAATGTTGATTTTATGTCATTTTCGCGCAATCAAATTTCCGGCTACCGTTGATTGGATCATGATAAAAATACCTAACCTCTGAAATTTTGATAAAAATCGGTTCCGATTTCCGGAATATTGGGTCTGTAACAGGAAAATCATGTTCGCACATGCGCTGAGTTTACAGTTAATTCAATTATGATCAAAGTTTACAGTTAATTCAATCACCCCTGAAAATTTGACCAATATCGGATTGAAATTAACAAAGCAATAACCGTAACAAGAAAATTACGTTCTGGCATGCGCTGAGTTTACCACGGAATCAACCGAGACAAAAGTCATATAGGACGTCATGGAACCTTACCCGAATCACCCCTGAAAATTAGACATCAATCGGATCAAAATATTGACAGAATTATGACAGTAGGTAACATGATAATCAAGTTTGCGCAAGCGCAGAGTCTACCGATGATTCAATGATGATCAAAGTTGTATGGGATCTCAACGTAACTTACTCACATCATACCTGAAAATTTTAATGAAGTCGGATCAAGTGGAAATTGAGGGTGTAACAAGGAAATCCGGTCGGACGGGTAGGCATTGAACCAAATTTACTCAGGAGGTCCTGAAATTTAAAATGCAAAAGGAATTTTAATTTTGGAGGACAACTATTTTTTGAAATGAAATGAAACTTTATTTCCGAATGAAATTAAGAACTATCTATCTCTATCTCTACTATAATAAGAATGAAACTCCGTATGTCTGTTTGTTGGTCCATGCTATGCACGGCCCTCTTTACGTGAAAGGGTTCGATGACTCAGGGGGGGGGGGGGGTTCCCATTTGCCCTTCTACGCACATAAAATAATGGCCTACCTTTAGAAAAATAGAACTGGAAAACAAATACGTACAAACATTCAACATTTGATTGTACTGTTGGTACTGAAGTGTTCTTGAAATTACACCTTTTTTGGTACCACCAAATGTGCCGCGTTTGATAGTTATTTTCAACAGGAAAAAACATCTGCCAAGTTGGGTGGGCTAACTTCCTCACACATGGAAACATGGACGTATGTATCTTTATTAAACCTAATGAACTTTTCGTGGTTCCACGTAGTTTTATAAGATTTAATTTGTTTGTAAGTAATTTCCAACAGAAAAAAAAAAAAACGTCTGCCAAGTTGGGTGGGCAGTATAACTTTCTCATATATTGTAGCATGGACGTATAGAATTAATTGAAGAATTGAAATGTTCTTTAAACTAAACTTTACGTGGTCCCACATAGAAAACGCAGCAAATTATTACAAAGCAATAAATAATGGCTTATCTTTGTCTCATCTAATAAACTTTTCGTGGTTCCACATATTTTTGTAAGTTTAAATTGTTTGTAAGTAATTTCCAACAGAAAAAAAGTGTGCCAAGGTAGGTGGGCAGTATAACATCCTGACATATTGTAACTTGGGCTGTAGGTCTCGAGCGAGCGAAGCGAGCAACATTCCTTACCCACGTCGGATTTCAACGAGGTTTTTTCTACGCATAATATACAGCCATAATGAGCAAGTGAAGCGAGCAGCATCCCCTACATGTTTCAATTGTGATATAACTCAACGGGCTCAAATCGCTGAAAGATGCTGTCTTCCCGGAGAAATCGGAGAAAGAACGCGGGAAATGACAAAAAAATGCGTTCCCCGCTATGGGGTTTTCCGCCTTAATCGAGTAAATTTCAACGGTTTTCACTCGGGTCGGTCTTAAAATGTTTCTTCGAGTTCCAATTGGTTCCCATGCGAATTTTGAGACCTGAAACTCTTTTTTCCGATTGAAGTGAACGAAAATGTTGACGAAAACGTTGGTTTTTGGGCTACCGCGCTTCCTTATTCCGTCGAAACGTAGTTAATATGAACTTTGCCTTTGAAACCTCTTGATTTTGGGAGCTCTTTGTCCTTCTACGCATATAAAATAATGGCATATCTTTATTAAACCTAATACATTTTTCGTGGTTCCACATAGTTTTATAGTAGTTAATATGTTTTAAGTAATTTCCAACAGAAAAAATAATCTGCCAAGTTGGGTGGGCAGTATAACTTCTTCACATATTGTAACATGTACGTATTTAACTGTTCTGATAGTAAAGTTGGGTGGGCAGTATAGCTCCCTTACATATTTTAACATGGACGTATAGAATTAGTTGAATCAGTTGCTTCCTCACGTACAAAAATTTAACATCCGGCAGTTCTGTTAGTACTGCAATGTTCTTAAAACTAAACTTTTCTTGGTTCCACATGATCTTTATTGGATAGCCGTTCTACGAAGATAAATGACCTATCTTTATTAAACCTAATATACTTTTCACGTTCCCACATAGAATATTCAGCAAATTATTACACACATGTCCCACTCAACAGTAAACAACATAACATACTGTTTATGTGGAAGCCCTTCTACGCAGTTAAATGGCATATCTAATTTTATTAAATATAAAAAATTGAAATAAATACCTACCAATATTGTTTTCTATGATTTCATGTGAAAATAGGAACTGTAAATATACTAATCCTTGATAAAACTGGAACTGCTAATGTAAACAGGTCGAGAGGGAACATTCCCACGGTGGGTAACCCACCCAAATGATGGGGAAAACAAATACGTACGAAAATTTAACATCCGACAGTTCTGTTAGCACTGAAATGTTCTTAAAACTAAACTTTTCGTGATTCCACATACATTGTAAAACGGGTTGTAGGTCTCCATTGTATCCCACTATGTCCCATCGCATCTAAATATCCCACACCAAGCGGACAATGCGAGCAACATACACGTTAAACTTACACCTTAAACTTATACCTTGAACTTACATACACCCCACACACGTTAAACCTACCCTTAGTGATCTACCCTTTCCAATCATTCTACAAGTCCCTCTCGACAGTCTATTCACATCTATTCAGCCATACCGAGCGAGCAACGTCCCCTACATGTTTGTATTGTACTACACCCAACGGGGGGGGGGGGGGGGGGGGGGGGCTTGCCACCCCGGATGGACGTGGAGGCGAGCGAGGCGAGCCGGAACTGCTTGTATATATAATAACCTACATAACAGAATGAAGCGCAGTAGTTAGGAATGAACAAGTCAAAACATGGAATCTAAAATTCAAACCCACATGTTTCGGTTGACCGTGGATAGAAACATTCCTTTGAAGAAAGATAGGAAAGAATTACGAACGAATTCCAATAGATGATGGGAGACATTAGGCATTTATACCTTTGGTTTTCCCTTCCTATGATCATGATGACACCAAATATTTGTTAATATTTTATAACTTGCAAGCTTTGGATTAGGTGAAGGGATTCCGTTGGATTGGTGTATTCTTGGGAGAAGAAAACTGAAGGGGCTATCTAAGAATTGTAACTACGTTCTTAAATACATGGCACGAGCAGGTCCCAAAGCTTTAGTGGTTTCGTTCAGAGAGGACAAAGATTAAACGGCCCATATGACCCTAATGGCTGGACGGGGGACATATTTTTTCTCCTCCTTTTCGAGCTCTTGGAGCTACTTGAGGAGCACTTCAGTGGTCTTGGATGACGAGGTAGACGAGACTGCGGCACAATATGGTTTCTCTTAAGTACTTCCCACGTACTCTTGAGAAAAATTACTCGGCAGTCTGAGGACGCCGTAAAAATAGCTAGATGTCAAACATGAAGCGCCTTGAGCACCCATCAAGGGATAAGAATCATTTTATGACATTGATACCTGCATTGATCTCTATCCTCAAAACGAGGATCCCTAAACAGAGGATATCTACCGTTGGGGTCGGCTGGCACATACCGCCAACGTGAGTGTGAATGAAACTGGTGTGAGCATAGAAAAGATCCTCTTAAACCTACTTTACGACATGCGATCAAACGCCTAAAATAATATCAATGTAACTCCCTTTTAAAGAAGTCGAGTTTCTTATCACTTTTGTTACATTTTGACGGACAGGTGAAGCCAAGGTAGGTGTTTTGTTTTGGTTTATTATTTTTAACAATGGGCCTCTGTAATCGACCGAGGAAAAAACAATTTAACCCTATCTCAAAATTTGTGGTTTACGTTTCAAGATGTGGATACCGAAAGTGGAAAACAACGCAAAAAACGCTGCGAACACAATGGTTTATTATTTCTTTACTAGATAGCTCTTCTACTCAAATCATTTGTCTTCAATAAATTTTTTATTAAACCCCCCCCCCCCCCCCCTCAAAGGGTTCAAACCTTTACATCTTGAGGACCAAACAATTATACGCTTTGCATTAAATGTCGATCCTGAAAAAGTCCGAAAGCCGATTGGGAACGAAATTTTCCTCAGGGGTTCCGAAGCTATTCGGAGTACCTCTATACGTTGTAAATGAAATCTAGATGCCCAAAAGGAAAAGTTGAAAGGAAGGTTGAAACTGGGAAACATAGGTCATTTAATATGTACTGCCAAAAAACAAGAATTATGAATGCTTTACTAGAACTCCCAACATTTAAAGATATTGGTTTGTGCATTTCCATACCTCAAAAACGGATGATTATATGGAGTTGTTAACACTTACACCAGAAGAAATCATGCACAGTAATTATGAACTTAAACTACTGTAAAGCCACTTTCCAGGTCATAGTCTTAACAGAGTGCTGGAACTGTTACGATAAATTGCCCATAAACCTGCCTCACTATAGAGTTCTAAGCACCACTAGATTTGTAAATCAAAATTCTGGTGTGGTGATGTTGCTCCATGAAAACTGTAAAAATGTTAAATTCAGAGAATGAGATCTAGTTCAATCGACTTCTTTAGCTGTTGAGTATGAATGGTTTGGGAAACAGTTTTGCATGTGGGAGGTATACCGGAGTCAGGATGTATCGTCCAGCGTTTCGTTGGAGTTCATAGAGCAACTGGGTCAGGAGATTGATCTGGTTAGGATGTCCAGAAATGGTCATTTCCTACTTCTGGGAGATCTGAATATAAATATTAACGAGAATTCTATTGATAGCAATAGGGAGCCATATTTAAATATGCTCGCTGAGCGAGGATTTTTATCATGTATCAATGGTTTCACGAGAATTCAAGGGGGTAGTCAATCGACCATCGACCACATATTTTACAAGGGACATTCGCAAACAGAGCCGCGATCCATAATTTGGAAAACAACAATTACTGATCATTTTGCCACCATATTGCAGTTGAGTGAATCAAAGCAGAATAAAAAAGAAAACATTCCATAGGAATGATCATGTAACTTTTGACTAAAACTTACTACAAACAAACCTCGAGTCAACAATGTGGGATACAGTTATTAACGCAAAGAATGTGGACCTAGCTGCCGAAAATTTTGAACTAATTATGTAAACTATAATAAAGAAATCAACGAAAATAGTTTTAAAAAAAACCCCTCACACAGAAACACGAAATTAAAGCCTTGGATGACACCAGCACTCGATACGGACAAAGGAAAAGCTTAGCCAGCGTTTGTTTCGTCAGCCGTTCAACGCCTGCCTCAAAAGGAAACTCACTAGGTACAGGAATAAACTTACAGAAATAATCAAAACTGCCAAAAATAATTTCTACGCAAAGGAAATTGAAAAAGCGGGCCGAGATAAAGATGTTTGAAAAATTATTAATCAGAGTGGAGGAAGGAACAGAAAAAGCAAGAAATCACCTCCATAAATTTTGAAGGGAGAGTCATCAAAATAAGGGACAGCCCATTAGACATAGCCAGGGTACTTAATAAATATTTCTCCACTGTTGGAGAAAACATAGCTGAAAGGGTCTCTAATGAAGAAATACAACCAGCCAATTCTACGCAGTACAACTTTACTGAAAAGTTCCTCGAGGTTTCGGTGGAGGATGTCAAAAAAACAATAGGAGACTTGAAAGGTGGCACGAGTCCGGGTATAGACAATATCAGCACAGAATTAGTTAAGAAATTTAAAGATATTTTGGCTACTCCTTTAACGATAATCGCTAACCGTAGCTTCAGCGAAAACCGTTTCCCTGCCATCTATAAAAAAGCCTTGCTCATACCCCTTTTCAAAAAGGGGGATCCAGAAGATATGACAAATTATCGACCGATTTCTCTCTTATCCGTCTTTGCTAAAATCATTGAACGTTTGGCTAAAGTGTATTTTGTGCAGTATTTGGAGAGTCAGGGGGAAGTTCAGTGATAGGCAGTTTGGGTTTCGAAAAGGTAGGAGCACTGATGATGCAATTTGTTTTATGACGAAGACTATATTGCGTGCATTAAATGCGGGAGAGAAGGTAATTTGTATATATCAGGATTTAGCCAAGGCCTTCGATACTGTTGCACATTCAAAACTAATCTCCGCAGTAGAACAAACTGGTGTCAACCGAGGTTTTATCAAGTGGACTGCAAGTTATCTGGAGGATAGATCACATTTTACTAAAGTTGATGATGTTATAAGTGACCATGAATTTTGCAACTGTGGAATCCCTCAAGGAACTGTCCTCGGGCCGATTTACTTTATAGTATTCATGAACAGACTTCTTAATATGGAGTCTGAAGGAGAGTCAGTGTCTTTTGCTGACGAAATAGCCTTTATAATAACGGGTAACTCCTGGGAACAAGTCATCATAAAAGCTTAATCATGTCTGACCAAAATCCTTCATTGTCTAAAAAGTATGGGAATGAAGATAAATTTTTCTAAAACTGATTCTCAACTTTCGCGTTTAGAGAAAGTGATATCCCGCAGATAAAGAACCTAAAATGCCATGTACCGGAATGTACAGATAACCTTCAGTGCTGCTGTGAAGTAATACAACAAGTTGCTTCTGTTCGATACCTAGGCGTGGAAGTTTATCAGAACCTAAGATGGGACAAACACCTGAAAAAAGTGACATCTTCGATGAGAAAGATGATCCATGTGTGTAGAGAGCTGAGGAACTTTTTAGGTATTGATAGACGTAGAATGGTATACTATGCGCTCATTCAGTCGCTCATGGTCTATGGTGCAACTGGTTGGGGAGGAAGTAGCGCGTCCCTTCTTGATTCGTTATTCCTGACCCAGAAGCTCTTAATCAAAGTC
This sequence comes from Adelphocoris suturalis, assembly GCA_030762985.1. Classification (NCBI taxonomy): domain Eukaryota; kingdom Metazoa; phylum Arthropoda; class Insecta; order Hemiptera; family Miridae; genus Adelphocoris; species Adelphocoris suturalis. The sequence goes on along the minus strand of CM061040.1, from coordinate 39,048,428 downwards.
TTACCTACTTAAAAAAAGGACAAGATATTCGACAGAAGCTCTCTTTAAAGAGTTCGCAGTACTCAAATTGGGAGAGCTAATTGACAAGATAACTATAATTAAAATATATAAGGATTTACATAGCAACCACCTGAAATTTTTAGATGAGGGAAAAACAAGAACTTGTGGACAATTTCTTTCTAAACTGTCTTTCCGTAGGACTCACCATGGCCAACGGGCGTATGATTACCGGGGAGCAAAACTGTTCAATGCCCTACCCCATGAGCTCCGCTCTATTTCTAAAATTGAAAAGTTCAAAAAATAACTGAAAAAACATATAATAATGAGGCAATCTGAGACCCATTAGATAATATTGAAACTTTAAGATGGTAACTAAATAATTCCTATGTATTCTGATTTACCCGATGTGTACCTATTGATTCTAATTTACCTTCCTATATTTACTTACAAGATGATTATTGAATAAGGTATTGAATGAGTGTGCTGATTATGTATTACTCCTACCCACAGCACAAGTCTACGACTTATAGTGGGGAGTAGCATTTCCTGATTTGTGTAACTTTTTTTGTATTGCAATACCTATCTAAATAAATGCGTTTTTTTTTTCAAAAAAAAAAAAATAAAAAAAATAATAAAAACAGTATGGTGAAATTGAATGGTCTCGATGATACGATTGATTCATTTTCATATTTGGAAAGAGGGAGTAAATTACTAAGAACCATGTCGTTGGGGTTTCACCTAAGTTTCTTAAGAAACTCCAACGACTACAGACGATCTTCTTATAGAATATATTGGTGTCGAGTTGAGGGTTATATTCGTATTTCTAGTTGATGTTTCAATGGTTTTGGTCACAATGAATATTCAGTCATCATCATCACCAAAACTGATCATTGTGCAGGAGAGCTTGCTAACATACATGAAGCGAGCCACTTCATGATTTAATTTTCAAGTTTTCATCAATTGAAAATCATTGAGTAAGAAAATTTCAACTTCATTATTTTTAAAATGTTGTCCTCTTTTGAGGTTTCGTTAACGGCTAAGTTTTGGCATTAAGTAAGTTTATGAAAATTGTTTAAGTTGACCTAATTATTGCGACAATTTGCCGTTTACAATTTGATGAGTGTGTTCAAGTAATTACCTATAAGACCTTTGGCACAAATAATTACCTACTGAGATAGACATTTGGTTAGTAAATTTCACTTCTAATAGTTTAGTATATTGATGAGGCGAACATATTTTGTTTCGTTTGTCCAATTTAAATATTATATTGGCGGTAATTTTTAAGTGATACTTTCTTTGGAACCTCTTATCCTATATTAACTGTTGAAAAGAGGCGGCTATGAAGATAGGGCCCATTGACTGCAAATTGAGACGTCTGCCTTCTCCTAATGGGCAGGATGTACTCATGTAAATGCGAATGCGGAACAATATCCAACCATCAGAGCCGTGTTTTCCGAGCGAGCGGCCCTGAATGCTCTTTAACTGTCTATTGTGCCCGCGGGTGGGCGCTGCGATCGCCTCAAGAGCTTCAATCGACACGCTGATTACTAATAGTCGCCTTCTAGTACCTTGGCGCTTCTCTCACTCGCATAGTCCGGTTAAGTCTCTTTAGGAGCCATGTTCTCCCCGTTCAAAGTGGATTGTCTTGGCAATACTTTGTCTGACTGCTAAGCAAACGTTACACAGCCGAGTCAAGCCTCCTTCAAGTAATTGGGAGGGAGCCTCTTCCTTCAAATCGCTTGACAGCAACTGATAGACCTTCCGTTGTGTTGTGTGCAACCCAGCATCTTCGGCTAATAATTCCTCCAGCCTTACGACACTGCACGTATAAAAATCCCAATAAACCAGTGTTATATTCTAATTTAATTATGCAATGTACCAGTATACGGAAAATGCCGAAAACTCGGAACTACACGAACGATTTATTATCCTTGTCTAGCTCGTTCTCCTGAACCGATCGATATTGTTTCCCTGATCAAACGAAAGTTTTAATGTACCTAACTACTTAACTCTTTTTATTCACAAACCTAACCATGTGAGGTGAAGATGCGGAAATCTATTTCATTATGTAGCATATAGGTACCACTGATTATATTTGATATTATTAGTGATATCGTGTGAAAATGAACACCAAAACTGGTCGAATATTATCAGATCGTAACTCGTTTGAAATCACCTACTTACCAACTCGTTTGTAGGTAATATCGGTGAGGGCAGCCCGTCGTTTTTGATCTGGGTGAGATGATGACTACACTCAACCATGAAAAGAAAAACGTATTTGGCCTAAAGCTAAATCCTTGGAAAAAAAATTTTACCTTTGTATTCCTTATTTCCTCAAATTGGTAGGAATGTGCTTCAGAGGGGTACTACTACCGATATCTGGATGACGTTGGATAGCTACATTATTTTCACAAACACGAAAATAACCATGCCACTCAGCTAAACATTGAACTCTGGGCAGCCAAACAAGATCATACAACCATCCACAAGAACGTATATATTGATGATAAAGTCATTATATCCCCCGATCACCACGAAATTGTCTGACGAAAATCGATCCCGAAAAATGTTACCTAGCCCTGCGGTGGTGAAATGTGAAATGAAGCTCCTTCGGAACACCTAGAGAGGTCTCTGAGCAGGGCCGTCGCATCAGCAAAAAGTTAGAAGAAAGAGGGTTAAAGATTAAAATTTCCCAACTACTAGGACTGCAAATTTCATAATCTTCTTACTAAAAATTCCAACTAATTTTTGTATAGAAGGTAAGTAGGTATTTTACCAATGATATCTTCAGTATGGATACTGTCCGTTCAATCACCATATTTAATTATGAACACTTTCGAGTGTGCCTTTTCTTGCCCCTGATGAAAGCTATCGAAAGATTACCAAGAGAAAGAAAAAACGTCTGCCAAGTAAGGTGTGGCACATAGTTTCCTCGTTGCCGTATCATGAATATATAGATTATTGAAAGGTTTTGAATGATCTTGAAAACAGATCAAAATCGGTCAATTAAGAATCGAAAAGAAAAACGTCTGCCAAGTTGGAGAAATGGAGGTAGGTAGGAACGTGTCGAAGAACGTTAGTTTTTGAGTCCATTTTCCATATAAGTACATTATTATATTATATTATAGGCATATTATAGGCATATCTATAGGTTGAGCAGTTTGTTGTTATTAGTAAGTTTTAGTATTATATTTGTCAATCCCGATTCGAGAAAAAATATAATAATAATTTCATTCTTTTTATTTTTTCTTATGAATAATAACTCAACATCCATTTTTTATTACTTGCCTGACATTGAATTGACTTGGTGAACCTCTATTTTTTATCTGACAAATCCGCTATATTTTCGGATGTTTATGAATTTTTCCTGGTCTCACCAAGATCTGAAGATGTCCTCAGCCAGAGGACGAAACGTTACAAAATAAAACAATAAATGAAATAATTTCATTTATTTTCCTTGGGCCGCATCCCGACTAATTCCAAAAAACTATATTTGGATACATTGCAAAAGTTATCATCACAGATCTTTCGAGTCATCTGAATTGCCATTAATCGTTTTTTGAAAGCTTCTCACTGTGATGTAATTTGCGGTTTTTATCTCAATGATCGGTGATGTTTCCGGTTTTCGAATGAAAATGTTGCCATTCTGGATCCGAACGTATTTGTTGTGTTATTACTTTTTGTAGTTTTTCGGACGTCCCTCTGAAGCTATGTTTTATAAGCAAGGCTTCCTTAACAAGAGGGGCGTCTATTGGAATTGATCCAGGGGGGTGGAGAAAGTATGAAAAAAAAAAAAAAAAAGAATAAGAGAGAGAGAGAGAGAGAGAGAGAGAGAGAGAGAGAGAGAGAGAGAGAGAGAGCATTTATTCAACATTGTTTTTGAATTCAAATACTGACAAATTTTACATATTTAACAAAGACAATTTTACAATGATTTATCACTTCCATGCTTATACTGCTAATCTTTCGATTGTCGCAGGAGGTTAGCCGGTTTGTTATTAATTTACTAACTAAATAACTATTCAAACACAAAAAAACCATACTTGCAATTTATTAACAAAGGATAGTCTGAGGACCTTGAAGGTAGGAGACACACACATTATATATATGTCCTATAAATATATAACATCTAATAATACGAATTATAATTTTTAATAAATTAATTATTAATTAATACCAATTATAATTTTCACATAATAATATCAAATACTATGTCCATAGCCGTATTTAGTGTAGCTATTCGATAGTGTACATTTTACATTAAATTTAAGTTTTAACTTGACTGAAGTTGAAAAACACCTTCTGGAAGTACTTGCAATGCACCCAGCCTCGAATTTACATCTCCCATGCATATATATGATCCATCTAAATTGTTTTCCAGTATTCCCTTCAGAACAATAAAATCCTCATCCCAGTTGTTGCAATTTAGATACGTAGGAAGGAGATACACTGGTTCCAGCATCGGAATTCTTACTTCAACAACACTTCAGCCCAAAATGCTTACAAAATTTGCTATCTTCCCCTGAATGTTTCTTCTGATGCCAAACAAACACCCACCACAAGCCCTTCCCAGTCGGCTCTGTCTAATGGCAGCTACCCAACATGAGACGTATTCATCAAAAAACTCTTCGATACATTTCATATTTATATCAACTAAGGTAAGTGCAATAATAGTCGACACTGCATCAGTAGTCGACACTACCTTGAAAGAATAAGAATTGGGACACAGTATGAAGTGCTTGATGGTTGCTTTGGATCCTCCAATGCATTATTGATGGCGATAGGAGATCGTCATAAAAACGCGGGATACATTATGAAACAGTGGAAGATTCCCGTTTGCTGTTCTCAATTCATCTGTTTTTTAGAATCCCGTTTAACTGGAAAGCTAACGAACATGTAAGTATTTATACATTTTTCACCTCTTATTCCATGAAATACTTCAATTTTTCTTGAATTTCCGTGTTCTTTAGTGTTCTAATTTATGTTTATTCAAAATACTCTCCAGTTAAACCATTTGTTGGCTGGTTTTCAGGCATGTCGACTACTGGCACAAAAAATCGTTGATTTTCAATAGTCGACAGGGGGGGTGTCGACTAATGAATCATTTGGGAATCTGCATTGAGTCAGTAGTCGACAAAGGGGGTTTCTCATCGCGACAAGTAAAATTGCTAGAGTATGAGTTATTTAAGTTCATACTTTTTACTGAATTACTAGTTAAGAATCAATTAATTCACTCTTCAGAATTGTGAGAAAATCGAATTGTGCAGAAAGTGCTGAATTGTGATGGCATCAAGAAAGAAGGTCTCAAGTGTACGAAAGAAACCCTATTCTCAGAAGACCAAGATCTCCAGACAGTTGAATCAAACGAGAAAAGGTATGAAATTCCTCCAATATTCGGAAGAACAAATGCAAATGGCCATTGAAGAAGTGAGGAATGGAGCTAGTGTTTCAAAAGCGGCACTCATGCTGTTCCTCGCATTACCCTTCTTGATAAAGTCAAAGGGAAATCCCCTCCTCAAAGACGAATGGGACCAGCCAGGGTGATACCTGCTGCTGACGAAAAAATGATCGTTGATTGGCTTCTATTTTGCAAAAAAATGAATTTCCCTGTCACACCTGTGTTGCTATTTGATAGTGTGCAAAGGTACGTATTTGCAGAAAAAACAAATCAATACCTGCTAAGAACAATCGACCAGGTCGAACTTGGCTCAAGAAATTCAAAGCACGATACCCACAGATTTGCCTACGTAATCCGCAAAACTTGACGCAATCAAGAGCGTTAGTGTCAGAAGACGACATTGAAGCATGGGCTAAAAGAAATTATGAATATTTACAAGAAAAAGGATTTCATTCTATTTTAAAAGAACCTGAACGGATTTTCAACTGTGACGAGACAGCTGTTTTCTTAAACCCGAAGGGGAACCGGGTCTTTGCTGGCAAGGGAGATAAAACTGTCTATCAGCAAGTAAATAGTGACGAGAAAGAGTGTTTAACGGTCTTGATTACCGCCAACGCTGCTGGGATGTTGGCCCCTCCTCTGATCGTCTTCAAATATGAATGAGCGCATTTCCGATCATATTGCAGCTAGTGCTCCCCCAGGATGGGGACTTGGAAGATCACCCGACTCTGGCTGGATGACTGCTGGGACATTTTATGAATTTATTCTCAATCTTTTCGACCCATGGTTGACTACAAACCAAATTCAACATCCGGTTGTACTATTTATGGATGGTCATTCGTCACACGTATCCCTTCACACTAGCCTCTTTTGCAGTGATAATGGAATCATTCTTGTGACATTGTACCCCAATCCAACCCACCTAACCCAACCATTGGACGTCGCGGTATTCAAATCGCTGAAAATGAAGTGGAAAGACGCGGTTCAAGAATGGAGGCTCAACAATTTACATGATCCAGTTCTGGGGAAAAAAGATTTCTGCCCTATTTTGAAGAAGGTGTTAGATGTAATTCCGTCCACTGCTGTAACAAATGGCTTTCGAACGTGCGGTTTGGTACCATGGAACCCAGCAGTAGTTACTGATCGCATGAGAGCCCAGAAATCGCAGAACAAAAAGGACATTGGTAACGTTAAGGCAACGCAGTATAATACCCAAGCCCACTGGACAGCTTTGAAAGTCCTGGAGGCCACAATTGGGCAGGAAAAAGTCAAGATTTTCAGTGAAACTGAAGAGTGGATTGGAGGTACAGAAGACAATGCTCTGTTCAAAGCATGGAAGGTTTCTCAACCAGATCCAGGTTCACATCTACATCCAGCCGATGATCTCTCCTTAACTGTTCCAGGCCGTCCTGCCCCGAAGTTGTGATCAGGCCTCGCTCGGCATCCCACGTGTACACGCCACTCTCCACCTGCAGTGCATTCCTTCTCCTGATAGTTCTAATATTAGGGTATTTGCGATTAATCTCTTTTTTCATAGCAGCTAATTTCGACCTACAATCTCTAGTGTTTTTGGAGAGGTCTCTAGTGATAAAGAGCTCTGTATTTCGAAGAGTCTTGACTTTATTCAGTACCCGGGAAACGTCCTCTTGACGCACGATTTCTGCAATTATCAATATCCTGTCCTTGTTGCGATTCCCGACCGCGTAGGCCCTGCTGATCATCGGCTGGGTATCTTCTCAAAACCCAATACTGTTCCCAAGAATTTAGCAATCACTGTTATGTAGCTATCATCTCCACTGACCACCATCCCTCCAAACAAAAGATTGTTTTTGCGACTTTTATCTTCTAAGGAGTCCACAAGTTGGTACAGTTGGTTCACTTCAGTTTTCAGCAATTTATTTTCCTCTTTAAGAGACGATATTTCCGCCCCGATACTTGAAGCCAGATTCCCTAAATCCTCCTTGGTTGCAACTCCTTTTTCTTCGAACACTTCCACAATACATTGCTTCAACTCCGCCAATGTGAAGGTTCCCGACGGCGTGATGAGATGAAAAAAATGGAGAGTGCAAATATCGTGAACGTGAGACATTCCCCCAATTCTCTCCCGAGTTTGGTGATTATTTTTCCGATTCAGATTTTTAAATTTATATTAGAGAATATTTTAGTTATAATAAGACAAAGAGTCTTATGATTGTCAAATTTTAAGACGTTATGGAAGAATGATGTATTGGTCTGAGGGGGAGGGAGAGGGGTTATTGTAAAACCGCTATTCTCTACTGATTTTCATGATTATTTTATATGCGCTCAAGTTATTAGGAAGTTCCAGAAATAGGTACTTATGATCCTAGGTTTTAACAATAAGTTCACATTATGATGAAACTTTGGAATCTTTTTGAACGTTTCAAGTGTTTCAACTTGTGGTGGATATACTATCCAGGAAAGTAAAGTAACTAGTGAATTTTAGACATTTTTATTCACTAAATTCCCCTAAACTCCTATTTCGGTACTTTTTCGATCCTATGACTGCGTGTTATGTTCCTGTACTCATGTACAATTAGACATAAAAATTTCTTAGCCCCTAAAAAATTCAACCGATGGTCCAGGAGTTTTCATGATGCCTGTGTTGTGTTTTTAAACAATTTTGTGAAAAATGAAAATTGTTTTTCTAAGTACCAAAACTGTGATAATTTCTGAACGTTTGCTTCCTCACTACTGAAGGTAGGGAAGCTTTGTGTTCGTGAAGTCGAAAAATTGCTTGTCCTCCAAAATAAAAATTTCCACTTGCTTTTTGCGTTCAGAGCTTGTTAATCAATTTCGGTTCCAGGTCTGCCTGTCTGTCTGTCTAACGTCTGTACATAGTAAATCCTTGTCAGGCCCAAAACTATACCAAGTTTCAGTCCGGTTCTGATGCAATTTTCAGGGATTGTGCGGGTTAGTTTATAGACGGTGCCCAACAATATTCAATGCTGTCGAACCAACAGTAGCCTGTGCGCATGTGCAAACGTTAATTTCTCATAACGTCCATTTCTCATCATCTGTTGGTCCGATTTCATTCAAACTGGGTAGGTAATTGGGTAATTGTTCTAGAAAACTGCCCTATGAGTTATATTGCATTTGGTATAGTAATAACCAATGCGCATGTGCGAAACTAATAGCGATTGACCCCAGCAAAACTCAAAATCTGATGGAACGATTTTGATGAAATTTTCGGGGATTGTGCAAGATGGCAGCTTTTAGATGGTTCCATATGAATTTTGTTGCCGTCAGAAAAAATTTTGTCTGTGCGCATACGGAAACGTGAACTTCTTATAACGTCGATTTCTCATCATCTGTTGGTCCGATTTCGTTCAAACTCGGTAAGTAATTGGATATATGTTCTAGAAAAATACCCTATAAATTATATCGCAATTGGTTGAGTAATAACCATTGATCATGCGCGAAACTAATATTGATCGACACCAGCAAAACTACGGGTCTAAAGGAACGTTTTTGATGAAATTTTCAGAGATTGTGCGGTCTAGCTCACTAGACGTTCCCCTACGAATTTCATTGTCATTGGATTAATTGTAGTACATGCGCATGCGCCAACATTGATATTTTATAACGTCGACTCATCAATCATTTCGATACTTTGTTCTTCAACTAATTTTATACGTCCATGTTACAATATGTGAGGAAGCTATACTGCCCACCCAACTTGGCAGACATTTTTTATTGTTGGCTATTACATAATGCGATCTTCACTCGTTAAGAAACGGCGGTGTAATAATTCAGCTTCTGTTTATGATATCGGATCACTAGGGCTCGAGAAAATGATGCTTGTTGGAATTAACGTTTGCGCCTGCGTAGAGTAGAGTATTGAGTCGGGAATAATGAAACTGATAGGGGATCGTTTACACCCTAGCCCGTACATTCTCTGAAAAGTTCATACAAATCGGATGAAAACTGTGGGGAATTCATAGTTGGTTAACTTTTTCCAAGTAATGTTCAGCTAATGAATATACATTTTGGATTTTAGCGAATTTTCGTAAAGAACAAGGCTTTAGCCTACAACAGCTCCAAAAATGCATCAATCATTATTTTCTTCATTGAAATTTGTTTTGAGTCATTCTGTAACGAATCCTAGAGATTGAGGCCCCCCCCCCCCCTCTCCATTATTTTCCCCAATTACCAAGAGTGAAAAAATCGGATAAACGCTATTATCCCTAATTTTTTGTAGATTCCAAAAATGACAAAATTGCGCATTTGCGCAAACTTGCGCAATTGACACTTTTTTTTTTCTTTTTCAAAGGGGAATCTTTATTATCTTGAAGATCCCCGTGAAATTTCATGAAGAAATGACCCATCACTCGATTTTTGTAGTACGTAAAACGGGCGCAATTCCGTACTAAAAATGCACGATTCCGCTCGAAAATTTACAAAAATTATGAAATACCTTCTGAGTTTTTGAAGATATTCAATTGCCACATGTAGTTGGTACTTGATTGTAAGGTAATGTTTCATGCTGAACCACGTAATGACGTTAATTTATTGTTATTTACAACACCAACTAGGAAAAACACCGATAAATCTACCTGAATTGTGCTTTTTTCAGTGATTTCCACAAAGCACGAAGCTTACTTAATTTTGTGTACCTAGTGTTTTCGGTGTTTCTCAGGTTGGTGTTGCAAACGGGGAACCGGCGATTCCTTCCCGTCAAAGTGAAAGTTGGACCTTGCGACCCGAGGGAGATGGCGATTCCTACCGGTGTGAGGCCGGCCAGTGAGCCGAGGTTCGGCGATTCCTTCCCCTCCACAAATGCTTGCGAATCATTTCATTCCAATTTTAAACGAAACTTTCATTCACCTCATCCCCACATATTTAGTTTCGTAGATTTAATAGCTTTTCAAACCGAAATCTACATGACAGCGACCAACATACTCCCTAGAGTCAGACACAAAAAAAAAAAAAAGAAATAAAAAAGGATCCGGCAACTCATCGGTCTGCAAACTATCGACGATGACCCTGACCGATTTGCTAAAAGGGTCAGTGTTAAATTTGGGGGGGATTTTCGGGTGATGAAATCAAGACGTGAACTTCACGACGGATTTTTTATTCTGTGATTATTGTGATCTTAATACTTGGTGATTGTAATTCTTTGATTTGGGTTTTAGGTACTTAATTGTGCAATGAAGGGTTTAGTTCAATAAAGAGTTAATTTTTCCTTCAAAACAAACCAACACCTGAGCGGGAAGCAATTGAGTAACGGGAAGGAATAGCCAATTGCACGGCGGAAGGAATTGAGTAACCGGAAGGAATCGCTAACACTTTAAGGGGAAGGGATCGCCATGCTTTTTGGAGATCGGGAAGGAATCGCCGGTCCCCGGTTGCAAACGGAGACCGGCGATTCCTTCCCGACCTCCGAAAAGCATGGCGATTCCTTCCCCTTAAAATGTTGACGATTCCTTCCGGTTACTCAATTCCTTCCGCCGTACAATCGGCGATTCCTTCCCGTTACTCAATTGCTTCCCGCCCAGGTGTTGGTTAGATTTGAAGTAAAAATTAACTCTTTAGAGGATTAAACCCTTAATTGCACAATTAAGGACTTAAAACCCAAATCAAAGTATTACAATCACCAAGTATTAAAATCATAATAATCAAAAAATAAAAAATCCGTCGTAAAGTTCACGTCTCAATTTCATTGCTCAAAAATCCCCCCAAATTTAACACAGACCCTTTTAGCAAAATGATAGTTTCAGTGTGCGTGTGAATGTCTCAAGAGTCCACCACTTCCTGTCCCAAAGTTTTTATGAACGCCTTACGCTGGTTCTTCTTCCGTCCACTACAAAACCACCTTTTAACGCCTCCAACCAGATCTTTATGAAAAGTAAATTTAAAGCTATATCTAAAAATAACGGTGCGATTTTTCTCGCTACCTTCCGTGACAAAAACAGTATCGGCAGCGCCAGGATCCATCATCGATCATCTATTATAACTTTATAACTAAAATAAACTTGCAACTTGTTGTTTTGCCACTGCTGGCCTTATCACTTTGAGATTGGAGGGGAAGGAATCGCCGAACCTCTGCTCACTGGCCGGCCTCTAACCGGTAGGAATCGCCATCTCCCATGGGTCGCAAGGTCCAACTTTCACTTTGACGGGAAGGAATCGCCGGTTCCCCGTTGCAAATATCAATAAATGAACATAATTACGTGGTTCAGCATGAAAATCTGCTATAAAAAGTGCGAGTTCCTATTTTAAAAAACAAAGTTGTGTCAATTGAGTCTGTTCGCGCAAATGCGCATTACGAAATTTTGTAATTTTTTATGCCTGCAAAAAAAAAAAAAAAAAAAAAAAAAAAAAAAAAATTGTGAGGAACAGTGGTTTTTCCGAATTTTTTACTCCGACAATTACAAAAAATAAAGAAGGAAGTCTATCTCGAGGACCACCCTCTATAGGTTTAGGTTATAATCGAAGTGTGAAATTAGGCATTATATAAAATGACTAAGCATTTTACATAACCTAAAACAGCCAGTGTATCTAATTAGAGGTGTTCCTACTTTGACTAGTCATTCTATATATTCACTAAACCGTTTTTGTGAATTTGTGAAAAGTCATTCTTTTCTTATGAATTCGTCAAAGCTATTTTTAACTAGTGCTAACAAGATACTAATCTGTATGTCCAACTAATCTGGATTGTTTTAAGGGATTGACTAGTGTTGATGATATGGGTTTTTGAGTTCAAGTTGACCACCTATCTAAGCAAAAAACTGATCTATCTCTGAGTGGTTATATGAGTTTACACTAAGGTATATGTAAATCAAATTGGGAAAACCAGAGAGAAACAATTTCTATAATTGGATTTCATTCATTGCCCAAATTATCCTAGCCTTTATTCAAAATGGCTAGGCGTTATATAAAATGCCTTGTGAATGTGTTTAAAAATTTTAAAAAATATACAATTATACATATGAAATAATGAAAGCCGTTGGAAATAATAGGCTTTAATCAGCGAAAAACTCCTACATACAAAAACGGAATGAATTAAATTAGAAATTTGAGAATGGTAATTAATTGTGGTACTAAGCAACTCGCTGAACAAGTGTTATTATAACTACTAGACTATAACAACATATTAACCAAAACAGCCGGGCATTATACAGTATGCCTCACGTTATATCCGGAAAACTCACCCAAGTATTTTGCAACTAATTTCCCATCGAAAGTTCCTCTCATAGATTTTTTTAAACGCTTTGTTTTCGAGTTATTGAATCTTGAAGAATTTGTTCGTGTTTTCGATCTAACGTTACTGAAATAGTCATAACTGCCTTGATTTTAGAGTAAACGAAAAATTGAGGATGCCGTTGGAAAGAGCGTTAAATTTCGTTTTGGATAGGCCTCCCAACGTGCTAGATTATGCCGGTACCATAGTCAGGAATCTACCCCGAAGTCAAAAAATTTTCAAAAATGAAAAGCTACGTATTTTCTAACTCTAGATGGCATGGATCATTCCGCGGAATTCTCGTGACTGCTATTGGAAAAACTTCCGCGAGCTGTCAGCTTTTGAACGGTCTAATCAATTGTACTTTTTACTTTGCTAATTGGGGGAGAAATGCATGTTTGTGCGTTGATCCTTTTTCTCATCAAATCGAGAGTTTTTCGTGAAAAATAACCCTCTCAAAAAATACGAGTTAGGGACAGGTTTCTACGAATTTTTTTCATGCTTAATCGAATTATCATACTCACAGATAGCCCCAACTGAGTTATAAACGAGTTTTACATTCTGAGTTACGAACTTTTAGTTTATTGGTTCTGCTCGATTTGTGTATTTTCAACGGTAAAACCAGTTAGTTGAAGTGTATAATCCGGTTATAACCGAGTTGGGGAGATCTGTGCGTGTGACCATTCGATTTAGCGACAAAAAATACGTAGCAACCGGTCGTAAACTCGTATTTTCTTAAAGGATACTATCCACAAAAACCATTGATTTCATAGAAAAAAGGTCCAGTCATGCAGCATTATCGTAAGAGCGAATTTTAGTAAATTATCGTACTATATAATTCCATTGTTTTGAAAATTAAGGACTTTGAGGGAAAAGAAAATGATTACTTCAAATTTTATGGCAAAAAACTCATCCTTAATAATATTCTGCGATTCAAAAACATCTTTTGGATTTTCAACTTTCTTGCAGTTTATATTGATTTTTTAGCACATTTTAATGAAAAGTACATTTTTCTGCATAATTTCAAACATAAAATTTTTAATATTCTATTTTATTGTTAATAAACTTTATTTGAGCAGCATTCTGCTAAAAAATATAAATTTAACAAATTTTAGCCATTTTTGCTATTTTTAGTAATTTTTTCAGCACTTTTTTTGAAATTTGACTAATTTAGTGTGCTCAAAAAATGCTGGTCAACGAAGACGTCCTTTTGTTTGGAAAGCTTGATTTTCGGCACAAGAACGGAATTTTTAACTCAATCCGAAGGAGAATTATCGTCAGGACACACACATACACACACACACACACGCACGCTGGCGGTTGCTGGGGTAGGGTAACCGGAGGTGTTTCTATCTCTTTGGAGCTCCTCCATATCCCTACCCAAGTCATGGTCATAAGTCCCCGTCGTGCAACCCGGGCACCCTCTGGTTTACTAGAGGGTTGCAGAATGACCCGCTGGCGTTTAGGGAGGAGACTCGTGTCAACGGGTCTCCCGAGCCTTAACAACAAATAAAGAGCCTCATAACCCCCGCCTCATTGGCCCGCGGGGTTCTAGGGGAGACGCTCGGGGGCGCCCCAGGTAGGGGCGTCGGTCTTCCTCTCCCTCTTCTTCATCCTCTTCTTTCTATTCTTCTTCCTCTTCCAATGCCCCTGGAGATGTCCACTAGTGTGCCCACCCTGAGAGAGCCTTCGGTTCATAGCGTGGATTCAGCGCCCACGTCTAGCAGAAGCATCCTGTACAAGCCAACGCCACAATTGATATAGAGCGAGAACAGCCCAGGTATGCTTCTCAGGATTTGCGGCAAATGGCAGCAGAGGAGGCAGAAGCTGTGTGTAATGGGATACAATATTAATGTATTCTTGCAAGCATGTTTTCCCATGCACACGCTTTCTGCCATCCAATCTCTTCGCCTGAGGCTCCATTATAAGCAGCATGTCCAGGATGCAATCCTGGCAAATAGCAGGGGGCCTCCCCTGCATCTCCGACAGGTGTGGGACAACAGCCCACCTTCCAGCAATCCTCTCCGGGGATCCTCTGGAACCTCCGGGCTTCTTGAGGATTTGAAGACTGAAGTATTCAGGCTCGGGGAGCAGGTAGGCTGTATTGAAGGTTATGAGAGCGCCTACCTGCAGGAAATGGCGAGGCGGACTGTTAACCCCTTCGCGACAGGCGTCGTTCGGCCACTGCAACGGGCCTGGCCTGACTGCCTCGGAGCCCTCCAACCCCCCGTGCCTGAATAATTGGCCCTCCATGCGTGGTGAACTACCTTCGCTTTTTGGAACTGGATCAAGAATATTAGAATTTGAAATTTCCCGAGTATCATGATCACCATCATGGAGAAAATCGTCAAAGCAATCGTCTTTGAGTTGATCCAAAAAGTTTGTTGAACGAGCTTCAATTTCAACGTCAATCACATCACGGTTATTGTTTTGTTAGGAATTCCTTCATCCGTCCACCTGTGAGGAATAAAAACGTAAAAGAAAGTACAAGTATGGAAACAGGTATGAGTAAAATTATAACAAAGACAGAAGCGGGCAAAAAACAACAGTGTCGACAAGTCAACGCTTTTCCTGCTGTTTTAATGTGAATAAGAACTCTCGACAACGTCTTTGATCTCAGCGCATTCTATTAGATACTAGACATAAATGTTAGTTACAATGCCTCTCAATGGATGGCATGAGAGTCGATAGAATGGAGGGAAATTCGAAAACGCGAAAGCAGGCGTTACGAAGCACTTGATGGCCGATGTATTAATACGTCATTAGGCGTTACCGAGGACACCTGTGCCGACCTATTAATACGGCGGCCGTCGCGAAAGGGTTAAGAGGCCTGTTGGCTTGGAAGAGGAGGTCGGGGCTTATGTACAGAGGATCTTCCCACAGGTTGGGGATGTGACCATGGGGGGGGGGGGGGCATCAGGGAGGACATCCTCCTTTGTTGGTGCCCTGCGGAGGTCGCAATGCAGACAAGCAAGCAAGGAGGCGGGAATACCAGCGGGTCCAGAAGTTGTGGAGGAAGCACCCGGCTTGTGTAGCTGCGGAGGTCCTGGAGGGAGCTGGGGATGAACAAGTTTTGCGCTCTCTCCAGGAGTTTGTGGAGTTTTGGGAGCCACTCTTGAGTGCTCCCAGCCACAACGCTGGTGAGTCGGTGGTACCCCCAGCTTCCACCAGTGATTCCTTACGTGGCATTATGTGCACGCCGGTGCTTCATGACGAGGCACACAAGTGCCGTGGTGAAACTCTTTCGTCTGCTGAACCTGATGGTATTTCTGCCTAATGCTGGAATATAGCCCCAAAAAGTGTCGAGCAGCTCATCCTCAACCTGTTACTTCTATCCG
Organism: Adelphocoris suturalis; assembly: GCA_030762985.1. Classification (NCBI taxonomy): domain Eukaryota; kingdom Metazoa; phylum Arthropoda; class Insecta; order Hemiptera; family Miridae; genus Adelphocoris; species Adelphocoris suturalis. The sequence continues at coordinate 39,032,491 of CM061040.1, read as the reverse complement.
GAAGGCTTCCAAAAGCGTTGACCGGTGTCCCAACCATTTATTTTTTTAATTATTAATAATTGGCTTTGGAATTTTCCATTAGCCATAATTTTTTACAATACTGTACAATTATTTATTACATAATATGTAATTTTGAAATAACTGTACTATATTATAGTACAATGTTATTTCAAAATTTAGTCTATTTAATTCAGTTCACACATAAAAATTGCACCGCACTGTGTAGTCATATAGGGCTTTGAACACTCGGATATCATTCAGAGAAAGAAGGTGTTCATTATTCAATTCATATCCAATATCCATATCCAATTCACATATCCAATTCATTGCCCATCCAATCCATGTCCAATTCATCCGATCCATGTCCGATTCATTGCCAATATCCATATCCATTCATATCCAATCCATTGCGGATAGGTGTCAGAACCATCTGCATCCCAAAGAAAGGAGGAAGTGGGCCTGGAGGCTACCTTCCGATTTCAATATCATCGGTAGTTTTCCGCCACTTTCAAAAGATTCTAGCATCTCGCTTCCGAGTGGCTTGTGTCATAGGTGACGTCCAGAGAGCATTTCAGCCAGCGGATGGCACAGTGGAGAACCTAACAGTTCTCCAAACTGTCATTTTGCTGGCCAGCATCAAGAAACCGCAGCTCCATCTTGTTGCTCTGGACGTCGCTAAGGCCTTTGACACTGTAAGCCATTTTGCCCTGACCGATTGCCTTTGTGGTGTGGGGCACCTGCTCCCTTAATTGAGCATATTGCCTGTCTGTACCATGAAGGAGTGACGGTCCTCCAGGCAGTAGGCGGGATGTTGAGGGATGTTGTCATTGGGCGAAGGGTACGCCAGGGGGATCCTCTATCGCCACTCTCCTTCAACCTGGTCGTGGATACAGCCAGGTGAGCTGCCAGATGAAATAGGGTTTGATCTCCTTGGGGTTCGAGTAGGTGCATTGGCTTTTGCCGATGATGTCGTCCTACTCGCAGAATCCCTAGATGGCTTGCAGATCGCCCTCAAAACCTTTGCTGAGCAGCTAGCCAGGTGTGGTCAAGTGGTCAACCCTGATTTGTATTGTGGGACCTCCATCTGATTTTGATGAAATTGTCAGCGAATCTGCGGTTTAGGTGGCAGATGGTCCCGTACCTATTTCATTGTTTTCAGCTTTCAGTTCATTCTGCTCTTGCACAAACATAAATTACATTGAGTACCTGTGGTGAACTCACCGCCAAATGCGTTCCTGCCACAGTTCCTAACATTTCTTGTTTCTTAATTGATCAATTATGACATTTCACGCTACTTCTTGATGTACTCTTTTCCGCTATGGAATTTTTCAAGATCATTTAAAACTTAAACGGGGAAGCTATGTGCCACACCCAACTTGGCACTTGATTTTTGTGAAAGTTGTGTCTATTTGTCTATTTTTGCGCTATTTTTGGAAAATTTATCTTTCATGTAATGTTCTTCACCAGTTTTCCATCAAGGGCAATCTATAACTTCTTTACAAACGTGGGTAAAAATATTTGAGGTGAACCTACCTAACTGTTTTACAGGCGTTTGCCCTGTTTTTCGTCGTTAGGAATCAGCTTGCGGCCGCGCACATGCCGTGCTGCTAGCTCGCATTCTAGCGGTCATTGATGAAACTTCGTTAGTTCCCCAGAAAAATGGAGACATGTAGTTCCAAGTCCTCCTTCTTCAGCCAGTGTTCCGTTACACAAAATAAATAACCCCAATATCCGGACAATGAGCCAAAATTCCTATGAAGTCATCAAACTTGCTGCGCGATTCCTGCATGTTACTATGGAATAGTAGGGGATATGTCCAGTCATGCTTGAGATCCGAATCGTACTGGTCAGATGGAACGGAGCATTGGTTACTCTCGAGCCTGACACGAAACTCACAGACCAGTTGACCAGAGAGCCCCACACTTTCTCGGTATTAACTTTGGTCAAATCTTTCTCCAACACTTCAATGGAAGGAGCTATTGGACGGCGCCCTTGTATTTAATTTCTTCATGTTACCATATTTCAGATCTATATCACCAATAGCTTTTGCGAGTTTCGAAGAGCTTATTTTTGGGTCCAAGCAGAATATTAAAAAATCTCTCTTTTTCTTAATGGTTTATAGATTTTTCCCCAATGCAAAACTTGTCAGGAAATTCGTCGGTGTTTTTCTCATTCCCGTATTGAGTGTACCTATTAGCACCTTTAGAAACAGTGGTCGTCGATGGAGCCTGCTGTAGAACAATATTGAGCCGTTACTCCTCAACCTCTCAACGGACTCAGATAAAACCGCAACGCTTTTAGGTATTGCTTGTTGCATAACGTTATAAAATGCCGGCGGCCCAGAATTATCAGGAGAGGTGCTCGCATGGCCATATCGCTTGAGATTGCCATGTTTTTTACACCAGACTGTGACCAGGTGAAAGGCCTACGTGCGGCAGTGTGACCAATTATTGTAGAATTTAGTACCCAGTGCCCTAAGCAGAGTTCTGCTACCACTGGAGGAATCTCCAGAAAAATTACCTAATAACCTTAACAACAAGGAAAATAATTAGGTAGGGAAATTAAAAATAGACAAATAAGGGTAAAATAAACTGTACTTGTTGGAAAAGAAAAATGCGCAGTGGAAGTGGGAAAAATCGGGACCTCTCAGAGAAAATGGAAATTAACCTAACATAGAAATGATTAGGCACAATGCTGAAAAAGAAAATTAGCTCAAACCTGGCTGTTGACACTGATGCGAAAAACAGGTGGCGAAAATAAATGAAAAATAAACACTTTCACTAAACTGTGTGAAAAAAGAAAAGAAAAGTAGCACTAGGCTGAATAAAAATCAAAGATGGGGAAAATGATGAGTTGGCTTGTTAGGCACAATAGTGGTTTGAAAGGCTTCAGAGGAGAGAATGGGCCCAGCACGCTTCCACTGCACATTTGCCTTTTGCCTTTTCCAACAAGTACAGTTTATTTTTCCCTTATTTATATATTTTTATTTTCCTACCTACTTTTTTAAAAGAATTCAAGCCGCGTCTCAATCGGAAGGATCATTAGCGGCAATCAAAAAAGGGGGTGCTAAAAGGACAATGCAACTGGCACTTTTTTTTTTTTCCTGCATAGTAACCCTATGCAGAGAGAGTATATTTCTACATGCTCCCATAAATCTGACTACATGTATTTCACAATCAGTATACATATTCAAATACATCGATTTAGCATTCTTCAAATAAAATAATAAAAGAAACAATTCATACTTCGATCAATTTTAAACTAAATAAATCAAAGTCCATGTTATTTATGAACGTAGAAAATGGCTCAATAAACTCTCGGATAAGCTCCACGAATTCCGGAGGCCAATTAAATCCTCTTAGGGTCACCTTCCGAATCAATCTTGCACGATTCGCCTCTAGAAGCCGATAATCCACAATCAGATGCTCCCAAGTTTGGGCAGTGAAGCCGTCACATTGACGCCCGAGATCATTTCGAAGGCCAAATCTGTAGAGGTAGGCTGCATTTTTACCATGGCCAGACAGTACCTGGGTCATCTTGTACAAGATCCTTAGTTCAACCCTCAGTCTGCTAGCAACCGTGGGAAAGAAGCGAAGAGTATAGGATCCCTTTATGGTTGACGCCCATTCTTTCCCCCATTTAGCCAGAACAACCTGCTCACTGATGGTCTTCACATGATTAAACTAGACTTTCGCAAAATGGACCGTTAGATCGCTGTCGGTAGCAGCTTCCTTTGCAAGGCGATCAGCTTCATCATTTCCTATGGTACCCTGATGTGAGCGAGTCCATCTGATCCGGACTTTCCATGATAGAACACTGCCCAAAAGCCACAAACTACGCCTCACATCCTCAGCATTGCCGACGTGTACGTCTTAATTTCTCACAAGATCCAGGGATATCTGACTATCAGTCCAAATAATCGACGATCTTCTATGTATGGGAATATCAAAGGACTCAAGTCCACTCGTTAGTGGACTGTCTTATAGCAAGAAGCTCTGCCTAACTGTGGTACACCAATCGGCAAGACGGAACTTGGCTAAGTGGATTGGTTTTGATCGTATAGAGTCATACACAACGAATGCACAACCTGTACATCCATTCAGTTTGCTACCATCAGTGTATATTTCAAATTTAGGCGAAATATCCTCTTCATTGAAAACCGCAGCTGCACTGGCCGGATGATGCCATTCCTTAGCAGGTATATTTGAGTCCACTTCGAACACGGACCTGTTTTAATTTCCTGTCCACAATGAACCGCTTTGTAAACATCCACAATTTTCATCAGTTTGATGTCAACTGGTATTATTCCCGCAATCACAAATGAGGCTTCATAGGATATAGTCCTAAACCCTTTTAGAATTCGGAGAGCCATCAAGCGCTGCACTCTTCTAAGCTTTTTTACGTTGTACACCCTGTGCAGTGCGTCACACCAAACAGGAATTGCACAAAATAGTAGAGGTAGAACTGCTCCAGTGTATATTATGCTAAGTTCACCCGATCCAAGTCCCCAGTACACCTTGGCGCATTTTGACAGCGAATGAAAAAATGGACTGGCTCTGTCACAGCAATACTGCATGTTTGAGATATGAAACATTATTGTGTTGGAGAATATCCTTGGTAATTACGGCAAAAACAGGTAGGTAAAATAAAGGTTGGAATTGGAAAAAGGACTTACGGCTTTCCGCGTTCAATCTGCGTGCTGGGAGGCCTCCCGTGATGTCTCCTCTCGCAGTACACAGGGTGAGTCACTGTAGGGGTTGCTTAAACCACTTTTGGTGCAGGGATTTAATGTTAATGTTAATTTCCGATCGGGGTGGGAAAACAAGAACCCTTTCGGGGAATAAAAGATGGCTAACTGCTGGAGAAAGGTAGCTGAGAACAATACAGATAGCAAGGGAGAAGGGGGCAGAGGTGAAGGTACATAGAGGAGGACCTGTTTCACAAGGCACATCTCCCGCACATGTTCAATCCCAAACATACTGCTCGCCAAAAGGCAATTGGCCTTTGTTAGAGATTAATGAATGAGTGTGAATAGACTGTATTGCCTGTTACAAAAAAAAAAAAAAAAAAAAAAAAAAAAGGAATGGATGATATGAATACTATGAGAGTAGATGAATGAGAGGCTATTGGGATGGAATGGGAATAAGTTTATTGACAGGACGTTCCATCATCATGGGGTGTCTGAAGTTCTACGACACGAACTCGACCATCCTTTCCAGGGAAGACCTTATCAACGCGTCCCAAAGACCACTGTTGAGACAAGTGAAGTTGGTCCTGTTATCAACACAGAATCACCTATTTGGAGAGGTTTGGCTTCATCATTCCACTTGAAACGTTTGATTAATGAATGTAGATAATCTTGAGACCAACTCTTCCAGAATGCTTGAAGGGACTGAGAGATGAAACGCCATCGATCCAATGGACGAATTTCGGGGGCTGGGAGTTGAGGTTCGGGACGGGCTAACATTGGAGAACCAATGATAAAGTGTCCTGGAGACAAATACTCAAACCCATCCTTGGTGTCATTTGAGGGTTCGTATAGCGGCCTGGAGTTTAGCGCTGCTTCAACTCTTATTAGAAGCGTTGAAAACTCTTCCAGAGTGAGAGGATGGTGAGAGGCGAGTCGTTTGAGGTGATATTTACTAGCCTTTACGGCCGTTTCCCATAGCCCACCAGAATTGGGGGCATTCGGTGGATTTAAATGCCATTTTATTAGTTGAGCTTGCAAGTGATCTTGAATCGACTCCTGAGAGGAGTTTAGAAACTCGTGTACTCTGGCTATTTCATTGGCAGCACCAACATAATTTGTCCCATTATCTGAATAAATGTTCTGTGGAAGTCCTCTCCTGGCAATACATCGATCAAGAGCGGCCAGGAATGCCGGAGTGCTAAGTTCAGTTACCAACTCTATGTGGACAGCTTAAACGCCAAAACAAACAAATAAGCATACGTAGCATTTGGTAGACCTTGCATTTCGTCGTTTGCTCTCCGACAAAGTTACGTTTCAGGACCTGTAGAACACGATGATGCCGTCAAAATCGCTGAGATGCTGCCTTCCCAGAGAAATAAGCGAAAGAATGCGGGAAATGACGAAAGAAATTCGTTCCTCGCCATGGTCTTTTTCGCCTTGATTAAGTAAATTTCGACGGTTTTTGCTCGAGTTGGTCTTAAAATGTTCCAATTTGATCCCATGCGAGTTTCGAGACATGAAATTATTTTTTACGATTGTAGTGAACGAAAATGTAGACGAACACATTTATTCCTTCGCAACGTAGTTATCTGATTTTTATCTACGAAACTCTTGATTGGAGGAACCCCTCGCGTTTGAAAGACACTTAAACCGAATAATAGACGGGAAAAAGATAGCCCTTCTGCGTAGATAAAATAATGGCCTATATTTATTAAACCAAATAAACTTTTCGTGGTCGCACATAGGAAACTCAGCAAATTTTTACTCACAAATCCCACTCAACAGTAAAGAGCATCGCATCTGTACAGCCATACTGAGCGAGCGAAGCGAGCAACATTCCCTACACACGTCGGATTTCAGCGAGGTTTTTCCTACTGACTCGGAATGATATTCCATCGAATCTATAAATTCCCCGAAGAGCGTACGAAGGGAGCGAGACAACCCACCTCAAACGAGCGAAGCAAGCAACATCCCCCACACGCGTTAAACTTTTCCTTAGTGATCTACCGTTTCCAGTCATTCTACGAGTCCCACCATCACATCTATACAGCCACACCGAGTCCCCCGAGCTGGACGAGAAGGCGAGAAAAGCGAGCCGGAGTGGCTAGTGTGTTATAAAAGAGACAATGTACCTATCTTTGTAGTTAATAAACTTTTGCTGTGTGTGTGCCATTATTAAACTCTGTAATTATTGGTTCACAATGTTCGGTTGTTTTATTATCTTTTACCCATGAGATATGGAAATTTTTCTTAGGTACGGCAGTCGGTGATTCCCACATTAGCTATTTATTCTGCGAGTTTTAGCAATATAAGTCTAAAAATCATTGTACCGTGGGCCAGAAGCTTTCATTAGTTTATTTAACATAATGGTGGTTTAAGGTACAAGAAAGAATATTTACCCTATCATGTCAATCAATAATAAATCAAATTGAAAGACTTAAATTTAATGTTCCAAAAGGCGCAAAAGTGCACAAAACTGTGTCTTTATACATTAAATTTCAAAAATTGAAGGGCCCCCGTGTCCCCCTAATTAGCTGAAGGTATTCCATACCCTCCGGTAGGGACATAAAATATGAGTCTTTCACACTCGCAATTTTCGCCTTAGGCCTAGCGGTATAAAAACATCGATGTTGAAAAGTGCAAACTCGTTCCTGAGCTCGTTTCGGAAACACTGCTTAGTTACTCGTGTACTCAGTTACTCCATTACTCGTGTTTTGTTTACATTATTTGTATACTTGTTTTAGACTTTCCACTTGCACAGTAAGTACCTATAGGTTATGTTTGTTGAGATATTTATACAAAATGGATACAAAGACGTAAAACACCCTCGTCCTCAATTTTTGAGTAAGAAAAATAATAATGAAACGATATGATTTTAAATTTCTTGATTTTTAAGAGTTTTTAATGTATTAGTTTTTAAACAATACAAACTAAGCTTTAGATAATAATCAAATTTGAAATTAAGCATTTTAAGGTTAATTATATTTGAGTAATAGTACTGCTTAGATCGTTGAAACCTCGTTAAAATGTGGTTTATATGGTTCAATTAGTACCCCCCCCCCCCTACCCCTACCCCGAAACAAATCCTGGATACGCCACTGAATCCAATCGTTATTTTTCTGATTTTTTTCTCATTTCAAACTTTAATTAAGTTGTGTCCTTTACATTATTGACGAATAACAATTCATTTAGTTGGTTTAATAGGAGTAGTGGGTGTAGATATAGTAGTTTTATATGAGCTCTGCACGCTCACTCATATTTTATTTATACAATAGGTTTATATTAGTTATTTTTTCATGAAATATATTTATGTTATTTTGTTATTTATCATCCATGCGCTCGCGCCAACTTGAGTTACATAAGCACTCGCGTAGCGGTCAGTTGACTGCACACGTTTTTTTCGTGATTATAATGCTGTTTTCTCTACTATTCGTAAATGATTCACTACAATGAAAACAAAGGAACTCAAATACAACTCGGCAAACACGTTTTTCATCAAAATTCTTTAATAAAAAAAAATATATAGTTGGCTATAATCATAATAAACTCAGTTAAAAAAAAAAAAAAAAAAAATTTTAACTTTTTCGCAAAAATATTAGGTATTTTATCAATTATACTAATAAACACTGGCTATATAATTCGTAAACATAGGCTCCAAAAGGCCACTTGGAAAAAAGCAGGTCCCTACCAAAATAATTCGACAGTTCGCGGTAAACAAATTACCAAATGGGTTGGTAGCTAACGGAAACAGTTTGTTTTAGTCTCTCTCATAAATATTACAATTGCTATTCCAATGAGCACCAAGAATAGATATATCCACAAATACATATCATTCCAGTCTTGCAAGATCGTTCAGTGCTCTTTCAGTGCAAATAAATTGTTAAAAACCAGTTTTATTGCAAAAAACTAGTTCTAAATAAGTAATATTCTGCAAGAAAAAAGAGATTTTGGATTTTTAGCTAGTTTTTGTAGTTTTAACCGATTTTTCGGCAAAAATGTAATACATTTTTCATCATAATTTTGTGCCAAAACAAAAAAAATGTAATGTCCATGTTCATTGCTTATAAACTTTTTTATTTTGTTACTAAAAGTCTGTTGAAAAATGTAAAGTTACTTCGCCGTTTTTAGCCATTTTCACAGATTTTTGTGTGCACATTTTTGAAATTTGACCAATTTAATGCGGTCAAAAATTGCTGGTAAACGAACTCATCCTTACATTCGGAAAGCTCGATTTTTAGGCGCAGGAACGGAGTTTTTATCTCAATCTTAAGGAGAGTTATCGTCCGGAAGGGCACATAACTATATACATAAATAAATATGATAAATAACTATATAGATGTATATGCACATGTATATTAAATATGGGTAGGTATATTTCAATATATGTATATGTGTCGCAGTCATTTTGTCAAATTCGTCATTTTACTAAATGCCTAGGCAAACTGTCAAATATTCATTTTTGTTGGGAGAGAACACACATTTGTCAGATTGCCTAGGCATTTAGTAAAATGACTAGGCAATTAGTAAAATGACTAGGCGTTTATCTAAATGACGGGCAGGGGTCCGGCAAATTGTAGAACGAGTGAAGTCGTGAACATCTAGTGCTTAATAGGACTTTAATTTATTTTCCACGTTTTAGAATAATTGCAGCCATGAGCTAAAAGCAACAGTGTTTTTTTTTCTGTTTTTTATTTTTTTATTTTTACAAGGGCATCGACGAACGTTACAATATTGTTGTTTCTATGAAGTTATCACAGTGTTTGCATTCTTTCTCAGTCGACGAACCTTCACCGAAATAGTGTACGAAATGTTTTTCGTCAATTCTGACATCTCGCTATCGACTTGGAACCGGTCACAATTAACGGCGTCGTATCAACATCAACAAAGGGTAAGCCGATAAAGCCAATTCTTTATTTATTATGTTCTGATATTTAGTGTCCTAATCAGATTTCCGGCTGCCTCTGAACACTTCAGGACCCTTCTAAGGTCCTCAAATAGAAATTAAGGATAAGGGGAGACAAATCGTTGACCTCCTCCTCCTCCCTCAACTCCTCTGGTTCTGAAACGGAGCTCGACCAGGATCTAGTCAGAGGTGGCTGGGCCCAGGTACGAAAGAGGACAGATGCGCGATAGTCACCAACCCCTCAGGCCCCGACTATGAAAAAGTTCCAGTCATGCAGCATGATCGTATGAGCGAATTTTCATAAATGGTCGTATTACATTTATGTTAAATTCTGTTGAAATTTGAGCACTTTGGGGACAAATAAAAATTTTATTATACATTTTATAGCAATCTAACTTTTCGTCAGTAATATTCCAATGAACAAACAATTTTGTGGATTTTTACAATTTTTTCAACTGTTCCTATCGATTTTTAGCTTATTTTAATGAAATTTAAGTACATTTTTCAGTACAATTTTGTGCTTAAATTTTTAAATGTCCTAGTTCATGTTCGATTAATTTTTTTCGAGTAGCATTCTGCTAAAAAATAGAAATTAGTTAATGTTTAGCGGTTTTTTGCCTTTTTTAGTGATTTTTTAAGTACATTTTTTGAAATTTGACCAATTTAATGTGCTCAAAAAGTGTCGTCCAACGAACTCATCCTTTCTTTTGAAATGCTTGATTGTTTGGCGAAAGAACGAAGTTTTTATCTCAATTCTATTGAGAGTTATCGTCTGGAATGACACATACATATATATACTTATACACATATATATATATATATATATATATATATATATATATATATATATATATATATATATATATATATATATATATATATATATATATATATATATATATTAATTGCTATGCAATTCTTAGGCCGACCCCCAATAATTTTTTTAAAATGTCCGCTTTTTAGCGAATTTTTGAAGAAAATTAAGCTATTGCTCTCGCCTCAAAATTTGTAGAATGTGAATTTTTGAAAAAAAATTATGCAGAAATCCGTTTCAGGCTATTCTGAATCATATTCTGAAGTTTAACGCATTTTTTTATGTATGTATGTATGTATGTATGTATGTATATATGTATGTATATATGTATGGGTTGCTGGGGTAGGGTAACTGTTGGTGTTTTTATCTCTTTGGAGCTCCTTCATATCCCTACCCAAGTCTAGGTCATACGTCCCCGTCGAGCAACCTGGGAATCCTCTGGGTGAACAGAGGGTGGCAGAATGACCCGCTGGCGATTAGGGGGGAGGCTCGTGTCAACGAGTCTCCCGACCCTTCTACAGGCGCTTCCTCAGTTATGGATAACAATCACGACCAGCCTCATAACCCCCGCATGCCCATTGGCATCCGGGGTTCTAGGGGAGGCGCTCGGGGGCGCCCCAGGCAGGGGCGTCGGTCATCCTCCCCCTCATCTTCATCATCTTCATCCTACCCTTCATCCTCTTCCTCTGCCCTGAATAATGCCCACCAGTGTGCCCATTGTGAGAGAGCCTTCAGTTCCAAGCGTGGCCTCAGTGCCCACGTCTGGCAGAAGCATCCCGCGGAGGCCAACGCTGCAATTGACATAGAGCGAGAGCGGCCCAGGTATGCTTCTGAGGATTTGCGGCGAATGGCAGCAGAGGAGGCAGAGGCTGTGCGCAATTGGGTACAAAATATTAACGTATTCTCGCAACAACGTTTTCCCATGCGCACGCTTTCTGCCATCCAATCTCTTCGCCTGAGGCCCCACTATAAGCAGCTTGTCCAGGAGGCGATCCTGACAAATAGCCGTGGGGCCTCTCCCGCATCTCCTACAGGCGTGGGGCAACAGCCCGCCATTCAGCAATCCTCCCCCGGGACCTCCGGTCTTCTTGAAGACTTGAAGACTGAAGTGTTGAGGCTCGGGGAGCAGGTAGGCCGTATTGATGGTTATGAGAGTGCCTACCTGCAGGATCTGGTGAGGCGGGCTGTTGAGAGGCCTGAAGGCTTGGAGGACGAGGTCGCAGCCTACATACAGAGGATCTTCCCACGGGTTGAGGAAGCGACCGTGACGGGGCATCAGGGAGCAGTTCCTCCTACTTTGGTGCCTCGTGGAGGTCGCAGAGCAGCAAAACAAGCAAGAAGGCGGGTCCAGAAGTTGAGGAGGAAGCATCCGGCTCGTGTGGCTACGGAGGTACTGGAAGGAGCTGGGGATGAGCAAGTTTCGCCCCCTCTCCAGGAGTTTGTGGACTATTGGGAGCCACTCTTGAGTGCTCCCAACCACAACCCTGGTGAGCCAGTGGTACCCCCAGCTTCCACCAGGGATTCCTTACGTGGCATCATGTGCACGCCGGTGCTTCATGACGAGGCACATAAGTGCCGTGTCAAGAACTCCACTTCTGCTGGACCTGATGGTGTTTCTGCCCGACGTTGGAACAAGACTCCAAAAACAGTTAAGCTGCTCATCCTCAACTTACTCCTTCTATCGGGAAGACCCCCGAAAGCGTTGACCCGCGCCCGGACAATTTTCATCCCAAAAAAAGGGTTAAGTGGGCCTGGAGGCTACCGCCCGATATCTATATCGTCTGTAGTCTTCCGCCATTTCCAAAAGATTCTGGCATCTCGCCTCCAAGCTGCTAGTGTCATAGGTGACGTCCAGAGAGCATTTCGGCCAGCAGATGGCACAGCAGAGAACCTTACAGTTCTCCAAACTGTCATTTCGCTGGCCCGTATTAAGAAACGGCAACTCCATCTTGCCGCTCTGGACGTCGCTAAGGCCTTTGACACCGTTAGCCATTTCGCCCTGACCGATTGTCTTCGTGGTGTCGGGGCACCTACTCGTTTAATTGAGTACGTTGCTCGCCTGTACCACGAAGGCGTGACGGTCCTCGAGGCACGAGGTGAGATGTCAGGGGATGTTGTAATTGGGCGCGGGGTACGTCAGGGGGATCCTCTGTCGCCACTCCTCTTTAACCTGGTCGTGGACACGGCCTTGGGTAAGCTGCCAGCTGAAATAGGGTTCGATCTCGCCCCTGGGGTGCGAGTAGGTGCACTGGCTTTTGCCGATGATGTAATCCTACTCGCCGAAACCCGTGAGGGCTTGCAGGTCGCCCTCAATGCCTTTGCTGAGCAGCTAGCCAGGTGTGGTTTGGTGGTTAACCCAGATAAGTGTGGGTCAGTCTCCTTGGTCCCGTCGGGTCGCCAGCATCAGGTGAAGGTGGTGGATGAGGAGTGTTTTGTCATAGGACAGTCACCCATCCCCACCCGATCCTTGCTGGAGGTTTGGCGGTACCTTGGAGTTGACTTCATGGGTGTGGCCACCATTGCCGCAAGCCGTGTGGACCTTGGTGGGGCACTAGCTCGTATCACCAAGGCTCCATTGAAGCCACAGCAGAAGCTGCGCCTCCTTCGCACGTACTTACTGCCAAAGCTGACCTATGGGCTAGTCTTTGGTAGGCTTACTGCGGGGAGGCTGCTAGAGTTAGATCGTGAAGTTCGCTCTGCTGTGCGCTCTTGGCTAGGCTTTCCACCTGGTGTCCCAAGTGCCTATATCCATGCACCGGTCAAGGCCGGTGGGCTCGGTATTGTCTCTCTCTCAGCTAGTATACCATCTTTACGCCGCCAGCGCCTGCTCGCCCTTAGGAGTTCGAGCTGGGAGGTCGCCCGCACTGCTGCTGACCTTGACTTTGTCAAGCAGCAGTTGTTGTGGTGCGACCTAGCAACACCAACTGCTCCCAAACCCAGTTCATCTGCTGAGTTCGCTGCTGCACTGCATGAGTCAGTAGATGGTAAAGAACTCCGACAGTGCTCTGAATCCCCCATTTCTTCCCAGTGGGTGGAATGGGCTTCAGAGGGCATTGGGGCCCGCGACTACCGCCATTTTCATGCCGTCCGGGTGGCCACATTGGCCACTTCGGTGAGGTGTTCGAGGAGTAGTCGCGGGACAGTTGATACCCTTTGCCGTGCCTGTCGGGGTAAAAATGAGAACCTGTATCATGTAGTGCAGCAGTGTCCTCGTACTCACGGTGGCCGCATTCTCCGTCATGATGCGGTTGCCAAGCAGATAGCAGGCGCTCTGTCATCCAGCGGTTGGGCTGTTGAGAGAGAGAGACTATATAACATGCCGAGTGACCGGGGCAAGAAGCCGGATATCGTTGCTGTCAAGCCCGATGGGTCTGCCATTATCCTGGATGTCCAGGTTGTCAGTGGCAGCGTGGACATGGAGCAGACCTGGCGGGCTAAGAAAAGTAAATATGATAGAAATGATCTGCGACAGGCGATATCTGAGCTAAAAGGAGTGGCACCTAATAACATCAAGGTCATGGCTGCGACCTTGTCATGGCGCGGGGTGTGGTGCGGGAAAAGCGCCACGGAGTTACTCGAGTTGGGCATCTCTGCAGGAGTACTCCGTGGTATCACCACCCGCGTCCTGAGGGGTTCTTACTTGAACTGGTGGTCATTCTATAGGGGCACTTCCTTTCATCCCATTCTTCCTCCTCGTCCTGCAACTTCCCTTATCCCTAGAGCCGGCGTCGGGTAAACCTGGGCGTCCTCCCCACTTTTTTATTTTATTTGTTTATTTTTCAATTTAATGGTGTGCCCCCTCCGCCTTTGAGGGGAGTTTTGTAAAAAAAAAAAAAAAAAAAAAAAAAAAAAAAAAAAAAAAAAAAAAAAAAAAAAAAAAAAAAAATGTATGTATGTATATATGTATGTGTCATTCCAGACGATAACTGTCCGTAGAATTGTGCTAGAAACTTCAAACAAATTTTAAAATGTTAAGGGCACAAAACGAAAGTTCAAGTTCGTTGGCCAGCTTGATCGGATTACATCTTCGGGTTGAAATTTTCAAAAATGTAGTCAAAAATTTCAAAATAGCCTGTTTTTTGCGATTTGTCGTGCGAAATAATTTTTTCAGCATACTAACATGTGGTATATTCGGAATCAGCGTAAAATTTCCTATAAGAATATGTATCAAGTTTTCAAAAATTTCAAAGTTGAAAAATCAGTCAAAAATGGAATAGTGCCGTTCGCTGGTTGTAAAAATCGGTAATATTCTTCAAAAATTCGCTCATGGGGTCATGCTGCATGACTGGACTTTTTTTGTGTAACATTTTTTGTCCCGAGATGGGAAGCGAGAGGTCGTGGGTTCGAATCCCGGCCAGGCCTGAAAAAAAATTTTTTTTTTCTCGTGAGACGAAGGTCGTGGGTTCGAATCCCGGCCAGGCCTGAATTTTTTCAGTTTAATTTTTTGTTCTTCACATTTCAGAGTAAAAGCTTTTGCTTCTCCATTACGCATTGGTACCACCCAATGTATCATAAGAAAAATTCAAGTTTAATGATTTTGAAATTAAGCTTGTTACAGTGATTTGCGGATATACACATACAGAGGTAGAGAGAGAAAGACACGGAACGAAAGTTGTTCAAAATAGTCTAAAACGTAAAATGCGAGTGGAAATTTTACCACTCTAAAAAAATAATAATAATAAAAAACAAAAACAGACGTTTGATTTTAGTGGAGACTACAACTTTCAAATCTCTCGAAAGTGAAAACAATGCTTCTGCTACGTATTGAGAGACTTGGGAGCAATTTAAGAGATGAATTTACCATTTACGCACCATTACTCTACTAGTAGGTACATCGCACGGACAAAAGTTAATAAACTCGATTTCGCAACGTTATAACAAATTCCATTGGAACTGTACCTCCTGATAATTCAAATATGGAATTATATCAGCTGATATTTACTAGGCAATTTTTAGGAATTCCAGTATCGATTGACAAGTAAAAATTGATGCCGAGCTTCTAGGACCATCTAGACCCCAAATGTGATTTTCACACAAGTATCATATAGTTTGATCTCATAGGGGACCATCTTTACCCTAACCCGCCCATGCTATGAAGATTTCATAAGAACCGGTTGAATATTGTGAAAATTGATGAAAGCTTGTTAAAAGGATTATACAGATATACTCATTACTTTTTTCGTTGATGGGGAACTTAAAGGGCTATGAAGGAAATCCACATTATCGGTTGAATTAATCTGCATTTTTGAGAGCTGAACTAATGCTTGGGCTGCTGTCCGACAGATGTTTGAAGACGTGTCTAGTGTTTACTTATTGTCTGTCATTAATTTTTAACGAACTTCGTCATCTTTTATTCCAACAACAATTCGATCACGAATGAGACTATCTTCAAGGAAACCAAACTCACATTTTTGAGCTTGTGTTTAAATTTTAATAAGAAATTCATCAAATGATTCACCATCGAGTAGGTTTAAAGTATTGAAGGTGTAACGCTCAAAACTTATATTAAATTTTGGTGAACAATTATTAGTGAATTCAATGAGAACCTCAACTAGAGTTGGTTCATCGTCATTAAAGGAGAAATTATTGACATTAATTAACTATTAATTGACTATAATTGACATTAATGTACCAACTTTTATCGTCTCTGTTTGTGATGAGGGATTGCTGGCGGGGTTTGGGAGATATGCAAAATTCGATTCAGCGTAAAAAAAAAAAACGTAAAAGCCGACCACAAACTCGTATTTTCATAGAATTCAATTTTTCAAGAAAACCCTCGATTTCATTGAAGAAATAATGTTTTTCAGCATTGAAACACAGTTTTCTCCCCTAATTAGCGAAGTTAAAGTAAAATTGACTACACTGTTGGAAATTGGCGCAGTTTACTCCGTCTCCGGGGGTAAAATCCGATAGAAGACTTTTGAACTATAGCGCTCCGTATTTTGATAGATTTCTTGGGGTTTGTCCAATTTCAACTTTCAGCCAAATTTCTCTCCCATTAAACCTGCTTACAAAATTTTGAATTGGTATCAAGGTGGTAGAAAATGTAACGCTTTTTCTAACGGTGTACTCATTTTTAATTTTCACTGTTATTTGAGAGACTTATGGTTATTTTAGTGATATAAGGTTGAAAACACGAAAAAATCCTAAATATTGAATTACTCGAGAACTAAGCGTTTAAAAAAATTCTCTACGAACAACTATTTGTTGCAAGTTAGTTGTAGAATCGATTCCATCTTTGTGTGACACCTGTTCCGGAGACACCTTGTATACTTATGAAAAAGCGCAAACTTCAGGAATCGTTTCAGAATGCCTCGTCAAAACGGATTTTAATGCAGAAATGTTTGAAAAACTTTTGATTTTAAAATTTTTCAATCAATTGCAATAGTTTCATTTTCTACCGAAATTCATTAACCTATATTTTTAGCAAAATTTTAGTCAATAAAAGTTAATCAACAACGAATTAAAACTCTATTAAATTTCTGCAAAAAAATATGCAAAAAAAATATACCTACTTAAATTTCATTAATATATTCTGAAAATCCGATTAAAAGTCTGAAAAATCTCTAAAAATCAAATATCTGTTTCGAATCATAGGATATTATTTACTACGAGTTCATTTGCCGTATAGTCGGTGGTTAACAGTTGTTTGCCTTGACAGTGCTCAAATTTCAAAACCATGTAACATAGCATAATACTGTAATCAGCAAAAAATCGCTCATACGATCATGTTGCATGATTGGAACATTTGGTTTCTTTTTTTATGAGTTTTAGAAGTCAAACTAGTTAGTTGAAGCGTAAAACTTGGTTATAATAGGGTGAACGTATAAACGTTGAATGTCAAAACACTAAGGAATCAATTCTTGAACTAATTTCTGTTAAAGTTATCTCGACTTAAAAAAAATCAATTGATCTTTATTAAGCCTTTCAAAAATGTGCATAATTTTCAGATGGGACTGCATTTATTCTCATACAGAAATAAAATATGACGAATAACTATTATTTGACAATGCCCCCCGAAAATGTATTTTCCGATATAATTTATGTTTTATACTACCTACCAGTTCTAACTAGTAAAGGATATCGAACAAATTAACCGTAGTACATATTTATCCCAATCAGCACTAATAGTGCAGTCAGTTGATAGTATCGTTATCTTCCACCAAGGTTATCTAAGTTTTAAAATAAATCCAAATTAATCCCAATCAGCCCCAATTGTGCAGTCAGTTGATAGTATAGTTATCTTCCACCAAGGTTATCTAAGTTTTAAAATAAAGGGGAAAAATAATTGCTTGAACTCCACATTTGGGATTATAAAGGCTTACGGAACTGCACCTGTCCATCAGATGGACAGTTAACTGTCCAGCAGTCGCCTACTCAGATCGACTACAAATGACACTGTACGCTCTCCTTTTCACGATCATAGCAGCCCTGTTGCTCCTCAGCGAAGGTATGGATACCTTCGTACGTTGCTATTTTGCTTAAATCAAAAAATGGTTCCAGTCATGTAGCATGACTGTATGAACAAATTTTCGTAATTTTTCGAATTATATTTATGGTTTTTTCCAGTCTTTTTTGCAAGGAATGTATAATCATAAATTGTATGACAAATAAATTTATTGTACATAATATTAACTTGAATTCTTTATTAGTTCAGTGACTTAGTCGCAAAAATGTGGCAAAATGTATATTTAATTCTAAAAAAAAACCCTGTTGTAACGATTGAGATACTCACAAGGTGATTTGACTTATCCATGTATCATTGACTTTCACGTCATTTTGTCATCGTCATGCGGCAAATTGTCATAGTGTGAATCTAAAACATTAAAATTTTTAGCTCTTCTACACATTGACTCCTCTGATAAGCTCACTGAATCATGTATGAATGGCAGGCTACCTTCTTCAATTTTCCTCCGTTTGTCCGGAAAAATGCGTATGAGGAAAGTGAGTTTTTATTTCTCTCATGAAAAGTTAACTGTTTTTTAAAATACCAAAATCTAGGACGAATTTCATTACAATACGAAAATTATAAAACAACAATGAAATACTTATTTAGTTGAAGTAGCCGTGTAATTATTTACGGTTGAAGTCGAACTATAGCAATTTTTTGCTATACAAACAAATTTTTGTATAACAATTACTCCACTCTTTTGTAACAGAAAAGGATAGTTTAATAGTTAAGGGTAATATCTAAATTCTACCCCAGGAAAATATTTTGTTTTCCTCAAAACCTGAAAACATTTGATTTTCAAGCACATGGTTTCTCTGTAATCGGTCAATGTTAGTCTTAGGATATACCCATCTAAATTAGATGTTCTGCAACTTGCTCTCAACTTGAGTATTAATTAGTCAGGTGCCTCAAGCAGGAAAATGTTCACACTTATATTAGTAATAATCTCCCCATAACACGTCTTCCATTCTTCAATTTCTTCCTCTCTCACCCTTTGTATGTTTATTATTGTTTTATTCATTTATATATTTGTTTTTTTAAAGAAGATCTATGCCCCATATGGGGCGGGTCACCGGGGGCAATATCCCCACTGCCCCCACCTTTTCTACAGGCCTGCCCACTTGTGTCCTCTCTCAGATTGCTGCAGCTAAATATTGTTGCAGTTGCAGGCAACTTTGCGAAGAACTTTATGCTAATGCATTCATCAAAGGCTGGTTCATTACCACAAGCCCTGCGGCTGCACGATAAAGAGTTATTTGAAATATCAGAAAGGCATTCTTTAAACAATGATTTATTTATATCGATCAATCACCAAGGTGAGCCAGGTTAACAAAGAAAAAGGCTTGAAAAAGGCGTGAAGGGTCACACGTGAAGTCATCTCTATCCTTATCGATTCAAGCCATTCTTTCGTTCTATATATTTGTGAAATTTCTTTCTTCAAAGTTATCCTTATATATAAAACTTAAAGTTTGTTTCTATCTATGTTTGTTTCTATGTATGTTTCTATGTATGTTCCCAATAGACGGCTAAACAGCTGGGCCGATTCTGACGGGAGTGGTCGTAAAATAATCAGCGAGTTCCGGCGCACAACATAGGCTAGGTCTGAACCTCCAAAACATCCTTATATCTCATAAACGGCGATACTCTTCGCAACCAATTTGTTTGGTTCTCGAACTTTTGTTGTTGTTGTTGTATTCTAATATACTGGACTTTTGTTATTATGGTTGCGAACAGGCACTTTGTTAGCGGCAGGTATTTGTAACACATGGAGAAGCCTTGACGGGTGTTGAGTGAAGCATTGGTTACATAATTGAAAGGTTACATAATTTGACGGGAATTCGATATTTTGTACGAAGCATGGGAAGGAAAACAGATTTGTTTGGCTCGCGAAATGTTATGGTTGCCAACACGCAGTTCGGTGCCTGTCTTTGCGCATGTTTGGTTTTGACGATTTCCATCAGCTGAGTGAGCTAAATTCTCACTTGTTCACCCTAGGAAGTTGAAATTAGCTGGGGAAACTCTCTGGGTCATTAAGATACGAATGAAATTATGGTTTCTTTCGTGATCATCTAAGTGAGCTAAATTCTCGTTCACCCCAGGAAGTTGAAATTTGATAGGGAGACTCTCTCGGTCATTAAAAGACGATTGAAATGATGGGCTCTTTCGTAATCAGCTGAGTGAGCAAAATTCTGTAGGACTTCTACTTTACGATGCCAAAGGCCAGGATCAGCTGATTGGCTCCTCTAAACTTCTAATTTTGCTACTTTCTATGCTGTAATTTGTCATGTAGCCTCCGTATTTATGAACACAGTCTGGATATGGTTATTTCAGCAGTCTAAGCACTGACTAACATGTGGGTCCGTGCAACGCATGGGTAACCGGCTAGTATATATGTATGAGTCGCAAACTAAATCACTCACGACGAAGTTGTGGAAACCCATTACAAAACGGAAGTTAGTGAAAAACGTTGTCTATTTCCACGAAAAATAAAGAGTTACAATGTTAAATCGATTTCGATGGTTAGGCCATCATCAGTAACTAACAATAACAGTTATTGTTAGTATACTATATATATATATATATATATATATATATATATAAATACGAAGATTGACGATGATTTACGAAATGCGACTCAATTCCAGATTTACCAATTCTGTCATTTATATGCAAAAATCTAACAAGGGGAGTCAACACGTATTTTGCCTTTCGACCAAATGGGCTCGTGAAGTTTCAAAAAAATAAAAAAAAAAAAAAAAAAAAAAAAAAAAAAAAAAAAAAAAAAAAAAAAAAAAAAAAAAAAAATAAAAAAAGTCAAAAAATGGCAAAATTAGCCGTTCACGAAAGTAATGCTCTCATACCTCCTACATGTTTGTACCACTTTCAATGAAACTCACACTAGTGTTTCTACATCAAAAAACATCATGCTAGTAGTTAGAATTTTCCTATTCAAGTCCCAGGAAAACAAGAATGCAGCGCGTAAAATAGGGCTTACGCATTTACAGGATCACACCACAAGCAACTCTAAAAAAACTATAACATAATTTTCAACACATTCAGGAATTGATAGAAGGAGTTGGGAAGCGTAGAATGTAGTCTAGTGCCACCCTGAATAAATTAATAGTGTAATTAATTCTTTTACTATTTTAACCTTAAAATATCATAAATTAATTCACTACCTGTATGTATCTTTTGATTTTTCTGTAGTAATTCCTAAAATGCATCGGTTCTTATTATTAGACCATTAGGCCGATACTTATGAATAAATTAATAGTGTAATTAATTCTTTTACTATTTTAACCTTAAAATATCATAAATTAATTCACTACCTGTATGTATCTTTTGATTTTTCTGTAGTAATTCCTAAAATGCATCGGTACTTACATTCAAAACAAAAGTGTCAATTTCATTAGAAGGCCTAACGATTGTCGAAAATTGTGTTGCACGTTTTTTAGAGTTACTTGTTTAGCGGTTTTAGGGAATATTTGTAGAAAATGAAGCTATTGCAATGGCTCTAAGAATTTGAAATTAAATTTTCGAAAATTTTACTAATCGAAATCCGTTTTGCGGCATTCTGAATCGAATGAGTTTAGCAGAGTTTAGCGCTTTTTCACGCACATTTAAGTGTGTCATTCCAGACGTTAACTCGCGATAGGATTGAGATAAAAATTCCTTTCTTGCGCCAACCAAGCTTTGCAAACGAAAGGATGAGTTTGTAGGCCAACACTTTTAGAGCACAATAAATTGGTAAATATTCAAGAAAATGTACTCAAAACATCACGAAACGGCTGAAATCGGCTAAAAATCGTTAAATCTATATTTCTAGAAAGTTTTAGTCTATAAAAATTAATCAACAACGAACTAGAACACTTTTCTATTTATGCAGAGAAATATGCGGAAAATGTACCTAAATTTCATTATCATTTACTAAAAACGCTGCAAATTATTTCACAAAGGTTTATTATTTTTTCAATTGAGTTTGATCGTAGTTTTAGTTGGCTTGCGAACGTCCAGACTCCTCGGCGTGTCCTATTTCGAGTTGCCACAACCTATACTTCTATAATTATATACGCATGTTTATATTTCTCGATTTGAGCTCCTATCTATTCAAATAGTTATTGCCTTAATAATATCATTATCTAAGTACGTACGAAAAGTCGAGAGGATATGTTATTAAATATGCGTAGGAAAAGCATTGGTATTAACACACAAATATGACCTAGAAAAAAACATATACCTATTCATGCCTCGAAGGAACGCTGTACCCACCTCATGGTGCCGCGGTGTATTATATGGGTATAACACGTAAAAGTAATAAATATCCATTCTCCTACACCCCTCTGCTACGCCCCTGGTCACTCCAGCCACCACTAGGTGCCGCGGCGCCTCCTCTCACTCCACCCCCCGCTCACCCCCTCACCACCCACCGTGACCCCCTGCCAAGCGTGCGAGGCGTGCGTCTAACACGTTTTTCGCCCGTTTTTGGCCCATAGCATCTATGCGAGTAAAGCGATCGGGATGGTTAAACGTTAGGACTAACTAGACCCCAAATGGAGTCTATGTGCGAAAGAACGGGTTTTTTAAGTAAATTCTTAGGCCTTTTATGGCCCGGACGGCTAACGGCGGACGGCGAACGGCGGACGGACATTTCAAATTTGGATTCTACGCAACTTGAAACGTAAAGTGACAAAGTTTGAGGGGGGTTATAAAAATGTTTTGCTAGACGATCACATAGGCTTATTATTGGAAATAATAAACCAAAAATCGACGAAAAAACTGAAAAATCGCTTAATATCTAATATCTGTTTTGAATCGTAGTATATTATTTAGAACGACTTTATCTGCCATAAAATTGGTGGTTAGTTCTGTGCCCTCTTCAACTCTTTGCCCGCAAAGGGCTGGAATTTCCAAATAATGTAACATAACATAATAATATAATCTACGAAACACCAACACTATACACTATACACCAGTATAATGTTTTTGATGTAGAAACACTGGTGTGAGTTTCGCTGAAATTGTTTCAAAACGTGGGAGCAGCATTGAACGTCAAATTTAGCCGTTTTTGACCTTTTTTTATTTTTCTTGAAGCTCCACGGGCACATTCGGTCAATAGCAAAATACGTGTCGACTCATTTTGATGTAGAAACTCCAGTAAATATTTCGTTGGGATCGGCGCCGGACCACGCGCTCCCCTTGTAATGTATATAATATACATATATTCATTATATATATATATATATATATATATATATATATATATATATATATATATATATATATATATATATATATATATATATATATATATATATATTGAAAACCCATCAATATTCGGCACTGCTAAGCGAATTCTTCAACTTCAAAACATGATAACAATTTATGTGCCAAAGTAAAGAAATAAAATCTTGCATACGAGTCTGCAAGACATTGAGAATAATAATAATAATAATAATAATGTTTATTGTCATCATCAACAGTGCAAATAAAGTACATATTCAGAGATGATAAAAATAAATAAATGAGTTGTTTCTTATATATATATATATATATATATATATATATATATATATATATATATATATATATATATATATATATATATATATATATAATACTTAGTACTTAAAATATAAATCAATAGGTGAGGTAATTTCTAGTGAATGTGATGACCGTGCTGGATAGTAAAAACTGTGTCCCATCACGTAGGTAGTTGATCAGACCCAAAATTATAAATTTTTTTTAAAATAAATTTTTTTCTTTTAGCGAATTTTTGAAGAAAATTAAGCTATTGCTCTCGCCTCAAAATTTGTAGAATGTGAATTTTTGAAAATTTTTTATGCGGAAATCCGTTTCAGGCTATTCTGAATCATATTCTGAAGTTTAACGCATTTTTTATGTATGTATGTATCTATATAATTATGTATGTAGATATGTATGTGGCATTCCAGACGATAACTGTCCGTAGAATTGTGCTAGAAACTTCAAACAAATTTTAAAATGTTAAGGACATAAAACGAAAGTTCAAGTTCGTTGGCCAGCATGACATTACATCTTCGGGTTGAAATTTTCAAAAATATAGTCAAAAATTTCAAAATAGCCTGTTCAGCATATTATCATGTGGTATATTCGGAATCAGCGTAAAATTTCCTATAAGAATATGTATCAAGTTTTCAAAAATTTCAAAGTTGAAAAATCAGTCAAAAATCGAAATGTTGCCGTTCGCTAGTTGTAAAATTTCTCTACACGATCAATTGCGACTGAAATGTCGAAGATTTCTTCAAAAATTCGCTCATGGGGTCATGCTGCATGACTGGACTTTTCAGAGTTTTATCGTAATTGGTTGAGTGATAACCATTGCACTTGCGGAAAACTAAAGTTCTATGACACACGTAGAATTCTGAAACTAATGGACCGAATTGAATGAAATTGAATGAAAGAATTGTTGAGGGCGTGGTGTTTCTTGGGGTTTTTAGCTCCTAATTCCACTGCCGTAGAATCAATAGTAGCGCGTGCAATGTGTAACGATGAATGTTTTGTTTCGTCGACTTGGTTGTAATTGAGTCTTTCAACTAATTCTATTCGTTCGTTACTATAAATGAGGAAGCTATACTGTCCACCCTGACCTTCGGACTTTTTTTCAATTGTTAAAATAATGATCCAAAAATCGTTCTTCAGTTCCGGATTCAGCACACTAAAGGACCGATGATGAGATCTCTTATGTAACATGACTTCTCTTGTAAGCCAGTGTTTACAAAAATACAGTTGTTTCCTAATAATGACTGTACAAAAAGTCAATTGTCACATGAGCAAAAATTCAGATTCCCATCTTCAGATTCTCATTTGAAAATGAGATTTGAAAAATTTGAAAATCTGTTTTAGGTAAGAAAAATTAGCAGCCCTCTTTATACGAGTTAAGACAAATTAAATGAGAAACCAAGAAAATTAATTAATATAGGAAGGTATGCTAAATAATTAAAAATCAATTTTTTTAATTAAAATGTGCAAGCACCTTTGCTTGAGGTGATTTTTAGTCCTAATGATACTAAAACGTGCGATTTGAATTAATAATAAACGAAAAATCACGGTACGAGTGGGTGTGAAAGGAAGTGCATAAAGGTGCATAACCTCAACATTTACTCCATTTCTTGCCATCTATTGATAAAGTTACCTCTACTTTGAACTCTTACAGATGCTGCGAAACTGATACTCCGTAATACTAATAGGTACTACCTACTAATACTCTGGACTCTGGACAAGGAAAACAGTAACCCTCTTTCCGGGCTGTAAATGGTCCAATCATTGTTAGAAGTCATTCACTTGCGTCCATGTTGATAACAATGGCGTGCCAAATGAAAAGTAGCCGGTCCCCACGTTTGTGGTCGAATGAACTCAAAGTGGGGGTGATTGGGTCTTGTGGTTGAAATCCATGCGTCAAATCCCCAAATTACTTACTAGAACACTACGTACCGTGCTCAAAAACCGGAAATAACACTCCTCGTGGCATGGTAAAGAGAAGTTGAGTGGATATTACTCATACAAAACCACATTCAGAGAGAGAGAGTAAGAGTGTTGGTGTGGTGGGGGGAGGGGGGCTGGATTCGGGAAGTGAGGACTATCGATATTCACCGTGGATGGAGTAGTAGGTAAAACATTTTGTAACGATCCACTCAAAATTTCGTTAATTAAAACAGTCTGTGAGAAAAAAAATAGTTTCGGCTATTTACTTTTTGTAGATGGACGTTGATGTGTTTTTAGGACGTTCCTCAGAAGCTAGGTCATACAGGCAAGGCTTCTTATTTAAGAGGAACGACCTATTGGAATTGATCCAGGGGGGTAGGGGACAACCCAAGCATGAGAAAAAAATAACCATATACAAATCCGTTTCAGATCATTTTAATATCAAATCCATGAAAAAAAAGATAGGTGTGTGACAAAGTTAGTCGACGCTGCCCAGGCCACTATTATCTACCGATTTCCGATATTCTTTGTTTGTTCGATTCCAATTTTATTCTAGTTGTGCAACAAACTTCGGGAATTTTGACTTTCATGACGGAAAAGAGAAATTGGAAGGGGTGAATATGAGAAAACGTGGTTTTTTACGACATATTTTGTCGACGCAGCCCAGGCTACTATTCTCAATCCTATTTTCGTTATTTTTATTTTGTTCGATCTCAACTTTAGTCTAGTTTTGCAACTAACCTTAGGAATTCCCGATTTGCTGTTGGGATGGGACATGGGGGGGTTACCCATTAATTCTAGCACTGCTCAAGCTACAATATATCGTTATATCCATTATTTTTCTTCTGATTTTCGTTTTATTCTAGTTTATTTATTATTTTACTTCCATTTTTCATCAACAACTCGGTCTAGTTTTACGAATTTCGGATTTTCCTAAATGGAGGGGGGAATAAATGTCCGGAGTTTGAAATTTCATTACGGAAGGGTTTGAACAGAGGGGATAATACTAATAAATCGTGATGTTACACTATTCTCATCTGTTTTTCATGTTACTTTTTTGTTCAATTAAGAATTCGGTCTGAGGGGGGGGGGGGGGGGGGGGGGGTCGAGTGAAGGGTGTACAAGTAATATATCGGTATTTTCATTTTTTTCTTCTGATTTCCGTTTTTTGATTTTTGATTTTCTCATCTGCAACTCGGTTTAGTTTTACGTATCACATATGCCAAGAATTTCGAATTTCCTAAATGGAGGGGAGATTTCCCTAAATGGTAAATAGTGGGGATAATTCCGATAATCATGAGATTTCTAGATTCTTTGTTTGTTCGATCCTAATTTTAGTTTAGTTGTGCAACTAACATAGGGAATTCCCGATTTGCTATTAGGGTGCGTGATGGAGGGGGTAGTTACCAATTAATTCAAGCGCTACTCTAGCTACAATTCTGGACTGATTTTTGTATTTTGTTTTGTTCAATTGAGGATTCGGTATAGATTTGGAATATGTGTCGGGAGTTTCAAATTTCAATATGGAATATGGGTAGAATGGAGGGGGTAATACTGAAAAATCTTGATGTTACGCTGTTCTCAACAGTTTTTTGTGTTACTTTTTTTGTTCAATTAAGAATTTGGTCTAGTTTTGGAATACATCTCAGGAATTTCAAATTTCATTACGGGGGTGGGGGGTCGAATAATGAAGGGTGAATAAGTAATATATCGGTATTTACATAATTTTTCTTCTGATTTCCGTTTTATTCTATTTTATGCATTTCTTTACTTTTATTTGTTTATCAGTATTACATATGGGAGGAATTAAACATTTTCTAAATGGTGGGGGGAATTCTTTATATGTTAAATGGTGGGGACAATTCCAATAAATCATGATATTTCCAAATCATGGTATTCCGATTCTAGTTTTACAATTAACCTTAGGAATTCCCGATTGGCTGTTTCGGTGGTTTGGTAGTTACCAATTCATTGAGGTGCTGCTCAAGCTACGATACTCGACCGATTTTCGTGATTATTTTTTTGTTCAATTGAGAATTCGGTATAGTTTTGGAATATATGTCCGGAGTTTCAAATTTCAATATGAAAGGGGTTGAATCCAGGGTATGATACTGATAAATCCTGATGTTTACACTATCCCATCACGTTTGCCAGGTATTTTGAATACCAGCACCGAATGCTATGGAGCCTTTTGACGACCAATTAATCTCGACACTTCCATTAGCAACGAGGATAATTAAGAATGTAGACCAAATATAGGGACGTCCCTGTAATGCATGCATTACTTAAGAATATTTTTTACGACCTATTTTCGTGATTTTCATTTTGTTCTATCCTAATTTTAGTTTAGTTATGAAACTAACCTTGATCGGAATTCCCGATTTGCTGTTGCGATGGGAGGTGGAGGGGGTAGGTGCCAATTCATTCAAGCACTGCTCATGCTACGATTCCCTACTGATTTTCGTGATTTTGTTTCGTTCAATTGAGAATTTTGTATAGTTTTGGAATGTATGTCCGGAGTTTCAAATTTCAATATGGAAGGGGTGGAATGGAGGGGGTAATACTGAAAAATCGTGATGTTACACTAGTCTCAACTGTTTTTCGTGTTACTTTTTTTGTTCAATTAAGAATTTGGTCTAGTTTTAGAATAAATCTAAGGAATTTCAAATTTTATTTCGGGCGGCGGAGGGGGGGATCGAATGATGGGTGTATAAGTAATGTATCGCTATTTTCATTATTTTTCTTATTATTTCCATTTTATTCTATTTTATTTTATTTATTTATTCATTTTTATTTTTTCACCAACAATTCGGTCTCGTTTTTCGTTTCACATAGGCCAGGAATATCAAATTTTCTAAATGGAGGGGGTGAATTCTCTATATGTTAAATGGAGTGGATAATTCCGATAAATCATGATTTATCTTATATTCTTTATTTGTTCGATTCCAATCTTATTGTATTTGTGCAACAAACCAGGAATTTAGAGTTTCGTGAGGGAAAGGAGAAAATGGAGGGGAGAGCCATAAAACGTGCTATTTTTCCGACATATTCGTCGACGCTGCCCAGGTTACAATTCTCAACCTATTTTCGTGGTTCTTATTTTGTTCGATCTTAATTTTAGTTTAGTTCTGCATCTAATCTTGATGGGAATTCCCGATTTGCTGTTGTGGTGGGGGGTGGAGAGGTAGTTACCAATTCATTCAAATTTCAATATCGAAGGGGTTGAATGGAGGGGTAATAGTAATATACCTATTGTTAATTCCTTCATTTGTTCCGATTACTTTTTATTTTATTTTATTTACTTATTCATTCTAATTTTTTCATCAACAATTCAACATCAACAACAACAACATTAACAATCAACAATTCAACAACTAGTCATAACAGTCGACAATTCAGTGGAGTTTTACGTTTTAAATGTGTCAGGAATTTCAAATTTCCTAAATGGATGGGGGAATTCCCTAAATGTTAAATGGAGGGGATAATTCCGACAAATCATGATATTCCTGAGATTCTTAATTTTTTCGATTCCAATTAGCGAATTTTCGTAAAAAATAAAGCTATTGCAATGGCTCCAAAAAATTAAAAATTAAAATTTTCGAAAATTTTCTCTTTCGAAATCCGTTTTGAGGCATTCCGAAACGAATCCTAGATTTTAACGCTTTTTTAACTCTTTCTTTTAACTTCGATTCTCTTCTTGCTTGCTTGCTTGCTTGAGACAAAATTTCAGATCGATTTTTAACCCACTTCCCGATATCCAATCGATCTGAAATTTTGCACACGAGTTCATGCTGGCGTACATTTTAATCTATCAATTTTTCGCGAAGAAAAAGTTAGTTATACTATAAATTTTCGAAAATTTGAAATTTAATATGGGAGACCTTACAAGCGTTGTGTATTGTAGGGAGGAGGAGGAGGGAGGGGAGGAGGAGGGAGGAGGAGGAGGAGGAGGAGGAGGAGGAGGAGGAGGAGGAGGAGGGAGGGAGGAGGAGGAGAAGGAGGGAGGAGGAGTGACGGAGGATGAGGAGGAGGAGGAGGAGGGAGGAGAAGTATACTCTTGAACGTCTGCATAAAATGACAACGAATCCAGGGTCAATAAAATATTAAATGATTTTCCTTGTCAATTTAATTTAAGTTATTATCAATGTGATTTTGAAACAATGTGATTTTGTTTCAATTTACTGTTGCCAAGAAACTACCAAATATTGAAACAACAATAAAATTAACTGAGAACATGAGAAAAAGAAAGAGTTACATTAAAAACTTGTTTTTATGGGTTCATTTTTTTCATATATAAATATTAATATGTATGTATGTGTGTGTGTGTGTGTGTGTGTGTGTGTGTGTGTGTGTGTGTGTGTGTGTGTGTGTGTGTGTGTGTGTGTGTGTGTTGTTTTGGGTTGCTGGGGTAGGGTAACTGTTGGTGTTTTTATCTCTTCGGAGCTCCTTCAAATCCAAACCCAAGTCAAGGTCATACGTCCCCGTCGTGCAACCTGGGCACCCTCCAGGTTACTGGAGGGTGGCAGAATGACCCAATGGCGATTAGGGGGGAGGCTCGTGTCAACGGGTCTCCCGACCCTTCTAATTACGTCTCCCCCGTTATGGAACACAACACAGCCCAGCCTCATAACCCCCGCGGGCCCATTGGCTCGCGGGGTTCTAGGGGAGGCGCTCGGGGGCGCCCCAGGCAGGGGCGTCGGCCATCCTCTCCCTCTTCTTCATCCTCGTCTTCCTATCCCTCATCCTCTTCCACGACCCCTGTAAATGCCCACCAGTGTGCCCACTGTGAGAGAGCCTTCAGCTCCAAGCGTGGCCTCAGTGCCCACGTCTGGCAGAAGCATCCTGTACAGGCCAACGCTGCAATAGATATAGAGCGAGAGCGGCCCAGGTATGCTTCTGAGGATTTGCGGCGAATGGCAGCAGAGGAGGCAGAGGCTGTGCGTAATGGGGTTAAAAATATAAATGTTTTCTTGCAAGCACGTTTTCCCATGCGCACGCTTTCTGCCATTCAATCTCTTCGCCTGAGGCCCCACTATAAGCAGCTTGTCCAGGATGCAATCCTGGCAAATAGCAGTGGGGCCTCTCCCGCATCTCCGGCAGACGTGGGACAACAGCCCGCCATTCAGCAATCCTCCCCCGTGACCTCTGGTCTTCTTTCAGAATTGAAGACTGAAGTGAGGCTCGGGGAGCAGGTGGGCAATATTGTTGGTTATGAGAGTGCCTACCTGCAGGATCTGGCGATGCGGGCTGTTGAGGGGCCAAATGGCTTGGAGGACGAGGTTGCGGCCTATGTGCAGAGGATCTTCCTGCAGGTTGAGGAAGCGACCGTGGCGAGGCATCAGGGAGAAGTTCCCCCTAATGTGGTGCCTCGTGGAGGTCGCAGAGCAGCTAAGCAAGCGAGGAGGCGGGAATACCAGCGTGTCCAGAGATTGTGGAGGAAGCATCCGGCTCGTGCAGCTGCGGAGGTACTGGAGGGAGCTGGGGAAGAACAAGTTATGCCCCCCCCTCCAGGAGTTTGTGGATTACTGGGAGCCACTTATGAGTGCTCCCAGCCACAACTCTGGCGAGCCAGTGGTACCCCCAGCTTCCACCAGGGATTCCTTACGCAGCATCATGTGCACACCGGTGCTTCATGACGAGGCACATAAGTGCCATGTCCAAAACTCCACATCTGCTGGGCCCGATGGTATTTCCGCCCGACGCTGGAATAAAGCTCCTAAGAATGTTAGGCTGCTCATCCTCAACCTGTTGCTACTATCTGGAAGACCCCCGAAAGCGTTGACCCGTGCCCGGACAATTTTCATCCCAAAGAAAGGGGGAAGTGGGCCTGGAGGCTACCGTCCAATTTCTATTTCGTCGGTGGTCTTCCGCCACTTCCAAAAGGTTCTGGCATCTCGCCTCCAAGTGGCTGGTGTCATAGGTGACGTCCAGAGAGCATTTCGGCCAGCAGATGGCACAGCGGAGAATCTAACAGTTCTCCAAACTGTCATTTCGCTGGCCCGTATCAAGAAACGGCAGCTCCATCTTGCCGCTCTGCACGTCGCTAAGGCCTTTGACACAGTTAGCCACTTTGCCCTGACCGATTGTCTTCGTGGTGTCGGGGCACCTGCTCGTTTAATTGAGTATGTTGCCTGTCTGTACCACGAAGGCGTGACGGTCCTCGAGGCACGAGGTGAGATGTCAGGGGATGTTGTTATTGGGCGCGGGGTACGCCAGGGGGATCCTCTGTCGCCACTCCTCTTCAACCTGGTCGTGGATACGGCCTTGGGTAAGCTGCCAGCTGAAATAGGGTTTGATCTCGCCCCTGGGGTGCGAGTAGGTGCATTGGCTTTTGCTGATGATGTCATCCTACTCGCAGAAACCCGTGAGGGCTTGCAGATCTCCCTCAACGCATTTGCTGAGCAGCTAGCCAGGTGTGGTTTGGTGGTCAACCCAGCTAAGTGTGGGTCAGTCTCCTTGGTCCCGTCTGGTCGCCAGCATCAGGTGAAGGTAGTGGATGAGGAGTATTTTGTCTTAGGACAAACTTCCATCCCTGCCCGATCCATGTTGGAGGTTTGGGGGTACCTTGGAGTTGACTTCATGGGTGTGGCCACTATAGCCACAAGCCGTGTGGGCCTTGGTGGAGCATTAGCTCGTGTCACCAAGGCTCCATTGAAGCCACAGCAGAAGCTGCGCCTCCTTCGCACGTACTTACTGCCAAAGCTAACCTATGGGTTAGTCTTTGGCAGGCTTACTGCAGGGAGGCTGCTTGAGTTAGATCGTGAAGTTCGCTCTGCTGTGCGCTCTTGGCTAGGCTTTCCACCTGGTGTCCCAAGTGCTTACATCCACGCACCGGTCAAGGCCGGTGGGCTTGGTATTGTCTCTCTTTCTGCCAGCATCCCATCTTTACGCTGCCACTGCCTGCTTGCCCTTAGGGGCTCGAGCTGGGAGGTCGCTCGCACTGCTGCTGACCTGGACTTTGTCCGGCAGCAGTTGTTGTGGTGCGATCGAGCAACACCAACTGCTCCAAAACCCAGCTCATCTGCTGAGTTCGCTGCTGCACTGCATGAGTCAGTAGACGGTAAAGAACTCCGACAGTGCTCTGAATCCCCCATTTCTACCCAGTGGGTGGAATGGGCTTCAGAGGGCATTGGGGCCCGCGACTATCGCCATTTTCACGCCGTCCGGGTGGCTACACTAGCCACCTCAGTGAGGTGTTCGAGGAGTAGTCGCGGGACAGTTGACACCCTTTGCCGTGCCTGTTGGGGTAAAAATGAGAATCTATATCATGTAGTGCAGCAGTGTCCTCGTACTCACGGTGGCCGCATTTTACGTCACGATGCGGTGCAGATAGCAGGTGCTTTGTCATCTAGCGGTTGGGATGTCGAAAGGGAGAGACTATACCACATGTCGAGTGACCGGGGCAAGAAGCCAGATATCGTTGCGATCAAGCCCGATGGGTCTGCCATAATCCTGGATGTCCAGGTTGTCAGTGGCAGCGTGGACATGGAGCAGACCTGGCGGGCTAAGAAAAGTAAATATGATAGAAATGATCTGCGCCAAGTGATATCTGAGCTAAAAGGAGTGGCACCTAATAACATCAAGGTCATTGCCGCGACCGTGTCATGGCGCGGGGTGTGGTGCGGGAAAAGCGCCACGGAGTTACTCGAGTTGGGCATCTCGGCAGGAGTACTTCGTGGTATCACCACCCGCGTCCTGAGGGGTTCTTACTTGAACTGGTGGTCATTTTATAGGGGGCACTTCCTAGAGCCAGCGTCGGGTAAACCTGGGCGTCCTCCCCACTTTTTATTTTATTTGTTTATTTTTAATTTAATGGTGTGCCCCCTCCGCCTTTGAGGGGAGTTTTGTAAAAAAAAAAAAAAAAAAAAATGTGTGTGTTTGTGTGTGTGTTTGTGTCATTGCAGACGGTAACTGTCGTTAGGACTGAGATCGACATTCTGTTCTTGCGCCAAAACATCAAGCATCCCAAACGAATGGATGAGATGGATGGTGGGTATTTGGACACTTTTGATCACATTAAATTGGCCAAATTTGAAAAAATGTATTGAAAAAATCACTAAAAATGGCCTAAAACGATTGGTGGCGATGGTGGCCTGAATAAGATTTTTGCTAAGTTGATTGACCTGCAATCTAGTATGCTGTGTCTAAAGGCATTCGAATTACTCAACGGTAAATAGGAGCACACTGAGGATAAGTTCGTGAGGCGGAGTGGATACTCTGCCTTAGGTACCGAACAGTCCTTAAGAGGCTCCGTTTCAAATTTCAGCTGGATGAATAAGAAAGAAATTAGCCTTAGGGTTAACTCTGCTGTTCAGTCACATGATACGATTCATATAGCCTATATTCTGACCGGGAGATTTCCGGTCACGATAATACCCCCCTCCACCTTTTAATGCTTCCGAAACTTTTCAGCAGTTCCACAAAATGGTTTTTAGGCTAACTACAAAGCTTCCTCATTGGCATTCGAGGCGTTGGGAATGAGAAAAGTGCGTAGGGAACCTACCTCCGTGTATCTACACAGAACGACGCACATTGGGAACGTAGAACCTACCTTATTCAACCCCTCAACACTCGATAACCTTTGTCTTCCTGCCTATGGTACATTTTTAATTTTCTAAAACAGAACAAATAATGTATACCATTTATGAAATCTTGTAAGGAAATACACACTGTCCACTACCAACAACGAATCTGGACCAGCCCTCCCTCTTGTACCCAAGCGATGAAGTCCATGATTTATTCATCTGAGAAATCAGAATCTTCTAATTCTCAATTAGAATCAGAGTCCATAATTTTCAAACACGAAGAAAAGAAACATCAACAAAGTTAAACTTCCATAACCGTTACTGACTGATAGAGGGGATAGTAGCGACGAGTGATCCGAGCGGAGCGTACAAGCGAAGGCAGAGCGTCGAAAGGTCGAGGGCGTATTAATAAAAATGCATAATAAAAGTTCCAGTCATGCAGCATGATCGTATGAGCGAATTTTCATAAATGGTCGTATTACATTTATGTTAATTTCTGTTGAAATTTGAGCACTTTGGGGACAAATAAAAATTTTATTTCACATTTTATAGCAAACCAACTTTTAGTCAGTATTATTCCAACGAACCAACGATTTTGTGGATTGTTACAATTTTTTCAAGTGTTATTATCGATTTTTAGCTTACTTTAATGAAATTTAAGTACATTTTTCAGTACAATTTTGTGCTTAAATTTTTAAATGTCCTAGTTCATGTTCGAATAATTTTTTTAGAGTAGCATTCTGCTAAAAAATAGAAATTTGTTAATTTAGCGTTTTTTTGCCTTTTTTAGTGATTTTTTAAGTACATTTTTTGAAATTTGACCAATTTAATGTGCTCAAAAAGTGTTGTCCAACGAACTCATCCTTTCTTTTGAAATGCTTGATTTTTTGGCGAAAGAACGAAGTTTTTATCTCAATTCTATCGAGAGTTATCGTCTGGAATGACATATATATATATATATATATATATATATATATATATATATATATATATATATATATATATATATATATATATATATATATATATAAAAGCGGTAAAATCCAGGAATCATTTCAGAATGCCTCAAAACAGATTTCGATGAAGAAAATTTTGAAAATTTTTATTTTAAAATTTTTGGAGCCATTGCAATAGCTTTATTTTCTAAGAAAATTCGCTAATAACAAGGGCTTATTAAAGGAAAAAAAAGGAGAAAAAAAAAAAAAAACAACGGTAGAACTCGGAGCCTCCTGGCTCCTTCACTAGTGTTGATGATTTCCGGCCGTTATTGTGTTCTTTAGTCGTTTTTCATTATTAAAATATGCTCTCCTCTGAAATTTTTAGGAGACCCTCTGAAGCTATAGGTTTCGTCAATTTAGGAATGGAATCTTATGCGATTTTCTTGGAACCATTTTTCGATTATTTCGCAATTACGCTCGAAGTATTAGGTCCCTCCCAAACTTTTTTCAGTAAATTCAAACTTCATATCGATGGAGGGAGGGGGAGGAAGGCACTCATAAATCATAGCCTTTTCAACCTATTTCTGCGAAGTTTTCTTTGTTCGTTTACACAATGTAAAAGCCGTTCATATTCCTAGATGCTTGTAGAAACCAGACATACCTAGGGACTTCCCTGTGATGCTTAAATGAGTTACTAACGTCCCGTCGAAATCACTCTTACGTCGTTGTACGCTTTATAATGGATAATATGAGTACCTAACATCCTAATTTTGTCAAGCAAGATCATTTACTGCTCACTTCATGGCCAATGTTGAACAAAATCTTGCCCCCGGGCGCTTACAAAGCACATGACGGCCCTGTCTAGGGCATTAAGAGATAAACAAAATAACGGATTCTATCCTGATCTGCCTTGAGAACTAAATGCTCTCCTGTTCACCCTAGGACCCCTAGGTAATTTCAATTTAACAGGGACCTCTCTCTGACAGTAAAATTAGAATGGAATGGCTGTTCGCGTTCGACCTTTGATATGGTCTATAAGATGTGTTCCACGCATCTCAAAACTTGAACCAAACAGTTTGTAAGGGGTTAAATATTTTGCTTCCGAGTCTTCCCATAGGAGCGGAAGCATTGTTTTCAATTTTGGGAGAAAAAAAATGTTAGGTCTCCAAAATTAATATTTCCACTCGCGTTTTACGTTTTTGACTAATATGAACAACTTTGCTTCCGTTTCTGTCTACGTGTGTGTCTGTCGTGTGTCCGCAAATCCTTGCAACAAGCTTTCTTCCACAGTTTATCTCCGATTTGGATGACATTTACAGGGAATGTGTGGGCTAGGGTGAAGATGGAACCCTATCATTTTCATCGTTCTTGACTCAAAACTCCACTCTGCACATCCACAAACGTAAATTCTACAAAGCATAATTTTCTCAAGCCCTAGTTGCTCGTTCGATTTCGCTTAAATTAGGATGATGGTTGGCAGAAGACGGCTTAATTACCCCATATCAATTTCAACATGACCATCATCATGTCATGATTCATCATTATTAGCTACTGCGCTTGCGCCAACGTAAAATACTTGTAACGACCTTAATTTTCACCCGATTTTGATGAAATTGTCAGTGAATGCGCGGGTTAGGTTGTAGATGGTCCCGTATCTATTTCACTGCACTAAAATCATCAGTTCATTCTGTGCATGTGCAAACGTGAATTGCAAACCTGCATTGGGTATAATTTTTGTCGTTTCTTAAATGATCAATTATGACGTTTCACGCTACTTTTAGATTTAATCTTTTCCGCAATGGAATTTTTCAAGATCAAAATTAATATGATCTTATGATGATGATTATCTTATTATGGCGATGATGAAGATTATGATTATATAATTATATGATGACACATAAACGGGAAGCTATGTGCGAAGCCCAACTTGGCAGAGGTTTCTTCTTCTTGCTCAATTATAAAGGTTGACTATGGAAAATAACAAATCAAAATGCAGCTTCGTTGCGGGCATCGGCCAATCTCTTTTGTTATTTGCGATTTCCTAAGAACACTAATTCAATAGGTAGGTACTGTTCTTGTTGTGGTCGTTATATTGGTATTTAACTTTGGTAAAGTTGTTCACATACTCGTTTGGAATAGGGTGTAAAAATTTATCAATGTTATAGGTATGTTTTTTTATTTCATTTTTCACAATACGATCAAATAAAAAATGTTCTCAATTTATCAAGAGGCATGAACGCATGTATTCTTGTTTCAGTCACATGTGGTCAGGATACTGGAAGATGTGGAATCGGAGCAGGATCCACAAAAATCATTGGGGGACATACAACAACAATAGACCAGTACCCATGGTATGTAGCCCTAGTTCCAGCTACAGCATTCGAAAGGGCTTCAGAGTCGTCTCTTGAAGTGTTTTGCGGCGCGTCACTCATCACTTCCAGGCACGCTGTGTCCGCAGCTCATTGTTTCAATTTGTGAGTCACTTGATAACAAGAATGTTCCATGATATTTTCCCCCAAGCTTGCTGATTTGTGTATCAGATATCAGGCAAATATTCCTCGAATGTTTCAACTATGATTATCAAATTTTCGATTTTTACACAATAAAACCACATCAAATCGCTAAACTCACCTCTGATCCATTATTTCAAAGTCTTGTTTTATGATGAATCGCGTGACACAAAAGAAACCTCAATTTCCTGGCAATACACCTTTTTACTAAATTTTCACAGAAATGAAGCTGTTGCCATGGCTCCAAAAATTTTATAACCAAAATTTTCAATTTTCTTCATTGAAATCCGTTTTGAGACATATACTGAAACGAATCCCAGAGTTTAACGCTTTTTGGTGATATATATATATATATATATATATATATATATATATATTTATATATATATATTTTGGGGTGAGTCGATTCCCGATACCGATTCTCGACAACACCGATTCTTAGGCATTGGTATCGGTATCGAGAATCGATCGCCTAAAGCCGATACCGATACCGCCCGGTGATGGGCGTTTTATTACACTACGGTACTATTGCAACCATCTAACAACGAAGATGATTGTACCGTGCAACCGTTGTGTGAAGTTAGCAGTTGTGAAACATGAATTGTCCAAAACACAACTTGTGATGACATATATCTAGATTGATATATATCTAGACTTGATAGATAACAAAAAAATATCAAATTTTGTATTTGCACAAATCAAATTAACTAAAGCCTTGAATGAAAATATAAATCTGAAATTTAGAATTTGTAATAAGAATTATTCTTTAAAATTTATTTAATTTTAATAAGTAACTATAGTCTTAAAGCTTCATTGGAAGAATTGTAAGTATAAGTTAGGTATATGTTGTACAAAAAATTGGAATATATTACTAGTTCAAGAGGAATTTTTGTTTTTCACCTACAGGTAAGTTAGGTATTATGCGCCGATGATATCGAGAATCGGGAATCGATTTTTTAGGTATCGGTATCGGTATCGGGAATCGATAAATTTTGGTATCGACTTATCTCTAATGAATATTATTAATAATTCAAATAATACCAGGAAGTAGGTTATTGATAGAATAAAGCTTTGTTTAAAGAGTATAGAAACATTTTAATGGGAGCTTGTAGCTAGGGGGACTGTATACAACGAACTGATTTTGCTCGGACACCTCAGGAGAAGCCTATGGCTTATCAATGTGGGAAAATGGGTAGGGATGTAACCCTCTTGTGCATAGTTTAATTTTGGAGCTGCCAACTGAACATCATTTTCAAATGAAAGTTCCACAGCATACACCTTAGCTTATAGTTGTCAAGAAAATAATAATGCTAGTAAATTAGGTAAAGAAAGTACCAGGGCACTGGTGTGTTCTCCCATACGACGAGATGCTTATGGCGAAGTACTGCCCTAACGCCTTTTGACTTGAGTCCACAGATAGAAATAACGGTTTAGCTGGGTCAAAAAGGACTAATCAAAATTTTGAAGAAAGTAGGTAATTTTTTTGCTCATTATTTCTGAATCAGATAGCCAGCTACAGTAACCAGCATGCTCTGGGGCTTTCGCCAGTCTCTTTTCTAGTATCCACCTATGTTCTCGCGATACAGGCTGCGCTCCCGATGGGGAGCAAATGGATGATCGTACAGCCACCCGAGTGGTCTCATTCAATCCACGGAGCTAATTTCTATAGGAATCAAACTAAAACCGTAGGTACACTGGATTCCAAAAGCATCTGGGACCTATCCCAGTGGATTCTGCGTCCAAAATTACTTGGGTGACGACACCCCACTTACCTATGGCAGAAATATAACTAAACAGCTATTCATCCAGAGGGTTCAGACTCCAACCTGCCCATGTAATGCAATTTTAATTTAAAAACGATTTGCTTCGAACTATCTGAAAAGATTTTGGGAAGAAGAAGAACGAAGGATTTTAGATGGGCTGGATCAATTATTTTTGTAACATGCTATAGTACGATATAATATACTAAATATACTATGGTGTTCAAGGTAGGTTAAATGTTATATGGGGTAAAAGTAATAAAATATAATATAAAATATATATTATATCCGTTTCGATACACCCGTGACGCCTTAATGCTACTCCCCAGGTTCCGTTCCACTATGCCCCTAATGCCATACCCCCCTCAGGTTGGAGCGGCGTATTATATGGGTATAACACGTAAAAGTAATAAATATCCATTCTCCTACACCCCTCTGCTGCGCCCCTAGTCACCCCAGCCCCCACAAGGTGCCGCGGCGTCTCCTCTCACTCCACCCCCCGCTCACCGCCCGTTCTGCTGGAGAGCAGCGACAGCAGGAGGTGGGGGAGGGTGTGACAGGCGATCCATAGCTTCCTTCACGGCCTCGGCTTTGACTGCGGCGACAACCGTGGCGTCGAAAGAACTGCTGCCCGGGTTGGCTAGGACAGCATCGATGATCTGCGAGTCCTTCATGCTTCCAATGAGGCGTTCATATAGGAAAGTCCCCATCACTGAGCCGAATTCACAGGGTATGACAGCCTTTTTAAGCTCAGCAGCAAACTCCAGTTTGCCCCTGGCCAGACACAGACTGGCCAGGGGCGCTGATTAGATTCGAAAATTGGAAAGGGTGAAGACGCTTGTTGACTGGAGGAGATTTCAAACTAATGTGCTTGGCACTGACGATCCAAAAATTCGTGGCGATGATCTGAGCAGGAGCAATGGCGGCCTTCTATTTATCGAAGATGGGAAGTAGAAGCAAGGATGCTATGTAATGCCTTCAGCAAAGAGATAGAACTCAAGGTGGTCCAAGAACGAGACGATGTCTTCCCCTTCAACGAACGGTTTGACCAAGATAGACATCCTGGATTGACTAGTGGTCAGCTTCACGAACGTAAACGGCGTGGGAAACCAGAATCGTCGCTAGTGCAGTAAATAAGAGAACCTTGTACAGTAGTAACACGTATCGATGTTTATTCCAGAATGATTATATGGGGCTTGATATGCCCTATTTATACCTTAGAAGGAGGACCAGTAGATTCCTAGTGTCCAATAGGAGGGCTCGTTATTTGAGTCAATAAGATGCCACCATATCAGGTTAGGTTTGCCCTACTACACTACTGGTTACAAAGTGCACTATGATTAGTTGTCCCTAGGATAGGTAAGAGTTCACATGTAGTGGGTAACAGCCAAGTATAATCAATGGGGTTTGATGGTTACATCAGGAAGTTGAAATTGTGATAGAGATTCTTTGGGACATTAAGACACGATTGAAACGGCAGACTGTTTCCTGATCAGTTTGTTGAGCTAAATTCTCTTCTGTTCACCCCAGGAAGTTGAAACGTTATAGGGAAACTCTCTGGGTCATTAACAGACGATCGAAATAATGGGCTCTTTCTTGATCAGCTGAATCAGCTAAATTATCCTTTGTTCAACCTAGGAAGCCTTAGGGGCATTAAGAGACGATTGAGATGATAGGCTCTTTCCCAATCAGCTGAGAGAGCTAAAATCTTTCCAGGTTACACTATAGGGAGTTGAAATTTTATAGGGTGACTCTCTGAGTTAATGAGAGAAGATTGAAATGTAGTTCTTTTCCCTGAGTGGGCTAGAGCCTCTACTATTTGCTCTAGAAGGTTGAAACTTTATAGGGAGAATTTATGGGACACTTAGGGATGATTGAAATGGGGTTCTTTCCTAAACAACTGAGTGAGCTAAATTCTCTCACGTTTTCCCTAGGAAGTCGAAATCTAATCGGGGAACTCTCTGGGTAATTAAGAGACGATTTAAATTGTGGGCTCTTTCCTGATCATGTGAGTAAGCTAAATTCACTCCTATTCACTTTTAAAAAAATTGATATTTGAGAGATCGTTGACAGGTAAGATGAAAATCATTGAATAACATAATATACCTATTATAATATAATATACATAAATATTCATGATTTATATGTTCTTCCTTTAAGAGAAGAAAATTTTGGAATTGTATTAATAGCAGATAGTTTTATTTGTAATGTGATTACTGGGTAGTTCTGTGTGGATGTCGACCGGGTCAGTCTGGCTGGGCCCAGGAGCGGTCCCCCCCCCCCCCCCCCCACCTTAATTTAGGTGGCTGTTTTTAGTTACTCGTGGGATGCCGCCGCGGTGGAATGGTACTGGGCCCGGCTTTGGCATATTGGCATATCAAGGCTGTTCCACACAGGGCGAGCGATTCATTTTATTTGTTCTTTTTATTTGTATTCTTATTTATTTTGAATACTATTTTTTTTCTAGTACTCATTTGACATGATATATATATATGTATTTTTTTTGCGCTATGTCTGACGCCATTCATTAATTTGTTAAATTGACGTTTTGTCATTTAAATTGTGTATGTTGCCAAATAAAGAAGATTATGATTGCTACCTGCGTGATAGTTGATACTAATTAAAATTCAGAGTAATGTTTTTTTCTATCATGTAGAATCACTTTGTGCAATGAATCGATGAATCATGGTCACGTAAGTCAAATTTTGAACACTAAAACCCAAGTTTTGAAATGGCAGATGAACTTATGATTGGCGAACGAAACGTTTTCATATTCTATTTTGATGCAGAATCACTGGGTACAGGAATGAATAGTGGTCAAATGAGTCAAATTTTGAACATTTAAAATCAAATTTTGAAATCCGTCTGTCGGTAAGGAGGCCACCACTTATGATTGATAGAAGGGCGGTTTTGATCTTCTATTGTGATGCAGAACCACTAGACTCATAAATGAATCATGGTCAAATGAGTCAAATTTGGAACATTCAAATTCAAAAATTGGTCTGTCGGTATGAAGGTCTTTTTTTTATGATTGGCAGAAGTGATATTGTGAAGCAGAATCACTGGATACAGGAATGAATCATGGTAAAATGAGTCAAAAATCTTAGTTTTTCTCCAATTTCAAAATTGTAATTTTTTATGATGGTTATTGAAATTAAGTGAAAGAAGCGCTTTTTTATGATTCAGCATAGTCGGTACCATCCATCGAGAAAGATGAAAATTTTGGTCAAATGAGTCGACTATTTTGGCTTAGCCTCTTGGACTATGTGATTGTTAGCACTTCCTGTCGCTTAGAGGTGCGGTTAGGCGTCTCGCCCCGCGCCCCGATCTCTCAAATTTCTCCTTCTCCTCCTTATATGACTACTGGCTTTAATTTGTAGTCTTCGTCACACAATTGTGATAATTCTTCAGCCTTAATTTTCAACGCTAAAACTTCTGTTGGCTTTCTCATTATGGGTAAATTAACTTGACCTTAGCATAAAGAATAGTGATAAATAAATTATAACCAAAAGTTTAAGATAAAATTAATGTTTCAATTTCATCCCAACAGAGATCATGGGGGTGGGAATTGGAAGACAAGTCTAGTCGGTGTTTTCGGGCTGAGCAATCGATGTACGCCGAGACAAAAGGCTTTTTCCACGTTTTCCAATGTTGTCATCCATGAACAATTCGACGAGGACACACTGGAAAATGACATAGCTCTTATTTACTTAGCTAGAGATATGAGCTCATTCACTCCCGTTTGCTACCCACCTGCAGGTAAGACTTGAATACACTCACTTTGAAATGCCTAATGCACTCAATGCTACTATATTCTGGATGATTGGTTCGATACTTGAATTAGAAATATATTCCAAGGCTCATACTACAAGAATTATGCAATGTATGATGGATACGGGTAGTTTCTACTTCTTAATTCTTGCAATATCCGCACCTTATGATAGTTCTTGGGCTTTTCAGCTTTCAGAGTATCCTCTGAGTGTGGCCAGTTAATCAACTCTACTCTTTGAAAGGGGTACCTACTCAATTTCCATCACATCCTTGTTATGTGCCACTACTTTTTGAAAGCCCCGGGAGTGTGATGGATAAGGGTGGTTCCACGTTCTCGATTATTGCAATCGCCACATCTTGAGGTACTTCCTGGGCTTTTCAACTTTCAGATATCTTCTAGGTGTAGCATGTTATTCACCTTAACCCTTTGAAGGGTTTAACTACTCCATTCCCATCACCTCCTTCTGACCTATTACAGCAATCTCTTGCTATTATTTAAATTGCTTCCGAATGTATGAATGAGACCCAACCTACAAAAAAATATAGGTACCTACCTACGTAACTTATGGAGAATGGTGAATGAACTAATAATTATAAATCCCTAGTAATATTAATTGTTTAGTCGATCATAGCACAGAACATAGAAACAACAAGGAGCGACAATCGGGCCTGTTGCATGGGAGGCAAGCGAAGCCAGCCTGTTCTTTGAACCCCACTACAACACCCTCATGGTGCCCAGATCACTGTGAGACTAGACACAGAGTCACTGTCCACTGCAGGAATTCTTTTTTGGACTCATCATCTATTGGAGTGTCCCAATCGCCACCTGATACGCAAGCCTTCTGTATCAGTCTTTTAGGCACAACTGTTACTGGGCAGGTCAACCCTCTAGAATCATACAATCTCTGTGTAGAGGATAAAAGCAACCTTCTGGTCACAGAGCAAAAATCTATGTCACAAATATTGGTCACATTTGTCACATTTATTTTCAATAAGTCACTGTCCTTCAACCAAATCAAACCAAGAACTGACGTTCCCTTCACTCCATCAGCCTTTTCCCCAGAAAACTCCCATCCACGTAGCTGAATTGTGCCATGGAGAATTAAGAGCTGGCGTGTTCCATGAACACTTTGGCTTCATCCAAAGTTGAATGGATTC
This sequence comes from Adelphocoris suturalis, assembly GCA_030762985.1. NCBI lineage: Eukaryota > Metazoa > Arthropoda > Insecta > Hemiptera > Miridae > Adelphocoris > Adelphocoris suturalis. Next base: position 38,988,511 of record CM061040.1, on the reverse strand, counting down.
CAACATAGTTGTCGAGGTACAAACACCCCCTCAGTTGTTCTATCACACCAGGAGACACCATAAGCTCACCTCTCTCCAACAATTCCTGACAATGATCCAAATGATGACCAAACACAGCTCCCAGAAGGAATGTGCTACAGCAGACACAAAAAACAACTCTAGCGTGCCTGAAAATTCTCAACTGGTTATTTTCAACCTTCCATATAAATCTAAGGAACTCATGATCAGATGGATGAATGGAAACCTGCATGAAGGCCTTCTTTGCATCAGCAAATAAACCTATTCGTCCAATGCGAAAGCGCAGCAGTACTGATGGTATTAACTCAATCAAATTGGGTCCAGTTTCCAGACTCTGGTTCAGTGAAGGCTGTCCCCTTCCATGCGCAGAAGCATCCAAGACAGGCCTAACAGGAGTGGTGCGTACTGCTTTCTTTGTAGACTGGCCAGTGTGGCAAGTAATGGCTAATGTCCTTAGCTGACACTTTTTCAATTATGCCTGACACACACCATTTGGTCAGAACATCTAAATACCTCTTCTCACAGGAGGTATTTCTCAACCTTCGCAAAGTTGACTCCAATCACTTGGAAGCCAAACCAACATTTCTAGGAAAAGTGGGGTAGTCCTTGGCCAGGGCAAATGAAGCTCATTTCTGCCATTCTCTAGGATGGTCACTGTGTCATTGAAGTGCTCCTTGACTGCAATTGCACGATCTTCCCTTGACTTGACCTGTGCTGAATCCTCAATTCCAATGGTATCTAATCTCCACAAATCCGTAACAGAAATATCTGCCATAAATAGTCTCAAATTTGAGAGTTGTGTGATTAGTCTTCTCTCCAGGGATTTTTCCCATCACAGTCCACCCAAGATGTTTATGGAATGCCACTAATCCACAGTCCAACTCCACCCTTGTGCCAGTCAATAGTTTCCCACTAATATCTGCCCCAATCAGATTGTCAGTCGGACCACCATGAACATCAGTCAGGGACGCGTTCTTTTGCTTGAGTTCATTGGATAGGTAGGTCAGAGGCACAGTTGAGACGGGTTGGTAACTGATTTATGTGTCAAGGACATTAAAATTGCAGGAATACTCCCCAGACATGCTTTCGATGCGCAATTTGTAGCATTCATCATTTGTAGCACATTGTGTTTCTTAGGCTCAGAAACAGATCCACCAAATAAAGCATGCTCTACATACACCTCACCAGTGGGGACAACATGAACTGCTGCGCATACGTAAGTCCTCGCTACAAATTCTACTTATTTTTTTTTTTTTTGGTTCCGATGAAATTTGCTAGGAGTGAAAGTGTTATCCTGAGAACGGTGCGCTATTATAAATTTCATCACTCAGAAATTGATAATTTTCACTCAGCGTGCAAACATAAAATCCATCAAGCGTCATTTTCTCATGGTCAATTCGTAAAATCCGAAGGTGGGGAAATGACGATTTGATTACCACATGTTAGTTTGATCACAATCGTAACATTAAAACCTAACTGCTGAGCATATGCGAACCTCAAATCCTCATAAAATCATGAAATCTATAGTTTCCATCCAATTTCGAAATAATGCACAGGGATTGGACGGCTTTGACTATCAATTGCACCGATGAACTTTATCGCTCCCGAATCACTGGTAGTTTTCGAGCGTGGACAAACGTGACATAATCAATCATAATTTTTCTTATTGCCTGATTGAAGATTTCGATCAAACTCCGAAGGAAACTCCGTTCAATATTTAAAGATTATTTCAAACATTTCAATGTTCCATTCTTTCATGTCACGGAAACGTGAAATTCATATTTACACGCAGTATGTGGTTGTGGTTCAACAACTGCTCCGTACAAGCCGGGCAAAGTTTATCTGAAAATGCTGACAAAATTCTGACCTCAAATTTCAACTGATGAGTTCCAGGTGGCCAGTAAATTTGGTACTAATTACCAGCTCGATACTTCAATAGCCTTGGTGATGATTACATTCCGCAAATAGTCAGTAACTATATATATATATATATATATATATATATATATATATATATATATATATATATATATATATATATATATATATATATGTATGTATATGTATATATATATATACATTAATTGCTTTGCAATTCTTAGGCCGACCCCCAATAATTTTTTATGTAACGTCCGTGACGAAATTAAAGATGATTTTCACGTACAACCGAGTAGTTGAGTAGTTGCTATAGATTGTGTCACAATTTCAGTGTTTTTCACGTACAACCCAACCGTTGTTAGGGGAATGAAACTTCCGCAGTTTTCATCGCACAAAAATCGTTCGCCACTCGTTGGAAAGCGCTTGATTTATGTGATAAATGTTCACATTTCAAGCTACCAATTTCCCTCTCCTTACGTACCTGGCTACATTCCAAAACTAAGTTGATTCAGGCTAAGAATTGCATAGCAAATTATCCTCGTTTTCTACGCAGTAGAAAAGAGAAAAGATCCGGAGAGGCGCGAAGCGCCGAAGTATAGATGAGGGGGGTCCAAGGGGGCGAAGCCCCCCGGCGAGGCGCGAAGCGCCGAGTATAATAATTGCTATGCAATTCTTAGGCCGCCCCCCAATAATTTTTTTGTAACGTCCCAATTTTTTTTGTAACGTCCGTGACGCGAAGCGCGAGTTCGTGGGTTTGAACCCCAGTTAGGCTTGAAAATTGTTTTATATCCAAAATTTTTTATATCAATTTTTTTCGCATCGTGGGTTCGAATCCCAGCCAGGCTTGAACATTTGTTTATATACAAATTTTTTCAGGCTAAGAATTGCATTGCAAATTATCCTCGTTTTCTACGCCGTAGAAAAGAGAAAAGATCCGGCGAGTCGCGAAGCGCCTATATATATATATATATATATATATATACCTTTATATATATACCTATATATATATATACCTTTATATATATACCTATATATATATATATATATATATATATATATATATATATATATATATATATATATATATATATATATATATATATTCATTTTCTTGATCATCTGACTGTTTTTCTGGTAAATCTTCTCACCTGACACCACTAGAAAAATGCAACCGTTCGTCAAAATTTATGCTGTCCCTCGTCGAAAGGGATTTCTTCCCGAACTGGGTAGGTACAAGACCAAAGCTTATAGATATTGATCGATAACTACGAATCAGTCGAAAATGAGCATTGGGAAACAAAAGGCTTTGACGTTTAGGTTCATATTTTGTTAAGCCCACTTTTCTTGTTATTTTTTCCTTCCTTTTATTGAGACTCACTAATGTTTTGATTTTCCGTTATTTTGAATGATATTAGTGCTCGTACGATGAATTGTTTTGTATCCAGTTTGTTTCCACATTTTTTGCTTAAAAATATAGCATTGAACTGTTTCGAGGTTGAACAGGGCTGAATGATTGCTATGCTTTTTCTTAATCCTAATATTATTGATGAAAATCTGCTTTATACACAGTTATAATAAACCGGTGTACCTTGGAAGAAAATAGGAGGTGACGAAATTCATATTCCACCGTAATGTTATCACAGAGACTTACCCCCGTTTTGGGATTTGCGCACTGCGTGACCGGCAATGAAGGATGTGGCTTTTCACTTATTTTTATGAACTGGCAGAATCCAGGCAATTCGAATTCGCTTATTGTTATTTGATTGCAAAGCTCTGGGCATTGGCTTGACGAGGATTGGAGAGGTTTTATTAGTAAAGTAGGTATTTTGATGTTCTAATGTCGAAGGATCAGAATGAAGAAAAACAACACCAGATTAAAAAACAATATACTTAGAATCTTCTAAGCTTGTTTTTCTCTTCCCCAATCAAAAATTTATTATTATTCCTTTTAACCAAAAAATAAAATCATAAGTGATCCCTAACCAATGTTACCTAAAATAATCATAATAAAATGCAGTTTATTAACGGCTTTTGAAACCATTCGAATCCCCCACCCGTAGGAAATGCTTTTTCAGCTTAATATTTTATACTTAAAATATCAAGATTGATTTTTTTCTCACTATTGCATTAAAATGATCATATATTAGTGACCCAAATATAAATAAGGTAATCCTGTATCACTTTAACGTATTTCTCTGTAAGTATCTGTTCATTTCGGTTGGTTAATTTACCCAACTCTTAGTGATACCAACCCAAAAGATTCGCAAATCGTGAAATAGTTAAAGATCATTACCACTAAGGCTTTCAATAAAGTTTTTGTTCGTTTAAAGCTTCGCATTTGAGATGGAAGTAAGCAACTTTCATGATTTCCATAAATTATTTTTTCTCAAGAACTGCTTATAAATACAGGGAAAACTAGGGACGTTCTACCCAACCCACTGGTTTACTCGTCTCTACTGGTTATCAGGTTCTCTATTCTCCAAAACACGATTGCTAAGCAAATAGGCTACAAACACCCATTTTAGGACCACCTTTTTAGTTTTTATTTTGAACACATCCATGAATCGCTACAGCATTTTTCCGAAAGGATTTGTGGGGACCTACCTACAGCAAGATCGTTGCAATGACTCTTTCGGAAAAATCGGTTGTACCAGCCAATGAACGCATCTTACGTAAAAGTTGGCTTGGTTTCATGCCTCCCAATTCTAAGCCGCTAGTAATTTTCTTGATTTTAGATTCATCTCTCTCTTTGAAAATTCCAATCAACCTATTTTTAGTTTGTGTGTACTTATCAGCTGCTGTAGAGTTAACCAAATCATAAATATTTTCAACATAATTTTGATCAAGTTGAGCCAAAATGTAATCGAATCTTGTATTTTCTGAAGTAATTCTTCTCAATTTAAATATTGCCTCTACTTGGCAGAACCTAATGTCTGGTTTCTGTGGCCAGAAAGGTGGTAATTTGATGTTTACCTGGGAGGTTTCGTTAACTTCCTCAGCAGGCAGAAACTCATCTTCATCTTCATGCAGCATGTTGATTTTGAAAAAGGGGTCACCAAATGTGGGGTATCACTCCAGTAACTTTTGTGGAAAGATACCACACAAATTTAAATTAGATTTGTGTGGTATCTTTCCACAAAAGTTACTGGAGTGATACCCCACAGGATTCAACTCACTCTTCAAAAGGATCAAACCTCCCTGGAGCTTGGGAGTTTTGACCCCAACTTAGGGAGGTTTGACCCATACCTTTCAGGGTTGGATCAAACATCCCTAATATGACTGAAAACTGGAAATTCGTCACCAAATAGAGACATTAGAGAGTTCCTGGTTACTACGGTGTCTTAATACGGTGTACGTGAATCTAGGGAGAACCAAAATTTTGCTAGCAACGCTGGCTGTTACTACGGTGCAAACTCGGTGTTTCACGTGTCTTCACACGTCGTCTCTTATCAGTTTTGTAACCTGAAGCCGATTCCGAGATTCCGACATCTTGAATTTCTCCGACTCTGTTTTCCTTCATCCAGATCTCACATTCCATAATTTATTATCATGTGGTTTATTGTTTTCTGTTTTCAATTTGTAGTGTTCTTTGCAAAGTGAACCTTTGTAATCGGATAAGAAATTTTTTTTAACCTCCCTCCCAAAATTTTTTGGTTGCGTTTTAAGATACATGGATTTCAAAAATTGAATCAGTCCGTTGTCCGTCCTTCCGCCGTTTTATTTGTGAAATGAAAATCAGCGTGAACTATTAGACTTCGTAAGCTTATACCTATATCACGCTAATTGATTGAGCAAAGACGAGCTCGACGTGTTCCAGGTTTACCTTGAAGACACATCCGTCCGACTTGTCTTGGCGATCGTTCGAGTAAGTTCTAGCTCAACTATGTTAGTAGTAATATTGGTGTATGTAGATATAAAGGTCGGTATAAATATACAGATTATATGCATTTTGTGTAGAAACTCACTTAAATAATACATGTTGGTATCTTAAAAGTTTAATGTTTGTATCATGAAAAAGGTAGATATGATTAGAATGAAATTATTTTATCCGTTTTTCGGCAAACCTTTATCCTCCGATTTGTTGACTAGTTGTTTTTTGGCACTCGATAAATGGACTGCTTCGAGTGAAAATAGGATGTATATATATGAATTTAGTATATTTTAATATAGGTACCTAATTATATATTTAATTTATATTTTAAACAATATACCTATTTAATATATTAATTCAGTATAAATTTTAATATGAAAAATATGACCTGACCACGCTTATCACTGAAACCTTCCTCGGGTTTATACATTTACGGGCGAAGTGTCGAAGACGTAGTAACGAGGAAGTACTAAGACTCGATCTTGCGTACTTGCGTTGCCAATCAAGCGGTCTCCTACTCACGTCGTCCACTTCTACTAATTCGTCAGCTGTCAGTTCTTTCCAGATCAGCTGATCATGGCTCACGGGCACCGTGTAAACTAAAAAAGTGGTAACCAGGAACTCTCTATTGAGTTTCCAAATACGTACAAAATCAGTCTTTATTATTTAATAAATTGAATAAAACAGTATTTTGTTTATTTCAAAGGAAGATAAAATATTCCAGTATTATTATAATATTATGAACGAACTTTCGTGAATTATCCTTTAATATATTTAAGCCTTTACCTCAGTCTTTAGGAGAATTATCGTCTGGAATGACACTTACACACATAATTATGTACAATATAATATACATAGTACATAATGAAAAAGCATTAGACTCCAAGAATCGTTTCAGAATACCTTAACACGGGTTTCCATGAAGAACAACAGGGATATTTATATTTCTAAATTATTGGAGACATTGAAGTAGCTACATTTTTTACAAAAATCAGCCTAAAGAAAATTGTACAAATCAGAAAATAAAATAGTGATAACAAGGTAGTTTCGGTAAACCATAATTGGTTTAGTACCTGTAGCATTTGTTGGAGGAACTTTTTCTCTTGTTTTCGCCCTAAACTTTGGATTGTATACTTCAGTGGCATTTTTAGGAACTTACAAAAACGAGAATATTGTATACAAAAACGAGAATACTGTAGTCAGTGAGGGAAAAATGTGCACACCAACAGGAATATTAATAATTTTCTGAAATTAATGCCGACAATTTGATGGGTCAAACCACCATTACCGAGCAGGGTCAAACGTCCAAATTCGTGGCGGCATCGGTTTGCTGTAATTATCTAGGGCAAAACTAAACGGAATCCAAGAATTTAATTGACCTACGAAATGTGTTTATTTGCCACAAAATTCGTGGTTAACAATTTCTTTGCACTCAAAGTTCTCAAATTTGAGAACAAAGTAACATTATATAATACGATAATCCACGAAAATTCGCTCATACGATCATGCTGCATGAATGGAACTTTTAGAGCTTGAGCCTATTAATTTCGTTACTTAAATATTTTGAGGGACAAAGATGTGATCGGTAACTCAACTTAAAACTTGACAGCGTGACATTCCGGAGGTTTCGGAGGTTCTGAATCTCATTAGCTTTCTTGTTAGAACGACATATTTCTCGCAAAGGTGTTGGAACGGTTTGTTGACAGATTCATGTCAGGAGGTGATGGGAATCGGAGGTATTGGTAGGTACGTAACCGTAATTTATACACCCCGGCAAGGGGCCTCCTTCCAGGAAGAACCAGCCAGGTTCCCAGATAAGGTACCTCATAATCCCTGGAGATGTAAGGTATGCGGATGAAACTATTCCGAAGTGGATGTTAAACGTTTCACATAGCTTCCAAAGTATGATGAATTTCCTTCATCTGTAGGTATTTTGTAAACATCTTTCAAGACTCCGATGATGTTTCAAGACATTTTTTTTTTTTAATTTCCTTCCCCTTTAATTGTTGAGATAACCCACTGTGCGGCGTGGACGCTCAGGTGAGCCCGAGCGACCATATTAGCTAGCTTGTTTATGAATGAACTTTACTGATCAATAAGACAATATAACGGAGGCTACCGCATCGGTTTCCGTAAACATCAATATAAATTTTATTTTTTTTCTTTAATTTATGAATTATCCTCATGTTTTTTAAAATTTTCATTCTTAAATTTTAGCCTTTACTTAGTGTGGACTAATCATTTCCATACAGTTAGGTCCAGGAGTTTGGGAGAAAAGAAACATCCACGTGTCTTAAAACGTATTCCAAGAAACTGTGAAGGTTTAACTTTTTTTTGTTGATCATTAGAGTTTATTATTCAATATAGTAGACCAAAAAATGAAATTTTCTATAATTTTCACCGTTGAGTTATGAAATATTCTGAAACGATTCCTGGATTTCAACAATTTCTACATGCGTTCCTATATTAATATTCAATTATTATTGTGATTTATTTGTTTCTTTTTTATTACCATTAATATTATTATTATACATTTTACTTATTCATTTATTTTTATTATTGTTATTATTCATTTTCATTTTTTATTTTTTGTATTGTAGGTACACACTCGTGTATTTAAAATCACCTTATTGGTTTCCAGGATCAACAAGCCACACCGGCGAAGTGACGATTATAGGCTATGGAAAGACCAAAGAAAACGTCAATAAATTTCCTTGTTCAATTTTGGAGGCGACGGTGATTGAATATACTAGGAAGGAATGCTTGGCCAGCAAGGTTGCTTATCTAATCAGAGACCTACCTGGGGTGGTGTGTGCTGGGTTGAAGAACGGATCGGCAGATGCCTGTCAGGTACATACCTAAATATCACAGACCATTTAATACATACTTCAGTAATTGAACGCTACATATTTGTTGCTATCTCTGATAAACTTTCTGTTAATATATTTCTGCATTGAACCAGGAAAAAGCTTGGCTTGTGCAAACACCAAAGGACGCACCCTTTTATGATTCGTGGCTACCTACCATTTTTGTGTCCCTACCGTACACTAGGGTAAAAACACTGTACTTAGGGCCCCTAGCTGCTCTTCAACCTAGATCACCGTTCTATTATTTATTGTTACCTGGTATAACACGGGTATACCGGAATAACCCAGTATATGTATATTACATTTTCTGTCAGCACACCTATGTCTGATTTTAGTTCCAATAATAAATGTTCATGATCAAGGTTAGTTAGTTCGTTCATGATCTAAATAAGTACATACAGTAAGTTAATCAATTTACAGAAAGCTACCCTCCACCAACGGATCGATTGCGCATAATATATAATTCGGAATTCCGCAGTAAGAGCGTCTCTAAATACACTACAAGACCTCAACTACAGCAGACTCGGGTCTACATGGTTGAACAGAACACTTCAGTAAACAGTAATATGTTTTCGGTATGGATTTTTCTAGGTGTGACGTGTTGGATCAATGGGGCTCCGAACATGAGAAGTTCAAGATAGTTCTCAGCACGTGAACAATGACCTTACCGATTTTCTATTATTTTGTTGCCGATATGGGCAGACGTGACAGACACAAGTTTTTTGCTAGTTTGTGTGTTTACGATTTATTTATTTTTATGATTTATTTATTAATAATATAATTCTCATTTTTGACCAGTATTGGTGAGATTGATGGTGAGGGGGATGAAATGTAGAGCGAAAAGGGGCGACTCAAGGTATCAACAAGGGGAAAGTGACCACCATTTTCCTTAGGTCCTTCTCCCCCTAACCGTGGACCATGTTAATTTAAAGCCTCATTGAGATGACTTTCAAACCAATATGATTCGATACAATGACGATATCGGATCTTAAATCTTAATAAAAGGTAACTACATGTTTATTGTAGTTTTCGATGTTCGATTCTAAATAGAATGCATACTTGGGTAAATTTGAAATATCTTTTGATTCCCACAACTTCGGACATGTACAAGTAAATTTTACTTTTTCTGACTAGTGAGGAACCAGGACAGCTTACCTTTTATTAGATAGTGCACCATAGACTTCGTGCAAAAATCACAGACCTATAAATTATGTACGTAGAGGCAGAAATAATTAACTTCTGTGTAATCATTTTTATATTTCATTTATTTAGCTTCCAAGTCTGCAAAGCAGCAGAAGCTTTCTTTTCACTTTCGTAATGAAAAAAATGTGTTTGCTCCCAAATCAAAATTTCCTCTCGCATTTTGCGTTTCATGGCTTCCTGAACAAATTCGGTTTTGTGTCTGTCAGTCCGTCCGTCTGTCCACATTTCCTTGCCACAGAAATAACTTCCACTATTTCGATTGGATTTCAATGAAATTTTCAGGAATAGTGTGGGTTTAGTCTTAGATGGTCCCCTGTCAGTTTCATTCTGGTTGAATAAACGTATTTTTCTTGTTAAAATCACGTTGAAGCCACGAGGAAGCTTCTGTGCCATGTCCTTGGTAGTGTATTTTAATTGTTATTACTATTTTTTTTCGTTGGTAAAAAGAATAGTAATATTAAATCAAAAATATAACTTCAAAGAATAATTATTTTCTACAAATCCAAATTTCATTGCATGCAAATCAGGAGGAAGGGAGGGGGGCATATAATTATTCAGATGCGATGTACAACCAGAAATTCAAACAGGAAATATCCCTTCAGATTGATGATAATGTGTTATATTAGCCACAATAGCCTTCGAAACTGAGGTACCCAGTGAGTGCCATTTTGAAATATTCAAGGTTTGGGCCAAATATCAGGGCAAAATGAAATCCTCGTAAGCCGGAGGTCGTTTTACAGTTTTCAGCGTAACCAAACTTTGTTTGCTACGCTTATACGCGCATATTTCCGTCTATCTATCCGTTCCATCGAGATCTCGGCCCGCTGGTCACCTAGAGACTTCCAGTTTTCACTAAATGGTAGTGGAAAGATTTTATATTTGGCCATTTTGGCAAACAAGTGGATCCGATGACCAGGAGCCGAAATATCAACCATAATGGCAAAATCGTGATTTTTATGGGTGTGGCCTCCGAAATTGAACCGTAAATTTCTTCACATTGGGTGTGGAGTCTCCGTAATAGGCCTCATGTGTTCTATCGATAAAGTGAGGAACCACACAGACCCGCTGAGTGAGCTCGGGAGCTCAATTCTCTCCTAATATACCAAAGAGACTGAACATTGGGGTGGAGCCTCTATAGTCCTTATGTGTACGATTGACAATGTGAGGACCCACCGTGACCAGCTGAGTGATCTTGGAAGCTCAATTCTCTTCTAATAGACGGAAGAAGCTGAAATTTGGTATTTTGCAACGACGAGTGAAAACGTGATACATGATTTTTATTTATTGGTTGCAACAAAAAATCGTCATTTTTTACCTAGTCAACCGAGTCCAAGTTCCCAGCGAACGATTACCTACTCCCGTATCTCCCCCACGTCTCTCAAGTTGGTTTTGGTACATCTGTACATCCTACTTAGACAAAAATTATCCTACTTAGACTCTCAAAATCATCCTACTTAGACTCTCAAATCAATTTTGAGAGTCGCAAGTTTTTTTTTTTTTTTTTTTTTTTCAAAAATTCCTTATTTTTTAAGGAATTACCACCTATTGTTTGTTTTTTTATTAAATGAGTCACAATGGTGTTAAATAAATATGAAATTGATCTGTTCTCATCAACAATTTAATGCTGAATCCGAAATGTGAAAGTAAATTGCAACCCATAAGTGATTTAAAAAAGTACCAGGTATCATGTCATCCGAATCAATGTTGCTACTTTTCCTATACATATAAGAAATTCGAAGATTGAGTTTAAAACTAATATTAGACTAACGGAGTTTTGGTTTTGTAAGTTCTGAATGTTTCGAATATTTCAAATGATCTTAGTTTTTTCTTTTTTCACATCTTTACTATCTGTGATGCTTTTTTTATTTGCATGGAAATGAGAAAAAAAATTTCAAATAAAAAGTATTGGTATTTTGAAGTAATTCCTTTCTTTAAATCTTGTATTTGCTTGGCATCTTGGTATTATTTCATAGTGTTTTGATGGAAAATCTCAGTCGTGAGACACATCTCATTGTCGTGTCCTCCTAAATTCATGGAATTCAAATTTGAAGAAATCGAAGGAGTTCATGCGTGCTATGGTATTAAAATATACTCACTATGGACCCCAGAACACATGCAAAAAAAAAAAAAATCAGACATTTTGAAGAAGGTTAACATTTTTGAAATACTGAACCTCAATTGTGTCCCATAGATTGAGAATCACCCAGGTATTCACTTAGTACGTTTTTGATATAATTTGTTCGAAAGTTTTTTACTACACATCCGCTTCCTCCTTGTACATAATAGTGGGTTGAACAAATAATACAATATACCAACTGTTTTGCATCCAAGGAAACTGGATAGTTTGAAATTATTCAATATGGTGAAATTATAGATTATTGTGATGTGAGAGATTGAAGAGACTGAACCGAGTTCCGAACAGTCATATTTTTTATTAACATGGAATCATGTTTTAGCGATGGATCCCCCGCCGAAAAGTGAGATTATAAAGTGAGATGAAAGTAGCGCCAATAATTGTGATGATTTCCGCTTACAACCAAGTCGTTGCTAGGGATATGATACTTCGTGGTTTTTCATCCCACAAAATTCGTTGACCATTCGTTCGAAAGCTCTCGATTTATCCAACCATACTATATTAACGATTGCGAAGTGCGTGGCCAACAAGCTGAGTTATGAGCATGGTTATATGAATAATTGTTTACACACAGGTGATAATTCTCAATAATTGATATTGTGAACATGATTGCAACCGCTTGTTAATTTCTGATGATTTCATTGAGCTGGTGTTTCGATTATGTGATTCATAGCAGGTGATCCGAATATTGCGAGAACGGTTTGATTTGTGAAGCGGTGGTTAAATCATTTTAATAGGTAATTTCTATACTTTACACTATAGGAAGCTGTAATTTCGTATGTAGCCTCTTTCTTATAATAAAGTGAATGTTTACTCGAAAGTCTCTATTAGGAGATCATCATCGCACAAGAGCTCAATCGTCGTGATCATTTCTATAATAAAGTGAGAGCGAGGAGCTAAAACATGATTGAGTTTTTTTAATGAAAACAGATAAAATCCCAAAAACGTACCCAAACCACACCGTTCTACGATTACATAGGTATAAGTCCTATAAATTATATTTTATGATTATAAGTTATACCGAAATATAGTTTATTTTTGTGTGGTAGAAATGAGCAAGTCATAACTCCCTAGCAACTATTGGTTGTACTTGAAAAGTGATAAAAAACACTTTCGTTTGCATTTTCATGGCAGCAAAAAAGTTTGTTGAGCTTAATAAATTGTCCAATTTTCAAAGCAAAGGCATAAAAATATCAAAGTTGTGACAGCCTTGACAGCCTGCGGCACCTGCCGGCGCCGTCACGAGCGCAGTCCGCGCACTGCGACGCTTCCCGAAAAAGCGACACAGTCGCTCACCGCCTTGTAATAAGATTCATTACGTTCCCTGACTTCAGGTAAAACTCTATCTCAGTCCCATCATCAACGATCATGATATCAATACATATTTGGTTCCTTGAATAAATCGTACAACCATTGCCTTTGAATCTGTGTACCTATTATTTTCTCCTTGCTCCTTCATATTAGAGTAATAATATAGAGAATCTTAGTGCATTATAGCACGACAAGTGTTTGGACCCTTATCACAAAGTGTATTGGAGTGCGTGTTAAATGTATTTTATTTTAATACGTGAAAGCTGAAATCAAGCAACGATCAAATTCAAATTAACTCAATGATAGAGTTGCACATTCAGAAGCTATTATTGGACCAGAAATGATGAACAGAAAACCACCTGTATAGAGCCCAACCTACACAATCCAAGGGCATTTCATTTAAATTAGATGAAAGCTGTAAAATTTTATTATTGTTACAGGAGTTTTACGATTTCGAATTCACACAGACTATCAATATCAGTAAGGAAATTCACGAGACAATCCAGGGCGGAAATTTTCATCTTGATTGGGCCGTAGTTAGTAGTTCTTGCGTTACGATGATTGGCGCAGACGCTGAAGACTCGAAACCAAATGTGCCCGTGTCAGTGAAAAATAGACTGGGAAGCTAAATAGATTAAATGACAAATCTATTTCATTTCTACCAATGTTCGTCTTCTTCGGCCAACTTACTTCAACACTAACATTGATCTTCGGCCAACTTTGACACTTTTCGAATGTGTCACCTTTAAGGGAGGATAAGGCTTTTTAAAAATCATTTTTCAGTGTATTCTATAAAATTGAAATAGTTGAGCGTAGACGTAAGATTCGCCAACCTTGCGTTCAGAATCCCTAGCGTAACAGAAGATAAAAATTGCAAGACAAAAATCGGTTCAACGTTCAGTAGAGAAAAAGGGCCAATAATGTTGGCTATAGCTTTGTTCCATCCACCTAACCGCGGTCGACCGTGGTCGACCGACTCATGCGCAGTAACGTCAACCGCTGTTCCATCCCAACAATCAGCTCAACACAGCGGTTGAACCGCTGTTCCATCATTGCAGCGTGGTCGACCACGGGTCGAACCAAAACAGAACCGCCCGATGGAGTGCGGTTCATTCCGGTTGTTATAGGAAACCTCACGCAATTGAAACCTACTCATAACCTTCCTCATTTGAAATTCGAGCTCGGTGGGTGGACACCTCAACCTACTTGTGGAAAATGGCTTCAAGATTGAAAAATAAAGATTTATTTGAATCCCAAACAGTACCTATTTGTGAGGTTTTCATTTACTAGGGGGGATGAGCATGAGCCCCTGTCCCTTCTATTTAAACCTCTTTACCGTCACGAGGGGTTGTCAGCCTCCGGACGTGTGATCTGTTCAGAAAAATATCAGCCCCTCTGTTTTTCCCTATTCCTGCACTGCTTTTAAAGGAAGAGTGATAAAGGTGGTGAAATGATTATTGAAGCATTGGGCAGTTTCGGGAAAAGTTAATCAATATTTATTATTGTAAACATTCTCAATCTTGCGTATACTTATGAGCTTAATGTTCAAAAAACTGTTTAACTTGTACTTAACACAACTGTAATTCTTTATACTCTAACCCCTACAATCTAGGTCCCTACCTAATGCCTCCAAAGTTACCCTAACGCTTCGCGGGTGACTTTTCGGAACGCGACGCGACCGAGGAATGTTGCGGAGCGCTCTCCCGGAGTATTAGGTGGGCTTGAAATGGGAGTCAGAGAAACTACTTGGTGTGTTTAGAGGTTGAAGGCTTACCGTGCTGGCCAGGTGAACGGCTTTTCTTTCAGATCTGGGAATTTCCCTCCAGCGGCGTGGTCCAGGGCTATTTGGTCCGGGCTGGTCTTCGATCTCCCTTCCTTGGGGGATGGTAAACTGCGGGCGTCGAAGAACAAGGGGCTGCAGTTGATCGGCTTCCTAGACTGCTCCTCACTTAGGCCTTGTGTACTGGGCAACAGCTATTACGGCACGACCCCGAGCTCCGGTCGTCAAACGGTTTTGTATTTTTCTTGTGGGCGTGCACGAATCCCCTAAATTTCTAAATCCAATCGTTGTATTCGATTCTCCCTCCAGTTAGTCCTCGGTGATTCGCTTCGAATGTCCATTGGCTACGAGTTGTGACGTATGCATCAGGGGTTTAATTTTTCTCCTTCCCTCCTCACTGGTTGCGAAATATAGTAGGGGAATTTAACCTCATTTTTGACATCACGCCATTCCATTTAATTTGCTGACAATCGCCTTTGCACGTGTCTGCGTTCCCTCTGGGAATGGGGTCGCAACTGCAAGCTGAAACCTCGGCTGATTCCTTTTTCGGCTGTTCTCCATTGTCAATTGTAAACTGTCAGTTTTCGATTTGACACTATTGATTTATATTTTTCCCTGGTTTCTTCCCAAAATAATTATTTCATATGTTTTTCTTCTAAGATAAAACATAAAAAGTTATCGACAGCCTGTACCCACTATATCTCGCATTCAACGTTTGAAATACTAAACCTCAATTATATCTTATTTCATTAAATTTATTTATATTTTATTCTACTTTTGTTGCAGGGGGATAGCGGAGGGCCTCTCATGTACCAGATCAATGGACAGTACACATTGGAAGGTTGAATTGAACCAATATTATTTATGTCTTTGTATTAATTAAGTCTTTGTATTTAGGTTAGTTGCGTCATGGAACTGTTCAACCGCGAATCACTATCCAGGAAGTTTATTTGATGTAAAATATGGAACAGGACTGTGGATACCTATTTTTATAAATAAAGTCGCTCCATTTATCAAAACCCTCCAAAGTAGGAAATTCTATAATTGGGCGTCCTGTGATGCATGTTACTGGTTATACAAACCCAAAAATGGCTTACGTTTCATGTATCGCAGATAACTCAAAAATATCTAAACAACTGATTTCTGATAATAGGTAATTATAGATGTATAAAAGTTAACTTCCTATATCCTATTGCAATGTACGTTAACTGCGCAGTCAGCTCTTCACTTTTAGCACATTTTCGTAAAAAAATGAAGCTATTACAATGGCTTGGAAAATGTTGAAATCAAAATATTTGAAAAATTTCTTAATTGAAATCCGTTTAGAGGCATACTGGAACGAATCCTAGAGTTTAACACTTTCTCATACATACATATATATATATATATATATATATATATATATATATATATATATGTGTGTGTGTGTGGTGTGTGTGTGTGTGGGTGTGTGTGTGTGTGTGTGTGTGTGTGTGTGTGTGTGTGTGTGTGTGTGTGTGTGTGTGTGTGTGTGTGTGTGTGTGTGTGTGTGTGTGTGTGTGTGTGTGTGTGTGTGTGTGTGTGTGTGTGTGTGTGTGTGTGTGTGTGTGTGTGTGTGTGTGTGTGTGTGTGTGTGTGTGTGTGTGTGTGTGTGTGTGTGTGTGTGTGTGTGTGTGTGTGTGTGTGTGTGTGTGTGTGTGTGTGTGTGTGTGTGTGTGTGTGTGTGTGTGTGTGTGTGTGTGTGTGTGTGTGTGTGTGTGTGTGTGTGTGTGTGTGTGTGTGTGTGTGTGTGTGTGTGTGTGTGTGTGTGTGTGTGTGTGTGTGTGTGTGTGTGTGTGTGTGTGTGTGTGTGTGTGTGTGTGTGTGTGTGTGTGTGTGTGTGTGTGTGTGTGTGTGTGTGTGTGTGTGTGTGTGTGTGTGTGTGTGTGTGTGTGTGTGTGTCATCCTACTCGCAGAAACCTGTGAGGGCTTGCAGATCTCCCTCACCGCATTTGCTGAGCAGCTAGCCAGGTGTGGTTTGGTGGTCAACCCAGCTAAGTGTGGGTCGGTCTCCTTGGTCCCGTCGGGTCGCCAGCATAAGGTGAAGGTAGTGGATGAGGAGTGTTTTGTCTTAGGACAAACTTCCATCCCTGCCCGATCCGTGTTGGAGGTCTGGCGGTACCTTGGGGTCGACTTCATGGGTGTGGCCACTATAGCCGCAAGCCGTGTGGACCTTGGTGGAGCATTAGCTCGTGTCACCAAGGCTCCATTGAAGCCACAGCAGAAGCTGCGCCTCCTTCGCACGTACTTACTGCCAAAGCTTACCTATGGGTTAGTCTTTGGCAGGCTTACTGTGGTGAAGTTCGCTCTGCTGTGCGCTCTTGGCTAGGCTTTCCACCTGGTGTCCCAAGTGCTTACATCCACGCACCGGTCAAGGCCGGTGGACTCGGTATTGTCTCTCTTTCTGCCAGCATCCCATCTTTACGCCGCCAGCGCCTGCTTGCCCTTAGGGGCTCGAGCTGGGAGGTCGCCCGCACTGCTGCTGACCTGGACTTTGTCCGGCAGCAGTTGTTGTGGTGCGATCGAGCAACACCAACAGCTCCAAAACCCAGCTCATCTGCTGAGTTCGCTGCTGCACTGCATGAGTCAGTAGATGGTAAAGAACTCCGACAGTGCTCTGAATCCCCCATTTCTACCCAGTGGGTGGAATGGGCTTCAGAGGGCATTGGGGCCCGCGACTATCGCCATTTTCACGCCGTCCGGGTGGCTACGTTAGCCACCTCGGTGAGGTGTTCGAGGAGTAGTCGCGGGACAGTAGACACCCTTTGCCGTGCCTGTCGGAGTAAAAATGAGAATCTTTATCATGTGGTGCAGCAGTGTCCTCGTACTCACGGTGGCCGCATTTTACGTCACGATGCGGTTGCCAAGCAGATAGCAGGTGCTTTGTCATCTAGCGGTTGGGATGTCGAAAGGGAGAGACTATACCACATGCCGAGTGACCGGGGCAAGAAGCCAGATATCGTTGCGATCAAGCCCGATGGGTCTGCCATAATCCTGGATGTCCAGGTTGTCAGTGGCAGCGTGGACATGGAGCAGACCTGGCGGGCTAAGAAAAGTAAATATGATAGAAATGATCTGCGCCAAGCGATATCTGAGCTTAAAGGAGTGGCACCTAATAACATCAAGGTCATTGCCGCGACCGTGTCATCGCGCGGAGTGTGGTGCGGGAAAAGCGCCACGGAGTTACTCGAGTTGGGCATCTCGGCAGGAGTACTCCGTGGTATCACCACCCGCGTCCTGAGGGGATCTTACTTGAACTGGTGGTCATTTTATAGGGGCACTTCCTTTCATCCCATCCTTCCTCCTCGTCCTGCAACTTCCTTTATCCCTAGTGCCGGCGTCGGGTAAACCTGGGCGTCCTCCCCACTTTTTATTTTATTTGTTTATTTTCAATTTAATGGCGTGCCCCCTCCGTCTTTGAGGGGAGGTTTCTAAAAAAAAAAAAAAAAAAAAAAAAAAAAAAAAAAAAAAAAAAAAAAAAAAAAAAAAAATGTGTGTGTGTGTGTGTGTGTGTGTGTTGGTTGCTGGGGTAGGGTAACTGTTGGTGTTATTATCTCTTCGGAGCTCCTTCAAATCCCTACCCAAGTCAAGGTCATA
Source organism: Adelphocoris suturalis (assembly GCA_030762985.1). Taxonomy (NCBI): domain Eukaryota; kingdom Metazoa; phylum Arthropoda; class Insecta; order Hemiptera; family Miridae; genus Adelphocoris; species Adelphocoris suturalis. The sequence continues at coordinate 38,969,834 of CM061040.1, read as the reverse complement.
CGTCCCCGTCGTGCAACCCAGGCACCCTCCAGTTTACTGGAGGGTGGCAGAATGACCCAATGGCGATTAGGGGGGAGGCTCGTGTCAACGGGTCTCCCGACCCTTTCATTTCGTCTCCCCCGTTATGGACAAGAAGTACAGTGAGCCTCATAACCCCCGCCCGCCCATTGGCCAGCGGGGTTCTAGGGGAGGCGCTCGAGGGCGCCCCAGGCAGGGGCGTCGGTCTTCCTCTCCCTCTTCTTCTTCCTCATCATCCTATCCCTCCTCCTCATCCACTGCCCCAGCGAATGCCCACCAGTGTGCCCATTGCGATAGAGCCTTCAGTTCCAAGCGAGGCCTCAGTGCCCACGTCTGGCAGAAGCATCCTGTACAGGCCAATGATGCAATTGATATAGAGCGAGAGCGGCCTATGTATGCTTCTGAGGATTTGCGGCGAATGGCAGCAGAGGAGGCGGAAGCAGTGCGTAATGGGGTACGCAATATAAATGTTTTCTTGCAAGCCCGTTTTCTCATGCGCACGCTTTCTGCCATTCAATCTCTTCGCCTGAGGCCCCACTACAAGCAGCTTGTCCAGGATGAAATCCTGGCAAATAGCAGTGGGCCCTCTCCCGCATCTCCGGCAATCCTCCCCCGTGACCTCAGGTCTTCTTTCAGACTTGAAGACTGAAGTATTGAGGCTCGGAGAGCAGGTAGGCAATAATGTTGGTTATGAGAGTGACTACTTGCAGGATCTGGCGAGGCGGGCTGTTGAGGGGCCAAATGGCTTGGAGGACGAGGTGGCGGCCTATGTGCAGAGGATCTTCTTGCAGGTTGAGGAAGCGACCGTGGCGAGGCACCAGGGAGACGTTCCCTCTAATGTGGTGCCTCGTGGAGGTCGCAGAGCGGCTAAGCAAGCGAGGAGGCGGGAATACCAGCGTGTCCAGAGACTGTGGAGGAAGCATCCGGCTCGTGCAGCTGCGGAGGTACTGGAGGGAGCTGGGGAAGAACAAGTTATGCCCCCCCTCCAGGAGTTTGTGAATTACTGGGAGCCACTTATGAGTGCTCCCAGCCACAACTCTGGTGAGCCAGTAGTACCCCCAGCTTCCACCAGGGACTCCTTACGCAGCATCATGTGCACACCGGTGCTACATGACGAGGCACATAAGTGCCGTGTCAAAAACTCCACTTCTGCTGGACCTGATGGTATTTCCGCCCGACGCTGGAATAAAGCTCCAAAACATGTTAAGCTGCTCATCCTCAACCTGTTGCTACTATCTGGAAGACCCCCAAAAGCGTTGACCCGTGCCCGGACAATTTTCATCCCAAAGAAAGGGGGAAGTGGGCCTGGAGGCTACCGTCCAATTTCTATTTCGTCGGTGGTCTTCCGCCACTTCCAAAAGGTTCTGGCATCTCGCCTCCAAGTGGCTGGTGTCATAGGTGACGTCCAGAGAGCATTTCGGCCAGCGGATGGCACAGCAGAGAATCTTACAGTTCTCCAAACTGTCATTTCGCTGGCCCGTATCAAGAAACGGCAGCTCCATCTTGCCGCTCTGGACGTCGCTAAGGCCTTTGACACAGTTAGTCACTTTGCCCTGACCGATTGTCTTCGTGGTGTCGGGGCTCCTGCTCGTTTAATTGAGTATGTTGCCTGTCTGTACCACGAAGGCGTGACGGTCCTCGAGGCACAGGGTGAGATGTCAGGGGATGTTGTTATTGGGCGCGGGGTACGCCAGGGGGATCCTCTGTCGCCACTCCTCTTCAACCTGGTCGTGGATACGGCCTTGGGTAAGCTGCCAGCTGAAATAGGGTTTGATCTCGCCCCTGGGGTGCGAGTAGGTGCATTAGCTTTTGCTGATGATGTCATCCTACTCGCAGAAACCCGTGAGGGCTTGCAGATCTCCCTCAACGCATTTGCTGAGCAGCTAGCCAGGTGTGGTTTGGTGGTCAACCCAGCTAAGTGTGGGTCGGTCTCCTTGGTCCCGTCGGGTCGCCAGCATAAGGTGAAGGTAGTGGATGAGGAGTGTTTTGTCTTAGGACAAACTTCCATCCCTGCCCGATCCGTGTTGGAGGTCTGGCGGTACCTTGGGGTCGACTTCATGGGTGTGGCCACTATAGCCGCAAGCCGTGTGGACCTTGGTGGAGCATTAGCCACTCCATTGAAGCCACAGCAGAAGCTGCGCCTCCTTCGCACGTACTTACTGCCAAAGCTTACCTATGGGTTAGTCTTTGGCAGGCTTACTGCGGGGAGGCTGCTTGAGTTAGATCGTGAAGTTCGCTCTGCTGTGCGCTCTTGGCTAGGCTTTCCACCTGGTGTCCCAAGTGCTTATATCCACGCACCGGTCAAGGCCGGTGGGCTCGGTATTGTCTCCCTTTCTGCCAGCATCCCATCTTTACGCCGCCAGCGCCTGCTTGCCCTTAGGGGCTCGAGCTGGGAGGTCGCCCGCACTGCTGCTGACCTGGACTTTGTCCGGCAGCAGTTGTTGTGGTGCGATCGAGCAACACCAACTGCTCCAAAACCCAGCTCATCTGCTGAATTCGCTGCTGCACTGCATGAGTCAGTAGATGGTAAAGAACTCCGACAGTGCTCTGAATCCCCCATTTCTACCCAGTGGGTGGAATGGGCTTCAGAGGGCATTGGGGCCCGCGACTATCGCCATTTTCACGCCGTCCGGGTGGCTACACTAGCCACCTTGGTGAGGTGTTCGAGGAGTAGTCGCGGGACAGTTGACACCCTTTGCCGTGCCTGTCGGGGTAAAAATGAGAATCTATATCATGTAGTGCAGCAGTGTCCTCGTACTCACGGTGGCCGCATTTTACGTCTCGATGTGGTCGCCAAGCAGATAGCAGGTGCTTTGTCATCTAGCGGTTGGGATGTTGGAAGGGAGAGACTATACCACATGCCGAGTGACCGGGGCAAGAAGCCAGATATCGTTGCGATCAAGCCCGATGGGTCTGCCATAATCCTGGATGTCCAGGTTGTCAGTGGCAGCGTGGACATGGAGCAGACCTGGCGGGCTAAGAAAAGTAAATATGATAGAAATGATCTGCGCCATGCGATATCTGAGCTAAAAGGAGTGGCACCTAATAACATCAAGGTCATTGCCGCGACCGTGTCATGGCGCGGGGTGTGGTGCGGGAAAAGCGCCACGGAGTTACTCGAGTTGGGCATCTCGGCAGGAGTACTCCGTGGTATCACCACCCGCGTCCTGAGGGGTTCTTACTTGAACTGGTGGTCATTTTATAGGGGCACTTCCTTTCATCCCATTCTTCCTCCTCGTCCTGCAACTTCCCTTATCCCTAGAGCCGGCGTCGGGTAAACCTGGGCGTCCTCCCCACTTTTTTTATTTCCTTTGTTTATTTTTCAATTTCATGGCGTGCCCCCTCCGTCTTTGAGGGGAGTTTCTTAAAAAAAAAAAAAAAAAAAAAAAAAAAAAAAAAAAAAAAAAAAAAAAAAAAAAAAAGTGTGTGTGTGTGTGTGTGTGTGTGTGTGTGTGTGTGTGTGTGTGTGTGTGAAGGTGAAGGTAGTGGATGAGGAGTGTTTTGTCTTAGGACAAACTTCCATCCCTGCCCGATCCGTGCTGGAGGTCTGGCGGTACCTTGGAGTCGACTTTATGGGTGTTGCTACCATTGCCGCAAGCCGTGTGGACCTTGGTGGAGCACTAGCTCGTGTCACCAAGGCTCCATTGAAGCCACAGCAGAAGCTGCGCCTCCTTCGCACATACTTACTGCCAAAGCTAACCTATGGGCTAGTCTTTGGCAGGCTTACTGCGGGGAGGCTGCTTGAGTTAGACCGCGAAGTACGCTCTGCTGTGCGCTCTTGGCTAGGCTTTCCACCTGGTGTCCCAAGTGCCTATATCCATGCACCGGCTGGGAGGTCGCCCGCACTGCTGCTGACCTTGATTTTGTCAGGCAACAGTTGCTGTGGTGCGATCGAGCAACTCCAACTGCTCCAAAACCCAGCTCATCTGCTGAGTTCGCTGCTGCTCAGCATGATTCAGTGGATGGTAAGGAACTCCGACAGTGCTCTGAATCCCCCATTTCCTTTTAATTTATTTGAATGGGCTTCAGAGGGCATTGGAGCCCGCGACTACCAACATTTTCATGCCGTCCGCATGGATACATTAGCCACAGCGGTGAGGTGTTCTAGAGGTAGTCGTGGGACAGTAGACGGGGTAAAAATGAGAACCTGTATCATGTGGTGCAGCAGTGTCCACGGACTCACGGTGGCCGCATTAAGTCATGATGCGGTTGCCAAGCAGATAGCAGGTGCTTTGTCATCCAGCGGCTGGGATGTGGAGAGAGAGAGACTGTACCATATGCCGAGTGACCGGGGCAAGAAGCCAGATATCGTTGCCATCAAGCCCGATGGGTCTGCCATAATCCTGGATGTCCAAGTTGTATCTGGCAGCATGGACATGGAGCAAACCTGGAGGGCTAAAATAAGTAAATATGATAGGAACGACCTGCGGCAAGCGATATCTGAGCTAAAAGGAGTGGCGCCTAATAACATCAAGGTCATGGCCGTGACCGTGTCATGGCGCGGGGTGTCGTGCGGGAAAAGTGCCACGGAGCTTCTCGAGTTGGGCATCTCGGCAGGAGTGCTCCGTGGTATCACCACCCGCGTCCTTCGGGGCTCTTACCTTAATTGGTGGTCATTCTATAGGGGCACTTCCTTTCATCCCTCTCTCCCTCCTCCATCTTCCTCAACTTCCCTAATCCCTAGAGCCGGCGTCGGGTAAACATGGGCGTCCTCCCCACTTCTTAATTTAGTTTTTTCGTTTTTTTCTTAATGACGTGCCCCCTCCGTCTTTGAGGGGAGTTTTCTAAAAAAAAAAAAAAAAAAAAAAAAGTGTGTGTGTGTGTTTGTATGTGCTTGTGTGTGTGTGTGTGTGTGTGTGTGTGTGTGTGTGTGTGTGTGTGTGTCATAGCAGTTATCACGTTCACCTACTATAATATAAAATGATTTGTTTCCAGTTCATTTCTCATTTTATATAGAAAACCATGTATATAATTCATTCAGAACAACATGAACTATAAAAAACTTGACTTTTGTTAATTTTTGTGATTTTATTTCACAAGGCACCTAACGCATATCACTCAGAGGTCTTTACGTACCGATCATATTTGTAAATTAGCCAGTTCAACTATTTGTTCGAGTCTTATTTTTTTCATATTCCAAATATGGAATCACTGGCTGGCAACCCATGTATATTATATATTATGTATATTATGTATATATATATACATGTGTGTTTGTGTGTGTCCTGCTCTAAAACCCAGCTCATCTGCCGAGTTCGCTGCTGCGCTACATGAGGTAGTAGGTAGTAGATGGTAAAGAACTCCGACAGTGCTCTGAATCCCCCATTTCTTCCCAGTGGGTGGAATGGGCTTCAGAGGGCATTGAGGCCCGCAACTACTGCCGTTTTCATGCCGTCCGGGTGGCTACGCTAGCCACCTCTGTGAGGTGTTCACGGAGTAGTCGTGGTACAGTGGACACCCTTTGCCGTGTCTGTCGGGGTAAAAATGAGAATCTGTATCATATGGTGCAGCAGTGTCCTCGTACTCACGGTGTCCGCATTCTCCGTCACGATACGGTTGCCAAGCAGATAGCAGGCGCTTTGTCATCTAGCGGTTGGGCTGTTGAGAGAGAGAGAGACTATATCACATGCCGAGTGACCGGGGCAAGAAGCCGGATATTGTTGCCGTCAAGCCCCATGGGTCTGCCATAATCCTGGATGTCCAGGTTGTCAGTGGCAACGTGGACATGGAGCAGACCTGGCGGTTTAAAATAAATAAATATGACAGAAATGACCTGCGGTAACCAGTTTCCGAGCTAAAAGGAGTGGCAAACAATAATATCAAGGTTATGGCTGCAACCGTGTCATGGCGCGGGGTGTGTTGAGGGAAAAGCGCCACGGAGTTACTCGAGTTGGGCATCTCGGCGGGATTACTCCCTGGTATCACCACCCGCATCCAGAGAGGTTCTTAATTGAACTGGTGGTCATTCTATAGGTGCACTTCCTTTCATACCATTCATCCTCCTCATCCTTCTGCAACTTCCCTCATTCCAATATAAAGCAGGCATTGGGTTAACCTGGGTGTCCTCCGACTTTTTTATTTTATTTGTTTAGTTTTCAATTTAATGGTGTGCCCCCTCGGCGTTTGAGGGGAGTTTTGTAAAAATAAATATTTACCTATTTAAAAAAAAAAAAAAAAATTAATAAAAAAAAGTGTGTGTGTGTGTGTGTGTCATTCCAGACGATAACTCTCCTTAGGATTGAGATATAAAATCCGTTCTTGGGCCAAAAAAATCAAGCATTCCAAACGAAGGGATGAGTTCGTTGGCCAGCACTTTTTGAGCCCATTAAATAAGTCAAATTTCAAAAAGTGTACGTATAAGTGTGTAAATGTGTCAAATTTTTCAAAAATTTTAGTTTTATAATTTTCCGAGCCATTTTCTTCGAAAATTCGTTAAAAGGTACTTATACCTACCATGTATTTAGGTTGTAACGCTATGATCGCGGCAATCATAGTAAACATTACCGAATCGTAACACCGCTTCAAGGATGTTGTTAAAATATCAAGCGTGCAATAAACTTACCTCAAAACTGTCGTGCCGTGCTTGATTTCAGGGTCTTGATATCAGTTTCATTAAATTCTGCGGCCGGAAAGACATGGGAAGTGATATATTTTTTATTGTTTTTAGAAGAAATTGAGTGTTTTTTTTTTTTTTTTTTTTCTGACAAAATCAGGCATTTTGGAATCCTGTGTGGCACCTTGATGACACCATAATTAATAATAAAAGTGGTTATGGTGGTGGTAGTAAAACTGATCATACTGCTGTGACGATACTAGCCACAGTGCAAAGCATCTGAAGTCTGCTCTGCGTAATAATCATGCACCGTTAGTATTGGAGACCTGATTCTTTTAAACTTTCTCCGTAGGTATTTTAATGTTATAAGTTTGGATCGTACGTACCTTGAATAACGTCATACAGATACAAAAAATAAATAATAATAATTTAAATAAATAAAGCGCCAAGATATTATATCTGAGGAAAACATAGGTAAGCATAATTTTTCTGGGCAAAAGGTGAAAGTCCGAAGTCCTTAGAAATACTAAACTCTCCTAGGAAAACCTAATTTATCTATGTCCATTGATTTTGTTTTAATAACTTCAGTATGGAACCTTTGTAATCGACCAAGAACAATTTTTTTAACCCCACTCCTCCCCTCCCTAAAAATTTGTTGGTTTACGTTTCAAGATGTGTAGAACAAATTTGGAATATTGTATGTAGGTATGTCAGTCGCTGTTTGACAATATGTCTGTTTGTCCGCAGATCTTTGCTACGGTCATAACCCCTCAGTCATCCGATTATGATGAAACACTATCCTAACCTATATTTTCATCAGATTTTATGGCCACTGATAGTCCCCGATGATCAATGAGCAAACGTGAAGTGTTTCCTACACTCCTAACTCCATCAGTTGTCGTCTAATTTCTTTGAAAATTTCAGTGACTGTGCAGTTAAAACGCTAAATTATAGTATTCGATATTTTCTTTCCCGTTGGGTAGAGACAAGACCCTGCACGTGCGAAAAACACTCATTAAGATTGCGACTTTCACTAAATTTTGATTAGGTACGTTCCTTGTAATTGATCTGGTTAATAAGCTGTAAATCGTTCAATCTGAATCTTGACGAATATGAAGATTTTTGGTTAATAGCTAATGCTAGTTCAAAATTGGAAATAATAACCCGGAACTAATTAATATTCCCTGGTACCTATAAGCTCTATGTTGTTCTACGTGCTCTACAATGTTGTTATCTTCCAGGGATTGCATCCTTTGGGGATGGCTGCGGTCGGAAAAACTACCCGGGCGTCTACACAAACGTATCCTACTATCGCCAGTGGGTGACCAGCCGCCTCGACGATATGCAAGGTCCACCAACTAATAAGATTGAGTAAATATGTTCATTTTCTTGAGAAACAGTTTTAGTTCTTGTTCGAGAACTGCTGGGGCCGTCTACCACCACTCACATATGGACGAGCATGTCATCAGACGAAATATCTACTTGCATCACCAGATAACAAATTTATTCCTTTTAAAATTTCTCTCTTTTAATTTTCATCTCTTAGAGACTATCCAAAAAGCTCAACTACATCATTCATCAAACATCATTTAATCGACAACTGAATCGAACAAAAGTATTTAAAAATCTATTTCGATACCGTTTCAATTGAAATCCAAAGCTTGGTTTAGTAAATTATAGAATCTGACCATTTATACCTATGCTTTTTGAACATTCTGAACCTAGTGATTGATACCCATGTTTGAATTTATGGGTTTTGACTACATGTACACTTGTTACTGGTTAATATAACTATTCTTGACCCATTTTATCATCCTACATGAATAAGATCAGAAATGATCTCACTCAGGAAACTAATGATCACTAATAATGAGCTCTCTAACTATTTTGTACATGCATTTACTATTTATTTTTTTATTTTTTTCATTTTTTTTTGTGAATTTCATTAACTCTTATACCTTTTTGTGTATTACTCTAATACACATTTTTTCTTTCCTTATTACTAACAATAATTTATCATTCTTCTTTTGTAGCGCATTCCAGAGTACAACATAAAAATATAGATAGTATTCATCAGTTCTACACATTCTTTTTTAATTTTTCACTATCTTATTTGGATCGTATCGTTTACTGTATGCAGTTCTTAACAGAATTCTATGTACATAGTGTACGTTTTGTAAAAATCAATGTTATTCAATTCTGAAATCAATCAATTTTGAAAAAGATTACATTAGCTTGAAGACATCTTGCAGCCTGATGTATTATTATTAGCATGATTACGGTGTAGTTTGGATACCTATTGAAATATTTCCAACAAAAAAGCAACTGTTTCCTTTGTTTAGCATACATTTGCAGGTACTTTCATACTAAACCGATGTTATATAAAAAATTTCTCCCTTGATGGGAAAAACAAAAGATCATGGATATGTCTAGTACCTACTGCTTACCAGTAGGTACCTACTACTCAATTGTATACCAACCATGTAGTGCCTTCTTTTCACAAGATTATTCCATTATGGTTACAAAACAATATTAGTTTATAACTTAGAGTAATAAATCACCATTCCTTGACACTACAATGGCTTAGAGGTCATGAGATGTGATAAAATTAGAGCATTCCAAAAAGTGGCGAACGATTTTCCTACTATGAAAACTATGGGAGTTACTCTTCCCCAGTAACTCATTGGTTGTACGTGAAAAATCAATAGAAATTCTACCTAGCCTTCACTTTTCGAGTTAATAATAATCTAAAGTGCCGGAGCGTTGGATTTTGTGTGGATAAAATTTATAACAGCGTAATAAATCAGCTTTCCTTGACCCAACAATGGCTTAGGGATCATGAGATGTTATGATAAAATTAGAGCATTCCAAAAAGTGGCGAACGATTTTCCTGCCATGAAAACCTAAGGAGTTACAGTTCGCTAGTAACGCATTGGTTGTACGTGAAAATCAATAGAAAATGTGCCGGTCGGGAAAAAAAGTGTCGCGAAAAATTCCTTGACCCCCAGCCAAAAGACATATCCATGTCAAAATCCATTTCAAATAATATCTCAAATTATTTTGAATAAGAAGGCTCTTATACCTATTGTCGCTAAATTAAATTTTGATGCACAATGCTAAGTAATTGAGTTAGTGGGTGTTTCGTTGGAATAATAATTTCGGTAAATGTGCCTTCTTAATGTTATTGTAATGTATACTATAAATATGTTACACAGTTTTTTTCACTTGTTTTTCATGTTGTTTGTAGTTGAATGTGGATAGTTTTATCCGATGTTATTATGAGCGTTTTTGGCTTTATGGTTACTATTTAGTTTGATATGCATTGAATAATTAATCCGTATCTACTCGTTAGTATCTATGCACGTATGTATGCTCCCGAAAAATTTTTCTATACATGTTTTAAACCGAAACACACACCAAAATTCGGAAAGAATTAGTAAATATATTGCTACGTTTTGGGGCCGGAGTCAGTTGACGGTTGTCGGCCAGAAAAAATTTCAGTTTACAAAAAAGGCCTCTGTCCTTAATTTTTTTTCTTTTTTTTCTTTTCAAATCTCCAACGTCTTTTTTTAGGAACTGGGAATTTTTCAGGGAGACGAAATTCAAAATATCAAATTCAACATACTTACGATGTAAATAGCTTTACTTAATGTCAATTCAACTGGTTATATGTTACGTTGTAGCACAACCAATAAAAAAAAAAAATTAAAAAAAACATACTTACCTACCTATCGTTTTCTTTTTGTAATAAAAAATGGAATTTAAATTTATCAGTTTAAGAAAATCAAATTTAAAATTATTTAATTTTATGTTTGGAGGGAACAATGATAGACCGTATGCTTTACCTAGTTCGCCGGTGACGGTAATTATAAATTTAGAGTAACTCGATCAAATAAGAGTAAGTTTGTTATCACAAAAAGAAAACTATATGTACTTACCTATTTATTTTACAAATTTAGAATTTGATATTTTGAATTTTGCCTTCCTGAAGAAGCCCCAGTTCATGGGGAGAAACGCTGGTGTTAAAAATCAAATTTAAGGCCTTTTTTGTAAAGTCTTGTTATTTTTTGAACTGTCCAAATAAAATAACGTTGCAATGAAAAATGTGACGGATACAACGAAAGCAGAACATGTAATCGAGTGATGCGTATGCATTACAGTGACATTACTTTTGGCAAAAGCACAAATTTACATCTTCAAAAGAGGAAAAAATTACCGATACCGTAGGTTGACTGAGCAGCAACAACTAGGTACGCACATAGATGAAGACTGACCCAACATTTTTTTTTTTTTTTTTAATTGTTTCGTCACCTCATCTGAAGTGTCGTAAACAAACTTGTACGTATGGTAATTTTCACCAATAAACGACTGCGACCGTAAAAGCTTGCTCCGTTGACAGAAATCACGAGGAGGCGATTTGGGACCAGTTCACCTATGGAGAGGTTATCCCCTTCCGGAGACAGAACCATAGATAAAGATTCCGAGCAAGCTGAGTCAGGACCATGATTATAAGTTGAATTATCGTCTTAATCTCCTACATCCAACCTTCCTGAGCCGCCGCAATGGGAAAAAGTCCGATTCTGGCTGGACAAATTATTTTATACCCCTTCCTTATATGAAATTTCACGCCGATTCAGAACACATCCCTTGTTTCTTTCCTTGAAATGGCTCTTCATTGAGTATTTGTATTTTTTGTCGATTTCTCATGATCTATTTGTACACATTGTTACGTAGGTGGGGTTTTTTTGGGTTTTTAGACTCCCATACGATGAGATGAAAAAAATGTCCTTAATTCACGAAATATTGAAATTCCTGAGGGGATTAACATTTCCTTACCAGAGCTGACACCTAAAATTTAACTAAATTCATCATGGTTCTTAAAGAGATAAATATAACTACTAACGTTTTAAAAATTACAGGATTTGAAAGAAAAAAGGCTATCTTCCAATTTTAGTAAAGGTGTAGATTTCGTTGAAGTTCGTGTGTCTTATTTTGGTCTATGAGGTCGAGGGCGCATTCAACCACCATTTTTGGAGTAGAAATAGGAAACTACTTAAAATCAAACTTGATCATATTTCAATGCCTGAGACTACATTACGGCGAATTTATACCCCTATCTAGGTTTTGGCTAGAAAAACTTTACCTTATAATACGGTATGTATGGTTGCAAGAAAAAGTTATTGTATACTTGTAAAATTTGGAAAGGGTTTGACCTGATTTTAGGTCTTTAATCACACTCAACAAGATATTATTCCAATAGTTTGATGATGCTCCGAATTTCTGCTAAAATGAACCCCCCCCCCCTCCCAAAAAAAATCTTAAAAATAATAACCTCAAGATTGTTGCAGGTTAAGACGCAAGTAGGCAGTTCACACATTTTCCTCCTACTTCCTTAGGATTTGTATTTATTATCATTAATTTTTTTTCCATTTACCTTTAAATTTTCCTAACTGGAAGGAAGCTCACTCTGGGCCTAATACCTGAAATGCCCTATCAAAGAATTTCCTATTTGGAGAAAGTGTATGAGAAATGCTTTTGTTCAACTATTTAATGAGTGGGATAACCCAAAAAAATCCAAATTATACCCCTGAGAAAATGGATGCCCAAAAAAGGTACAAGGTTAATATTTCCTAACAAAATCCTAAAGAAAGGAAAAACATTTTCAGTGCAGTTCCATCCAGCATGATATCGTGGCCTCCTCGAAGCCTACCTAAAATTGTGAGTTGACTAAACAAAAAATTGTATGTCCAAAAATCATTCGACAGAACGTTCAAGGCAAGGAAATTTCATAACCTCAAAAGAAAAACAGAAAACAGAGAAATTGTACTGAATAAAAATCAAAATAGATAACAGTGATTATTATTTTTTAAAAGGATTCAGGCAATAATAAAGAAAATATAAGTACTTCATGAAGAAAAAAAAAAAATCAAAACTCAACATTAAACTTAAAATTTAACATTAAACCTGAGAGGGTCACAATTTTAAAATTTTTTCAAATAAAAATTAACTATTTTTCTTATCACTTTGAAATAGAATAGTAAATTTAAATTTTTTTTAAATGTTCTATTTTATAGTTAATAAACTTAAGTTGAGCAATATTCTGCCGAAAATATAAATGTAACGATTTTTAGCCGTTTTTAGTGATTTTTTTAGTACAATTTTTGAATTTGACCAATTCGATGTGCTCAAAAAGTACTGGCCAACGAACGCATCCCTTCGTTTGGAAAGCTTGATTTTTTGGCGCAAGAACGGAATTGTTATCTCAAACCTAAGGAGAGTTATCTTCTGGAATGACACACACACACACACACACACACACACACACACACACACACACACACACACACACACACACACACACACACACACACACACACACACACACACACACACACACACACACACACACACACACACACACACACACGCACACACACACACACACACACGCACGTACGCACGCACGCACGCACACACACACACACACACACACACACACACACACACACACGCACACACATACATATATACTCGTATGAAAAAGCGTTTCAGAATGTCTCAATAAGGATTTCAATGAAGAAATTTTTCAAAAATTTTAATGTATGTAAATAATTCTAAAATTTTCCGAGCCATTGCAATAGTTGACTTTATACGAAAATCCGCTTGGTAATTGAAATTCGGGCCATTTAAGCCAGATGTGATATTGAAAAACCTATCGACCACTTTACACATAAAACCCACTTAATCAATACGGAAAACCCCTGAATAATAATTTCAGGTAGTTATTAAACTCAAGTTAATATATATATTTTCAAGAGCTCCGAAATTTACCTTCAGAGTCGCAAAACAACTTTTTTATTTACCGTAAATTGACTAATTTTGGAATAATAATAATGAGTCAAATGTGGAAACGAGGTTGTGGGGGTTTTCCTCCTTGGAGATACAAGATATTATTGAAGATCCGACCAGAAATACAAATTTTAATTGTAATTATTTTATACTAAGCCAAAGTGAAAAAACTAACGGCTCTATTGTATGAAATTCATTCGAGCGACGTGAACACTAGGAAAAAACTTGGCTTTTACAATGGTTTCAGAACATTTGAAATGAATCATAAAGACTTTTAATTCAAAATGAGACCTTTGGTTGAGTTTGAAAATAGCGCTTTGATTAGAAAAATTATAAATTTATGGGATCTCTGAATATATGGACTTGGAAGGAGGATATTAGAGAGAGCCTACTTTCTAGGGAGAAAGAGGGGATAGCTTTTCAACTGCCCCCCTTTTCCCCTTGATTGTCTCAGCTTCGCTCTCTCCCACTCTCGCACAGGAGTAAAATTTCAAAACGAGAAGGTGGCCGCCACATTCCTTGTCGAGGTCGATCGTTCCCGTCTGGCTTTTGCTCATATTTTTATAAATCACCTACTACGATTGAAATTACTTTTTGTCAAAAATTCGGCTTAAGAAAGGTTATTTCATTCAGGTTTTGAAAATTAAAGAAATGGGATGGCGTGAATTTCACCACGACACAACATGTATTAAATACTGTTCCATTTCGCATGCGATCATTTCGACTGTACTTTGTTCTTTGACTAATGCGTTCAATTAATTTTGAATACCTAATACTATATACCTAGTCCATGTTACAACTGTGGGGAAGGTATACTACCTAACTTGGCAGACGTTTTTATTTTGAATGAAGTATCTATTTGGTCTCTATGTGAAACCATTCTCAGTGAATTGAAATTAAATAGTGATGGTAGGGGGTAAGTAAATAGTTTTTTCCCTTCTAGGCTTGGAAATCTTTTTGTGTTGCGATTCTCCTCTTTGTTGCCGTATTTTTGAAATTAACTTTATGTGGTGATGACCTTTGATGGCTTGGTTATTATTTCAAACTCACAATTAGCTATTTACAATACTTCAATAATGAACTTCCTCCATATCGGTAATGAAAGTTTACTTATCTTTTCTTTTCTTTTTTTTTTTCTTTTTTTGAGTTAAGCAAAATATTGAAAAAAATGTCAACTTTTTGGGCCATAATTCATGATTCCGGCCATTTTAAAGTATAGCCCTTTTTGGATCTGGATTTCGAACCTCCAAATACATGGTAATCCGCTTAGAAAAAAATACAAAACTACTCCACCATTCGCTTCGTTTTCCCCTCATTGGCTATACTAGATCTCTTAACAACGTAATTAGAATTATTGTAAGACTTCTGTACTATATGAGTGTGCGATCCACTTATGTGAATAATGTAGTTAATTAGGCTGAACATTGCATGGATTTCTCTCGACCTGTTCAATCTAACATTTCCTTTGCTACCTGAATGAGTCCCGAGTTCTCTTGGTTCCTGGGAAGCCTAGGCTTTGAGAACCAATATATTGACTTTTTATCTAGTTCCATCGTTGATTAAGTCCATTCTCATAACATTTATTTGTTAATTTAACTTTCCAATAATCCCAGCGTTTCCAGTAGTCCAGCGCTTCTGTCTTGTACCGGGAAGATAACTTTGTCATAAAGCGTTTGGTTTAGACCGATTTATTAAAAAGTATATTGGAGAGTATTGGAGGGGGGGCTATCCATGTTTTAATAATTGTAAGGTGTTAATCTAAATAACACTAGCATACATTTTCTACTACAGAACTTTTTCATCGCAATTACATTTTCTGTCTTCATCATTATTTTAACATGTTGATTCTTGTACATTCATGAATTAATTGAGTGTTAATATTAATTTAACTAGGTCACAATAATGTTGAGAATTAAAAACTTATTCAAATTTTTTTTCTGTTACCACAGTTATAACCGCTGAATGAAATGCATATTTAATTTCAACGTGAAGCCCTGCCTCAGCAAGCCAATGTCTCCACCAGAAACCAACGATGAGCAGGAATATTGGTACAATTACTTCAATTCAACACACTTAGTTGCCCACTGGCCTGTACGAGGCTCAAAACTGATTATTCTATTACTAATACCTACTTAATATTTATTATCCGACGTAAAAAACTGATAAAAATGTATATTGGTTATAAATTTATTGAGTAAATGGAAAAAATAAACAATTACTTAAAATAAACTGCGTCTCTCGGACTTCTATTCCATTTTAACTGAGTCCCCACGTGTCAAAATGAAAACAAGTTGGGGCGCATCACTTCTATTCTTCTATCATTATTATTATTATTCTATTCTTCTATTATTATTATTATTCTATTCTTCGTATCACCAATAACCCAGCGAAAAACATAAGTATACGTTGATAAGTGTATTCAGACTATAATAATGTTGAAATTGTTATTGAGGACAGACTTTTAGTTCAGGACCAATGTAATTCTCAGCGGACCGTTTAGACCCTTACTAAACTTCCTTGGAATTTGGGTGGAAACTGTAAAACTTTGGCATGTTACAAGTAGTATAAGTATCCAAGAGGATGAACGAAATACCTCTATTTTCATTACAATGAAATTCACAGGGTCTGAGTTGATCATCTAACGTTCACTCAACACGCTCATATTAGCGTTGATATGGTAGCAATGAAATTAATTGGAAACAATCTAGGAAACAAAGGAACACCTAAATACTTCATACAAAACGGTATATTATATACCTATCGGTATACATTTCCCGAATAGGTACCTACAAAGTTGTGTTCAGTTCATAATATAATATAAGAAACATGATTATTGGTCGTAACCCATTATAGTGAGGAAATTGCACCCTCCCAAAAAAGTATTTGCTAACACAAATAAGTACCAACTATATAATAAACCACCCTAATTTGAAAAAATTTCATGGTATATGGATAATAATATTAGGTGGCTTGGGCGAGAATTCGTTCAGCTCTCCAAGAGAATCAAATTAAATTGAAGACTGAACCAAAAGTAGCGAACAAATAGCATATCGTTGTAAAGTAACATAAAACTTTTCAGTCTCTATTCAAAGTTGCCATTAAGTGATATACTCGTATTTAGTAAGAATTCTTGTAGCTCTCTCTTGAATACAACTGGAGAACCTGTACCAAGATGACCTAAAGAGCTAAGATAGGGTGCAAGGAATGAAAATTGATGGCAAAAGAAACTATTATGAGGCTGTGGAATCAACACATTGATGCTACGGACAGCTCTAGTACGTGGACCTGCTCTTTCCACAATTCCCGCTGAAATCTTTTTACAGTATCTGAGGAGAAGAGACTTAACGTACAAAATACCTGGGCTCAAGTAATCTAAGCCCACATTAAGTGGATCGTACACTTATTTGGTATAGATGTCTTGCAATAATTCTGATTACTGTGTTGAGAGTTTTCTCTAAATTACAAAAATGGGATTTATAAACTCCTACATACACGGGGAGACAATAAATGAGAAGGCTATGGTCAAAAGCTTAGTTCACCTGCATGAGGACCTTAATGCCCAAGAATTTCCTCAGCCTAACAAAGATGAAGAAAGCTGTACGAATCCTCGACACCAGAGTGTCAATGTGATTGGAACACCTTAAATGCTGATCAAGGCGTACTCCTAAATATGATAAGTCATGAACTCGTTTAAGTACAGGACAGGAGCAATTTCTGTCGTAGCAGAAGTCATCCACATGCTCCTTTATCGTATACTCTACAGGCTGACCCTTTGAGTTGATGGAAAACGTAATGAAACAAGTTTAACTCGTATTCATTATCAAGCCATTATTTGGAAAACATCCAACCATAACTGAGAAATAACTGTTGGCCTGATCCATGACTGCTTCCCATATTTTACCTCTGATCAGCAAGGCAATATCGAGTGGGAGTTAGAAAAAAAGGTATAATTTAAGTACACCAAGAAGAGGATGGGACCCTATTCAGACCCCTGTGTAACTCCCAATGATAATGCCCGAGTGGAACTCTTCGCGTTCTCCAAATGAATAAACTGATCTCTGTCTTCCAAGTAAGATCTGAACCATGAATGCACCCTACCTCCCACACCAGCCACTCAAGTTTACCCAAAAGTGATGCAATCAAACGTCAACAAAATCGAAACAATATTTTCATTGGTTATTCAGAGCGTTTGATACTTCCTCTACAACCTGCGTGACTGCATCAGCAGTACTCACTCCAGCTCGGAACCCGAACTGGTTAGGGGAAAACAATTCACGTTCATCAAGGTGTTTCACGAGTTGACCCTTAACGATCTTCTCAAATATTTTTGCAAAGTTAGATAGTAGAGAAATTGGCCCGGTAGTTTTTCACATCAGTTTTTACCCCTTTTTATATAGCAGCTTGACTTCAGCTATTTTCAAAATAGTTGGGAAAACACCATTTAACAGACTTAAACTGATAACGTATCTCAATGGTGAAATCAGCCAAAGGCACATAAACTTATTGATTCAACTCCCCCCTGGACCACTACCCCGAAGATCCGCGATACACATCAAAATATCATCAACAGATACAACTTCAAGAGTCATACCTAGAGTGCTAATTATGGGAGGGCAGGTGCTGCTCTGGATGAAAATCCGGAAAGTTAGACTTTTCGCCAATTTCCGAGAAAAATGTGTTGAAATTATTTGCTACATCATTAACATCAGTTAGTATAAAGTCAGTGGTAACTATTTTTGAAATTCTCTGCACCATTTTATCCCTTCCCAATCCTTCATTTACTACCCTCCATTTTTTAGTCATGTTTCCACAACTATCATCACATTTTTTCATGTAATAGGAATCCCCCATTAGAGCCACCAGTTTATTAACTCTATTCCTATAATTCATATATAGTAATCGCACAAACGAATATTGAATGGTTGTTTGGTGGATCAACGTACAATTTTGTCTCTCCTATCAATCGAGGTAGCCAACCCAATTGTCATCCATGGTTTTATCTTCTTTTTACCTTCACTACAACTCAACTCAGATGACGCATTGTCGATAGCCCCAATATTGTAGGTTAAAAAAGTATTGAAAGCAGCATCAACAACCGCAAGGCAGTACACGAAACTCCAATCAGTATGGCCAAGAATTTCCGCCAGTTTAGCATAAGCAGGTACCTTCAGACGGGGTTGCTGCCTCACTCTCACAGGGACATCTACCTGCAATCTAAGCAAAACCGCGTGGTGATCTGTCAAGAACATGTTCCAAGTGGGTGGTGTTAATTTATCCAGCAAAGATGCACCCGTTCTGCTAAAAATGTGGTGAAGACATGATGATTATGTATTTAAGATTCTGGTTGGTTCATTTACAAGGCTAACAAAACCTATCTCATGCATAAAATTATACCTAATAATCCAGGGCGCAGCCCTTCCTATCCTCTTAATTATCAAAAATATCCAGACGCTTTTTGCTGCTGATTTATAACACATAGCCAGAAATGCGTGCCAAAGTAGTATAATCACAGTCTTTCTTGAACCAAATTTCAGAGAGCTCAATTACTTTTGGTTTGAAAATAATTTGATTTAGATATACCAGAAATTGATCCAAATTTTTAGAAATGCTCCTAATATTAGGATGAAAAATAAAGTTAACTAAGTCTTAAGAAAGAAATAGACACTAAAGTGAGGTATGATTTTCAACAATCATCTAGTAAGTCAAATTTTCAAGATTTTTGAAATTTATGATCGGCCATCATTTTGAAATACCGCGGCTCTGAAATAGCAGACGCCCATTTTACAAATTTTCATTCAGAACATATTCATAAAAATCGGTCAGCAAAAATCAACTAATAGGTCAACCACCGGAATATTAAGTCCATCCGAATCTTATCGTTTCGAGTTTCAAACGTATGCATCCCGCTAGTTGAAATTAATCACTACCTACTAGAGAATGCACTACCAAGACTTCCTCCAGTATAAAACTCAGTACCATCTTTCCACGGCCTTTGACCTTTGCATCAAAAGCGCTTCACCCCGGTAGTCGACTTGCTGGTGACAACGGATTCCTTCGAAAAGTTCGTAAATGATAAGAATTCTTCCAGCTTCCTGCCCCGTTGATTAGTTATAACGTCACATACCAAGCCGCCGACCGACAATCTGGTGTCCGCACATATTATCACTCTACGCTGTTTCATACAACACCAATTGTGGGATTAGCCACAATAACGGCCACTCATTTTCTTTTTCTACCTGCACAGAAATTTTGCCATTCTTTGTATTCCTATAATAGTATTCTCAACACAATATAATTCCTGTAACGCCGCAACATCAGTTCAGTTTCGCCCTACAAACTCATTTAAACAAACCGTAACCGCTACTTGCTTCTCCGTGGAGCACACATATAGGGATCCCCCCACTCTTCTTTTCTGCCATCGAATACTTTCGATACTATCGATTCAGCCTCCCAACACATCGATGCAGTCAGATCTCAGATGCAGTTGACTCTTATCTGTTATCGTAGTAGTTGTGCCGTTTTTGTGTCGTGAGTGCGGCCAACGGTGCCGGGACTATTTCAATTTGAAGAAACACACTCTCACCCACGCCCGCGAATGGTGCACTTGCTGTCACTGCGGAAAAAAGCTGTGCGGTAAAGCAAGCGTAAGGAGGCACCTAAACAGGTTTCATTTATCGCCGATCAGACATTATAATGAATTAGCGTTTGCGCATGCGCACATACTGCTATTTATGTGACGGCAATGAAAGTATAAGGGGACCGTCTAGATGCTGACCCGCACAATCCCTGAAAATTTCATCGGAATCGGACTGACACTTGGTATAGTTTTGGCCGTGACAAGGATTTACCACAGACAGAAACGGAACCAAAATTGATCACCAAGCTCTGAAACGCAAAAATCAAGTGGAAATTTTGATTTTGGAGGGCAAAATTTTTTTCGACTTCAATCAAGAACACAAAGATTCCCTACCTTAGGTAGTGAGGAAGCAAAAAATTAGGCTTAGAGGTTCCTCAGCTAATCAGTGCGCTTTAGTGCTCTGTAAAGTATTCTACATATCCTAAAAGTTAATCAGTTAGCCACTAACTTGATATGATGTCCAGAGGAATTTTAATTTTCAATGTTTTATAAATTTTCTAAAAATGTAAGCAGAGTTTTAGTCAAAACGAAATTGCCAACGATCATCTAGGACATAAAAAACAGATTGCACAAAATTATGCTGAAAACGTACTTAAATTTAATTAAAATTTGCTGAAAAATCTATGGAAACTGCAAAAAATATTTTTTGAATCGCCGAATTTTATTCAGTTTGTTGCTGGTTTTAACAATCTCTTTGTACTCAAATTCCGATACAATTTAACATATCACAGTACAATAGGTAATTTGAGAAAATTCGTTCATACAATCATGCTGCCTGACTGGAACTTTTTCAATTTTGGCGCTCAGGTCGTTTTATTTCAAAATCAAATCGATGTGTTGGGAGGCTGAATCGATAGTATCGAGAGTATTCGATGGCAGAAAAGAAGAGTGGGGGATCCCTATATGTGTGCTCCACGGAGAAGCAAGTGTAACCGCTCTACTGCGTTGCAAGTTTAGCTACATACAATAAATGCAGGAGTTGGTAATATTTGCATCACTGGTCAACTGTTTCACTCTTTCTACAGCCGGGAGGTAAGAAGAGCAGTTTTTATTAAGAGCCGTGTGTATGACGTCAAACTTCAGTTCATCTCGGTGAATTCGCGAGTTATGAGAGAGTTTTTGGTGACCACTAACGTACCCTTAACGTCACCCTAACGTACCCAAGAGTACGTGACCTTGAGGGGACGTTAGCAACGTCGTACGTTAGAATGGCTCATTTAACGTCACCCGTTTGGGGACCTAAAGGCACACGACATGTAACCCTATTGCTCACCTCAAAATTACTCGAATACTGCTGAAGTAAATATAATAGTTTTTCTTTTCAAATGCCTCATTACCAACTAATTATCAACATGAATAGTGTCAAAATACTCTTAATCACGAAAAACTGAGTAGACTTCAACCGGAGAGGGTACGTTGCAAGCATATATTGTTTGAATGCACACTTTGGGGTTCCGTAGATTGATTCAAGCAATCAATGATAAAAACTGCGAAGCTCAAACTTGGTCTTGTTTGCAGTATACTTATTGCAATAAAAGAAAAACGCAAGGCCAGAAAACGATACGTTTCAAAGTGATTAAGCTCATAATCGATAAGGAAATCAGTCCAAAAAAGGCTCCTGGCTACGACCTTATCACTGGTCAGATCCTTAAGCATCTCCCGCGTAAAGCCATTGCAAAAATAACCATGATTATTAATGCAATTATAAAACACCGTTGCGTTCCTCAGTTGTGGAAGATTGCCGAGGTCATAATGATTCCTAAACCTGGAAAGCCTCCCACGGAGCCAAGTTCGTACAGACCAATCTCACTTCTACCAGTATTATCAAAATTATTTGAAAAACTAATCCACAAGCGACTAGTACCCATAATCGAAGAACGTAAGCTGTTCCCAAGGCACCAGTTTGGCTTTCGACAGAAACATTCCACTATCGATCAAGTCCATAGAATAACACATATAATTGAACAAGCCCTTGAGGAAAAGAAAGTCTGCTCAGCCGTCTTCCTAGACGTCGCTCAGGCGTTTGACAAAGTTTGGCATGAGGGACTCAACTAGAGCCAAAGCTAATCAAGGCAGGAGTCCCACAAGGGAGTGTTCTTGGACCGCTCTTGTATGTCCTTTATACCAGTGATCTCCCAGAAATTGGAATGAACACCACAGCCACCTTCGCAGATGATACAGCGATTTTCGCCTAGAAACCGAATGTGCCATCTGAAGTTCGCCTCCGCTGTCCAGCTTTACTAGCCTTCAACTCGATCGAAAAGTTCCGTTCTTTTGCGCTCAGGCTCTATTTGGTCGATTAGAGCCTTGTTTCTATTATTATTTCACATATTTTAAATGAGAAAACTGAGTTTTAAGATACTACTTCTTCTCAGTATTGTTCTTAGTTTACCTGAACTCTCAGCTATTTTCTCGTGAACATTGCGTGAAGTGCTGCCTTCACTGATGATTTTGTCAGGTAAAATCCTGTTTCATTGTCATAGAGATAAATACTTTTTCATACTTGTTGATAATTTGCCCAACGGAAAACCAAAAAACAAGAAGTTCGTAACTACTAATGACCTATAAGTGCAACTAAACCGCGGTGTTCCACACTTGAGGCTTACTAAACATCCCCTGTTTACGAATTGAAAACTACAAATGAGAAATTAGCCAGTATTTGTATTGAAACTAACATGAAATTCGAATTCAGGATTAAAAATCGGCGTTTCATATTGAAATGAAGAAATTGATTAGTCAACCAGTAGACTACAAGACAGCTAGGGGGAAAATATCGCGTTACCCAACCACCGTTAACGTGACATCAAAATTAAGGCAACCGTTCTCCCGGTTCCATTTGGGTTAGCATCTTCGTTTGCTCCCTCAAGACTACGGTAACGGGTGACGTTAAGTTGAAGTCGCCAAAAACTCTCTATGATTAACACACGAGACGCACTTACTTTGCTCATTTGTGACTTTGCAAGATTTCAACTCGTGTTGCTCTGGAAAAATTGGGCAGCAAATATTTTTAACGCAATTTTCAGATTTTCCCGGATGATATGTTTAACATTTAGGTATTAAAACGGTAAATAAAAATGTTGTCAGATGACGAACACATTGAAAACATGATTTTAACTTTTCGTGGTGAGCATCCGTTTCCGTTGTTGAGGCTCGACTTCTACAATCAAGTTCCTCCGATTTCGATTCGTCTTAACTGTTCCAACATCCAAGTAATTATTATCAGTAATTAGGCTGTCATTTTGTTCGCATATTATTCTTGCCGCATTCTCCCCGGTAACTTCTGGCGGAATATCGTTAACAATCAACCGCGGACGGTAGGTATTTTTTCCCCATTTCTACTGCTAAACGACTACACTTAGAGCCATTTTCTTTAGACTTTGAGTTCCGCATTCAACATCTTACCTCAAGTTTGTGTATGCACAATGGTAACTGCAACCAATCTCATGTAACTAACTATGATGATAATCATTCTATCGAGATTATGAACAAATATGCCAGTATATTAGTCAACTGAAATGGCTTACTAATATCTTGAAATACCTATTTCCATTTTATTGCCACTCTAACTACCACCCCTACCCTTTAATTCTCTGAATTGATTCTTTTCTAAAAGGATACCAAAGGAAGTAATAGTACGTCTGTCCCGCTGGAGATCCGCCTCTTTCTCCCCCTTTTGCGCATCAAATAGAGCAATGAAACTCCATCTATGAATGAAGAAGAGGGATAGGAAGGAACTTTTCAAGCTACTTTATGACTTCAACAGCTCACTTTGACCTGACAACATCTTCTGAAACATTAGAAATAGACACCTTTGAAGTTTTGGTACCTGGAACGGCCATCAGCCACCGGGCCTTTACTAGTCCAGTAAACACAAGAGATCTCTGGAGTCCTCAAACAAACGCGTGGGTGTTTGTTTGTTGTCAAGGTGTTAATGACTCTGGATACGAAAGCGGTTCTATGTTGGTAGTTTTTTCTATATCCCTTATCAGGTTCTTGATCGATTCGACGGCGGATGTGGAAGTTTACAAATGGGTGAAGACGACTGAAGAAGCTCCCATCAACAAACTCAACATCCTCTGGAAAACGCAATTCTCCCACCACCAAATTTTGGTTGAACGTTTATTTACCCTCAATGAATTTTCCCTAGTTTAAATTGTAAAATAGAACCGAAATCAAATTTGATAAGTTTATCGGGCTGCCCTTGAAATGGAAGCAATCAACGAACCATTAGTCAAATAATGAACATCAATGGAAACAATAAATAAATCTTTTCTGGTTCAATAATTATTAGTGTTACTAAATAATATTTAAAGAAGAAACAGATTACTAAGTACTTAATGCATGCATTACAGGGACGTCCTTATGTAACTATTGCGAATAAATGTGATAGAGAGCTAAAATAAGAGAAAAAAACCAAAATATCATGACTTCTGCGAATTACCTCCCCTCCCCCCATTAACCCCTCCACCAATAGTAAATTTCTATCCTAAAACTTCCAATACGGAATTTGAAACTCCTGACATATTTTCCAAAACTAGAACAAATTCATAATGAACAGAATTCATTTTCCACGAAAATTCACCGAAAATGATCACGAGAATAATTAGAACATCATGATTTAAGATGACAACCCCCCTTCCATGATGAAATTTAAAACTTCGGCTATACCTACCTTCGAAACTTGGAAAAATTCATAAATGAACAAAGAGAGAATCACATAAATCTTACGGAATTAGTTAAAACATCATGGTATTACGAGTACATTCCTCCATTCACCCTCTTCGATTATGAAATTGAAATTCCTGATATATTCACGATCCAAAACTAGACGCAATTCATAGTTGAACAGAAAATAACACGAAAATTGGACGACAATTGTTAAAACATCAAGATTTATCAGTATTAGCCCCTCCATTCACACCGCCTAATGATGAAATTTGAAACTCCTGACATACATTCCAAAACTAAATCGAATTCGTAAAAAAACTAAATAAGAATCACGAAAATCAGTAGAGATTTGTAACTTGGGCAGCAATTGGAAGACTCGGTAATTGTCCCCTCCAACCCCCCACCTAGACAGCATGAAAATGGCAATAGTCGCCGGCCCAAATGCCCTCTGAAGCCCGTTCCAACGACTGGGAAGAAAATGGAGATTCAGAGCCCTGTCGGAGTTTTTTACCATCTATAAATTCATGCAGAGCAGCTGCGAACTCAGCAGATGAGCTGGGTTTTGGAGCAATTGGTCGAACCACAGCAACTGCTGCCTGTCGAAGTCAAGGTCAGCAGCAGTGCGGGCGACCTCCCAGCCTGAGCCCTTAAAGGCAAGCAGGCGCTGGCGGCGTAATCCACACACACACACACACGATCACATCGATTGAGTTGAAGGTTAGTGAAGCTAGACGACGAAGGCGGACTTTACAAAGCACTTTCGGTTTCTACTCGTCTTGAAACGTAAAATAACCACGTTTGAAGGGTGTTCAAAAAACCTACCCGCTACATCAACATAATTACCTAGTAAGTAGGCACTAATCGGGAATTTGAAGAAAAAAAAAACTGTTATTATTTCAGTTAACCACTATTCGAGTAATTTTGAGGTGACCAGAAATGTTACATTTACAGAAAGGTTAGGCTGGGATCGTGTGCCTTTAGGTCCCCAAACGGGTGACGTTAAACAAGCCATTCTAACGTAAGGCGTTGCTAACGTCCCCTCAAGTTCTCGTTCTCTTGCGGATACGTTAGGGTGACGTTAAAGACGCGTTAGTGGACACCAAAAACTCCCTATTAAACCGAATTGATCTTACGTTGAATGGGGAGGATACGGAATTGTAGTCGTAGTAGGGTCTAAAGCATTTATGACAGAATAAGTTAATGTACCCGAACCTGAAGGGAGCGGCAAACGCTGTTCATTAACATTTATTTCATGATGATTGTGAAGGAACGTAGTTTACAATACATACAGACATACATACTGCGACAGGCACATATCTGAATTGTGGTCTAGAGATAAACAATTCGTGTACAGGCTTTACAAGCGAACAGTTAACCATCGGGAAGTATGTAGGTACTATTAAGTTTCACAACTTGAGGATATTTCCTTGTTCCATGTGACTTCTCGCAAAAGGGACACTGATTTCATTTATACCTCAGTGTAACCTATATCTCACGCAAAGCATTAGACCGTTGAGAAGAACGTACAATACATTATTTTCCTTGTTCTAGAGAACTTGCAAGCCTCAGTTAAAGATGCAAGAGACATAATGTCGATTTCTAGTTCATTCCCACTTCTATACTATATTTGAGCAAAAACGAGTATGGAGCGAATGGTGCAGTTCATAAAAATCGGGTGCCAAAATCGTGCCATCTGTATAAATAATTTCAGCTGTTTTTCACGAACGAAACTTATATTACACCTAATAATTAGGTAATTATCTTTAAATATCTCCGTTAATGTCACAGAATCTAAAAGCGTGAATAAAAAACGACATAGAATGTCACATATTGCGTTCAAATCTCAAGTAGTAGATACGATATCAGTCCACTCATAACACTTTCAAAGAAGATAACCAAAGATCTAGTGAGTGGTTTTAGTTAACCACTCACAAGGATGATAGTTACTGAATAATATCCGAGTAGGCTCATACCAAAATGGAGTTCATATACCTAGTGATTTGCGTTATCCTGATTTTATTCGTTCACGGCATACTCATGAAAGACACCACTATAGTAGACATTCAGAATATTTTAGGACAATGGGCAGTCATAACTGGAGCAACTGATGGTATTGGTAAAGCACTTGCGCACGAGCTGGCTCGAATCGGATACGACATCGTTCTGGTGAGCAGAAACCAAGTTAAACTTGACGCCACAGCAAATGAAATTCAAAGTAAGTTCAATGTGTCCGTCAAAACCATACAAGCGGACTTCTCTTCTTCGGATGAACAAATGTACTCTAGGATAAACTCTGAGCTGCAAAACTTGGATATAGGGGTGTTGGTTAACAATGTGGGTACATCTTGTTCGCACCCAGAGTACTTCCTGGAGCTCGAAAAACATCTAGGGCTCTCGTACAACACTATGCTGAACGTGAATGTTGTCCCAGTAGTACTAATGACGAAATCGGTTTTACCACAGATGCTTAAAAAACGTGAAGGGCTGATTATCAATATTTCTTCCCAAGCATCAAAAATCCCCACACCGTTGTTCGCAGTCTACGGAGCTACGAAGAGTTTTGTGACTAAATTCTCTCAAGACTTGGACACTGAATACCGTAGCCAAGGTGTCCACATACACGTTCTAACTACAGGACCAGTGCCAACAAAATTGAATAAGTTCGAGAAAAGTTCGTTTTGGGCCCCTACTCCTGAAACCTATGCAAAAAGTGCATTGGACGCGTTATGCAAAAATAGGTGTTGTGATGGTTACATCGGACACACTCTTGTGAGTTATATTTGCACAATTGTGGCATTTTTTATACCCGAAATTTTGGGCGGTTTAATCATGAAATTTCTCCTTAAGGCTAAGACGATGCAAGTAAAACATTGTGAAGTGTGTACCACTGATAAACTGGAATGACAAGGGAACACCAAGGTATTGATTTGAATACTGGTGAAATTATGTGCCTATGTGCTTATGAGGCTGATTGCAACAATGATTAGTTATTATATTGCATTGATTTTTGTATACGATGACTTATAGTGTATATATTTATATTAGTTTGGTGCAATAAGTGATTACTAGTGAATGAGAAACTTCATTGTCAAAATACACTCTCATTACTTCCAAATGTTATCAACTATACATTTCTTTTAAATCTATTTTATCATTACCTACATCACTTGCATTCTTATTGCCGGATTGAGGAGATTCAAGCATACTCATTATATATTTAGACAAACTGCACCACTGGGGCAAGCTTTCTTGAACAAAATTATTGAATATTGTCTGCTTGAATTTTTGTTCATATTGGTGGGTAAAATTGTATTTTGAGTATCAACTTGTGATCTACAAAAAAAAAAAGTGAACCCCCCTCAAAATTTGTTGGTTTACGTTTCAGGTGTCCCTCAAGTGGATCTCAATACCATAAGAAAGCAAGCCTCTGCCAAGATCAGAAGTAAAGATAAAATGGTTTATTTGAGATTTTCCGGAATTACAATTCTAATTTGTATAAAAATGCAATTTTGCTCTGCTGAGAGCTGATATCTTTTAACAAAAAAATGTTTCTCCTCCCTTGTCATGGTAAGATCATTGATCAGCCACCCATTTTGGACCCACACCGTGATTTGTTTTAGAAGTGAACCGATCGCAGTTTCATCCGCTATTTTCTTTAATGTAACATTTTTATTGAGGATGGGTTCTATGTAATTTATACATGAGAATTCGTCACTGAGTACCGGTGTACTATCTGGTATCGGCAATCTTGACAACGCATTGCAATTCCCATTTGCCACGGAACGAAAAATTTCTATTTTGAAATTTAAACTTTACAAGAAATAGGCCCAGCGCATGAGTCGGTTTCGTAACACTATGGACTGAGACCTGGAATGTCCAAATATGAACTTCAGAGGCTCATGATCAGTTTTTAAAATGACCTCTGCGCCACACACATATTGATAATATTTTCGGAAACCAAAAACAATAGCTGCTGCCTCTTTGTCCAATATTGGCCTATTTCAATATAATTGTCAAGCCTATGAGACAATATCCATAAGCAAGCCATCCATAAGCCAACTACCAAAGCCATCACAGTTAGACCATAAGAAGATCATAAGAATTTTGTCAGAAACTATTTGATCCTTTACCCACTGCATAGCATCTTGACAACTTTGCTCCCAGACCCATGAGTCACTTTTCAGTAAATTGTACTAGGGTTGCAATTCGGCCGCTCTATTTTCTAAAAAATTCTCATAATAAATTACCAATCCTAGAAATGCTTCAAGCTCACGAATATTCTTGGGTACAGGGGCTTGAGATATTGCTCTGAAATGCATGAAGAATCTAAGAGCTCCATAGAACGAACCATGTAATACAGAAGTATGTACTATCAATGTTTTCAGTATTAAGGACTAGGCCCCGCTAGAACGGCCTACCATAAAATCCTACTCCTATCACCACCACTCCACACCAGACCCAACGCAGAACGCAATTTTCGGGAACAACGAATTGTGGTTCCCAAAAGGGGGTGATATGTAACAGCTATCGAAAACTGTTTCGGTGATCCGTTCAATGGGCTGACGTGCCCCTTGGTACCCCGAACGCGCAGGGGTGCGCTTGCTCCTAATCGTTGTTCAACCTTCAAGAACAGTGAGTCCCACTTTGTCTTTCACTAGCATTCATAGCAATTAATATTATATAAATATGTATAGTAATACCTAATCCATTGTCATCCCACACATCTCCCTCTTCCCAGCAGTATTTCTTTCATCTTTAAAAGAAGAGAATATAAGAAATTAATCTACCGACAGGCTAGATAGAAGACCCCTCTGATTACCTTTCTTTTGGAGAGACATAAAGAAAACCGTGACAAATAATCTAAGTGATTGAAATCTTGTTCTACTCATTTCACCTGAGTCCCAAAAATTACATCAAAAGATTGAAATATATGATAGAAATCCAAGAATTTTGATCACGACAACCAGTGGATTGTCACACCATATAACTTGCCTTCTTCACATCAAACTCTCTGCAACTGCCCTGCCGAGTGTCCGTATCTACACCCGTGCTGCTCCTGCCTTCAGCTTGTTGAGCCTGCCTTCTCGCTGTACACCACGCTCTCCGTAACTGCTTTGTGGAAGCCCGCATTTCTACCCCCTCCGGCCCGGCCTTTCGTCGATCGAAGCCTTTTGTCTGCATAAAGGTTTTCTCTAGCTTCCCTGCTCTACAGGCTGTCTGCACGTCTCCTGTTCACCCACATAGACCGTCTACTGATCCTTCCAGAACGCCCAGAGACACTTGTTCCTCTGCTGGAAAATCGACCAAGTCCAGCGTTTCTCCGGACTTCTACGTTTTCAGGGGCCTTCATTCGCTCTTCAGTTGAGATTAGTGATGAATTCTAAGTTTTTCCAGCCAGAAAACTTACAACTTTTTTCACCTCCCGAATCGAGCCTATCCTCACAGATACTCCCAACTCGATCGAGACAAGCCTCCCTGTTCGTATATTAGCTTGAGATTTCTCGCCATCTCCGAGGGATAGCTGCTTCCCCTAGCAGCTGAGACAGGTTCGTTGACCGCTCGCTCCCCCTTATTCTATTCTAGTCTATTAGCGCCTTCCCTCTGAGAATTGACCGTATAGTCACTGTTTCAGGCACAATAGCTCGAACTAGGAAGATGACTGTCATGGTGGCTTCCACTACCCCTATACCTACCCAGGTCAAACTGCTTCCCATTGATCCGGTTAACACTACAGCCTGGCTAAAGCAGGTAAATCTCGCTCGGTCGTTGAAGTTTTATTAGTTCCACGTACTCTTTATTTGGTAGCCCTTCTACGCTGATAAATGGCCTATCTAAATTGAAATAAATATACAAAATCGGAACAAATACTGTCATGGATCACCTGTTACAGGTTCCATGCACTTCCTCCAAACCTGGCCTTCTACATAACCTAGTGGTGCCTTAGATAGATTTTTTCACTTCTACGGTTGGCTATATTGTTTTGTCCCCTCCTTTATATTGTTTTGTCCTTTATTGTTTTTTGTCTTTTACTGTCTATTTATTTATGTTTGTTTATTTATTTTTGTCTTTATTGTTTATTGTTTTTTGTCCTTTATTGCCTTATTGTAATTGTTTTTTGTTTTCCTTTATCCTTTTTTGTCCTTTATATTGTTTTGTTCCCTCCTTTTGTAATGAGAATTATTTCTCTCCCCATTCTTTTCTCTGGAGCGATCCAAACCAGTTTTGTGCCTTGTAAGCCATCTCCTCCATTTTCCACATTTGATTTTTATACAGCCTAGTGCTCTTTTTCTTTTCACCAGAGCTTAGTGAAAGTGTTCATTTTCTCTACCTGAGTTTCGCATCAGTGTCAACAGCATTTTGAGCATAATTTTATTTTATTTTTCAGCATTTCAGCTCGAGAAGGATTCTGTGGCTATCGAATAATATAGACAAATTCTATAAAACATACAAATGTTTGACCCAGTAAATGTGTAAAGTGTAAAGCGAGCTACATCCTCTACATATTTCAAATCACCCTTAGTGATTTACCGTTTCAAATCATTTTACATGTCCCACTCAACAGTAAAGACCATCGCATCTATACAGCCACACCAAGAAGCGAAGCAAGCGAGGAAACTAGGCTTGTAAATACATGAAAACGTGTTTAAATCCAGTAATCGTTTCAGAATGTCACAAACGGATTTCAATAAAGAAATTTCCGAAAATTTGTATTTCAAAATTTTTGGAGCCATTTCAATACTTTAATTTTCCACGAAAATTCGCTAAAATTATATGCTCGACTGTGTAGTGCAGACCATCTGGCTTCGGTCGTGTAATCTTTTACAAACTCACCCAAAGTCTACCGCCACATACCCCCTACTCTATAACCCGTCTATATGTTTTGTGAAAAGTGTGCTCAACAAAAATCAGGCTGAGCCCATTTTAAATTATTATTCTCTGAATAATACACCTAAATTTCGTTTAAGTACCATAGCAGATTTTTTTTCCAAAGGCCCTCAAACTTGTCACTTTACGTATCAACGTATGTAGATTCCATATCTGCATTGCCGCCGTCCGAGCCATTGGTACTAACGGACCTACGGGTTTTTGAAGGTTTTGTTTGTTAATGTGTGAGGTGGTACCTACCTATCGTTTTCAAATTTATTTGTCCACGCTGAATCGGTTGGGAAAGGTCCCAGAGGTGTAGAACTGCGTCACGATGAAAATTCGTGGATAAGTGGGTAAAATATAGGTTGAACAATGAGGTTTTATGATCATGTGAGTTACCTATCGTTTTCTTAGTATTTTTTTGCCGCTTAATTGATTCGGATCTGTTTAAGAGGCTTGGGACTGCGTCAAGTCTAAAATCCGTGAAAATTTGGCAACACATGGGTTGAAAAATTATGTTTCGAAGGTTTTATAACCTTTTGAGGTATATTTTTCTTAGTATTGTTGTACTTTGGATCGAATGGGAAGGACCTTTGTCAGGCTACGTATATTCAGGAATAATAAACAATTGTGTAACAATTTGAAACGTTGTAAAATTGTGATAGGAACCATCAATCCTTCGAGAAAGTTGGCTCTAGGGACAATTTTTACCTAGTTACCGTTGACTATCACGCATTTGTTACGTAGGTAATATCCTAAATTTGTTGCGCATCTTGTCATAACTCAACAATCTGTCTAAATGAGTCTTTTGCTGCTACAGTAGGTCTATCTGTCGGTTATTTCCCAAAATAAAACCATCATCTAGATCAAAATGGTTCCACTGAAATTTCCTATGCTAGCAGTTGCCACTCTTACGATCCTTGATGAACATTTAAGTAAGCTAAACACTCTGCTTCATACACTATACGACTTCACCAGCAAAAACACCTACATCAGGCTGATAATCCACTTGATTTTCTTCCCTTCATCCTCTTGCAACTTCAAGCATGGCAACGCGCCAGGGTAAATGTCACGACATATGAAGTTTTTTATCCACCAACGAACGCTCCTTCCCCTCACATGATAACGCGCCATCCAATCATTTGTCAAAACCGTTCGTCTCAAAAATCTTCGAGAGTTTCCCCTTCCCGCTATGTTCCCTGCCGTTTCCTTCACGAATCCTCTCCCGTTTTTGCGTGACACGATTTACCGAAAGAAAGAACTTGCACCTTTTTTCGCCCCCCTTCTCTTCTCCATTCTCACAAACATAGGTACAACGCACCTTGTACCTACACGCTGCGTTACACGCCATGATTGTCGAGATGAAAAAACGTCCGTGTATCGCCTGCTATTCTTTCTTTGTTCGATCCTACGATTAATCTGGTTGTGCAACAAACCTCAGAAATTTTGAATTTCATGGCGGAAGGGAGGAATAGAGGGGATACAGCCGAAACCCCGTGGTTTTCTACGTCAAATTCGGTCGACACTGCCCAGTCTACAACAGTTCTCTACTATTTTCGTGATTCTTATTTTGTACGATCTTAATTTCAATCTAGTTGTCCAACAAACCTTGTAAATTCTGGATTTGTAGTAGGGATGGAGGGGGTAATTACCAATTCATTCAATCACTGCTTAAACCAGTATTCTTGACCGATTTCGGTGATTATTTTTTGTTCAATTAAGAATTCGGTACATTTTTGGAATACATGTCAGGAGTATCACATTTCATTATAGAAGGGGGTGAAAGGAGGTGGTAAGTAATTCCTTTTTTTTAAAGATGAGCTGAAATCGGGGATTTCATTTTGATCACGGATATTTGTGAAGAGGAGCGATAGAGGGGGAAATGAAACCTGCTATTGATGAATTTTTCTACTGATTTTGATGATCAGCAAATTATGGCGATGTATCACTGAAATTACTAACCTCTTATTGTGTCTCTGTGTATTCAACTAAATTTTCCCGATTTCCAAATCATTAAATAGGCCAAATAAAAAAATTTTTTTTTTTTCATCCACTTATAGGCTATACACACACACACACACACACACACACACACACACACACACACACACACACACACACACACACACACACACACACACACACACACACACACACACACACACACACACACACACACACACACACACACACACACACACATATATAATCACAAAATTAGAAAAGATAACAGAAATAACGTCACAAAACTATTTTTTATATTTCGGCTTTTTGCCTTTTTCAAACTAACAAAGAAATTGATTAATTGTAGGGAATTTGTTTACAACGTTGACTAGGAATTTCGATAACTTTGGATTTAGTTTCATCGTCTTATGTTGAGGCCTGGAGGATCGTAAGCTCCCAAAACGTTGCTATGTGCTTTTTCGGATTCGTGAAGCAGTCTCTTGTTTTCGTGGGGTCTCATTTTTTTCAAAACTTTTATGCCGAAACAGTCATCAAACGTCGCGTTATGGGTTGTGGCATGTCAGCTTACTGGAAGGTCTTTGTTAACACTCACCACAGACGCTCGATGATTGTTGACCCTCAAATTGAGTTGGGTTTCGGCCTTCCCTACATAAAATGCAGGACACTCATTACAAATCAACTCATACACACACATTGGTGTCTGTGAATATATATATAATCCTTCACAGAATTTGTGGCGTACCGCTGTACAAAAAAAATCTTACCGACCTCAGGATGGATTTTTGACTTCAGAAACGTGTTCCTCGAATTGCAAAGTGTGAAATGACAGTTGAAAAAAAAATCGAAAATGTTGAGACTTTGGATGAATTTCAGTGAAACATCGTCATAAAATTCCATATTGGGGGGGGGGGGGGGGGGGGGGGGGATACCGGAATATCGTGATACCTATATAACTAATATGGTTTTCAGAGTAGGAACAGCACCATATTCATGTAAGGTTTAATAGACGTGGGGGGGGGGGGATCTAGTAAAAACACCATCTATTTGCTATGCTCACCGAAATCATAAACCTACTTACAAATCAGGCATATATACCTACAGCATGCATGCAGAGTATGCAGTTAATTTTGTTTCCCTTCAGTGATCGAACTGGGGGAGCAACGATGCCATTGATAGAACAGAAATCTACTGATGGAATACCATGTTTTTATTAGATTTGTAAATTACACCCATTAGAGATTTTGCCATTCCAGTCCATCAATGCATTTTAAAATCGCACCGACTATTTCATAACCTGCAGCATATAAGAAATAGATCGAGATATTACTTGGTACTTCATTTATTTCTTCGTGTAGTACACGATTGACTACTGCTAAGTGTTAGGTGGCCCCCAAATATATTCAATCAATTGATTAAAAGGGAATTTTTATAATAGTAAATGTATAGGTACCTTGAAGTTAACTACTTTATTTCCAGAGGAATAATGAAATACTCAGTGGTAGGTAATGAGTGAATCAATTTTAAATAATCTACTAAAGTATAAAATAATATTATAGTCCATTTTATGAGAATATTTAACAATATATCGTATGTACAATATTATTGTACGATATTTTCATAAAATGGAGTTGAATCATCTTTATTCAGTAATCAGACTACTACTACGACGTATCACTATTAATTCTAGCTGGTTCTCTCAGATGTGCAAGCAGTGTTTCCTTTGATGAATTATTACAATCTCTATAAATGAATAGATACTCGTATTACAATCATTGTACCTATCAACAACTATATCGTACTTCATACAATCATAATATTCGCCATTCGAAATTATTTATAACACATAGTTCAGTCTCCAGTTCCTTTGAGGAGCGTGAAGTATGAATAAGATATGCGAATAACCTGAAAAAAATAGAGAGAAAAAAAGTTAACTTTCCAGTGAAGTAGTCAAACAACTTTGGTATTTAAAAATTTCCAAAATATTAAATGTTTAGATACCAATGAGAATACATTTTGGGATATTGCAATGTTCACTTTTACTTGGACGACTAAAACTAATTGTTGGAAATACAGGTCTTCACGACAAAAGTAGTGCGTGAACTAGGAGTGGATTAGTACATAATTTGTCCAACAAACAGAGCCACCATCTCGTAGTGATTGACGGGGTTTTGGAAATAATTAATTGGGTCTATGAATATTTATATTATAAATATTCATGGATAGATCAATAAATTATAATTCAATAATTAAACTACGTAGAACTTCCTAAATCCAGTTTCATATTTTCAGAATATAGGTACCTATAAAATGTACTCTTGTCGTCATTTTCATTGTGGAACGCGATATTGACAAAGCCTAATCATTTCAAGCAATAAGATATAATTAAGAGTCAAAGTTTGAGAAAAAAGAGAAAAATAAAATAAAATTCCGTAGAATCATGTAATTAGGGTCCTTCCCAACTTAAACGGCAATGTCTAACCCCTTTAACATTTTTTTTGGAATTTTGAAAATGGAGGTTTCTATGTAATCTTGATCTCTAAATTGCATCCCATGGTCCAGAATTCAATTATCAGTTTTCTGTGATTTTATATATATATATATATATAAATTATTATTTAAGAAAGAAATTTCACAAATAGAAGAAGAAAATTTAGGTTCTGATATTTCGAAAAAATCTTGATCACAGAATAGAGAAGGAAAACTAAATTTAACTTGCGTAGTCCCTGGTAGCTTGAAGCGTAATTAATGAATCCATGGCCGTGATTGTAGACACATATTCAATCGTTCAAATTGAGGCCAGGTGGTCGGTTTGCTCCAAGCACCCATCGACGCGCTCTCTCAGATTGTTGCAGCAGTCGATCATTAGATGCATCTGGCAATTTTCGCAAGACTTTCACCCCAAAGCATTTGTCAAACGTTGCACTATGTGACCTGGCATGTTCTTTCACAGGGAGTGGTCGGGTTTGGTGAACAGACGCTCTATGATTGTTCATTCTCAAGTTGAGAGTGGTCGCTTTACCTACATAGAATGCATTATTGTCAGTACACTTTTTGCAGATTAGTTGGTACACACACATCTTCGATTGACATTCTGCTGAACCTCGACATTTATATTTTTGACTGGTATTGGCTGAAGTGAAGTCCGAACCTTCCAACACCAAGTTGCATAGCTTGCACCGAGCTCGTTTACAAGGATGTAAACCTTGTGCGTGTGAATCTGTAGACTGCATCCTTGGGTGCCGATGAGACAATATCTCTCCGATGTTCTTTCCCCGTCTGTATGTAACTCGAGGTCTTTCGGAAAAGACATCGCGAGTTAGTTGGCTGGAGTTAGAATAGTTCGCAATTCTCGAAGGATACCGTTGAGCTTCTGGGCCCCAAAGAAAAATGTTGTGACCAACGAAACTTGATTAGTGGTCGCTACTCGTCTCTGTTGGTAATTTACATGGGCCGGTATGATCCTCTTCTTGGCAAATCTTCTGGGGTAACCCCTGCTAACCAATTTTTCTTCTACTGTAGATAGATAGCCATCGAGTTTTTCATGATCGTTGCAAATTCGATGACCTCTAACAGACAAGGATCTTGGGATCGAACGTTTTGTATGCGGGGGGTGGCAGCTTTCATAGTGCAGATACTGTTGCCTATTCGTGGGCTTCACATGCACTGCTGTCGAGAATACCCCGTCCGTTAACGTGACATCCACATCGGGGAAGGTTGCACATGATCTTGAATACGACCAAGTGAACCTCACTGAAAATTGGGAATTAAGTTCATGAAGAAACTGCAGAAGCTCTTCTTCCCCATGAGGCCAAATCATGAAGATATCATCTATGAACCTGTTCCATAACAGTGGAGATTTCTCCCTGTTAGACAGAAAACTGTTTTCCAGGTCAGCCATAAACAAATTAGCGTAAGATGGTGCATAGGTCACATAGTGCAACGTTTGACGAGTGCTTTGGGGTGAAAGTCTTGCGAAAATTGCCAGATGCATCTAATGATCGACTGCTGCAACAATCTGAGAGAGCGCATCGAGCGCATCGGAGCGAACCGACCACCTGGCCTCAATTTGAACGATTGAATATGTGTCTACAATCACGGCCATGGATTCATTAATTACGCTTCAAGCTACCAGGGACTACGCAAGTTAAATTTAGTTTTCCTTCTCTATTCTGTGATCAAGATTTTTTCGAAATATCAGAACCTAAATTTTCTTCTTCTATTTGTGAAATTTCTTTCTTAAATAATAATTTATAAAGTTCTGTAGAACCAATAATCAATTTGTATATATATATATATATATATATATATATATATATATATATATATATATGATGAATACAGAGAGTAGGGAATAACTAAATTAGAATGAAAACACTTGACCTTGAAGTATGAAGTAATACGTTTATTTAATAGGACTAAAGCACTTGAGATTTAGAGACTGACTGAGGTCCTATCACGAGGCGCTGTCGGTAGTATGTTTTCCGGAGTTGGAGGGGGCTACTCTCCGGTACTACCAATCTATGAGAACGAAAACGCAATTGGTCCCCCGCAAGAGCCTCACCAGAGTTTTAATGTGGAATATCATGAAGCGGGTTCTTTTCATAAATGAAACAGGTAAGTATTGGTGGTACTCCACGATATATATATATATATATATATATATATATATATATATATATATATATAAGTATATATAAGTATATATATATATATATATAAGTATAGATAAGTATATATATATATATATATTTTGTACACTGACCCTTATTACCAACAGTAGCCTATATTTAGGGTCACAGTTGGTTTTTGATTAAAAACTCCCTTTTGAATCCTTTGTTTAATATATGAATCAATAATTTAAGATTTAAAAAAACGAACAGATCAAAACTGAACAAAAAATTATATATTTAAATAAAAATATAACATTTTGTTGCATTTTGAAAGTTTCGTGTCTTCTAGGTAGGTACATAAACTGCTTAAATGGCTTTTACTAAATATATAAATAGTAGAAATGTATCTACTTTTCCTAGTTTTATTAAGGATGTTTGAAACCACAATATATGTAAAATACCTACTCAGTTTCAGTAACAAAATTAAATTAAAATAGAAAGCCAATGAGCTAAGACCGATAGGTTCACTGATGTTCAACACGTACTTGGTTGTGTTGATAATTTCTGCCCATAAGCATTGTGGTAAACCTCCATGTGTATGCATAAATGTTCTGGCTGCTTCTACAACAGTGCAATTTTATCCATCAATGCGACCGTGCTATTTGGAACAGCAGGTCATGGTAAGACAGAGTTCGATTCCATTGGGTTGTAAGATTGCACGAATATTAGCAAAATCAAACTCTCTTCCATTATCACACACAAGTGTTTTTACCGTGTGTTCAGCCACTCGCACTTCAGCTAGCATGGTCTCAAAGTTCTTATAAACCTCTGATTTGTGGTTGATGAAGTGAATATACCTAACGAAATTGTTAGAAATCGTCCTCAAACATCACGTAATATTGGTATCCTGACATCGATTTGACGAAAGGTCCACATACATTGGCATGAATTATTTCAGCAGGAAATTTGGCTCTTTCTTCGGTACCAAATTCATATCAATGAGCTTTTTTATAGGTACACCCTTTGCAAATTTCATTCCACTTTTATGCCCAGTTCTCGTGCTATGGTCACTTTAACATGACGTTTGTTTTGATCTTCCATGAATCAGCTGCAACTGATGATCTTTTTTTACCACTGGTGAGGCGTCTAGTCAATAGCAGAGTCTTTTCATTTTAATTTTCTAACCAAATGGAAGAAAAGGTTCTGGGACAGTTATGATGTTTCAGAAAATGGCAGAGTTGGATACCTCTGGACAGATGGACAAGACAGGGTGGGTGTTAGCCCGTGCTCTCTGGGGGTAGCACATGAAGCTTGCGGATCTGAAGCACTCTGAATACGGCATGGGAAGGTGGATGTGGGGAGACGAGGGAGGTCTTGTTCGCAAGGTCCGTCTGGATACACAAAGATTGGCGCATCTCGGGTATTTTCAATGAAACCTGTTACTTATCGCAATATCATCTCACCTTTTCTCTCCGATAGTTTAGCAACCGGGTTTTGTGAACTTATCTACCAAAACATTTTCGGCTGTGATCTCGAGTTCGTGATAGTGATCGGAAATGCGGAAATGCTCGAAGGGTGCCGCTCATACTCACAATGTCTACTCAGCACCAGACTGACAATTTACTGTCATCGATCGGCAGAGTAAACCAATTGGAGCTCGCAGGTATGATGATAAACTGGCTATGATGGCTGGAATTTATTAATAGATAGGTACTTATTACTTACCTTCTTCATGAACAAAAACTCACTTCGTTACTAATAAGTACCAACCTTTTTTAAGCCAATAAGTGTCTCAGAGTTTATTTTTATAGGCACACACTACACAGTTAATTTAATGTATTCCACGAACTGAAAGACAATTCGTTACTTAATTATATTTTTCGTTATTTCTATCCGGGTCGTGCCAAAACTGTGGGAATCCACTTCCCGAAAACCAGCAAAGCAATCCTATATTCTGTACAAGGTGGGAGAAGTACATAGACGAGAACTGTGCTCAATACTGGTAAGAAAGGTACCTACTAAAAGTTGATTTCAGAAAGAAAACTAACATTCAAATGTCAACAATGACGGAAATAGCACAGCCGCCCCTCAAACCTCAAAATCCAATAGATGATCTTAGGAAACACTTACAGATAAGACAAGACGAGATGTTAGAAAAAATCCAAGAACAAATAAATAGCAATATAGCAAGCGCACACGAACAGACACAAGACACCATCCTTGAGCATTAATGGAAATAACGAAACAAATGCAAAGATCATCCACAGTTCCGTATACTGGAACAGTATGAAATATTTAGAATAAAAGGGTTCGCCTTAAAGAAGGCTTCATTTTACATAAAATGCAACAGAACGAGTAGGTAGAAGAAATTGGGATTCCACAACAGTTTGATGTAAACAAGTAACCATATAGGTAACGCACATGCCAGTAATTTTAATAATACTACACTCTCCCTCTTCTTATTTTTGAACATAGTCCTGGAGGTAAGAAGGCGGTTTCTTTGATCTAAAACTTCTTCTTGGGGTTTTAAATCCTCCCATAACAAGTGAGGGACCAACAAGGAGCGACTTCGACGAGGATTTCAAAGTCGATGTATTCAATGAATCATGTCCATTCTGTGTAGGAGTAGGATCTGGCTGTGATGATGAAAGTACTTGAATTTTCTGTTAGTGGTTTACAACAGTAGTATTTGAGGTAACGGGGTTGGATTCGGAGATGACTCATCATTTACGTTGGTATTTGGTGCACTTGATGGTGGGGATTGGGCTTCTTCCTGAGAGGATTTCGGTTCTCCTTCTGTTGGTGCCAGGTGTCGAGTTGAAACTGTAGTTCCCCTACCATCAGGGTATGCGTATACACGGTTACCATCCACGAGAGTTACTTCTTCCACCAGAGGGTCAAACTTTGATTGCATGTTGAACTTTTTGAGTAGAACGGTCCCTGGTGTCAAAAGCCACGATGGTATAGATTGTCCATTGCCAGATCGCCTGGGATGATTGAGCATTCGCTCATGGGATGTGGAATTACTGCTAATGCACAGGAAGGACCTAATTGCATATAAAGCCTCAGGTAGTACCGTCCCCCACTGTGTGGTTTTTATTTCTTTTCCTTTCAGGGCTAGCTCGATCATCTTCCAAATAATCTCATCTTCCACTTGCTCATTGCCTTGGGGATTGTAAGCAGTTGTGCGGCTTGTGGCTACCCCAAATGAAGCAAGGAAAGTTTTCAACTCCTGGGACATGAAAGATGAGCCAGGGTCCGAGTGGATGTAGGAAGGTGCTCCAAAAATACTGAAAAGAGTGAAGAAACAATTTTTCACTGTGGAAGCACTAGTATCCTGGTAAGCAAAAGCAAACGGGAATCTGGAGTATTCATCCACAATTGTGAGGATGTACCGATTTCTGGATTGTGAAGGTATCGGTCCCTTGAAGTCCATATTGAGTCTTTCAAACGGAATTGTGGCTTTTATTAATGTGCCCTGGTGCCGAAAGAATTTCAGCTTCAGTTCAGAGCAGACTTTACAGCTCGATGTTACTCTTTTGACGTCCTCTATAGAATAGGGCAGGTTTTTGCTTCTTATCCAGTGATGAAATCGAGTTATACCTGGATGGCATAGAGATTGGTGAAGAGCAAAAAGGTTATCTGGTCCTGATGAAATGGTGCAGACTCTAGAAAGTGCATCCACAGCAACATTTTCTTTTCCTGGTTAATAGAATATATCACAGGAATAACAGGAGAGGTCTAGATGCCATTGAGTGATCTTTTCGTTCCTTATTTGTCCAGAATGCTTCGTGTCAAGCATGAAAGACACAGATCGTTGATCTGTTATCAAACGAAAATGTCGACCTAAGAGAAAATGGCGCCAGTGACGAACAGCTTCCAACATGACTTAGACTTCTTTTTCGACTGACGAGTGTTTATACTCCAATTTGTTTAATGAACGGGAAAAGAAAGTTACAGGTCATCCAGCTTGTGTAAGAGTGGCAGCTACAGTAGCGTCTGATGCATCAGTCTCCACACAGAATGGAGAATATCCATCAATGCAAGTTTAAGCTGCTCCCATCAAGGCTTTCTTCATGTCCAAGAAGGAAGGAAGTGCTTCTATTGAAAGGGGAAATGAACTGTTCACCAGTGGTCTCAACTTTTCTGAGCGATTTTGGATGAATCCCGAGTAATGGGAAAACATCCTTAAAGCTCTTCGAAGAGAGGCTGTGTCAGTAGGAGGAGGAAGCTCTTGAAGAGGCTTCATTCT
The DNA here is from genome assembly GCA_030762985.1 of Adelphocoris suturalis. Classification (NCBI taxonomy): domain Eukaryota; kingdom Metazoa; phylum Arthropoda; class Insecta; order Hemiptera; family Miridae; genus Adelphocoris; species Adelphocoris suturalis. Next base: position 38,927,415 of record CM061040.1, on the reverse strand, counting down.
TTTTGGATCAGGGCGAAGGGTGCCATTAGAGATTGTGTGCTCCAGAAGATTGATTGTTCGCAGAGAAAATGAACTTTTTTCATTGTTAACTGTTAGTTTAATTTTTCAGTAGCCTTGAAGAATCTTTCCAAGTTTGCATCGTGTTCTTCTTGATTTTGTCCTCAGCAAGTAACATCGTCTAAGTATGCAAAGGTGTCCTTGAGACATTCACTACCTATAATACTGTCAATTACTCTCTGGAAAGCAGCAACTCCATTATTAACACCAAAAAGGATGCGAGTAAACTGGTATAACTCGCCAAGAGCCTCAAAGGCTGTGAATGGGAGATCCTCTTTGCATATTGGCACCTGGTGGTAGGCGCTGCCGAGATCAGTAGTGCTAAAAATCTTGTATTTTGCAACCTTGTTCACAATCTCGTCGATTCGAGTAACGAATATGGATCTAAGTGTGTGTAACGATTGATCGTTCTTGAATAATCAATAACCCCGCGCCGTTTGTGGAAACCCGCTACAACATGTACTTGTGCTCACCAAGGAGAGAGACTTTTCTAGACCACCCCTTCCTCTATTAGTTTTCTTACTTCTGCCTCTATAAACTTCAAGTCTGTGTCAGTGTGTTGCCTAGACTTAATAATAGCAATTGGTTTACAGTCAGAGGTTAGATGTGCAAAGAGTCTTGCGGGCTCCACATTTGCAGCTTGGAAGACACAAACCTGCAAAGTCGCTTTAGGACCTCCAAAGTCAAACTGAACAATGGAATGTTGTTTGAGGATGTCTCGTCCGATTATCAGTGCAGCACATAGATCTGGAAGAACAGATAGAGAAACACTAGAATATTGATGACCAAGTATATACAAGTCAGTTTTGCATTGACCCTGAATTGATACCTGATGAGTATTTTATGCAAGTCAAACCAAGGTGGAATGCCACACGCTCGTCTATTAAACTTATATCACTTCCAGAATCTAGCGTTCCAGGTATTTTTGATCCTGGAAGTCCAACCATAGTTGTCACCTTAGACATTGAAGAAATGGAACATGATTGAATAGTAGCCAAAGCCGCTGATGATTTCTTCGATTTTATTTTGATAGAGCAACAGACCTCAGCATAATGCCGTATTTTTGAGCATTTTCTACATTTCGCTTCAAGAGCAGGACATTTAGCGCTTGGGTGTCTCCCTAATCCACAAAAATAACACTTACCCTTGTTAGCCGCACCCGCATTTCGTTCAGGTGAATCTGGTTCGGAAGACTGACCCATGCACAGCATTGACTGTCATAGTGGGAATTGGGTCATCGTACAACTTTGATTGTACTTGGGCTAATTCTAGGGAGCAGGTCTGAGCATAAGGATCTGAAAGAGAAAGCGTAGGCGAATTCTCTAGAAGCCTCTGGAGTATGTTAGGATTTACTAGACCGCGGATGAACGAATCCCTAATACAATAGTCCCTATTTTTTGCTGCTTTCACTGCCTTGAAATGGCAATCTCGACTCAGGAGCTGGAAAGCCTCTAGGTAGCGATCGACTGATTCTGTACCTTGCTGGCGTCTAGTTAGGAGTTTGTGTCGCACAAATACCTCATTGACAGGTTTAACAAAAATGGATTTTAGAGTGGCAATAGCATCATTATAAGACTCAGATCTACTCACGTATTCGTATTTTTCCTGAGAAATGTAGTTGATGAGCAAACGTAGTTTTTCTTCTTCGTTAGCTTCAGCGCTCTGGACGAAGTTTTGAAATCGATAAATCCAATGATTCCAGTGAATGGGAGCTGGGGATGAGTCTGGGTTCAGGTCCAGTATTGTGGGAGGAAGAAATTTTTCCTTTGCACGATTATTTTTTTAAATTTTATGTAGAATAAATTGAAATATTTAGAATGAAAGAGTTCACCTTAAAGAAGGCTTTATTCTACATAAAATGCAACAGAATGAGTAGGTAGAAGAAATTGGGTTTCCTCAACAGTTTGATGTAAACAAGTAACCATATAACGCACGTAATTGTAATAATACTACACAGTACTACCAGAAGGCATTCCGGAAGAACCAACAAAGAAACCGGCAACGTCAATGGACAATATGATTTCAGCCTTTATGGAACAGCAACATAAATTAAAATCTGCGCCAAACGAAGAGATTATTTCGTTGACCAGCATTTTTTGAGCACATTAAAACTGTCAAATTTCAAAAAATATGCTTGAAAAATCACTGAAAATAGCTTTAAACGACTAATAAGTGTCAAATTTATATTTTTAGCAGAACTTCAGTCAACAAATGTTTATCAAGAATGAACTTGAACATTACCTAAACAATTTATGCACAAATTCTTGTTGAAAATTTCATCAGTATTTGACAAAAATAGACGAAAACTCCAAATGAAGCTAAAAAGCTGAAATATTTTTTGAATCGCAAATTAATCTTTTTAGAACTAGTTTTTTTGCCATCAACTTAGCTGGCTTACCTAACTACCCGGGAATCCTTGAGGTCTCCCTCACCTCATAATCTTACCTCAGTAAACGTTGTCATAGTCACAGGTATCAATCCTAATGCAGTAAAACATATTTCTTTATTGCAAACCATCAATGGTATGACATTGTCTTGGTGAGGTCTCTTCAGATCAAAATTCCAGTCACCCGCATAAATGGCATAATTCAGCTCTTTCCCCTAGAAAATAAGTAAGAAGTTATGTGAAGCACTTCAAACAAATATTTTTTTAAACTAGAACGAATACCTAGCAATTATTCAAAGAAACATCGCTGCAAAATATTACAAAATGATTCATAATTCCTGTCTTGGATATCCGTTCTGGGCAGATCACTAGTCTATACAACAGTCAGACATCACTCAAAAAATTCAGAAAACCATACATTATGGAGACTACTCCGGCATGCCGAACTCGCTTTGCGATTCATCTTTTAGTCCCCGTCTAATTCAAACCCATGTGCAATTGTAATGGTCAAGTGCAATTTTCTTCCTGTAACGTTATGAGTTTTTTTTTTTTTTTTTTTTTTACTGAACTGCTTACATGAACTCTGAACAAAATAAACGATATATGCTCTACTATATTACCCGTACCTACACCTACGTGAAAATAATAATAAAAGTTATCAGTTTATGCACTTACGTGACCTCCTACCGTCACTCAGGATATTGCACCGTTGAGTTGAGAGTGAAATTCACCTTAACGCCATTTTTTGTTTACGAATCGCGTTGAGTCTGCATTTGGGTTGCACACTCAGTGCACCCTCAGGGTCGCCCTCAAACCACATTTATGAATCGCACTGAGTGCATGACTTCCCTTATCAATACACTTAGGGCCCCACTCAGGCTCAAATCCCGTCTATGAATTCCGCCCTATGAATCGAATGCAATGACGAGTTCCAACCAAACTCGCTGACTCAGCTAAATTCTCTCCTATGAATCCTATGAATTTGAAAATTGATAGGGAGCCTCTCTAGGATAAAGAGCATTACCCACACATTTGTTTTTATTTGAAAGATGATATTGAGATGAGATGATACTTATTTAGTTTTTTCGTGAAACACGTGTCGTTGATTTTTAATTAAATTCCAAAGTTTGGATGATGTCACCAGTGCACTCGGCTCGATCCACGAAGTGTAAGATCCATTAGTCCGCTGAGACAATCTGACAACTGACCTTGATGACATTAGTGAGAAACGCTCATCTGCAAGGTGCGCCACCGTCGCCACGCCAACATACTTGCCTCCTATCCGTGGTGCAACGTCCGCAATTGACCTCACCATGTGCTCTCCTCCTTGGGGGGTACATTGGCTTGGAATCCTTTGCCGGACCTTCATCACTCAGACCACTTCCCTATTCACCTTGCACACCACTTCCCCGCTGGAAGTTGGAAGGGGTTGACTGGGCTCATTATAGGGAGAAGATGGTACACCTCAATCTCAGTGAAAACGTTGAGGATGAACTTACCAACTTTACCTCAATTATCCTTGAACCAGCATCAGCTGGTATCCCAAAAACTGACTGCACCAAGGAACGCGATCATGTCCCATGGTGGAATAGGGAAGTGCAAGAAGCCAACAAGGCCAAACTTCAGTCATTTAATGGATTCTGCCAAAGACATACTACTGATATTCACACTATATTCAAACGAGCCAGAGCATGTGAGCACCAGCTCAAGCGTCAGGCCCAAGTCTGCTCCTTTTGGTCGTATGTCAATGAAATTAAGGATGGTACTCCTCCTAAAAATCCATGGCAAAATGTACGTACAACGAAGGGTCCCCCACCACCAACTACTCCATCTTTTACCCCACACCCCAGGGTAATGTGGCACAGAAACCCAAGTACGTGGCTGGCACGTTGGCTTCTCCTTATGTCTATGTGTCCAGTGATGAAGCTTATCAGATCACTGTAGGGGACACAAGGCAGAGATTGAGGTGGCACCCCTCCCTCAGCTCGTTCTGCTGTCCATTTTCTCAAATTATATACCATTCACAATGGGTGAACTAGAAAGAGCAATGGAGAAATGGAACAGGACTGCCCCTGGGAAGGATACGATCCATTATGAAATGTTGAGGCTGTATAATTCTATATATGCCTCAATGGCTCAGGTAACAATATTTTCTCCTGGGTGTCATTGTCCCTCTGCACAAATAGGGCAAAGACCCTTGTGAGGCTGCTAGTTACAGACCCATCTGCCTTACTTGCTGCATGAGCAAGATCCTGGAAGCTATGGTCAACTACCGCCTGGTATGGTTTCTTGAGAGCAACTGCCTCATCAGCCAATATCAGGCTGGTTTTTACAAAAATTTCTCAGCATTTGAACAACTCTCAGCTTTTGAGAATTATATCCAGGCCTATGACACCACTTGTCGTCATAACATGTTGCAGAGGCTACAGCAGTGGTGAGTGGGAGGGCCCATTACGGGCTACTTTTGAAGCCTTCTTTCCTAACGAAAATTCAGGGTGTGTGTTGTCCAATCTTTCTCTTCTCTCTTAGATCTTTACCCTCAGGAGAAGCATCCCTAAAGGCTCTGTGCTTAGTTGCACCCTGTTTATGGTCGCCATAAACGGCCTAGCTAGTAACATCCCAGAGGATATTTGTCCATTACTGTATGTGGATGACCTAACCATTCTCCTGCAAGGAAATGATCTGAAAAGTGTGAGTGACGAATCGCAACGTGCTATTGATACCATCTATCAAACAGTGTGAATGCAAGATTTAGTTTTTCACCTGCAAAAACTACCTCCATCTATTTTAGCAGAAAGTGCAAAGCGCATGATGAGTATCCACTCACAATTGATGGAGTCACAATACCTTACCCCACACACACACACACACGTTGCCTTGGACTTATAGTTGACCGCCAGCTGTGGTGGACCCAGCATATTGAGTACTTGTGCCAGGCTACTATACAGGGTGTACAGTTGCTCAAGGCCCTATATAACTATAGTTGGGGTGCCTAGCAGGAAGTCCTCTAACACGTTCAGGGAGGAATGGATCGATCGATCCAGGCGCCCTCGTTCGATTCACCCGGAGTGGATCGTTAGATCCAGCTACAGAGAGCACATAGGTTCTGCCTTCTGACGAGATTACCACGCATTCTGTTGGCTGTGGAGTTCAACACACTTATTGTAGATGATCAGGCCTCCGAAAGAATGCGTTCCGTTTCGTTCCCCATTGATATCAAAGCCCCCGTTCAGTAACATTTTCGCGTCCTTTCGTTTCCCGCCTTTCTCTAGAAAAAACAGGTCCCATCACAGGGAGTTTACAACAAAATCGGCGCCGCTCAGAACGTGTTAAGGATTTTCCATGCTGTGGTGCAATCAAGAATTGATTATGGGTCTGCGATTTATGGATCAGCAAGAAAGTCCTTGCTGCGTAAGCTGGATAGTATATCAAACAAGGGTCTCTGTTTGGCTGTTTGGACTGAGGTCTTTCAAACTACCCCAACAGCCTCCCTTCAGGTGCTCGGGCGTAGCCAGCCACTAAAGATTAGGCAAAATCTACGGACACTCTGCTATGCAGAGCGTCTTTCCCAGGGCACCCTCGGCATACCATGGTAACTCTACCACTCCTGGATGGAATGTATCCCTTGTCTGGGATTCGTGTTGATCTTCACTCCAGGGTAGGGGTCAAGGGTAATACACCCCTATATATCCTCCGATGTCATTACTCAGAGGTAATCCAGCAATGTACTGGACACACTCTCTTATTCACAGATGGCTGAAAGAAACCTGATGGTTTTGGCCTTGCTCTATGGAATCCCAACTTTTAAGTCACTAGGTGCTTACCTCCTGTTGCGTCTGTGTTCACAGCAGAGCTGTGGGCAGTGATGCTGGCTGTTTGACACTGCCAGCTATTGGGAGTTGGAAATTATGTGATCTTTAGTGACTCACATGAAGTACAATCGAGGAGATTAGGGACACATATTCTTATGATCCCCTAATACAATGCATGTGTGAGCCATGACATTGGGCACAAACACAACTTTTGTGTGGGTGACAAGCCATGTGAGCATTCACGGCAATGAGTGTGCTGATGCCCTAGCAAGGAGAACCAATGGTGATGAATCCATCGAAATGTTGCCTATGGGCATTGAGGATCAAAACTCTTACATGCAGCATGAAGCCAAATCCGTCTGGCTCGAGCAATGGCAGGGTGAGGTCATTGGTCTGTGTGGAGTCCTTCAGGAACTTTGCCTAGTTGATCCTTTCGTGACCCACCTTCCAAGGAGGGATTGAATAGTGGTCAATCGGGTAGCCTCTGGCCATACCTGTCTTACTCACAGACACCTGCTAGATCAGTACCTATCTCCTGATGTTTTGTTTGGGAAATGTGGGGGTGATTTGTCTATCCGCCACTTTTTGGAGGGCTGCCCAGCCTCCAGCCATGGACCTGAGAGTCCTGCGTGCACCCCCTCGATGGGTGGATGTTCTGTCCGGACCAGGCAAGGTTCAGTCCCTGAAAGCTACTGAGCTTTAGAAGGAACTGTGATATTCCGATCTGTGATATATTTATTCATTTATATTCATCTAGTCATACCTTTATTCAACTAAGATATATAGTGTTTATCATTATATATTTATCAATAGTATTTACGTATTTGTAAGGCTAGTCGGAGATTAGTTTTATTACGGGGTATTTTCATCCGCTTTAGGGCGGGGTTACAAAGTGGTCATCGCTGTATCCCTGAGGCAGAGAGCGGCGATGCCTTGCTTTGCGGGTTATTATTATTATTTCTCCAACTCCGATCTGCCAATGGAGTCTGTGATGGCAGTCCGTTTAGTGACGGGCAGCATGCAAAGGCAGCATGGCTCCTCTTAGAATCATGCCCGTTGCAGTATCCCTTTGACACCCTTTTTAATTGCCACTAATAACCCTTAAGACGCGGCTTAAATTAAAAAAAAAAAAATAATAATAATAATAATAATTAAACGATTTTTGAAATTGTGATCTTTTGAAATCCAACTAATTTATTGTGCTAAAGAAGTGATGTCCAACAAAATCATCCAACAATCTGCCCAGTTTTTTTTTTTTTTTTTTTTTTTTTAATGACAGTTTATCTGCGGTGTATTTTTTGTAGCGTCGGTACTTAAGTTCGTCTATCTACCGCTTGAGAACGGCTGTTGCTGGACCCTGTTTTCCACTCCATTCTTAAAAATCCCTCAAATCGGTCTTCATGTTCTTTTCGTTTATATATATACGTACTACAATACGAATAGATTGGACTTTATTAGTTATTTTTCCTTTAAAGTCTTACGTACATCGAGAAAAAGGTTTTGAAATGTTAAATTTTCGTTTCCTTCAAATTTGATTTTTTTGGTACGTATGTATGAAGGCCAATTAAGAAAATGAATTTAGGAATTTTTTCCATGAATATAACATTAACACATTTCGAAAGAACATGAAGAAACGGAAAAACACCAGGTCCCGCGCCCTTTCAACAGTTTGATGGGGAGTGTTTATTAAGCTGTAGTCTCTTTTGTGCATTGAAAATAACAAACCAAAATTATGCTTATTTGATTTGATTGTCTATTCATCGTTTGGGTCTACTTACGGAGTTTGATATTTCAGATGACAGCCAGCAATGTATGAAGATATCAAATATGCTAATAGCGCTGTAGGTTCCAAAAGAAAAATAGAAGAGGTATCTTGTGTACAGTGGTGCTTCAGGTCCAATAGGAGACTACAAAAAAAAAAAGTATATATATATATATATATATATCTGTATAGATAAGAGTAATGAAAATAATAATAATGAAATATCGGTTTGATAATAACACTGAAGCACCAAATCATTTAAAGGCAAGTATCGCATGTTTGTTCAAGATCGATCAGCTTTTACATTTGCAAGCAGGTTCAGGTAGGAATGTGCTGTGTTTTTACATTCAATCATCAATACATTCTGACGACCGACAATGTCAATAAATTCACTTTATATCAATAAACTCGTCTGAATAGAATTCAAATAAATCGATTGATTCAAATAATGTGTGCACCTTTTTTCTCGTGTAATTTTTAATCAACGACACTGAGAACAAAAATGTTCCTTCTATCAGATAACCTCGTTGAATAGCATTTCAACACTTTACATTACTACGAATATTCATGTGCGATAATATTATCAAGTTTATATATTTGTGATTATTGTATGAAAGCCAGTAAGAATCTGTATCCTTACCGATATCAGTGCCAGCATATTGAGACCTACAGTAAATACGTTTGCACAGATCGTACCAGCTAAGGCGGGACTGACAGTACTTCTCAATTGGTATACCAATCTGAAAATATTGCATGCCGTTCTCAGAGATATACATCAATATCAATATAAACTGAACTGTTTCAACTTTACTCAACTAAACTTTTTATAAACTATATTTTCAAAAACGTATACGTTTGGTTTTCCAACTTTCTACTTTACCAATTATTACAGATGTGACAAGTAGGTAGACCGAATCAATGAGCTTGCAACTAAAAAATTTCCAAGTAGTATAGTACTGATATAATTTTGAAAAGTGGAGTCCACATCAATGATCTTGTCAATTCCATAACATCTACCAACTTATAATACTTGTTATATTATGTTTCCTAATACTTACTTTCGGATTACAGCGTGGTCTTGAATCCAAAGCCTGAGCTCTAGTGGTTGTTTAGAGTCACCTGGAACTTGGGGTCCGCGAGTCATCGATAGCATCATGATTTTGTGTTGTGCTAAAAACAGCTGAACCACCGCGTAGTAAACTACGACGAACCCCACCCATGGAATAGTATTCACCGCACCCATGAACAAGTCAAAGGCATACCTAAACAATGGTTGTAGATTAGTTGCAGTATGGGGGGGGGGAGTTCCAAAACTTTGGGGTTTTATGTTAAAAATACAATATGACGCTGATCTTCACATCAGGTACTTTCCCGATTTGTTGATAATCAGCATACATACATGTAGGTACTGTTTTACGTTTCTTCTCGGTTTCTCTGGAGTTGATAAGTCAATATAGTGCCCATTGGTTCATTGGCAAACTACTAAAATGTTGAAGTATGTACATTTCATTGGTATTTTTCCATATTTGTTCACCTATCCGGAGCACAAATATATATACGATCCAGAGCTTTTCCAGAAATTTGAACATACTTTTTAATTGCTTTGTTATTTCACACGCATGTAGGGTATTTCACATTTACACTTTTGCTCTAAGTTTGTACTTTTCTATTCTCTGAGCGGGTCTGGAGGCCATGAAGTATGTTGTGGAAAATACCAGCGTTCGTGTTTCGGAAAAAAGCTCAAATGCATACCAGTAAGGAATATTGTGAGTACAAACACTGAACTCTTGAACTTACTACCTACTATTTTCTAACACTGGGACGGAAGGACAATAGTGAGAAGGAGTCAGAAGGACTTATGAGGTAGGCATCATGGCGACTCTCGGGGGTAGGTATTCAACCGTTGCTTTCTCCAAACAGATACGAAATACGAAGGAAGTTGTTAAAATGAAGAAACCTGGCGGTATTCCACCATTGATCAGACAGAAAGGTTGAGTTTGAATTCGGGTGTCTGAAAGATTGAAGTCAGACAGATAAGGAGAGTCTGGTTCTGAAGATACTCCACCGTTGGTGGGGGTCAGACAGGAAGGTAGAGACTCCTTCTGTTGGTATGACACCACTGATCGGATGGGAAAGAAGAATCTCATTCTGGCAGTAGTCCATGATATAAAATGGCAGAAGTAGAAAAAACGAAAATTCTTGGACCTCATCGTTTTTTCAGATATTTTTGTCACCAAATGAAAAAATACGAAGTCTCCAGTTGGTAGGTGGACAGGAAAATTTGCCACCGAACTGAAGCTTAATGTTTTGGGTTTTGAAATCTAAAGAAAAAGATTCAGTCAGCATGATCGTATGAGTGAATTTTCATAAATTATCGTATTTTGTTATTGTTACGATACTCGTAACACTTGTCACTTTCTAGCCTAAGAGGTTCTTTAGATTTTCAAGAAATATCTGTATTTATTTTTCATTGGATGTGCTTGTGTGATGAGACTTTTGTGTTAAAAGAGAGAATGACTACCTACTATCCCTTCCCGAAACATGCCCGCAGCAAATCGCCAGCTAAGCTTAACCTGCGAGAGGGTCTAGAGTTCTGTATAAAAATGAATTTGTTGGTACTTCGAAATTTTTATATATTGTTAAAATTCGACTAAAATTGGCTACCTACTAAGTATTTTAGAAACATGCCCGTGAGCAAATCGCCGGCTGAGCCTAACATACGGAAATGTCAGATTATCTTTGTAGAGAGAAAATTATCAGGGTTAAAGAGAACTCTTTTGTTGAATGGATATGTGCTATATTAAATTTTTCACTGTAGTACTCGTAACAAATTCTCAGGAATAATTTTACAAAGTTTCAAGTTAGAATATTGGTTCTAGTAAGATATGTATGTTCGAACTTAAATATTTATGAATTTATACAATTTTATATTAAGTAAAGGGGAGAAGGGGAATTAGGTGAGAGACGTTGGTGAGGTGTTTGGTAAGAGGGACGTTAAGGAGGAGTGATATGTGTGCTTACCGAGCGCAAACCAAACTGGGTAAACACCACCTGTCCTATTATAATCAGACGCTCATCGCGCCTCATAGTGAATTAGCCGGCCAACCTCAATTAATCGTAGATGCTAACATAATACTTACCGACGTACAACGACCGACCAAGGAAATTCACTTCAAGAATCTAGAACTTAAAAACATTATGTTACAAGACGTACACCCAATAACACACTGGGAACTTAAAATCGTACCCCATCCCAAGTATTTGGACAATACTTTTGTACATCATAGGAGGATCAATAGTCATCCTCAAAGCTATGAAACACTATCGCATTATTACCAGAAATCTCTCTGCTTGACATACCCCTATTTGACATAATAATTCAAACCTAACTGTCATACTTTTACTATGTCATAACTAAATAATTAAGTTTACTGAGTAGTGTGCGAATGTGGCGGCATGCAGGACCAAGCACACGACTCATGAGTACTATAAATATTAAATCTTACCTTTTTTTATTTTTGTTATCATATAAAATAATTAATTATGCTCTATTGAATAATTTTAGCACATGATGTACCGTTGCACTACTGCATATTTTTATTCGATTTTATTTCAAACCATTATTAATTGTATACCCGATGTCATTGTAATGTGTAACGTTCAAATCAATTCAATTGTCAGTTCGATCAAATTGCATAAACTCAATTATCAATTCAATGTTATCAATTCAATTACTAGTAAATGAACTATTTTAAAACACGCGGATATGTGAAACTTGATGTGGGGTTGCACAATTTATAAACTTAAAAATTCAACTTAAACTCAACTCAAAATTTGAAAGTCAAATCCTTTTCAGCCCAAAATTTCATCTTAGGGGGGACGTGTTATGTAACCATAAACCACCTATCTTGATATAAGGCTGCTGACGTGGGCTTCACCCACACAGACGCTCGAGAAAGTTAATATAAGGAGCCACTGAGCCCAAGGCTTCAGTCTCTCTCTACACTTACTACCTCTACTAGTCTCCGTGTAACATTTCCCCTTAAATGAAAGTAGCCTTTTTACCTTTTTATAAAAGCCTTTTTTAATCAATCTCCCCATCACTTATTATTATATATATATAACGATTTTTGGAATTCCTTCCCCCTCCCACATTTACCTACTGCACCGTCAGTAAATTTTAAACTTCCAAGGTTGTGTAAGTGGATTAAAATCTGGAGCGAACAAATAATAAAAACTGTTACGGAAATCAGATTACTATATTAAGAATATCACGATTTATCGCTATTACCCCCTTCCATCGTGAAATTTGAAGCTCCTGACGTATTTTCCAAACTAGAACAAATTCATAACTGAACAAAAAAGTAATCACGAAAATCAGACAAGAATAGTTAAAACACCAAGATTTATCGCTACTACCCCCTCAATTCACCCCTTTCCATATTGAAACTCGGAACTCCTGACATACTTTTCAAAACTAGATCCAATTCATAATGGTACAAAAAAAATCATGAACATCGGACGAGAATAGTTCCCTTCCATTCACCCCTTCCCATGATGAAATTTGAAATTCCAAAAACTGTTCCAAAAAAATATTATTTCCAAAACTATATTAAATTCTTAATGGATGTAAATAAGAATCACGAAAATTGGTCGAGATTCGTCGCATGGGCAGCACTTGATAGAATCGGTCATTACCCTCTCCACCACCCACCACGACAGCGAATCCGAAATTTCCAAGGTTTGTTGCTCAACTAGAATAAAATTGGAATCAATAGAAAAATCACGAAAATTGGTTGAGAACCGCCTGGGTGGCGTCGGAAATACACCTATGGTTTTTTTTTTTTTTTTTTTTCACGGAATCGGTCTTAAATGGTCTGTAACGGATTTGCATGAGGTTATTTTTTGTCACATGCTTGAGTTGCCTCTTCTACCCCTCTGGATCAATTCCAATAGGCGTCCCTTTTATTTAAGAAGCCTTGCCTATGAGACATAGCTTCAGAGGGAGAACCTGAAAAATAACTATAAATGCAAAATTACGGCTAAGAAATAATAATTAAATTTATATTTTTCTGCAGAATATAACCCGAAATGAGTTCATCAACTATGAACTAGCACATCATAAAATAAATTAACGAAATCAAGCTGAAGATTGTACATAACTTTCATCAATATCAGCTAGAACAGTGATAACGAGTCTGCAACACATTGGGATATTTTCATGTGTTTTCCTATTGTATTTATTACTAGGCAGATCTCACCCGTGCATTGCACGGCGGGGCGTACAGATCAATTAAATGGGCCATAAGAGAAACCGCCCACCCGTGGGTACTTAATTGAATTCGCGATCGTGTTGACTCATTGTTCCGACACCCGTGGGTACTTTATTGAATTCGAGCCAGGCTACATCACCTACCCCAGTAGCGTTGTTGTTACACTTGTGTTGCCGGGATAATAGTAAATTAAGAAATCAAAAGGAGTACACAATTATTCAAATAACCATGCTCATAACTCAGCTTGTTGGCCACGCACGTCGTAGTACTTAACATAATATGGTTCGATAAATCAAGAGCTTTCGAACGAATGGTCAACGAATTTTCTGGGAAGAAAACCGACGAAGTACCATTTCCCTAGCAACGACTCGGTTGTAAGCGGAAATCATCAGAATATTTTCGTGAGCAATTTCCGTGACGTTTTTTTAGTTTATGTGCCAAAGCAAAGACATGAAAATGTCAAAAACTGCGAAACAAAAGCTTGATATCCAAAATCTTCGTCTGAAAGCGTTTTCTATTGAGTTGTTCTCATTTTTGGTTTATTATTTTCAATAATGCTTCTTAATCAAAGAAAAAAAAAATTAAACCCCCCCCCCCCCCCCCACATCAAAATTTGTTGGTTCACTTGCTAAGATCCGTAGAGTCCATAAATCAAATGAAGAAAAATTCGTCCGTCCGCCGTTTTTGTTGTAAAATTTATAGTTAACCATTAGGTACTTCTCGCTCAAATTTCAAAACAATTTCCCATAAAATGTGATACAATTGGTTTAAGAAAATTTGCTCAATACGATCATGCTAAACTTCTACTTGAATTTCAACAGCAACAAACCCCCTTTCCTACCTAGTAAAAAGTTGGTTCGCCATAAAATTGATCATTATAAATTTTAGTCCCTTTACAAAAGTGCCCATACCATATTCCAGAACAAAATTTACGCAAAATCGTTTATAAACACCTTTTTTTTTCTTTGCATACATATGCTAAGGGTTCATTAACGAAAATAATGGATAAAATTTACTAAAGTTTTACTTTGCTTCTTTCGTCAACCATGTCAGGCGAACAGGGTTGATGGATGGATATTGAGGGATGAGTTCATCGTATGTCTGATTCGTTCCTTTGATGATTTCTATGATCGGAGGAACGATCGGAAGTACTAGCCAGGAAACGTCAAAGGTCAAAAATAACACCATGCACCAAATTCCTACTTTTCTACTGTGTTTCATTGTCTGTAACATTCAAATTGTTATTCAGAACATGTTAGTTATTATAACTGTATTTACAGGTAATTAATACATTACACGTAATTATGTAAAAGCGAAGTTTTCAAATAATCTCAGCTCGGTTTAGGACTAATCCTAAGGTATCAAGACATGTTGGCTTTATTGATAAAATATACCAAGATCATTATATATCGGTGACAATTATTTCACAAAGGTTCATTATTTCTTGATCAGAAAGCCCTCCTACTCAGATCATTAAACTATCTTATCTCTATCTCTTATCATATTACATTACTAGCCTAGTTTTCTCGCTTGCTTTGCTTGCTCGGTGTGGGATGCATAGATGCGATGGGATACAGTCCATCCCGAGTCCGTAGGAAAAACACTGTTGAAATCCGACCTAGGAAAAAATTTGTTGAAATCCAACATGTGTGGGGGATGTTGCTCGCTTCGCTCGCTCGGAGTGGGTTTTCTCGCTCGCTTCGGTCACTCGATGCAGGATGTATAGATGCGATGGGATATAGTCCATCCTGATTCCGTAAGAAACGCTCGCTCTGGATGGGATATAGGTATATAGCCAGAATGAATTCTTTCGTTAATATCTGCACATATATGATGCCTTTTTGAGGGGGAAAATTCATTTAGGAATAGGTCTGTCCCTATTAACATAGACTCAGATATAGTTTATATATATTGTCCCTTGCGTACCAAACCCGTGAATATGCGAAATTACAGTTTGAGAAAAACGGCGAAAACCGTTTCAGATTTTCACTGCAATTTAAATGGTGTCGTTTTTCATGCACTCGTAAATTCATACTACTTTAACTTTCCATTCCAATATGCATTGCTGATTAGTAGAAAATTATTTACGTACTTGGCACCCCCCTCCCCCACCGTCCTGGCAGGGAGAAGGAGCGGGTAGACTGTTTTCTCTTGCTCTCTCTCACCCTATCCCTCTTTCTCCCTCCCTACCCCCTCTCCTTCTCTCTCCCTCTCTCCTATTCTCTCTTTAACTACGGGCAAAACGAGAATATATTATTATCGATTTGCTGCGGTTTGCCCAATTCTAATAGAATGCAAGTTCAAGTATTTTTGTGTTCGTGTTATTGCGGAAAACGTATTCGTATCATTCCTTGAAGATAGGGCTAGCTGGGAAAGACTGACGAACTTTGAAGGTGATGCGTGGTCGTAACGTAAAGTTCTGATTGATGAGTTTAACTGGTGAGAAGATAAATCTATAATTCTATGTATGATACTCGTATTATCAATAATTTTTTAATAATTTCTGCTTAGATTACGTTAGCTTGCTTAGGTTACGTTTAATATTACCTATTTTCTGTATGCAAATTTTATTACAAAAGCAAAACTTGAACAGTTAATTTGTGTCAACTACGGCAGACAGCGCCAGGCTGAGCCCATTATTACAAGAAAGTTCATTTATTATTTTTTGGTTCATTTATTGTTCTTATTGTTCAATATTCTTTGTAGATGTAGCTAATCTTCAATAGAGTATTTTTTTTTTTTTTTTTAATCTTCTTCTTCTTGTTCTATATGTAAACTCACAAGATAAGTACCTATATAGATACTATAGATACCTATATTTCTAAAATAGCAGCAGATTCATCGCCTGACAACACGAGTAAAGCTTAAAGCGTTAGTTAAAGCGTCAGGCAGCACCATCGTTTCATTTGTCATTTATTTTGTACTATTTAATATTGTTATGTCCATCTAAAAAGATTAATCCAGATGAACTGATTCATTCTATCCTATTCTCCCTTCACATTCCTAGAGTGAAAAGGAGAGGTTCAGGCAGCGACTGTATTTTGACTACTTTCGTGACACATTTTGGTCTCGTTTTTCTCTAACAAAAGGTCCTGGTAGAATAATAGTTGAATAATAATGAATTGAAAAGAATCTAACAGTCAACTACTACAAACTAGTTACTGTTTACTGTCCCTTCTCGGTAACGAGACGCCCAACTATCTTATATGGTCAACATGCTCCTAAGCAGCACACCTCATCACTGGTCCCACGTAGTGGCAACAACGTTGCCACAACAGTAACTTAGTCGCTGAAAACGGTTTACCTAATAGTAGAATGTTATGAATCCTAAATATCTTGAAACGTAATAAATGTACCGAACATCGAGTTGAGTAAAAATCATTTTCAGGTAAAAAATTATCTACACCAAAAACGTGAAATATTGTACGTAGAATTAAAAAAAAATAACAACAATTGAAAAATATAAACCAGCACTCACGTAGTGAGCTACTAGATGGAAGCATTTTCTTTTAGGTGGATTAGTGTTTCACAAGGAATGACGAAATAAGAATTTTTGAGGGAGGTCCAAAACGCATATTATTATTACAACAATTATACAGAACTTAATTATTATTAGTATAGACCTACTAATATGAGGATCATGAGAGAGAGATACAAAGAGAGATATCACAGAAATTAGAGTTTAAAGCTCCCTCAGCTGATTCGGGTGGTTCGGCAAGTGAAAATCAAATTCTACCTGTCTCACAAAGGCTCCTTTCCGAATTTCAGCTTCTAAGGATATTAGCTTAGAATTAGTCTTAGAAGCTCACTCAGATGAGCTCGTTCGGCAAGTTGAAATCATATTCTAACTGTCTCACACAGGTGCCGTTCCAAATTTCAGCTTCGTGGGATGAATACCATAAAAATTGGGTTTTTTAATCACGTAATCAGGTCCCGCTGCTGACTTTCATACGATGTTTGTAAACTGATTCAGCTGATTGGGGTGGTTCGATAATTTTAAATCCTATCCTACTTGGCACACTAAGGCTCCATTCCAAATTTCAGCAGAATAGCATAAAAATTGAATCTTTTGAATCACAAAATCAAGTTCCGCTGTTGTCTGTCGGACGATTTTTGTAAGCACTTCATTTTGAAAGACTAGCTGATCATTTGGGGCACGTCCCGCCAAATTCGGTCAAGCCATTCTCGAATTAAAGCGTTTATAAGAGGATACACAGACATACATTAATAGAAAAAGTGAATATACTAGCGCATTTTAGCGTGGAATTCGCTTTTACCGGGACCTAAAGTGAAAAATGTCACAAAATAACTAGGTATTATGTTAGTTTTCTCAACCACTTGTATAATAATGAAGTTGAGGGTTAGCAAGAATTGGTCAATGAACCCTCGCTAACCCCCAACTTCATTAAAATAACTATTGTCACACACAAAAAATATATATATACATATACACTGCCAAGGAAATGGCACATGAGCTTCCTCGTGACCTTCACAGTACGTCACCATTAAATTCCAGAAAACTAGAAACGTCCGGTTCTGGCATCAGGGAATTAATAAGGTGGGAAATTATCAATAAGGTGGTAGTACCGTACGATTCGTATGGCACCTCAAGGGACTCTACCGGGATCATCTCTGAAAATTTGAACAAAATCCGATAAAATTAACTAAGCTGTGACCGTAACAAAAACATCACTTTCGCGCATGCGCCTAGCGTACCGCTGCTGATGATCGTGAAGAATGTGATACGGGACCTCAAGAAACCTTGCCCGCATCATCCCTGAAAATCTGACCGAAATCCGTTCACAATTGCCTGAGTTATGACCGAAACAAGAAAATTTTGTTTGCGCCTGCGCAGAGGTTACCGTTGATTCGATCATGACGGAACTGATAGAGGACCATGTAGAGCTAGACCCGCACGATCCCTAAAAATTTGAAGAAAATCGCATTAAAATTGTGGAAATTACGGCTGTTGCAAGGACCGTAGGTAACAAGAATATTTTGTTCACGCATGCGCAGAGCGTACCGCTAATGCAATTATGGTGATTGTCTTATGGGACTTCAAGGGACCTTACCCACATCAACCCTCAAAATCTGACCGAAATCCGTTCAACATTGACCGAGTTATGACCGTCACAAGGAATTCACGTTAGCGCCTGCGCAGAAGCTACCGTTGATTCGATCATAATGAAGTTGATAGGGGACCATCTAGGGCTTAACCCGCACGATCCCTGAGAATTTGGTTAAAATCGGATCAAAATTGTGGAAGTTATGGCTGTTACAAGGAAATGTGGACGGACGGACAGACAGACAGACAGACACACGGAACCAAATTTGTTCAGGAGGCTCTGAAACGCAAAATGCGAGTGGAAATTTTGATTTTGGAGCAAAAAAAAAATTTTTCATTCCGAAAGTGGAAACAAAGCTTCCGCTGCCTCGCAGTCTCGGAAGCAAAATTCTAAAGTAGCGGCGGATCTAATCTCTTTGCTATTCAACCTATGATGCTGAAATATGTAAAGGAGGCCTCTTGGAACATCTTGAACAGCTCCCTAGATCAGCTGAGTAAACTCCGGAGTTTATTTGCACTTCAACCTATGAAACTCAAATTTGGAATGGAGAACCCTTGGGGCGTTTAGAAACGAGTCATGAAGTCTAGAGACCCCAGATCAGCAAATTGTTTTAGGTTACCTGAATAAGAACGTCCAAAGAGCTTGTAGGCCGATGCTTGTTACAATTAAAAATTTCTGGTTTGAAATATAGCTGTTTGAACGTAGGGATTTGATAGAGCACGTAAGTTCTAACCACTACTAGGAGCACAACAAGGCCACTAGTCAAAGACGTCAGTGCAGCGAAAAAGTTTTCCTCGCTTACCAAATGGAGCACCTTGAACAAAACAAAATAGGTACAGAATTACATGATTCGAGTAGTTCACACTTTGCACATAGCCAAGGCAAATTAGACATCTGCCTCGTAAAATCGTTGAAAACTTGAAGAAAAAAAAGTAAATCCTACATAAATCATTAGTTGAATAATAAATTATTATTTTGAATTTATTATTTATTTATTTATTTTTTTTTCGTGCCGTAAAATGGATAGGAAATCAATTTCTTCGCGCTCAAATGGCTGGAACTTTGAAACAATTTGACGTAAATATGATAAGGAAATTTGTTCACACAAACGTGCAGCTCGACTGGAACTTTTTACTTCCTAAATCCTCCCCCCCTCCCTTTCTATTATTTTCTTATTTATTAGGACTGCTAGTATTACTGTTTGATTTATTTGTTTTTCATTCTTCTAGAAGCTTGTTCAAAATACGGTTGTTTGAAGCTTTGAAGCTTGTTCAAAAAGTTGTTCAAAATACGGTTCTTTCATTGCGATCTTATTTATCAGTTCAATTCAAATCATTCATTTTTATAAACCCTTTGGGTATTACAATAAAAGATTTATTCTTTTTTTTCCACATGTGATAACAGAAACGTAGAATAAGGATAGCACTACATCACAGTTACATTACAATAACGACAGAGGGCATTAATTAAATTAATTAAATATGTACCTAAATACGTAAATATAAAAAAATTAAATTTAAAATTTAATTTGAATTTAATAAATTAAATCAAGTAAAGCACGGTTAATTACATAAATATTCATATTATATCATACAGTGTGTTGTAATCAATCATCCCTCACTGTTCAAATGGAAATTGAGTAAGAGGTCTGAAAATATAATGCAATGCGGTATTATGGATAAAGAAAACAAATCACGTTTCCAGGGAATTAGACAACTGGGGGGGGGGGGGTATGATTCTACTCATTCAGAGGAAAATCTCTTAACTTTTAAGTTTGTGTACAATAGCCAAAGATGTCTACAAACTTCTTCAGATTGTCAACCCAAGCTAGCAGTTTTTCTAACTGAGACTGGATATAATCTGTAGGTATCGCGTTATTTTTAAAGTAATACTTATAATACTTTTTTCTTATTAAGGTTTAAGCCGCATCTCAACTAGAAGAGTCATTAGCTAACTTACATATACTCATGTATACTATGCCAGATAATGATTCCGAAATAGCTTGTATATCGGGCGTAGGAATAAAGAATATCCTAAGTCTCCAGTTCCCACCTAGGTATTACAGATCATGCACAGTGCTGAACAATCCAACTCATGCAAGCATCTTTCAAGATATATTTTTAGTTTTCCCTAGTATGCCAATCACAATCGTGCAAGACTTTTTCCACTCGACGAGGTGGGAAGAAACAAGGGTGTGCCGACGCGCAGATCGGCTGTGGGGATTTCCCGAGAGCCGAATGGTCTGACGTCACGCTCTAGACAGGTAGCATATAACGCCCATTGCTGCAGATTGAAAATTAGTTTCCTGCCAGAATTGTATACTTATATGTTCGGCTGACAATTCTAGTCTAATAATGCCTAATTGTGCAGTTTTTGGGTGCAATAGACACTGTAGAAATTCCAGGAACATTAAATTTTAACCAATCTTCTCCGAATGTAGCATATATGCTATTAGTACGAGTTTTATCTTTTATGGTACTGTCACTCTCCTCCCTCTCTCTCTCTATGAGTGTGGATTTAGGCCCCCATTGCACCTACCATTGCCTAAGTTCATTACATGGTAGCAGAGCGTGGTTTCGATCCACGGACCTCTGGGTTATGGCCCCAGCAGGCTTCCACTGCGTCACTCGTTCAGTGGAACGTCGTGATCGCTGGTATCTCCCAGTGCCCACAACGGGAGAAAACCAATCTTCTCCGAACGTAGCATATATGCTATTAGTACGAGTTGTATCTCTTATTGTACTGTCACTCTCTCTCTCTCCTCTCTCTCTCTCTCTCTCTCTCTCTCTCTCTCTCTCTCTCTCTCTCTCTCTCTCTCTCTCTCTCTCTCTCTCTCTCTCTCTCTCTCTCTCTCTCTCTCTCTCTCTCTCTCTCTCTGTCTCTCTCTCTCTCTCTCTCTCTCTCTCTCTCTCTCTCTCTCTCTCTCTCTCTCTCTCTCTCTCTCTCTCTCTCTCTCTCTCTCTCTCTCTCTCTCTCTCTCTCTCTCTCTCTCACAGGTTTTGGGTTGGAAGATATCGCTTCAGTGGGTTAAGGCCCATTGTGGAGTGCAAGGGAACGAGGAAGCAGACTTTCGTGCTAAGGAGGCGGCAGACTTGGATGGTGAGGTGGTGTTCGACCTGGTGCCTCTTACCATGGTGAGGAATATAGGGAGTCGTATCTGTATGTTGGCATGGGAGAATATGTGGAAGGCTGCAGCTAACGGCTCTCATACACGTCGGTTTTTTCCCACTGTGGCCTCCCGACTCAGGAAAAATTTCCGGCTCACATGGAAGGTGACTCAGGCGCTGACTGGCCATGGCCGGAATGGTGCCTATCTCCATCGCTTTGGAATCAGAGATAACCCTGGATGCTCTTGCGATGCTTCAGTTCCTCAAACATGGGACCACTTATTCTTCGAATGTCCTAACTTTGATGACATCCGTAGCAGATTGGTTAGACGAATTGTTCTCACGGGCGGGCATTGGCCACCTGACTTCAGAGAACTTCTTGACCTGTATGAAGAGCCATTTTTGGTATTTATCAATTCCCTGGATATTGAGGTGATTTACAACCGGCAGTGAGGTGCAGTTTTGGTGAACAATGAATTTGTTAAAGTGAATAATCGGATTTGAATTTATGTAAAGTTACAAGCAAATTAAGTTACGTGATATACATGTAGTCAATTATTTGGGAGCATGTAGAAAAATATGTTAATAAAATAATCTAATCTCTCTCTCTGTCTGAGTGTGGATTTTGGCCCCCATTGCACCTACGTGGAAATGTTTACTGGTTGAGAACTGATGCTCACTAATAAATAGCTGTGGTGGCTCACGAGAGAGAGGTCCCCCCTGCTCCGCATCTAGTATCACACCTCCGGACAACTCGCGTTGATTCGTGGCTGACGTCGATAGATGGCATATATAACTATGCTATCGCATCGGCACAGTCCCCCCCCCCCCCCCCCCCAAGTTTTCAATTTGAAACATCCACCCCCATCCCACATGTAATCTGTGGATGTTGGAAATTGGATGACTGTGGGGGGGGGGGGGGGGGACTCTGTAGGTGCGTGGAGGTTGGGTTGTGGGTTAGAATATCAGGAATTGCGGTCCTATGGGTTCCTAGGGTTGACATTCACATTTGATATATAATACTTCATTACATGTTTTTCCTAGATGGAGCGCTTATTAAATATATATATATATATATATATATATATATATATATATATATATATATATATATATATATATATATAAATCATGATTTTGCTGTGTTTTCTTCGACGCTGGAGGACCTTCTGGGGTTAACTTTGTTATGGGGCTAAGTTTTATTTCGGGTCTTCCACTGAATTTGGCGCGGCTTATGTGGTTGAGGGTTCCTCTGTTGGATATCTTGTGCCAATAAGTAATTTTCCAATCGTGTTGATTTAAAAACGGAGGCATTGTCTGTTACTAATCGCGCTGGGTATCTAAATTTGGTGAACACATTGGTATGCAACACCTGAACTGTCTGATGTAGCGTGAAACATCATAATTGGTGATTTAAGGAACGAAACGATGGTGAAATTTACATTTGCGCATGCATGCGCAAAATGAAGCGATGATTTGAGAACGATGAAATTGGAACGGGACTTATAGGACCCGCACATTCCCTGACAATTTCATCAAAATCGTATGAAAACTGTGAAAATTGAAGTCGTTACAAGGATTTCACATTGGCGCATAGCAGTAGCTATTAATTATACAATAATGTTGGAATTGATTGCTTTACTCATCCAAATTTGAGCGAGATTTGAGTCGAACGACTAGGGTGTGAACAAATGGAGCACAACGGCATGCGCAGAGTGAAGTATTGATTTGCCAACAATGAAACTGACAGGGGACTATCTGCTACCTAACCCGCACAAGCCCTGAAAATTTCAACAAAATCGAATAGAAAATGTGAAAATCAAGCTTGTTGCAAGGATTTTACATCTAAGTATTGAATTGGGAGCAATGAAACTGAGAGGGGACCGTCCACACCCTAGCTCGCACAATCCCTGAAAATTTCATCCATTAAAACCGTGGAAATAAGGCTTACTACAAGGATTTGTGGTTACGCGACAGACACGCACTAATACACACACAGAAAGACACGAAACGAAAGTTGTTCAGAATGGTCTAAAACGTAACCCCTGCCGAAATATAAAATAAAAGAGGCCGACTGGAAAAAGTTTCACGAAACCCTGTTGCGAGAAGCTAGGAATGTGTTGGTTTTGGAGTACCCACAGTGATTTTGAGATTGAGTCTAGGCTGACTCAAACTATTTCTGAATGTGTTGATCTTGAGCAAATGTTTGATAACGTTAATGACTTTCTACAGGTGGCATGAAGATCGTCGATTCCCACAATGAGAAATCCGGCCAAGATTTCACTGAGGAGGAGTGTCCCATGGTGGACATCAGAACTCACGGAATTACGGAGGCAGTTGAGGAGTCGGAGAACCCTGAAACTTATCCCTTTGGGACTCCATGAGGAAATTTAAGAACTTGGAAGATCCAGATAGACCCGGAAAATTCCTGTTCTTAGAGAACTACGTCTTATTGTTACAGGGGAAGAATGTAGTGAATCAGGCATTGGTATCATCTGCTTACTTAGATGGGCAGTATGAATGTAATGCACCAATACATTATTCACAGATAAAAGGTAGATTTCAAGAATTCGTTATTCAATTTCAAGAATATTGTAGAACACGTTTTGTGAATTGAAGCCTACTGGTTTGAAATGTTTATATTTCTTACAACTCCTCTGAAAAGGCTGATTAAACTCCCTTGTTGAAAGTCTAGCAAGGAAATGGGGGAGGGGGGGGAGAGAGAATGGGTTTATTGGAATAAAAAACACATTGCGACTTTGATATTAGGTGCATCAATTTAGAGCTAACCTTGAATATTATTATATTTGACTGGCAAATAAAGGCAATCGCGAAGTGGGCCCAGAGTCTCTTATCTCTCCAAATATTATCCTCTATTGGGTTGTCTTCATAAAACCACTTGGTAAAAGTAAGCCAGTGGATCGCATTGTAAGCTTTGAGGAGCTCCGCTCTTCGTTTGTTGAAACTTCGCCCTCCGGATTTCATTAAATTGGATACAACTCTCACAAAACAAAGTTTCACGTGAATGCCTGCAATAAATATAAAAAATTATATAAAACAAATCTGAAAGAGACATACTAATTTCATTAGTGAGAGAAAGAATAAAATAATCTAGCAAGATTATTGACCAGGTGCGTTGCTACATGTCATAAATAGTCTTCACCTAACACACTGGCAGAAAGGTAGACGAAACAAAACCAAACACTCCTCTTGATTAAAAGTCCGCAACGTAGTGTGACATTTTCATACCTCCATGGAAATGTCGTTCAGGAATGGAAATTGCTGCCGCTATCACTGCAAAATATTGGATCATGGAACAACTCGAAGACGAATTTATTCATGATTCAATGTGTTTCTCCGTGATAACAATAGATAACTTTGGAACTTTTTCATTACATAAGTATCCATTCAAATTAGCCCATGCTAATAATTAAGGATGGAATCGTACTCTCGAAACATCATTACTGTAAACAACATTCCTTAGCGACCAAGCAAGCATTGTTAGTTTATAATTTTCAGTAATGGAACCTTTGTAATCGAGCAAGGAAAAAATATTCAATCCCCCCCAACCCCCCCCCCCACCTCAAAAAATTTTGTTGGTTTTTTCGGTTCAAGATACGGAGATTCGAAATCCATCCGTCTGCCTTACGCCGTGCGCCGTCTGAAGCTTTTCTCCGTAACTACCTACCGACTCAAACTTTATGAAATTTGGCTAAAAAACGATCACCCGAGGATGTGCCAATAACCACCGATAGAATTTAAAAGTTGAAATGATCAAAAATCTCGATCTCAAAAACTTCCAAAGTAACAGTTATGTTTTTTTTTTTTTTTTTTTTTTTTTAATTCACTTATTTATTTATTTTTACTTGTTTTTCTTTTTTTTTATCCATTGATACCCAGATTGTATCCCAAAGAACTGCATACAACCACCTGGAATTCTGTATGTTAGTCCGTTTATTCTCCCTAAGTGTAGGACTGAGTAGCAGTATCTTTAAAATACTGAGGGAATCGCTAAATTTCATTAATGGTCGTTGAAACGGGCAAGTGGTTGTGAAACTCGCCTAATAATTTCCGGCTATCAGCCAATACAATTCCAATGGAACTCTGACTTCGCGAAATCGAATTTATCACAGTTCTCGTCCCGACGGATGGACTAGTATTGCATTGGTAGGTGTTTTGTTTTATTTAATAAATTTTCAGATGGTAGATACCTACGAAAAATATCGTTAAATTCGTAGGTAGATCATGTGGACTAAAAAAGTATAAATATATTTATTAATTGTACCTATTTACTGCTTCCAGAGAAGCCTCAAGGGTCCTGTATGAACCATTATTACAGGTGATCCCCTACTATCATTGCACCACGAAAAAGTAGTTTCTGAAGTGATGAAAAGAGAAATAACTAACAGAAGGACACAAGAAACCTTAAGAGTGAGCGAGTAATCAATGGACTCCAACAATCCATTTCAGCGGCCCTCAATCAGGCGCATCGTCGAGAAAAATTCTTCCCAATGGTTGACCTTGCTGGCAATTTTCGCAGATTGTCCCTCTGGTCGCTATGGTCGCGAACCCGAGGGCCTCCTAAAAAAATGTGGTGGACGTGGCAGCGACATAAACCACGCTCTCAACTGCGAAAGAGGAGGATTGTGAAAACAGGTCACGACCATCTCCGAGACGAAGTAGCCAAAATTGCAGATATGGTTCACCATCGAACCTATTATTCAGGAAGCTGAGGATGAATCCCCATGACTGGTCAGTGGCATAGTAGCTTTAGGAGTCTGGGATTGAAAGAGAGAGTGGCGTTTTTTGATACCCACATCATAAATGCCCCCTTCCTGCTGGTCGCAGTATTGAAAAGTAGCTGCGGAAAACGCTGCCAACAGCAAACACCAAAAATATGATGAGGCTGTAGAAGATTTAAGTGGCCATTTTACCTCTTTGGGCAACGATTGCGCACTTCAACGAGAATTTTCCTTGTTCTTGAAGCACACTGCAGAACTCCTGGCTGAGAAGTGGCTAAATCCCTTTGGTCAAGTCATGGGGTGGGCAGTTATGTTATTGCGACTGCGAGGAACGCCAAAGATTGAGAGAATTGGTAGCAGACGATGGGGCTGCATTGCCTCTACTAAATGACTGAGAAGGAAAAGAAAGGAAGAAAAACTAATGAAAACCATGAATGCTAATGAAATGCTCCAATAAGACCAAACCTTAACCCTAGTTTATTAAAGGGATATAAGTTAAAAAAGAAATTTATTGCATCAATTTTCCCTATGTAGGTGCCTATGATATCTACGTAAGCATGATGACAAAGTCAGCCTTTCGCCCAACCACCACGAAGTTTGTATTCCGCAGATCATCGTTGGCTAAGGTGTGTTACACTAAGGGACCCGTGAAGCTAATTTCTTTCTAAATCAACCTACGCAACTGAAATTTGAAATAAAGCTCCTTTGCGATACCTAGAACGCAATTTCAGTGAAGGCGCACTGATCAGCTGAGGGACCTCTTGAGCCTCATTGGTTCCTTAACAGACTTATCGTGATGAAACCTGTAATTGAGTTGCTTTGGGGCATCCAACTATTACAGTATGTAGGGCCTCTGATCAGCTGTGAGACCTCAGAATCTAATTTCTACCCTAATTGACTTACGGTGCTGAATTTCAGATGGAGATCCTTTGGGACAGGAATAGGTATTGGCCCCGTTGCACAATAGCTTAGTAATATAGGTACATTTTACAAGTCTATAAGTTATTATAAGAACTAAGATTTTCTGTTGCACAACGGTTCACAATTCACTAATATGATTATTGGAATTTTAAAGTCGTAAATATTAGCCGAAAATATTATCCTGCTGTCCGTCACCGTGTTGGCAGGGACAAAAAATTATAGAAAGAAAGTGTGATTTATAAAGCATAAGGGGTTATACATTTTGTTACCTGTTTTATGCTTACTGTTGATGTTACTTACTAAAGAGGTGGGGTAGCATTAGACATATTCTTAGACTGTACGCTGCATTTTAAGGTACCTATCTATCTCATAATTCGGAAACACTCAACGCTCCATTGGTTCATATAGGCGACCGTTACAAAGCTCACGCACGTCATGCACCTACACTGCTTGGCCCTTTCATGTTGTCATTAACAATCATGCAGTTCGTGCAGCTAACGCAAGCAACTTCATGACGTGAGGGTGTGTCCATGTTGATCACTGAACCGTCAAGAGCTCCTATTACCTAGGAAATCTAGCAATATAATAGACGTTTGCTACCTCTTCTTCACTATTCGGAGATTTATCGCACATTCTTCTTTTGACACACCATGGCAGGTAATATCATCAGAGTATGCCTCTCTCTTAGGCAAGTCCTTCAGTATTTGTGAAAGGATTCTACTGAACTCAGATGGAGCAGTCTTGATACCAAAACTCAATCGATTTATCGTGTAAGTTCCTCTGTCAGTGGATATCGTTTGTATCTTGGCACTTTCATCGTCAACTTGTAAATGTAGATACGCCTTATGAAGGTCAAGTTTACAAAAGAATTTAGAGTTTCTAAGACTATTGAGAACGTCGTCTATACGTCACATTGGGGTATTCGTTGAAACCAGTCTTTCATTTACACCGCACTTGTAGTCTACACATAACCTAACTCCACCATCAGGTTTTGGAATGACGACGAGAGGTCCCCAGTCACTCACAGCCACAGGGGTTATAACACCTTGAGTCTCAAGAGAGTCGAGCTCCTTTTCCACACGTTCACGAAGGGCATAAGGAACATCTCTTTCCTTGAAGAAAATTGGTTTTACATTCGGTCTTAGTTCGAGTTGAACTTTGTATTCGGGTACACATTCAATTCTCTCTTCAAAACTGATTTGAATTCCTGTAAAATTGATTCCAGGGAAGCTACAGTATTGATGGGTGCCGTTAATGATTGATCATGTTGATTTCGACAGTCTAGTTCTCTCAACTCGATACCCAAGCCACGAATCCAAACACGACCGAGTAGACGATCGTGTCCTCGAAGAACGATAAATAATTCACCGACAATAGATTAATTTTTGTACAAAACTGCCAATGAGACTTTTCCCAGTGGTTTGATTATATGATCAGAGTACGATCGGAAAGAGATACCAGTAGGTTCAAGGAGTGTATTCAGCTGGAGTGCCTCAAAATCATTTTCAGATAACAGCGAGTATCTGGCGCCTGAGTCTACTTCAAATTTCTGTATGACTCCGTTTAACAGAACTTGAGCATAGTACTTGTCCGACTCTGATTGAATTTCGTACAGATCAACTGTTGTTTCGAGCTTATCTATGTTTACTCCATGTTCATAATCTGGATTGTCATGTTCTTGGCAGTCTAGCACGTTTTTGCCCCTTCCGTTCTTGAACCCTTCTTTTGGAGCAGGGAAGTTATACAAACTTTATCAATGTGACCAATTTTATGACATACCCTACATTTCAGGGACTCCCGAGAGATTGTACATTCACGGACACGATGGCTGGGATTAACACACCGCACACAAAGGTTTCCAATGCCAAGAGAATGGAAATCGATTCGATCAGAACGATTTATAGATTTCTCTCTGCCACGATAGGTTTTTTGGAATGAGTGTGAGTGGTTCGAGCTTCGAGAACGTCCTGCACGCTGAGACTATGCAACTTTATGTGTGTCAACTTGAGGGTCGAGTGACATTTGATTCATAAGAATTTTACTATCAATTCTTGATGCTTCTAGAACCGAGGCTAGAGTGGCAAACTCGTCTAATGTTGTTTTATTAGACTGGAGAAGTTGCTCCCTAATCCAATTGTCTCTGAAACCTCTGATAAATTGAGCGTGTAAGAAAAGTTCTGCGATTGATATCGATGCCTGACACTTACATGTCACATGAAATTCACAATCAACCAAATTTCGGCGTAAAGAAAGCACGAATTCGGCGATAGTTTCTTGTTCTTTTGAACTACATTCAGAAAGTAATGTTGTGACGCGACCGTGCTTCTATGTGGCATCAACATCTTTTTGAAATCCGTGACAAGATCATTGTACGAACGGTTTTTGATGGGGTTATCTGAACCTAAGAAAGCCGAAAGGTTGTTGTATTGAGAAGAACCAATTGACGCGTTCAAAAGTTGGGCCTTTTTAGTTTCAGTTGTGATATTTTTAATCAGCAAATAGTTTTCAAACCTTTCCAAGTAACATGGGAATTTCTCTGTAGATACGTCAAAATGCTCAAATGGCACCATACTTGAAGTTTCTTGATGACTTGACTGTGATTTCGAAGAACTCTGCTGAGCCAATGTTTTGAGTATGGCTTCCTGAGAAGCCTGAAACGATTTCATCAATTCTGCGAATTGGGCTGCGTCCATGGTTGAACAGCGTACAGGGGCTATTTAATACAGAAATCATAAACCTTTGTGTAATAATTTCAAGAGGTTTTTTTGTTTTTTTTTTACAAGTTCTTGTGATGCTCGATTTTTAGAGGATTTTCTTTCGAGTATATGTGCCAAACAAAGACATGAACATGTCAAAAAGTTGTTGGGATTTGCAACGGACTGTTGGTTAGAAGAATTAAAAGTTTTGCAAGCTAATAATTTAATTAATAAAAATCAACTGACTTCGTTTGTACCATAAATTATGGTAGAAACCCAAAAAAACCCCAAACCCATAAATTTTTATTTTGGGCAGTAGTGTCAAATGCCCAAAATTTAAAAAGCCAGTTTTTGACATTAGTTTATGTCTTTACTTTGGCACATAGACTCGAAAAGCGTTGCGTTATAAAGAAGCGTTACAGTTCATTTCTAATGATTTTCTGGGGCGATGATTTTCTAATGATTTTCTTCGTTTCTGGGGCAATGAAACTTCTCAAGTTTTCAACGGACAGAAATCGTTCTCCATTCGTTGGAAAGCTCTCGATTTATCACGCATTTCTTTTGTACTTGTTCTTGGTATTTATGCCGCCATTGTATATTTATGAATGTTGTTAATGAATGCAATAAACAATGCCGCTTGTTTTGTTGCTATTAGTTTCCACGTTAGAAATCACTTTGAAAAACTAAAATGAAGCCGCGGGTAGAGATAATTTCTTTATTACAAGAGTTTATTGAAATCATTGAAACTGTTAGAATTGTAATGAAAATTATTGTTTTGAACATTATTCGTCAAAATTATTTGTTGAAAAGGGGGGGACTAAAGACATAAAATGTCCCAATGTGTTGTCTCATACACTCCGAGAAAGAACAATGTGATGTTGTTGATATCAATGATGATTCAAGATGATGCATTCCTTATTGAGAACCTTAACCAGGTAAGCCTGAGTACCCACAACCAGTATGTAATAAAAGGGATGATGACTTTTTTTTTTTTTTTTCGTTTTTGTAACACAAAAGAAAAATATTATGACTTGCTATTCCTATTGTCTATACGCTGTGTAATTTCCAAGACATTGAAATAGTTTTCAAATAAGCAAATAGCATCTTAGGTCAATTAGGAAAGAAATTAACGTCCCTCTACTGATCAGTGCACAGCTCTGAACCATCATGTTTCAGTATTTGGCCTTTAACTTCTAAACTACCTATGCATTTTTCGAGGTTTTTGCAGAGGACTGAACTTGTATAGAATCAAATTGCAGTCCGAATTTTCTGTTTGAAACGAACAGTAAAAAAGCATAAGCAACTTATGTTTACAAAAAAAAAAAAAAAAAAAAACGTTTTCTGCCAAACCTGCTGTGTGCTGATGAAATGCAGAACAAGCATCTCAGCGGTGCTAAAGTATATAGGTATTGTATTCTACAGCAAGGCAGCACGAAAGGGCTATTGCTTTCGTTAAGTATAAGTTCGAAGATGGTTTGGGAATGTATGACTACCCTCAAGAGACTGACCCAGATCAATCAAGTCACTCTCCACTGGATTCCTGGCCATGAGGATTATAAGAGTAATGATGCTGCTGTTCTTCTCTATAAAAGAGGAGCGGGGTCCTTGCCTATAGGACCAGAGCCAATTCTTGGAGCCACCAAAAGCTATCTATAAAACTTTTCAAAAGATTGAAAGATGAAAAAGCGGATATAATATTGACAAAATCTTCCAAGCCTAAAACAGGCAAAACTATTTGTGGCACACTCGACAAAGAAGGCAAATTACTTAAATATCGTGCCTAAGAAAGATGTCAGAATACGTGTATAGGTCTATAACGGACCAAAGACGACTTCAATATCACTTAATGAAAACTTGGAAACTAACAACGGATACGTGTCGCTTCTGTGGAACAGAAACAGAAGATGCCGAACACATTTCACTTCAGATTCGGATTCAGTTTGGCCAATAAATAGAGACAGTTTGGCAATGGAGCAGAAGGTTCCCGCAGGTGGGCGTGGGCCTTGATGTCATAGTGCAAATGAATTTCGAGTCCCGTTTTACGGGTCAGATATCCATAATACATCACATAACGTCGATTTCGTAGTACCTAATTGATTCTTCCTACTGATTCTATGCGTCCACGTAACATTACATTAATACCCATCCAACTTGGTAGACGTTTTTTAACGACCCCACACTTTTATTCAGCACGGCCCCAAGACTTGTCTATCTGGCTTACCCTGTTAACACCATTACAACCTCACCGCAGAAAGTAAAGGTATTCACTACTAAGGCCTCTATCATATCTTTATTGTAAGTTGTTTAAATGGGAATGGTCCCGATACCTCAAAACGTTGAGTGTAGTTCGATGAGTGTTGTAGTTGGTAGAAATGCTGAGGGTGAACTCATGTCATACAATAACTCATGGAACCTCTCAGCACAGTTACATTTTGCGGTAAAGCGAAAAGTTTGAAGTTGAATAAATTAGCCGCCAAACCGAGTCATAGTGACAAAGTGGACTTAATTGCTGCAATTACGAAGAATAACCGAGGGGCCGACTAGTTTTCAGTGTGCTATGGGGAATAAATTATGTATCATGCACGAAGCAAAAGTTACGGTTAGCTCCAGATCGTGCATGTATAAAATACGAGCGAAACTCTCCCAAAAAACTAATTTTAAATCAACCTGTGGCTATCTCATTATCTGCAGAAATATATAACATCAAACTTTTGTGAAACAATTTTCAGAATTTTTCTCTAAGTAAATGGGCTAGGAACGCGAAAGAGAAAGCTACTATAATTTTGAACCATCTCTCTCAGAACTTCACTCCCTTGCAGCAATCAACGAGAGAAGAAGTTCTGAACCTACAAAATGGAATAGATAGCATTCAAATTGCACCTGTCAAGCCCCAGGAACTCGCTGGATGCGTTAAACATGAGCTGAAAACAAGAAAGGCGCCAGGATATGACCTAATCACTGGTCAAGTGATAAAAGAGCTACCCGATATAAGTCTGCCCAAGCTGCTGTATCTCATAAATGCAGCGTTTCGATTGAAATATGTACCGCAATCCTGGAAAATTGTAAAGGTCATCATGATCTAAAAACCAGGAAAAACGCCTACTGATGTCAAGTCCAATAGGCCAAATCTCATTGCTCCCAGTCCTCTCCAAACTGTTTGAGGATCTATTAGAGAAAAACAAGCCCCCTGGACCCCCGGATGGACCTCCGTTTGGAGCCTGCGGCTAAAATTCGAGAAACATGGAACATGCTATATACCTATATATATATATATATATATATATATATAT